>OV702287.1:253386444-254050611 GCA_916181665.1 Avena sativa
ATCTATTGAATCTTTCTCAATGCAACTCCATTACTAACAACAAGACTTCTCCCATGTCCTCAAGAACAAAACGAACTACTCACAAGACATCATATGGATCATGATCAGAGATGGAATAATGATGTATAACAATCTGAACATAAACAATAATTAAATGGTTCACTCAATAGCATCAACTACAAAGAGTAATCAACACCGGGAAAGTTTCCCTTATGAACTATAGCAAGATTCAACCAATTGTTACAGCAATATGGAGATGGTGATGAGGGTGCTGATGGTGATGATGGTGGTGATGATGATGATGATGATCCCGATGAAGTCCAGCTTGATGGTGGTTTTGATGGCGACGATCTCCCCTCTCCGGGAAGGAATTCCCCCGGCAGAAATCTGCCTGCCGGAGAGATCTTTCTCTCTCGGTGTTTTCCGCCCCGCAGAGGCAGCGGAATCTTTCTGTGGTCGCTCCCCGAGTCTTAGGGTTTTGGAAGATATATGCCAGAGGGGAGAGGCTGGAGTGGGCTAGGGTGGCCACACCACTCCCTGGCATGGCCTAGGCTTGCCCGTGCCATGGGGTGGTGTGGGCCCCCTGTGGCCCACCTCCACTCCATCTTCTGGCATCTTGAGTCTTCTGGAAAAATAGAATTTTCCGTATATTTTCCCGGATTTTCTGATCTTCGTGAATTTTGCCTCCAAACAGCACCTTTTCCATCAGAATCCTGACTGCAGTGGTCCATGCTCCAAAAGTCATCAACCATGCAGAAACAGATGAAATAACATAAGTATCACCTCTCAATACAAAATATGTCAATAAATAATAGTGAATTAAGACATAGAATAGTGATGCAAAATGGACATATCAACTCCCCCCAAGCTTAGACTTCGCTTGTCCCCAAGCGAAACTGAGCTCAATAAACATGACCTCAGGTTTATGGAGTGAAGAGTCGATAAAAGAATACGGACAAGAAGCATCACATTCATCAAATACATATATCATAATAGAAAACAACTCACTATTATACAACTCAACTTGCAATGAGTAAAGAAAAGAGAATAAAGATACATAGAGTAAAACATCATTGGTAGTGGCAAACTTAGCTCTTGGTCGAAGAATAGTTGATAATTTGCTGGAGTTCACAAATAGCTGGTTTTTTCAAAGAAAGCTTTCAAAGTAGTAAACTTCAAGATAAGAGCAATGTGCAAAACAAGGAACATAAGAAACATGATTGAATAAATCGTCATATGAATGAATGAAACACATCAACTCAAAATACTTTCTAAGATAGAAGGGAATAGGTTTACTGACTCAACTACAAAGTGAAAGAAAGGGCCCTTCAAAGAGCGAAGCAGGGATTACAAGTCTCATAAAGAGCTCCCAAAAATTATGATACTTACTAGCTTTCAGCTCTCATTGCCCCTATCATAGGCATCTTTAGGTGATTAAGGTTAAAGTGAGGTCCAATATGAGTTATATGCTTGTTAGACTATAAACTAAAGATCCCAAGTCCCTTGAGTACGAGGGCCGCTCCTCATGCTACTCAACTTTAGTTACCGATAAGTTCTTGTCATTGTAAGTATGTGTGTATCATTGATAACTGCCAACGGGGTACCCCTTGCCCGATGATACGGAAGAATCCCCATATCAAAATGACAAGGCAAGCAGACAATGAATATCTCAGCAATCTTCTTATTTACCATGGGAAAATGGTGTTTTTTTCTCTCTTTCCTCTTTTCATAGTATCTCTTTTTTTCTTTTATTTTTCTCAATAGCTATCTCTCTCTTTTTTTATAAGAAGAATGCTTCATAGATATCATTATGGTTACGCTGCAGGTTTCCACCATGTCAGCATGGATTAGACCAGCGGCCCAGGCGTTTCTCTAACACACATACATAACTCCATGGACTTACAAGCTCCCCTTTTATTTCACACCGACGACATCCGCAAACAAAAGAGGAAGGTATCAACTGGGTATATATTTACAAGTGTTGAAATCGTTCCCCGTGACAGCACGGTTCTGCTAATCCCCAGCCTATAATTTGCAAGCATATAACTTTCATGGAGAGTTCACAATGGTTCAGGTTTATTAAGTGCAAGAAAGTAAAGTGTGCCATCAAGTTCATGAGAGCTTTAATCACTAATTTTCTCATAACAAGTTTAATTTGGGAGGTAGACAAAACAGGAATTTACTTGGAATAGCAATAATGCTACTAGGTAGGTATGGTGGACACAAATGGCAAAGGTTTTGGTTTAAAGGAGGTGGATGCATGAGAAGAAATCCCTCTCAGTACAGGTTTTTGGCTAGCAAGGCTGGGTAGCAAGTACAAGAGTTGAAGGAAACAAACAAACATACAAGTGATAAAGACAAACATGCAATCTTCCTTGGAAGCACAAAAGATCTTAGCTAGAGAATACTAAACTTATGAGCAAATCAAGAAAGAAAGATGATGAAATTATTTTCTCTCTAGTACTTCTATCTTTTTATTTTCAACTCTCAAAAAGGTGTTGCTACTGACCGAGCCAGGTTTGCCAAAACCAACTAAATTAACTCAAAGATCCCAAAGTGCTACCAATACTAACAACAAGAGCCATCATATAACCACGAATTGAAAACTAATATAAGCTATGCAAAAGAGTGAATGATAGAACTTCTCACTAATATTCCATAACGGCAACTCACACCAAGGGATACAAATCTAACGAGAGAGGGGACACTTCCATAATGCAAACCATACTACAAAATAACTCCTCTATTCAAGATATGACTCTACTAATAAGGTAAAAAGATAGAAGATAGTGATGTGATACCGTGGCACTCCCCCAAGCTTGGAACAAACCAAGGGGATGCCAAACCTGATGACGAATTACTCCTTTGGTGGTGGTGGTATACTCTCATCTTCGTCCGTCTTCCAGCATCTTGTGAAGCCTATTATTCTCCCATTGAAGCATGTCCGCCTTTCTCTGCAAGTCTCGGTACTTATCGCAGAACTCCTTAGTGACTCGTAGTGCTTCCGTTGATGCAGGGCAAGTAACAAAAGGTACCAACCCCTGCTTGGGGTCTTGGAGGTCTTTCTCCATGGGCTCCTTCCCTTTATCCTTGGCAGACACCATTGTGCTTCTAAACTTTCAAAGAGTATGTCCTGACAGAAACAGATCGAAACAAAAACACGACAAAAACATGATATACGGACCTCGGGGGATCCGGGGGGTTATATATTACGAAGTTTCACATCAAAAGGAAGGTACTGGAAGAAAACGAGTCGGAGGCGGAGTCCGGAGTGGCCTCACCACCTGGTGGCGCGGCCAGGGGTAGGCCCGCGCCATGGGGTGGTGTGGGCCACCCTGGCTCCATTTCCGTCCCTTTTTCACTTCGTAGCTTTCCTTATTGACTGAAAACTGCAAAAATATAGTTGGATTGTACTTTCGCGGAACTTTTCTTACCAGAACTGTTACCTATTCGAATACGGACTCTGTAGGTCTCTGAATTTGGTATCTAGTAGATCCTTCCAGAGTCATCACTTGAATATCATCGATATCTTCATCTTCATATATTTATTACTTGAGTCATAAAACCTTTCTCTTCCTTATTACACCATTATCTCCACTTTCCTGGAAATTTCTTCCACACAAAACTTCACACAATTCTTGTTAGCAACATTAGTATAAGTGAAGTGATAGAACCTTTTGAGTCCAACTTCAACTGAAAACCATCAAAACATAAGCTATTGTAGCAACTCCTTCCGAAAACCCAAAAAGAATTCAAAAAGGAAATCGAATAAAGAAGCAAATGCAAGATTGGCTAAATCTGTCAAAACAGACCAGCAGGTAAAGATCAATTTTTTCGAAAATCTTCTGTTGCTCAAATCAAAAAGTGCAAAACTAACGAAAGTTAAATAAAAACCTGGGGCATAAGCACAAAACATTACAGCTCAATCCTACATACAGAGATCTCTCACGAATTTTTACGGTGAAGCACAAAAAATCTGTTTTGGGACAGCAACTTCCCCAAATATTACTTCTCTCTCATTAGAGGTTGATCTTGACACAAAAACCAAACAAAATGGATAAGGAGCGGTTATTACCAAAGTAATAACTTCCAAGACTCAAAGAAACAAAAACAAACTAAAAGCATAAACAAATTGGGTTGTCTCCCATAAAGCTCTTTCTTTATAGCCATTAAGATGGGCATGATAATTTTGAAGAAGCTCTCATAGGGATATGATTTGAAGTGAAAGAGAGCATTAAGAAGCAAAAACACACACATTTAAGTCTAACCCACTTCCTATGCAAGGGTATTTTGTAAACAAACAAGTTGTTGAAACCAAAGGAAACTTGCATAAGAAGGCAAAAGAAGTGCAGCATAAAAACTTTCAGCATAAAACAGGGAAACTTGATATTATTGAGATGCATAAGAACACTTTTCCCTCTCTCATAATTACTTTCAGTATCATGCATAAACTTAACAATATAGCTATCACAAGGACCATCATAGAAATGATCACTTATTCTAACAGAAAACACAGGAATACTAGCTCTCATAACACTACTATGTGAAACAATATTAGAGGTATCCTTACAAAGGATAGGGTGTCCCTCTTCCTCATACTTAGTGACAAAGTCTTTCACACTTGCTATTATAGGTTCATCAACCATTTGTTTATCAGGTTCAACAGCTTTATTCATACTTTCATCAACCATACTAGCTATCATAGAATGTTCCTTTACCTTAACTAGGAAGGGCATTTTCTCAATATAAGGTTTAGGTAAATAATGATTAGCAGTATAAACTTCAGTTTTTCTTGAAGGAACACTCTTATCAATATCTTTATAAGGTTCATGATACTTATTCCACTTATTTTTAGGCACTTCAATATAGGAAGCAAAGGCCTTAAAATAAGAAGCAATAGCTTGAGAGTCTAGACCATAAGCATTTTTAATATTTTGAAAGTTGTCAGTTCCCATAAAAGATTCAATGCATTCATAATCATAATTTATACCTGACTTTCTACCTTTGTCATTCTCCCAAGCTTCAGGATTGTCTTGAATACAATCTAGAAGGTCCCATTTAACTTCTTCTTCCATGCGAGCGAATGATCCAACACAAGAAGCATCCAATAAATCCTCATCATGTAGAGGGAGCCTTGCATAGAAGTTATTGATAATAATATTGTTGGGGAGCTCATGAATGGGACATTTGAGCATTAGTAACTTCAATCTCCCCCAAGCTTGAGCTGTACTCTCTCCATCAAGAGGCCAAAAGTTGTATATTTGATTCTGATCTTTATGAATCTCACTAGGAAGATAAAACTTTGAATAAAAGAGAGGCACTATTTCCTCCCATTCCAGAGCTTGACCATTCTTCAGCAGCTTATACCATTCCTCAGCTCTTCCTTTCAATGATAATGAGAATAACTTCTTCTTAACTTGATCTGTAGTAATACCTGCACACTTGAACAACCCGCATAATTCGTGTATAAAGAGTAAATGATCACCGGGATGGACAGTTCCATCCCCAACATAGTAGTTATCCATAACACGATCAATAATTCTTGTAGGTACTTCGAAAACATTTTTCTCAGCAGGTGGTGGCTTATCTACTACCTTAGTAGTGGTAGTAGCATTACCAAATAAGAAACTCACCGAATTATCCATAACGAAATAAAGCAACTAACAGTAGTAAACAATACTCACAGTAGAAGTTTCCTTTACCAGTTCCACTCTCCAATAGCGCTTCACTCCCCGGCAACGGTGCCAGAAAATAGTCTTGATGACCCACAAGTATAGGGGGTGTATCGCAGTATTTTCGATAAGTAGTAGTGTCGAACCCAACGAGGAGCAGAAGGTGCTGGCTAGTGGTATGGATAAGGAATTCTCTACAAATACTTAGCAAACGGATTTTTAGGGGTTTTCGATAAAGCAAGCAAACAAAGTATGAGTAAACAAAAGACAGTAAGAATGAATGCAGCAAGTGGCCCAATCCTTTATGCAGCAAAGGACAAGCCGGTTGTATTTCTATAGATGACCAAACGTTCTCGAGGACACATGGGAAGAATTTCAAGTGCTTTCGCTTCATATAGTCGATTAATCTTCTCTAGCTTGCTAAGTGTTGTGTGGGTGAACCTGTGCTAATGTACCGTCCCATCCAAGAATTAATACATACTTGTGATTAAACCCCCTTGCAAACATCCATAAGTACAAGAAAGTAATTAAGGTAAAACCTAACCACAACTTTAAACTCTAAGACCCTTACGTCCCTTGTGCAATGGTTTCCTAACAGGGGTTCAGGTTTCTGTCACTCCGGCAACCCCTACGATTAGTAGACAAATACAGAATGCATTCCCCTAGGCCCATATAGGTGAAGTGTCATGTAGTCGACGTTCACATGACACCACTAGAAGAAGTACACCACAACTTAAATAACAATCTATTGAATCTTTCTCAACGCAACTCCACTACTAACAACAAGACTTCTCCCATGTCCTCAAGAACAAAACAAACTACTCACAAGACATCATATGGATCATGATCAGAGATGGAATAATGATGTATAACAATCTGAACATAAACAATAATTCAGTGGTTCACTCAATAGTATCAACTACAAAGAGTAATCAACACCGGGAAAGTTTCCCCTATGAACTATAGCAAGATTCAACCAATTGTTACAGCAATATGGAGATGGTGATGAGGGTGCTGATGGTGATGATGGTGGTGATGATGATGATCCCGATGAAGTCCAGCTTGATGGTGGTGTTGATAGCGATGATCTCCCCTCTCCGGGAAGGAATTCCCCCGCCAGAAATCTGTCTACCGAAGAGATCTTTCTCTCTTGGTGTTTTCCGCCCCGCAGAGGCGGTGGAATCTTTCTGTGGTCTCTCCCCGAGTCTTAGGGTTTCGGGAGGAAGATATATGCCAGAGGGGAGAGGCTGGAGTGGGCTAGGGTGGCCACACCACTCCCTGGCGCGGCCTGGGCTTGCCAGCGCCATGGGGTGGTGTGGGCCCCCTATGATCCACCTCCACTCCATCTTCTGGCATCTGGATTCTTCTGTAAAAATAGAATTTTCTGTATATTTTCCCGGAGTTTCTGATCTTCGCAAATTTTGCCTCCAAACAGCACCTTTTTCATCAGAATCCTGACTGCAGTGGTCCATGCTCCAAAAGTCATCAACCATGCAAAAACAGATGAAATAACATAAGTATCACCTCTCAATACAAAATATATCAATGAATAATATTGAATTAAGACATAGAATAGTGATGCAAAATGGACGTATCACAACCTAGCTCATTCATTTGGAGCTTGACATTGTAGTCCATGTCTTGAGAATCTGGTAACTTTACCTTTGTGGTAAATGTTGCAAACTTTCTATTCGGACATGCTAAGCCTGAAGTATCATTCCACCTAACCAGGGCTGAATCTCAAGAAGCAATAATGGTTGGTGTTCACTAAGGTTTTTGACGTAGGTCTCTTTGAAAATCCGACAAGATTGATGTAATGGGTGACACAATTAGCCGGAAGACTTATTGCCATATTATCTTGATTCAGCAATAACAACCACTCTTCCTAAGGCTTTTTCCATGATTTGTTATAGGAGATGCTCTTATGGTTTCCTTTGTATCTGAAGTCTGACCTTTTACTTGATGTCTCGTGTCTCGAACATTAAGGAGAACATTTAAAGTAGAGTTGCTAAATGTCTCTCGGTCGATCCTCTAGACTCTTTTATGTTGACAAGCATCTCGTGGTGCCAAGTAACTGAAGTCTGAGAATGAAGTTTCTTTTTCTTCGTGTCATCCGGAATCTTCTTGTATACTCATATGGTGGTGCAAAGTGATATCACGATCCTTGGCAAAGATTTTGATAGACCTGGATGAATAAAGAGTTTGCTTCGCTTCTTGATCATGTTCAAGGGTGACGATGATCTTGGTAATCAAAAATTCCTCTTGGTACATGTTCCTTGTGACTCTTACGAGTCCTCGCCACAAAACACCTTTCTATCTTTACCTTCTGTTGAACGGAGAGTGATCCTTCTATATCAAAAGTAGTTCAACAACTTGGTTATCCATATCTATGTATCCATGGATGCTCTACTTAAGCCGTTTAGTAGAGTTTCATCTTTCGTAGTCTATGGTCGTGTTCTTTCCTTTGTAAGCTCTCCTTATTAGAAGCTTAAACTCTTCTGAAGCTCCATGGTCTGAATCCTTATGAAGACCAGTTATCTAATACCTTTGTTGGGGTTATGTTATATGGGTATCCTCATAGCATGTCACCAATCCGTCTAACCCGGGTGGCCCATAATTGGTAGCAAGGCCTATGGCCAGTTGGGCGACCCACTTAGACCGATCGAGAAGGGAGGCGCATGCTGGATAAAGGAAGGCTATGGAGGAGTCACCGACGTACTCGGAGCCTTGGAGTACAAGACATGGAAGACTAGTTCGTATTAGTGTAGGACTCTTTACCTTGTCTGGCAAAGACCTTTCCCTGTAAACCCTAGGTCTTGGCGCCTTTATAAGCCGGCCTGCGGGAGCCTTTAGGGTAAGACAACATGGATTGTTCATACAACGTGCAAGACCTCACACAGCGAACCTATCTCTGTAACTCGGTGTATGGCCATTATAGTGATTTATAGTAGGAAGTAGAGTTCCGCCACTGTAGTGAGACTTGAACCTTGGTAAGCTATGTTACCTTGTACCCACCAACTCTCTGCCTTACCCCACGTTGCTAAACACGCACTATCAGGACCCCTCCATGGTGTACTCATCGGCAATACCACGACAGCTGGCACCCACCGTGGGGCAAGAGGCGCTTCGAGCTCTACACCGGGCGAGGTCCAATCTCTTTGCAGGAATCGGCGACACCATATCCATTGGACGCGTTCTCTTCTCCGGCAATGTCCGGATCATCCCTCTAGATGAGTTTTGGGTGCTGGTGAAGATGAACCCTACGCGTTGTTTCGTCATCCCCTTCGAAGACATCCACATCTTCATCGGCGAAATTGACTCGGGTCCTAGCCCCCAGGAAGTCGGAAACTCGCCAAGCCCCACACGGACCGCCTATGAGTAGGTCATGTCCGTGGAAGGATCCTGGCCATACCTCTCGTTGGAGTATGGTGGCTCGGATCAGGATATTTAAAGGCCCACCAAAACCGCACTTGTGCAGGATATAAAGGTGGAAGGACCCCGCAAATCCGCTTGGCTTTCCCGAGCATTAGAGATGCGCAGGTCGCACTTTGTCGGCGTCGTCACCATCTTCAATCTAGCCAGATGCGTTCAAAGGGAGGGAGAACCTCCCCATGAATACCTTGCCAGATGGATGAGG
This sequence comes from Avena sativa, assembly GCA_916181665.1. Classification (NCBI taxonomy): domain Eukaryota; kingdom Viridiplantae; phylum Streptophyta; class Magnoliopsida; order Poales; family Poaceae; genus Avena; species Avena sativa. The sequence continues at coordinate 253,395,754 of OV702287.1, forward strand.
GTGAGGGAAACCCTAGAGAGCGACCACGCTGACGAGCTCGTATACCACTTCGTGGAAGGGCTCACACCCGGAACACTCCTCCGGCATACCCTCCGAAGGCGGAAGACTATAGGTCCTCTCACCCTTGGTGAGATGGTTGCCATCGTCAACGAATATGCGGATGCCAATGAAGAGGCCATGACAGCAATCGCCATCATAGCCGGAGGAGGAAACAACAACAACAGCCCACCTCCATCACCCTCCACAACCGCCATCGTCAACACCAAAGCCAACTCTGACTCCGTCCTTGATGCATTATACGCCAAAATCAATATGGATCGCGGCGGCTCGGACGCTAACTCGGAGGAATACGACGCTGTTATGAGGGAGATTCAGCAGGAGATAGAGAAGGAGGAGCATGCCGAGAAGGCCAACACTTCCCACCAGGTGCTAGTCGCCATTGGGAGCGTGATGGAAGAAGATGGATAGGAACCGGAACATGAGACAGCTCCGCCCACGCTAGCAGTTACCAGAGCAGCAGCAGTGTTATGGGGTAACCCCGTGGGTGGCCCAATCTTTACGGATCTCATGGTCAAATCGATGAGAAAACGAGGGGAAACGGAGAAGGTAGCGGAAGCGGACGCACACCTCACGAAGAACACGATGAACACGCGCAAAACTCACACAATACAAGGCCGATTGCTCCCACTGGTGGCCACCGGTCTGATAGAATCCTCGCAAGGAAAGATCGGTCAATGTGCTCCCTCGATCCCATGCGGAGAGGGAAGAACACCTTGGAGAGGGTCTTGACGTCTTGGAAAAGGGACACTGATGCCAAGGCCTTGTACAACGAGGGAGGCACGATGCAAACTCCAACGAGGTGGTGACGATAGTCGATCCCCTTTGGTAGAAGGGGATGAGGCAAAACTAGAGATTCCACAAAGGGGGTTGTCTTTAGTCTATCATCTATGCCTAAGGGATACATGAGGGGTGGGGGATCTATTTATAGGCCATCCATTAGAATGGGGGTAGTTTAGGCAAAGGGGTGAGTAAAGGGAATATTCCTGGGCATCAAACCCAGATCCATGCGCAGACAGGTGATTCCGACAATAAGTCCAGTAGCGCCGGATCTGGCACCAGGATTTCCGACGGCCGTCAATATTTACGGTCGGCGCTGGTTCGGTGTTCTGCATGCGTTTCCGGTGGGCGCCGGTCTGGTCCGGCGGTCGCCGGTTTGGTCGACACGGGGTCCGGTCCGCCGGAGCTGGCACCGAGAATTCCAGCAATGGATCCAGTTGCGCCGGATGGTACGCCGGTTTGGCTCTGCCTCTCCCGTCTCCTCTTCCAAGCCTCCTTCTTGTCGGGCGTGAGTCCTCGGGCTTCCTCCCCTATCTCCGTACTTGTCGGTGTGAACCTATCATGGTCATATGACGGAGTATGAAGTAGTATATGATTCAATAGGGTAGGAATTGGGCTCACATAGAGGAACAGATTCACCTTTGGAGTCCATGCCGACTTGGCATAAGTTGGAGACCTTGATGTGGCAACGACCATAGGTCGGGCTACATCATCCCCCCTTCAAAAAGAGTCATCCTCGACTCTACATGCTCATCACAAAGTAGAAGATGTCGAGAGACCTTATTGATCCTGGGGTTCACCATATAGTCATCCTCGGGAAGATTGAATTGACAACACCTCAATGTTCCTTCACCTTCCATGAAGCCTACAAACCACAACACAAAAGCGAAGCAACAATCAAAGCGTAGCCAATTCATAAGGATTATAGCATGAGTCCTCAAGTAGTGTGAAGTCACCTTTGGATGTAGAGATAGCTCGGTGAGGAGAAGCCATAGGTAACTCTCTATGGTTCGTCTTGTCAACTCTTTGCGCATAGAGGTTGACGCGGAAGCAATTGTACCTTCACACAACAAAGACCAAGAAACATATGTTTGTGTGTGATAGAGGAGCATGTCATTTGTGGCATGTCCATTCTTGTTTACAACATTATTAGCACAACTCAAGTATAGCAAACCGGATGCATATGCAAGGTCAAAGTGCATGGAAATCGTTTGGACATCATCCAAATGTGGAAACTCAAAAACTCCATATAACATCTTAGTGTGGCACTCAAAGCAATTGACTAAGATATGGATCAACATCTTTGATGCAAGAGTAGGAGAATTTGGCAAAAACACATGCGGAAGAATATCCAAAGCAACATCATTATGTGTGCAAACCAACCATTGGAAAGAACAATTGTTCAATATGTTGGATGCCATACACATATCATGAAAAGCCAAAATCATGGGGGTATGAGCACCGCAAGCGGAAGTAAGAACAACATGTTTGCAAACAAACCATATGAAAGAGAAAGTGGTCCTTATGTTTGTTGCAACAACAATACGAGAGAATTGGAAGCTCTCATGACAATACATGCTCAAATTGGCATTATGGTTGCACACAAAACATCGGAAAGAGAAATTGTTCAACGTTTTTGTGGCAACACACAAAGCATCAATATCCAGTAGCAACAAAACATGATTGTCACAAGGTGAAAGAATACCATCAACATGCTTGCAATCAAACCATAGGAAAGAGCAATTTGACAACATGAAAGATGCAAAGCATGCAAAAGGTATCAGAGCTAGGTTCGATCTTGAACTCACTTGGGAATGCTCTCTAGAGCTCTTTTTGTCAACTCGTGCTCAACCGAGGTTGACATTCTTGTGCGGGTACCTACACATGTCAAACACAAAAGGAAGAACATGTGTGCATGGTAGAGAAACATATCATCCATCATGACATATCTCTTCTTGTGCACATCACCATGAGTGTCAATCAAGTATGAAATAGATGCATGGTGAGTATGCAGGTGGGGAACATGCTTATCATGGCATTTACCAAAATCTCCAAAATTTGAGAAAGCTATGGGGGCCATCTCAATATAAACCATATTAGAATTATTGTTGCAAGCAAAACAAGTGAAAGAGCAATTATTCATCTTATTGCAAGCAACGAGAGAGATTGTAAAACATTCATGACAAAGTATGGTTCGAGGGGTACCATTGGTAACATCATTGCAAGCAAAACATTGGAAAGAGCAATTGTTCAACAAAGTGCAAGCAATGATATCATCAACGTAACGCTTAGAGCATGGCATGTCTATGGTAACATCATCACAATCAAATAATTTCACATGCTCAACATTATGCAAAGGCAAAGTATCGCATGGAAATACCAATCAGTCATATATGATATCACAAACATCATCCATAGCATGCCAATCATCACAAATCATCATGTCCACTAGTGGGATCATGGCATCATCAACACCCTTATTTTTACCTTGTTCATACCTCTCATATGAAGTGGGTGTTGTGGTAGTATTGGCCTCCATGTGGGCGACTTCTTCTTCTTGTATGGGGATGGCCTTAGCTTCATCCACCATGTTCATCTTCTCGGTCGGAGGCATCATCCTCTCCAAGCTTGGTGCTTCTTGATCCATGGAACCTATCACATCATGAGAAAACACACTATAGGTAGAGGGTAAGTCGTTAGAAATCAAGGTGGTCTCACATGACCTATCAACTACCACTCTCAACTCACTAGGTGTATCACTCATGCGCTCCAAATGGAAGCACTCAATCTCACGTATGGTGGAGTCACTCATCTCACTCTTGTTTTCACTCAAGTGGCCTAAGTGGCTCTCATACTCACATGGGATTGGTACCACATCATCACTCAAGCATATGGGGATAGGCTCGGTTCTCTCCACTCCATGCACCTCCTTTGGTTAAGGGAAAATCCCATTCTCACCATTCTTGACCTTGTCATCGGTGTCTTGCACCTTGGCTTGTGTAGTCCTCTTGACGTACTCGTCCAACTTGGCGAAGTAGAGTTCTTCGTCTTCCTCATCCATGAAGTTGCATGCATCATCTAGGAGGTCAAGGTTGGGTGTTGAAACTTGATGGCATGGAGGAAAGCTTGCTCTTGGTGCCCTTTTGGTGGTGGCACAAGTAGTTGAAGGTGCCTTATGATGGTGTCGACGGAGGTCATTGGCGTTCCTTTCCAAAGGTTGATGTAGATGGCGCACTTGGTCATCCACATGACGCTCGCGATGATGCTCCTTGTCCTTTGCACTCTTCTTTTGATGGCGGTGCCTTCTTGAGCTTGATTGAGAATTATGGATGGTGCTCAACATGTATTCTCCGTCTTCATGGCGAAGATTCCTTGAACGACGCCTTGTATCCTCTTGATGTTGGCGGTGATCTCTAGAGGATTTTTGTTGATGAAGATTCGTGGTTCGTGGCGCCTCTTTTGCAAGATGATGTTTGGGCGCCACTCTTCTTGGAGTAGATGGCACTTGATGCCTTGGAGGTAGATGCACTTGATGCCTTGGAGATGGTTGTGCTTGGTGCCTTGGAGATGGTGGCGCTTGATGGTTTGTAGGTGATGGCGCTCGCCGCCTCGGAGATTGTGACCCATGAAGCCATGTAGGTGGTGGCGCTTGACGCCTTGGAGGTGGATCATCGAATTAGGTGGTGCCCTTTGGTGTGGTGCACTTGGCCTTGAAGGTCATGGTTTCTTGATGATGCGCCTACGCTAGCTTGGCATAGTAGTCCTCCATCTCCAAGCGGTGGAGGTATTCTTAATGGATCATGGAAGAGCCCTCGAAGTTGGTGAAGTTTGCCATTTCCTCCATGCTTGGTGAGGTGTCATCATTGTAGCACTCGAAGTCGTCCATGCTTGGGGAGTCATTGTTGATGTAGTACTCCATACCATTATTGGTGTAGTGCTCCATGTACTCCATGCATGAGGAGCCATTGTCGATGTAGAGCTCCAAGTCCTCCATGCTTGAGGGGCCATAGTTGATGACGTTCTCCATGTTTTACATGCATGTGGAGTCATCATAGTTGCAATGCTCCGGGTCCTCAAAGCATGCGAGGCCATTATCGGTGTAGTTCTCCGTCATGTCCTCTATACTTGTGCAGTCGTAGTCATGGTGGATCATCATGGATTCTTCATAGATATCATCCTCAGTTCCGGAGTCCCTAGACATGATTCACAAGACCAAGTGGTGTATATGGAAGTGGTAAGGGGTTAGGGATGCAACTTCAAATTTTACTTTACCTTGGAAGATAGTATCATGCAAGTGGTCACACTTGAGAGCAATCAAAACCAAGAAAAGTGAAGTTCACACGGAATACCAAAACCAACTAACCACTAAAAACACACACACACACACAAAGCTTATGGTGGATAGGTATGGAAGGTGGCGTGTCCAAGAACAATCCGAAATCAAGATATTGTAATGGCAAGTAAAGAACCACGATGATCACAAAGCAAAACAAGTCGATCCACAAGATAGGAATTATGTAAAAGTAAACACACATGGTGGGATAAATGGGACTTGTGCGATGGAGGAAGTGAGCTAAGAACCAAATGATTACCTAGAGAAGACTATAAGCTCGTGTCGCACAAGTGCAAGGAGAGACGCTAGTTTGATTGCAATAAAATTGGTGGGCTACAAGATATGCACAATAAGTACCACCTATTTGATGTTCATCGATCTTGCGCTTCCTATTCTATGAGGCACTTGTTTGTTTCTTTCTCTTTTTCTTCTTTTTCTTTCTTTTCTTTTTTTTCACTTGCCTCTTGTGCCAACAACTATACAAGATAACTATATGAGATAGCGCGCTCACAACTTTTGCTCGGTATTCTACAAGTATCAAATGTGCATAGCCCAAGCAATCATAGGAGGAACTAGTCTCAATAGGTGTTTGTTGAACGCAAAGATAGTTTGGCTCACAAAGGGATGCAAGTGGGGAGAAGTCACGGAATTTATATACCTTTCATCGCCGATCTTCACCCTTTATTGGTGGATTCCGCCTTGCTCACAGAATTTGGATGGAATAGATAGCATGAACCATGGATATGATGATGTAGATCTCCTTCTCCTCTTCAAAACAAGCTAAAGAACAACAAAATCCGAGTTCATATGAAAGTTATGCTCAAAACAGTGTGGGGATGAATCTGTTGGCGGCCAAATCGGCGGGACCGGACCTGGAGCCGGAAATTCCGGCGGCGGGGTTGGTTCGCCAGAATTCTCATGGGAAATTCCGGTTTCAACTTCGGTCCACAGGACCTGGCGCCGGAACGCATTTGGGACGCGAAAATCCGCGATTTCTGCGGAAAAACTCGAGGAAAAACTTCAGATCCGAGGGGTAAATGATGGAATTAGGTCATGGGAACGTAGGGGAAGGTAGATCAACAAGTTTAGCAAGTAATCCACGGATCAAAACCTACCAAAACGCACTCAAATCACAGATCGATCCAAAACACGAATTGGGGCTATTTTTGGTGGAAATTTTCGAATTTATGGGGAAAAGACCAAATCGATGAGGAATTCGTGGCAACCAAAAGCTGCTGATACCAGATGTTATGGGGTAACCCCGTGGGTGGCCCGATCTTCATGGATCTCATGGTCAAATCGATGAGAAAACGAGGGGAAACGGAGAAGGTAGCGGAAGCGAATGCACACCTCACGAAGAACACGATGAACACACGCAAAACTCACACGATACAAGGCCGACTGCTCCCACTGGTGGCCATCGGTCCGATAGAATCCTCGCAAGGAAAGATCGGTCAACGTGCTCCCTCTATCCCATGCGGAGAGGGAAGAACACCTTGGAGAGGGTCATGACATCTTGGCAAAGGGACACCGATGCCAAGGCCTTGTACAACGAGGAAGGCGCGATGCAAACTCCAACGAGGTGGTGACGATAGTCGATCCCGTTTGGTAGAAGGGGATGAGGCAAAACTAGAGATTCCACAAAGGGGGTTGTCTTTAGTCTATCATCTATGCCTAAGGGATACATGAGGGGTAGGGGCTCTATTTATAGGCCAGCCACTAGAATGGGGGTAGTTTAGACAAAGGGGTTAGTGAAGGGAATATTCCTGGGCATCAAACCCAGATCCATGCGCAGACGGGTGATTCCGGCAATAAGTCCGATGGCCCCGGATCTGGCGCCGGGATTTCCGGTGGCCGCTGATATTTCCGGTCGGCGCCGGTTCGGTATTCTACATGCGTTTCTGGTGGGCGCCGGTCTGGTCCGGCGGTCGCTGGTTTGGTCAGCACAGGGTCCGGTCCGCCGGAGCTGGCGCCGAGAATTCCGGCAGTGGATCCGGTTGCGCCGGATGGTACGCCAGTTTGGCTCTACCTCTTTCGTCTCCTCTTCCAAGCCTCCTTCTTGTCAGGCGTGAGTCCTCGGGCTTCCTCCCCTAACTCCGTACTTGGCGGTGTGAACCTATCATGGTCATATGACGGAGTATGAAGTAGTATACGATTCAATAGGGTAGGAATTGGGCTCACATAGAGCAACCGATTCACCTTTGGAGTCCATGACGACTTGGCATAAGTTGGATACCTTGATGTGACAACGACCGTAGGTCGGGCTACATCAAGCAGCCAAGAAAGCCATCGAGCCTCCTGCTCCGGCCAAGGCCTTGCCTCCTCCGGTAATCCGCCAACAACTAGCGCAGGAACTCACCACGGCCCCTAGTACTGCTCGACAATCAAATCAGCCGCCAATGCCACCATCAACGTCAGCAGCTGGACACCCATTGGCCACTCCCGTCGACAAAGCAATCTATGACGCATTTTTCGTTGAGCAAATCACCGTCGCCCATATCCAGAGTGTTACGGAGCTTGATGAGAAATGCGCGGTGTTGGGGATATACTTTTCGGGTATCCTCATAGTTCTTCACTGACAAGGGTGGCCCACTTCGGGTTAGAGCTTTGCTTCACGGGCGGCCCAGTCAGGGAGAAGAGACGAAGTCCAATCCAGCTACGAGAAGGCCCAGAAGACTTACCGACATAGGCCCATAGTGTTACTTGTAGTTCAAGATGTACTCTGTAACCGACTCTTAGTCGTAGCCGGATAGATCTCTCCTGTAAACCCTAGGCCGGATATCTATATAAGTCATCTTAGGGAGAGCCTTTAGGGCAACCCAATAGTGTACAATCTCAACTCGCACAGGCGAACCCCTTGTAACCCATATTCTGGCTCTGCCGTATTAATGGATTGTTAGCAGGAGTAGGATCCGTCCAAAGCCGGCAGATTCGAACGTGGGTAAACTTGTGTGCTCACCATCCCGGGACACCGTACGTCTCACACCCCTCTCTTCCGCACGCCTCGAGGACCCCCTCATGGCGTACTTGTCATCAATCCGATGACAGTTGGCGCCCACCATGGGGCAAGTGAGCTTCGGATCTATGTTCCGAGCGGAATCTGCAAGAATCGGAATCGACGAGACTATCACCGTCAGTCGCATCCTCTATGCCAGTGACGTACCTCTCATCGTTCTCGACGAGACCTGGATTCCGGCTAGGGAGGCTGTGACTGCCTACACCATCATGTCTTTTGGCGAGATTGATGTTTACATCGGTTTCGCTGAACCTGCCCCACCCACCCAGCGGTGATGATAGAGGCAGAAGAAACTTCTGGGTCCCATTTGTCCGCGGAGGCGGCAGAGTTCTGGATCTCAGAAAACCCTAATCCTACCCAGCCCGCACCAGTTGTGGAGATAGTGGAGAAATCTGAGCCTGAAGCAGACCGGGCGGTCCAAGTTGAATATGGAGTGGATCTCCCTGGAGAGACCGAATCCCAGATCGACCCACCCGCTGAAGTCGAAATCCAGGAGGAGAATAGCAACAACACTGGTTCCGGCTCTGATGACGCCGGGACGGACATGCCTTTCCTGAGATACACACTAAGACACATGATGATGCAAAACTCAGGCATAGATGAAATCCTCAAGACCATCAAACGTTTCGACGAATCCTACTATGAAGACCGCACTTATCTCAGGAGGGGCGCATCGCACTTTGTCGGATATGTGGGATCCGGATCCGGCTCCACCGATGCTGGAGACAACACCGACTCTGTGATGGAGGCTATCGGAACAAGCGTCGAATTACCGGCATCTTCGGATGACTCCATGACGTCGGCAGATTTTCGGAAGTTCTCCGCAGAATACGAAGAGGAGGTTAACTCCACAGCTGCTGCGGAAGGAGAAGACATGGACGAAGGGTCCGGAGAAAGCTCTCCCAAAGCATAGGACAATATGGACCTCGGAGATGATCCCGAGAACCAAATGGCCAAAAGCACCAATCAAAGTTTGACTCCGGGAAACGGGCCCAAATCCGTCTTTGCTACCGGCGCTGCCAAGAAGGCGAAGGCGAAGAACAAGAAAAACAAGACCCCGGCGAAAGACCCTCCGGTAGAGGAGGTGATTGTCGAGGAATATAAGGAAGACTTGGATGGAGCACTTATCCCAGACAAGCCCAAAGAAGAGTCGGTGGATGGACACGTGATCACTAAAGCCGCGCGTAAACTCATCGATGTTGCATTAACCACACCTATTCCTACAGCTGCAGAGCTTACTGCTAAAGAGCTGGACGAAAGGGCCCAGGCCCTAGAAGCGTGTTTCCAAGTACTCCTCGATGAAGCCAAAAACCTTGAGGAAGAAAATAAATGCATGGCAACTGCGGAGAAGTACAACTCCAGGCAACATCAGAAAATAGGAAACATCATACTCATGACGACCAATTCCTACAGATCCACAAAGTCCTCTTTGGATGAGAACATGGGATGCCTCGACATGACAGCAACGGGGATTGGGTGTATCCAACACCAGTACAGAACACCGTATGCAGCTCGAGAAATCCTATCTACTAATCTGGGCCCAGAATAGATCCGATTGGGCATTAAGCTACTCAACAAGGGCCCGGAGCAGCAAAAGGTTGCCCTGTCCGGAAGCCAAAAACTGGTCTCCCATTCTGACCAATGTCGCACAAATCTGGCATGGGCTGACGTAAGGCCCCAACGTGTTCCAAAACCGCACCATCGTTGCGACCGTCGGGAATACAACTACTCAAGAACCAGATCTTCAGGATAGCACCACAAAGCTGCACACGACCTACCATAACATTAACCCAGTTGTGGAGCGAGAGGCAATTGCTGCACTGAATCCGAGGAATCCTCCCCGGCGAGAGTCGAAGGATCGCAGGGACAAAGATAAAGAGAAACGTCGGGAGGAGGACCAACAAAGAATGCCACCTCATAGACACGCAAGCCGTCTGGCTGACGGACGAAGAAACGACGGACACCGTGCCGACTCAAACCGGCAGGGGGCTCGTCACAATGAAGATCCTCCCTAGAACCGGAATAACGACGCTCCGGATGGAGGCCGGTGATCAGCCGGAAACAACCCAGCTGCTCCACCTTCCCCACCAAGCAGCCATCATAACGGCCCCCAAGGAGGCCAAGGAGGACGTCGTGGTGGAGGAGGTGGTGGCAGAAGCCGAAGTCTTGCTCCAAGGCACCGGAGCCATAGCCATCATTCGGGGCGATCTCTATCCCCAAGTGATGTGAGGCACATGATTAATTCCAACATAGATGCGCGATGCTATGAAAATGATGATATATACGTGGGCCCAAAGTGCTTCAAACCATGCATAAGAGCTACAAAATTCCCGGAAGGATTTGCTATCTCAAGACATATTCAAGCCTACGACGGCATAGCTCGGCTAGATACTTGGCTCCAGGATTTCTTCCAAGCTTGCTGCATCGCCAAAGGCGGAAACAGCCTGGTCACAACCCGGTATCTCCCACTTATGTTGCGGAAGACGGCACGATCATGGCTCAATGAACCTCTGGAGAACACCATCCACAACTGGTATGACATGCAAAGTGCGTTCTTTCAGAATTTCGAAGGCACATACCGGAGGCCCTATACGGTAGGGGACCTACAGCGTTGCACCCAGAAAGCCGGAGAAACTTGCCGGGATTATCTCGGATGATGGATCGACACCAAGAACTCCCGTGAAGGAGTAAATGACCAAACTGCGATTGAAACTTTCATTGCAGGTCTCCCAATTGGTTTACTACGTCATCGTTTGAAGTGTGACAAAGTCACTGATTTGGGAGAGATGATAGAAACAGTGAGCAAGTATGCAGATGCTGACGACGATGTAGAGGGGTTACTGAATGCCCTAGATGTTCCACAGTCGGCAAAACAACCAAAGCAACAAGCTCAGAAGCACAAGAATACCTCGGAAGAAAATCCCAACGCAGAAACGGCAGTGGTCACTGCTACTTTTGGGTCTGGAGGACGAGGAGGACGTGGCGGTGGCCGCGGAAGCGGTCGTGGGACGTCAAGAGTTCAAGGTAGAGGAGACCAGCAACCTGGAAAAACCTACTCTTGGGACGACATTGCCAATAACCCATGTGTGCATCACCTAGACGCCAATGGGGGCTCATCCCACACAAATGCCGAGTGTCGTTTCAATGACGACATTAAGAGAGATGATATCGCTGGCTACAGGGCTAAGCGGAAGAAGGGAAAGAAAAATCCCGAAAAGGATAAAGAGACCAAGTAAGATTCCAACATGGAGGAATTTGACGCTTCAAATCCCAAGCCGGAAGGGAAGAAAAAATTTCCGACCAAGAAAGACACCTACGTCACCTTCCTCGGATCTCAACCAGCAAAGGTCAAGAAAGCAGTTCTACATGAGCTCAATGCAATAGTTCTGGCTGTCCCTCAATTCTTGGACTGGTCGGAAGTGGCAATCACATTTGACCGTGCTGATCATCCGCCTAAGTTACACAGGCGAGGAAAATACGCCTTAATCGTCAGTCCACTTATTGACGGTTATGGTTTCTCCAAGACTCTCATGGACGGTGGCAGCAGCATTAATATTCTATATGTCGAAACGCTACACCGGATGAAGATCTCGGAGACCCAGGTGAACCGCAGCCCTGTGATCTTTCACGGGGTTGTCCCAGGAAGACAAGCAAATTCCCTGGGAGAAATCACTTTGGATGTTACCTTTGGAACTCCAAAGAACTACCGGACGGAGGCACTTTCTTTCGAAGTGGTCCCGTTCAAGAGCGCGTACCACGCTATATTCGGATGTCCGGCTTACTGGGATTTTATGGCTCGTCCGTGTTACATTTACAATATGATGAAAATTGCAGGTCCCAACGGCGTGATCACCATTAGGAGAGACCCAAAGAAAGTGCGAGAGTGCGAGGATGGAAATGCCACCTTTGCTAAAGCCGTGCTGCACGCCCAGGAGTACCAGGAGATCAAGAAGAGCATAGATCCGTCCGAGATGCCCGCAACGAAGAAGGAAGTGACAAAGCCAAATCCGGAGTTCAAGGCATCAGAAGAGACGAAGAAGATGCTGCTGAAGGATGATGACCCCTCCAAGGTGACCCAGATAGGCATAGGCCTAGATAGTGCATAGGAAAGCGTGCTCGTCAAGTTCCTCAAAGCAAATCAAGATATCTTCGCATGGTAGCCATCTGACATGACCGGAGTACCTATGGAACTTGCCGATCACTCTTTAAATGTAAAGTCGAACGCTAAACCCGTCAAACAGACCATATCATGAACCACACCCAGTGTCATTGCATGTGTGTTCTTCCCTTGAACCACACATGGATCCACCGGTGTCATTGCATGTCAGCTCTTTTCATTAACCACAGCTAGAGTCATTGCATGTGTGTTCTTCTCACAGACCACATATCACCTGTGTCATTGCATGTGTGTTCTTCCCATGAACCAAACATGGATCCACCAGTGTCGTTGCATGTGTGTTCTTCCCACCGACCACACATGGATCCACCAGTGCCGTTGCATGTGTGTTCTTCCCATGAACCACACATGTATCCAACAGTGTCATTGTATGTCTGCTCTTCCCATGAACCACAGCTAGAGTCATCGCATGCGTGCTCTTTTCACAAACCACAGCTAGAGTCATTGCATGTGTGTTCTTCTTACAAACCATATCATGAACCACACCTAGTGTCATTGCATGTGTGTTCTTCTCACAAACCACACATGGATCCACCGGTGTCATTGCATGTCTGCTCTTCTCATTAACCACAGCTAGAGTCACTGCATGTGTGTCCTTCTCACAAACCACATATCACCAGAGTCATCGCATGTGTGTTCTTCCCGTGAACCACACATGGATCAACCGGAGTCATTGCATGTGTGTTCTTCTCACAAACCACACATGGACCCACCCAGTGTCATCGCATGTGTGTTCTTCCCATGAACCACACATGCATCCACTAGTGTCATTGCATGTCTGCTCTTTTCATGAACCACAGCTAGAGTCATTGGATGTGTGTTCTTCTCACAGACCACACATGGATCCAGTGTCATTGCATGTGTGTTCTTCCCAAAGACCACACATGGATCCACCAGTGTCATTGCATGTGTGTTCTTCTCACAAACCATATCATGAACCACACCCAGTGTCATTGCATGTGTGTTCTTCTCACAAACCATATCATGAACCACACCCAGTGTCATTGCATGTGTGTTCTTCTCACAAACCACGCATGGATCCACCGGTGCCATTGCATGTGTGTTCTTCCCATGAACCAAACATGGATCCACCAGTGTCATTGCATGTGCGTTCTTCCCACAGACCACACATGGATCAACCGGTGTCGTTGCATGTGTGTTCTTCCCATGAACCACACATGGATCCACCAGTGTCATTGTATGTCTGCTCTTCCCATGAACCACACATGGATCCACCGGTGTCATTGCATGTCTGCTCTTCTCATTAACCATAGCTAGAGTCATTGCATGTCTATTCTTTTCACAAACCACATGTCACCAGAGTCATTGCATGTGTGTTATTCCCATGAACTAGACATGGATCCACCGGTGTCATTGCATGTCTGCTCTTCTCATGAACCACACTTGGATCCACCCAGTGTCATCGCATGTGTGTTCTTCCCATGAACCACACATGGATCCACCAGTGTCATTGCATGTGTGTTCTTTTCACAAACCATAGCTAGAGTCATTGGATGTGTGTTCTTCTCATAGACCACATATCATCAGTGTCAATGCATGTGTGTTCTTCCCAAAGACCACACATGGATCCACGAGTGTCATTGCATGTGTATTCTTCTCACAAATCATATCATGAACCACACCCAGTGTCATTGCATGTGTTCTCTTCTCACAGACCACACATGGATCCACCAGTGTCATTGCATGTGTGTTCTTCTCACAAACCATATCATGAACCACACCCAGTGTCATTGCATGTGTGTTCTTCCCATGAACCACACATGGATCCACCAGTGTCATTGCATGTCTGCTCTTCTCATGAACCACACATGGATCCACCTAGTGTCATTGCATGTGTGTTCTTCCCTTGAACCACACATGGATCCACCGGTGTTATTGCATGTCAGCTCTTTTCATTAACCACGGCTAGAGTCATTGCATGTGCGTTCTTCTCACAGACCACATATCACATGTGTCATTGCATGTGTGTTCTTCCCATGAACCAAACATGGATCCACCAGTGGCATTGCATGTGTGTTCTTCCCACATACCACACATGGATCAACCGGTGTCGTTACATGTGTGTTCTTCCCATGAACCACACATGGATCCACCAGTGTCATTGTATGTCTGCTCTTCCCATGAACCACACATGGATCCACCGGTGTCATTGCATGTCTGCTCTTCTCATTAACCACAGCTAGAGTCATTGCATGTCTGTTCTTTTCACAAAAAACATATCACCAGAGTCATTGCATGTGTGTTCTTCCCATGAACCACACAGGGATCCACCGATGTCATTGCATGTGTGTTCTTCTCACAAACCACACATGGATCCACCTAGTGTCATCGCATGTGTGTTCTTCCCATGAACCACACAAGGATCCACCAGTGTCATTGCATGTGTGTTCTTCCCAAAGACCACACATGGATCCACCAGTGTCATTACATGTGTGTTCTTCTCACAAACCATATCATGAACCACACCTAGTGTCATTGCATGTGTGTTATTCTCAAAGACCACACATGGATCCACCAGTGTCATTGCATGTATGTTCTTCTCACAAACCATATCATGAACCACACCTAGTGTCATTGCATGTGTGTTCTTCTCCCAAACTACGCATGGATCCACCGGTGTCATTGCATGTCTGCTCTTCTCATTAACCACAGCTAGAGTCAATGCATGTCTGTTCTTTTCACAAACCACATGTCACCAGAATCATTGCATGTGTGTTCTTCCCATGAGCCAGACATGGATCCACCGGTGTCATTGCATGTCTGCTCTTCTCATGAACCACACTTGGATCCACCCAGTGTCATCGCATGTGTGTTGTTCCCATAAACCACACATGGATCCACCAGTGTCATTGCATGTGTGTCCTTTTCACAAACCACAGCTAGAGTCACTGGATGTGTGTTCTTCTCATAGACCACATATCATCAGTGTCATTGCATGTGTGTTCTTCCCAAATACCACACATGGATCCACCAGTTTCATTGCATGTGTATTCTTCTCACAAACCATATCATGAACCACACCCAGTGTCATTGCATGTGTGTTCTTCTCACAGACCACACATGGATCCACCAGTGTTATTGCATGTGTGTTCTTCTCACAAACCATATCATGAACCACACCCAGTGTCATTGCATGTGTGTTCTTCCCGTGAACCACACATGGATCCACCAGTGTCATTGCATGTCTGCTCTTCTCATGAACCACACATGGATCCACCTAGTGTCATTGCATGTGTGTTCTTCCCTTGAACCACACATGGATCCACCGGTGTCATTGCATGTCTGCTCTTCTCATTAACCACAGCTAGAGTCACTGCATGTGTGTTCTTCTCACAAACCACATATCACCAGAGTCATCGCATGTGTGTTCTTCCCGTGAACCACACATGGATCAACCGGAGTCATTGCATGTGTGTTCTTCTCACAAACCACACATGGATCCACCCAGTGTCATCGCATGTGTGTTCTTCCCATGAACCACACATGGATCCACCAGTGTCATTGCATGTCTGCTCTTTTCATCAACCACAGCTAGAGTCATTGGATGTGTGTTCTTCTCACATACCACACATGGATCCAGTGTCATTGCATGTGTGTTCTTCCCAAAGACCACACATGGATCCACCAGTGTCATTGCATGTGTTCTTCTCACAAACCATATCATGAACCACACCCAGTGTCATTGCATGTGTGTTTTTCTCACAAACCATATCATGAACCACACCCCGTGTCATTGCATATGTGTTCTTCTCACAAACCACGCATGGATCCACCGGTGTCATTGCATGTCTACTCTTCTCATTAACCATAGCTAGAGTCATTGCATGTCTGTTCTTTTCACAAACCACATGTCACCAGAGTCATTGCATGTGTGTTCTTCCCAGGAACCAGAAATGGATCCACCGGTGTCAGTGCATGTCTTCTCTTCTCATGAACCACAGTTGGATCCACCCAGTGTCATCGCATGTGTGTTCTTCCCATGAACCACACATGGATCCACCAGTGTCATTGCATGCATGTTCTTTTCACAAACCACGGCTAGAGTCATTGGATGTGTGTACTTCTCACAGACCACACATGGATCCAGTGTCATTGCATGTGTGTTCTTCCCAAAGACCACACATGGATCCACCAGTGTCATTGCATGTGTGTTCTTCTCACAAACCATATCATGAACCACACCCAGTGTCATTGCATGTGTGTTCTTCTCAAAGACCACACATGGATCCACCAGTGTCATTGCATGTGTGTTCTTATCATGAACCACACCCAGTGTCATTGCATGTATGTTCTTCTCACAAACCACGCATGGATCCACCGGTGTCATTGCATGTCTACTCTTCTCATTAACCACAGCTAGAGTCATTGCATGTCTGTTCTTTTCACAAACCACATGTCACCAGAGTCATTGCATGTGTGTTCTTCCCATGAACCAGACATGGATCCACCGGTGTCATTGCATGTCTGCTCTTCTCATGAACCACACTTGGATCCACCCAGTGTCATCGCATGTGTGTTGTTCCCATAAACCACACATGGATCCACCAGTGTCATTGCATGTGTGTACTTTTCACAAACCACAGCTAGAGTCACTGGATGTGTGTTCTTCTCATAGACCACATATCATCAGTGTCATTGCATGTGTGTTCTTCCCAAAGACCACACATGGATCCACCAGTTTCATTGCATGTGTATTCTTCTCACAAACCATATCATGAACCACACCCAGTGTCATTGCATGTGTGTTCTTCTCACAGACCACACATGGATCCACCAGTGTTATTGCATGTGTGTTCTTCTCACAAACCATATCATGAACCACACCCAGTGTCATTGCATGTGTGTTCTTCCCGTGAACCACACATGGATCCACCAGTGTCATTGCATGTCTGCTCTTCTCATGAACCACACATGGATCCACCTAGTGTCATTGCATGTGTGTTCTTCCCTTGAACCACACATGGATCCACCGGTGTCATTGCATGTCTGCTCTTCTCATTAACCACAGCTAGAGTCACTACATGTGTGTTCTTCTCGCAAACCACATATCACCAGAGTCATCGCATGTGTGTTCTTCCCGTGAACCACACATGGATCAACCAGAGTCATTGCATGTGTGTTCTTCTCACAAACCACACATGGATCCACCCAGTGTCATCGCATGTGTGTTCTTCCCATGAACCACACATGGATCCACCAGTGTCATTGCATGTCTGCTCTTTTCATCAACCACAGCTAGAGTCATTGGATGTGTGTTCTTCTCACAGACCACACATGGATCCAGTGTCATTGCATGTGTGTTCTTCCCAAAGACCACACATGGATCCACCATTGTCATTGCATGTGTGTTCTTCTCACAAACCATATCATGAACCACACCCAGTGTCATTGCATGTGTGTTTTTCTCACAAACCATATCATCAACCACACCCCGTGTCATTGCATATGTGTTCTTCTCACAAACCACGCATGGATCCACCGGTGTCATTGCATGTCTACTCTTCTCATTAACCATAGCTAGAGTCATTGCATGTCTGTTCTTTTCACAAACCGCATGTCACCAGAGTCATTGCATGTGTGTTCTTCCCATGAACCAGTAATGGATCCACCGGTGTCAGTGCATGTCTGCTCTTCTCATGAACCACACTTGGATCCACCCAGTGTCATCGCATGTGTGTTCTTCCCATGAACCACACATGGATCCACCAGTGTCATTGCATGCATGTTCTTTTCACAAACCACGGCTAGAGTCATTGGATGTGTGTACTTCTCACAGACCACACATGGATCAAGTGTCATTGCATGTGTGTTCTTCCCAAAGACCACACATGGATCCACCAGTGTCATTGCATGTGTGTTCTTCTCACAAACCATATCATGAACCACACCCAGTGTCATTGCATGTGTGTTCTTCTCAAAGACCACACATGGATCCACCAGTGTCATTGCATGTGTTCTTATCATGAACCACACCCAGTGTCATTGCATGTGTGTTCTTCTCACAAACCACGCATGGATCCACCGGTGTCATTGCATGTCTACTCTTCTCATTAACCACAGCTAGAGTCATTGCATGTCTGTTCTTTTCACAAACCACATGTCACCAGAGTCATTGCATGTGTGTTCTTCCCATGAACCAGACATGGATCCACCGGTGTCATTGCATGTCTGCTCTTCTCATGAACCACACTTGGATCCACCCAGTGTCATCGCATGTGTGTTGTTCCCATAAACCACACATGGATCCACCAGTGTCATTGCATGTGTGTACTTTTCACAAACCACAGCTAGAGTCACTGGATGTGTGTTCTTCTCATAGACCACATATCATCAGTGTCATTGCATGTGTGTTCTTCCCAAAGACCACACATGGATCCACCAGTTTCATTGCATGTGTATTCTTCTCACAAACCATATCATGAACCACACCCAGTGTCATTGCATGTGTGTTCTTCTCACATACCACACATGGATCCACCAGTGTTATTGCATGTGTGTTCTTCTCACAAACCATATCATGAACCACACCCAGTGTCATTGCATGTGTGTTCTTCCCGTGAACCACACATGGATCCACCAGTGTCATTGCATGTCTGCTCTTCTCATGAACCACACATGGATCCACCTAGTGTCATTGCATGTGTGTTCTTCCCTTGAACCACACATGGATCCACCGGTGTCATTGCATGTCTGCTCTTCTCATTAACCACAGCTAGAGTCACTACATGTGTGTTCTTCTCGCAAACCACATATCACCAGAGTCATCGCATGTGTGTTCTTCCCGTGAACCACACATGGATCAACCAGAGTCATTGCATGTGTGTTCTTCTCACAAACCACACATGGATCCACCCAGTGTCATCGCATGTGTGTTCTTCCCATGAACCGCACATGGATCCACCAGTGTCATTGCATGTCTGCTCTTTTCATCAACCACAGCTAGAGTCATTGGATGTGTGTTCTTCTCACAGACCACACATGGATCCAGTGTCATTGCATGTGTGTTCTTCCCAAAGACCACACATGGATCCACCATTGTCATTGCATGTGTGTTCTTCTCACAAACCATATCATGAACCACACCCAGTGTCATTGCATGTGTGTTTTTCTCAGAAACCATATCATGAACCACACCCCGTGTCATTGCATATGTGTTCTTCTCACAAACCACGCATGGATCCACCGGTGTTATTGCATGTCTACTCTTCTCATTAACCATAGCTAGAGTCATTGCATGTCTGTTCTTTTCACAAACCACATGTCACCAGAGTCATTGCATGTGTGTTCTTCCCATGAACCAGAAATGGATCCACCGGTGTCAGTGCATGTCTGCTCTTCTCATGAACCACACTTGGATCCACCCAGTGTCATCGCATGTGTGTTCTTCCCATGAACCACACATGGATCCACCAGTGTCATTGCATGCATGTTCTTTTCACAAACCACGGCTAGAGTCATTGGATGTGTGTACTTCTCACAGACCACACATGGATCCAGTGTCATTGCATGTGTGTTCTTCCCAAAGACCACACATGGATCCACCAGTGTCATTGCATGTGTGTTCTTCTCACAAACCATATCATGAACCACACCCAGTGTCATTGCATGTGTGTTCTTCTCAAAGACCACACATGGATCCACCAGTGTCATTGCATGTGTGTTCTTATCATGTACCACACCCAGTGTCATTGCATGTGTGTTCTTCTCACAAACCACGCATGGATCCACCGGTGTCATTGCATGTCTACTATTCTCATTAACCACAGCTAGAGTCATTGCATGTCTGTTCTTTTCACAAACCACATGTCACCAGAGTCATTGCATGTGTGTTCTTCCCATGAACCAGACATGGATCCACCGGTGTCATTGCATGTCTGCTCTTCTCATGAACCACACTTGGATCCACCCAGTGTCATCGCATGTGTGTTGTTCCCATAAACCACACATGGATCCACCAGTGTCATTGCATGTGTGTCCTTTTCACAAACCACAGCTAGAGTCACTGGATGTGTGTTCTTCTCATAGACCACATATCATCAGTGTCATTGCATGTGTGTTCTTCCCAAAGACCACACATGGATCCACCAGTTTCATTGCATGTGTATTCTTCTCACAAACCATATCATGAACCACACCCAGTGTCATTGCATGTGTGTTCTTCTCATAGACCACACATGGATCCACCAGTGTTATTGCATGTGTGTTCTTCTCACAAACCATATCATGAACCACACCCAGTGTCATTGCATGTGTGTTCTTCCCGTGAACCACACATGGATCCACCAGTGTCATTGCATGTCTGCTCTTCTCATGAACCACACATGGATCCACCTAGTGTCATTGCATGTGTGTTCTTCCCTTGAACCACACATGGATCCACCGGTGTCATTGCATGTCTGCTCTTCTCATTAACCACAGCTAGAGTCACTGCATGTGTGTTCTTCTCGCAAACCAAATATCACCAGAGTCATCGCATGTGTGTTCTTCCCGTGAACCACACATGGATCAACCAGAGTCATTGCATGTGTGTTCTTCTCACAAACCACACATGGATCCACCCAGTGTCATCGCATGTGTGTTCTTCCCATGAACCACACATGGATCCACCAGTGTCATTGCATGTCTGCTCTTTTCATCAACCACAGCTAGAGTCATTGGATGTGTGTTCTTCTCACAAACCACACATGGATCCAGTGTCATTGCATGTGTGTTCTTCCCAAAGACCACACATGGATCGACCATTGTCATTGCATGTGTGTTCTTCTCACAAACCATATCATGAACCACACCCAGTGTCATTGCATGTGTGTTTTTCTCACAAACCATATCATGAACCACACCCCGTGTCATTGCATATGTGTTCTTCTCACAAACCACGCATGGATCCACCGGTGTCATTGCATGTCTACTCTTCTCATTAACCATAGCTAGAGTCATTGCATGTCTGTTCTTTTCACAAACCGCATGTCACCAGAGTCATTGCATGTGTGTTCTTCCCATGAACCAGAAATGGATCCACCGGTGTTAGTGCATGTCTGCTCTTCTCATGAACCACACTTGGATCCACCAAGTGTCATCGCATGTGTGTTCTTCCCATGAACCACACATGGATCCACCAGTGTCATTGCATGCATGTTCTTTTCACAAACCACGGCTAGAGTCATTGGATGTGTGTACTTCTCACAGACCACACATGGATCCAGTGTCATTGCATGTGTGTTCTTCCCAAAGACCACACATGGATCCACCAGTGTCATTGCATGTGTGTCCTTCTCACAAACCATATCATGAACCACACCCAGTGTCATTGCATGTGTGTTCTTCTCAAAGACCACACATGGATCCACCAGTGTCATTGCATGTGTGTTCTTATCATGAACCACACCCAGTGTCATTGCATGTGTGTTCTTCTCACAAACCACGCATGGATCCACCGGTGTCATTGCATGTCTACTCTTCTCATTAACCACAGCTAGAGTCATTGCATGTCTGTTCTTTTCACAAACCACATGTCACCAGAGTCATTGCATGTGTGTTCTTCCCATGAACCAGACATGGATCCACCGGTGTCACTGCATGTCTGCTCTTCTCATGAACCACACTTGGATCCACCCAGTGTCATTGCATGTGTGTTGTTCGCATGAACCACACATGGATCCACCAGTGTCATTGCATGTGTGTTCTTTTCACAAACCACAGCTAGAGTCATTGGATGTGTGTTCTTCTCATAGACCACATATCATCAGTGTCATTGCATGTGTGTTCTTCCCAAAGACCACACATGGATCCACCAGTGTCGTTGCATGTGTATTCTTCTCACAAACCATATCATGAACCTCACCCAGTGTCATTGCATGTGTGCTCTTCTCACAGACCACACATAGATCCACCAGTGTCATTGCATGTGTGTTCTTCTCACAAACCATATCATGAACCACACCCACTGTCATTGCATGTGTGTTCTTCCCATGAACCACACATGGATCCACCAGTGTCATTACATGTCTGCTCTTCTCATGAACCAATCATGGATCCACCTAGTGTCATTGCATGTGTGTTCTTCCCTTGAACCACACATGGATCCACCGGTGTCATTGCATGTCAGCTCTTTTCATTAACCAAATCTAGAGTCATTGCATGTGCGTTCTTCTCACAGACCACATATCACCTGTGTCATCGCATGTGTGTTCTTCCCGTGAACCACACATGGATCAACCAGAGTCATTGCATGTGTGTTCTTCTCACAAACCACACATGGATCCACCCAGTGTCATCGCATGTGTGTTCTTCCCATGAACCACACATGGATCCACCAGTGTCATTGCATGTCTGCTCTTTTCATCAACCACAGCTAGAGTCATTGGATGTGTGTTCTTCTCACAGACCACACATGGATCCAGTGTCATTGCATGTGTGTTCTTCCCAAAGACCACACATGGATCCACCAGTGTCATTGCATGTGTGTTCTTCTCACAAACCATATCATGAACCACACCCAGTGTCATTGCATGTCTGTTCTTCTCAAAGACCACACATGGATCCACCAGTGTCATTGCATGTGTGTTCTTATCATGAACCACACCCAGTGTCATTGCATGTGTGTTCTTCTCACAAACCACGCATGGATCCACCGGTGTCATTGCATGTCTACTCTTCTCATTAACCACAGCTAGAGTCATTGCATGTCTGTTCTTTTCACAAACCACATGCCACCAGAGTCATTGCATGTGTGTTCTTCCCATGAACCAGACATGGATCCACCGGTGTCATTGCATGTCTGCTCTTCTCATGAACCACACTTGGATCCACCCAGTGTCATCGCATGTGTGTTGTTCGCATGAACCACACATGGATCCACCAGTGTCATTGCATGTGTGTTCTTTTCACAAACCACAGCTAGAGTCATTGGATGTGTGTTCTTCTCATAGACCACATATCATCAGTGTCATTGCATGTGTGTTCTTCCCAAAGACCACACATGGATCCACCAGTGTCATTGCATGTGTATTCTTCTCACAAACCATATCATGAACCTCACCCAGTGTCATTGCATGTGTGCTCTTCTCACAGACCACACATAGATCCACCAGTGTCATTGCATGTGTGTTCTTCTCACAAACCATATCATGAACCACACCCACTGTCATTGCATGTGTGTTCTTCCCATGAACCACACATGGATCCACCAGTGTCATTACATGTCTGCTCTTCTCTTGAACCAATCATGGATCCACCTAGTGTCATTGCATGTGTGTTCTTCCCTTGAACCACACATGGATCCACCGGTGTCATTGCATGTCAGCTCTTTTCATTAACCAAATCTAGAGTCATTGCATGTGCGTTCTTCTCACAGACCACATATCACCTGTGTCATCGCATGTGTGTTCTTCCCGTGAACCACACATGGATCAACCAGAGTCATTGCATGTGTGTTCTTCTCACAAACCACACATGGATCCACCCAGTGTCATCGCATGTGTGTTCTTCCCATGAACCACACATGGATCCACCAGTGTCATTGCATGTCTTCTCTTTTCATCAACCACAGCTAGAGTCATTGGATGTGTGTTCTTCTCGCAGACCACACATGGATCCAGTGTCATTGCATGTGTGTTCTTCCCATAGACCAAACATGGATCCACCAGTGTCATTGCATGTGCGTTCTTCCCACAGACCACACATGGATCAACCAGTGTCGTTGCATCTGTGTTCTTCCCATGAACCACACATGGATCCACCAGTGTCATTGTATGTCTGCTCTTCCCATGAACCACACATGGATCCACCGGTGTCATTGCATGTCTGCTCTTCTCATTAACCATAGCTAGAGTCATTGCATGTCTATTCTTTTCACAAACCACATGTCACCAGAGTCATTGCATGTGTGTTATTCCCATGAACTAGACATGGATCCACCGGTGTCATTGCATGTCTGCTCTTCTCATGAACCACACTTGGATCCACCCAGTGTCATCGCATGTGTGTTCTTCCCATGAACCACACATGGATCCACCAGTGTCATTGCATGTGTGTTATTTTCACAATCCATAGCTAGAGTCATTGGATGTGTGTTCTTCTCATAGACCACATATCATCAGTGTCAATGCATGTGTGTTCTTCCCAAAGACCACACATGGATCCACGAGTGTCATTGCATGTGTTTTTTTTCTCACAAATCATATCATGAACCACACCCAGTGTCATTGCATGTGTGCTCTTCTCACAGACCACACATGGATCCACCAGTGTCATTGCATGTGTGTTCTTCTCACAAACCATATCATGAACCACACCCAGTGTCATTGCATGTGTGTTCTTCCCATGAACCACACATGGATCCACCAGTGTCATTGCATGTCTGCTCTTCTCATGAACCACACATGGATCCACCTAGTGTCATTGCATGTGTGTTCTTACCTTGAACCACACATGGATCCACCGGTGTTATTGCATGTCAGCTCTTTTCATTAACCACGGCTAGAGTCATTGCATGTGCGTTCTTCTCACAGACCACATATCACATGTGTCATTGCATGTGTGTTCTTCCCATGAACCAAACATGGATCCACCAGTGGCATTGCATGTGTGTTCTTCCCACATACCACACATGGATCAACCGGTGTCGTTACATGTGTGTTCTTCCCATGAACCACACATGGATCCACCAGTGTCATTGTATGTCTGCTCTTCCCATGAACCACACATGGATCCACCGGTGTCATTGCATGTCTGTTCTTCTCATTAACCACAGCTAGAGTCATTGCATGTCTGTTCTTTTCACAAAAAACATATCACCAGAATCATTGCATGTGTGTTCTTCCCATGAACCACACAGGGATCCACCGATGTCATTGCATGTGTGTTCTTCTCACAAACCACACATGGATCCACCTAGTGTCATCGCATGTGTGTTCTTCCCATGAACCACACAAGGATCCACCAGTGTCATTGCATGTGTGTTCTTCCCAAAGACCACACATGGATCCACCAGTGTCATTACATGTGTGTTCTTCTCACAAACCATATCATGAACCACACCTAGTGTCATTGCATGTGTGTTATTCTCAAAGACCACACATGGATCCACCAGTGTCATTGCATGTATGTTCTTCTCACAAACCATATCATGAACCACACCTAGTGTCATTGCATGTGTGTTCTTCTCCCAAACTACGCATGGATCCACCGGTGTCATTGCATGTCTGCTCTTCTCATTAACCACAACTAGAGTCAATCCATGTCTGTTCTTTTCACAAACCACATGTCACCAGAATCATTGCATGTGTGTTCTTCCCATGAGCCAGACATGGATCCACCGGTGTCATTGCATGTCTGCTCTTCTCATGAACCACACTTGGATCCACCCAGTGTCATCGCATGTGTGTTGTTCCCATAAACCACACATGGATCCACCAGTGTCATTGCATGTGTGTCCTTTTCACAAACCACAGCTAGAGTCACTGGATGTGTGTTCTTCTCATAGACCACATATCATCAGTGTCATTGCATGTGTGTTCTTCCCAAATACCACACATGGATCCACCAGTTTCATTGCATGTGTATTCTTCTCACAAACCATATCATGAACCACACCCAGTGTCATTGCATGTGTGTTCTTCTCACAGACCACACATGGATCCACCAGTGTTATTGCATGTGTGTTCTTCTCACAAACCATATCATGAACCACACCCAGTGTCATTGCATGTGTGTTCTTCCTGTGAACCACACATGGATCCACCAGTGTCATTGCATGTCTGCTCTTCTCATGAACCACACATGGATCCACCTAGTGTCATTGCATGTGTGTTCTTCCCTTGAACCACACATGGATCCACCGGTGTCATTGCATGTCTGCTCTTCTCATTAACCACAGCTAGAGTCACTGCATGTGTGTTCTTCTCACAAACCACATATCACCAGAGTCATCGCATGTGTGTTCTTCCCGTGAACCACACATGGATCAACCGGAGTCATTGCATGTGTGTTCTTCTCACAAACCACACATGGATCCACCCAGTGTCATCGCATGTGTGTTCTTCCCATGAACCACACATGGATCCACCAGTGTCATTGCATGTCTGCTCTTTTCATCAACCACAGCTAGAGTCATTGGATGTGTGTTCTTCTCACAAACCACACATGGATCCAGTGTCATTGCATGTGTGTTCTTCCCAAAGACCACACATGGATCCACCAGTGTCATTGCATGTGTTCTTCTCACAAACCATATCATGAACCACACCCAGTGTCATTGCATGTGTGTTTTTCTCACAAACCATATCATGAACCACACCCCGTGTCATTGCATATGTGTTCTTCTCACAAACCACGCATGGATCCACCGGTGTCATTGCATGTCTACTCTTCTCATTAACCATAGCTAGAGTCATTGCATGTCTGTTCTTTTCACAAACCACATGGCACCAGAGTCATTGCATGTGTGTTCTTCCCATGAACCAGAAATGGATCCACCGGTGTCAGTGCATGTCTGCTCTTCTCATGAACCACACTTGGATCCACCTAGTGTCATCGCATGTGTGTTCTTCCCATGAACCACACATGGATCCACCAGTGTCATTGCATGCATGTTCTTTTCACAAACCACGGCTAGAGTCATTGGATGTGTGTACTTCTCACAGACCACACATGGATCCAGTGTCATTGCATGTGTGTTCTTCCCAAAGACCACACATGGATCCACCAGTGTCATTGCATGTGTGTTCTTCTCACAAACCATATCATGAACCACACCCAGTGTCATTGCATGTGTGTTCTTCTCAAAGACCACACATGGATCCACCAGTGTCATTGCATGTGTGTTCTTATCATGAACCACACCCAGTGTCATTGCATGTGTGTTCTTCTCACAAACCACGCATGGATCCACCGGTGTCATTGCATGTCTACTCTTCTCATTAACCACAGCTAGAGTCATTGCATGTCTGTTCTTTTCACAAACCACATGTCACCAGAGTCATTGCATGTGTGTTCTTCCCATGAACCAGACATGGATCCACCGGTGTCATTGCATGTCTGCTCTTCTCATGAACCACACTTGGATCCACCCAGTGTCATCGCATGTGTGTTGTTCCCATAAACCACACATGGATCCACCAGTGTCATTGCATGTGTGTCCTTTTCACAAACCACAGCTAGAGTCACTGGATGTGTGTTCTTCTCATAGACCACATATCATCAGTGTCATTGCATGTGTGTTCTTCCCAAAGACCACACATGGATCCACCAGTTTCATTGCATGTGTATTCTTCTCACAAACCATATCATGAACCACACCCAGTGTCATTGCATGTGTGTTCTTCTCACAGACCACACATGGATCCACCAGTGTTATTGCATGTGTGTTCTTCTCACAAACCATATCATGAACCACACCCAGTGTCATTGCATGTGTGTTCTTCTCAAAGACCACACATGGATCCACCAGTGTCATTGCATGTGTGTTCTTATCATGAACCACACCCAGTGTCATTGCATGTGTGTTCTTCTCACAAACCACGCATGGATCCACCGGTGTCATTGCATGTCTACTCTTCTCATTAACCACAGCTAGAGTCATTGCATGTCTGTTCTTTTCACAAACCACATGTCACCAGAGTCATTGCATGTGTGTTCTTCCCATGAACCAGACATGGATCCACCGGTGTCATTGCATGTCTGCTCTTCTCATGAACCACACTTGGATCCACCCAGTGTCATCGCATGTGTGTTGTTCCCATAAACCACACATGTATCCACCAGTGTCATTGCATGTGTGTCCTTTTCACAAACCACAGCTAGAGTCACTGGATGTGTGTTCTTCTCATAGACCACATATCATCAGTGTCATTGCATGTGTGTTCTTCCCAAAGACCACACATGGATCCACCAGTTTCATTGCATGTGTATTCTTCTCACAAACCATATCATGAACCACACCCAGTGTCATTGCATGTGTGTTCTTCTCACAGACCACACATGGATCCACCAGTGTTATTGCATGTGTGTTCTTCTCACAAACCATATCATGAACCACACCCAGTGTCATTGCATGTGTGTTCTTCCCGTGAACCACACATGGATCCACCAGTGTCATTGCATGTCTGCTCTTCTCATGAACCACACATGGATCCACCTAGTGTCATTGCATGTGTGTTCTTCCCTTGAACCACACATGGATCCACCGGTGTCATTGCATGTCTGCTCTTCTCATTAACCACAGCTAGAGTCACTGCATGTGTGTTCTTCTCACAAACCACGCATGGATCCACCGGTGTCATTGCATGTCTACTCTTCTCATTAACCACAGCTAGAGTCATTGCATGTCTGTTCTTTTCACAAACCACATGTCACCAGAGTCATTGCATGTGTGTTCTTCCCATGAACCAGACATGGATCCACCGGTGTCATTGCATGTCTGCTCTTCTCATGAACCACACTTGGATCCACCCAGTGTCATCGCATGTGTGTTGTTCGCATGAACCACACATGGATCCACCAGTGTCATTGCATGTGTGTTCTTTTCACAAACCACATCTAGAGTCATTGGATGTGTGTTCTTCTCATAGACCACATATCATCAGTGTCATTGCATGTGTGTTCTTCCCAAAGACCACACATGGATCCACCAGTGTCATTGCATGTGTATTCTTCTCACAAACCATATCATGAACCTCACCCAGTGTCATTGCATGTGTGCTCTTCTCACAGACCACACATAGATCCACCAGTGTCATTGCATGTGTGTTCTTCTCACAAACCATATCATGAACCACACCCACTATCATTGCATGTGTGTTCTTCCCATGAACCACACATGGATGCACCAGTGTCATTACATGTCTGCTCTTCTCATGAATCAATCATGGATCTACCTAGTGTCATTGCATGTGTGTTCTTCCCTTGAACCACACATGGATCCACCGGCGTCATTGCATGTCAGCTCTTTTCATTAACCAAATCTAGAGTCATTGCATGTGCGTTCTTCTCACAGACCACATATCACCTGTGTCATCGCATGTGTGTTCTTCCCGTGAACCACACATGGATCAACCAGAGTCATTGCATGTGTGTTCTTCTCACAAACCACACATGGATCCACCCAGTGTCATCGCATGTGTGTTCTTCCCATGAACCACACATGGATCCACCAGTGTCATTGCATGTCTGCTCTTTTCATCAACCACAACTAGAGTCATTGGATGTGTGTTCTTCTCACAGACCACACATGGATCCAGTGTCATTGCATGTGTGTTCTTCCCAAAGACCACACATGGATCCACCAGTGTCATTGCATGTGTGTTCTTCTAACAAACCATATCATGAACCACACCCAGTGTCATTGCATGTGTGTTCTTCTCAAAGACCACACATGGATCCACCAGTGTCATTGCATGTGTGCTCTTCTCATGAACCACACAGGGATCCACCTAGTGTCATTGCATGTGTGTTCTTCCCTTGAACCACACATGGATCCACCGGTGTCATTGCATGTCTGCTCTTCTCATTAACCACAGCTAGAGTCACTGCATGTGTGTTCTTATCACAAACCACGCATGGATCCACCGGTGTCATTGCATGTCTACTCTTCTCATTAACCACAGCTAGAGTCATTGCATGTCTGTTCTTTTCACAAACCACATGTCACCAGAGTCATTGCATGTGTGTTCTTCCCATGAACCAGACATGGATCCACCGGTGTCATTGCATGTCTGCTCTTCTCATGAACCACACTTGGATCCACCCAGTGTCATCGCATGTGTGTTGTTCGCATGAACCACACATGGATCCACCAGTGTCATTGCATGTGTGTTCTTTTCACAAACCACATCTAGAGTCATTGGATGTGTGTTCTTCTCATAGACCACATATCATCAGTGTCATTGCATGTGTGTTCTTCCCAAAGACCACACATGGATCCACCAGTGTCATTGCATGTGTATTCTTCTCACAAACCATATCATGAACCTCACCCAGTGTCATTGCATGTGTGCTCTTCTCACAGACCACACATAGATCCACCAGTGTCATTGCATGTGTGTTCTTCTCACAAACCATATCATGAACCACACCCACTATCATTGCATGTGTGTTCTTCCCATGAACCACACATGGATCCACCAGTGTCATTACATGTCTGCTCTTCTCATGAATCAATCATGGATCTACCTAGTGTCATTGCATGTGTGTTCTTCCCTTGAACCACACATGGATCCACCGGCGTCATTGCATGTCAGCTCTTTTCATTAACCAAATCTAGAGTCATTGCATGTGCGTTCTTCTCACAGACCACATATCACCTGTGTCATCGCATGTGTGTTCTTACCGTGAACCACACATGGATCAACCAGAGTCATTGCATGTGTGTTCTTCTCACAAACCACACATGGATCCACCCAGTGTCATCGCATGTGTGTTCTTCCCATGAACCACACATGGATCCACCAGTGTCATTGCATGTCTACTCTTTTCATCAACCACAGCTAGAGTCATTGGATGTGTGTTCTTCTCACAGACCACACATGGATCCAGTGTCATTGCATGTGTGTTCTTCCCAAAGACCACACATGGATCCACCAGTGTCATTGCATGTGTGTTCTTCTAACAAACCATATCATGAACCACACCCAGTGTCATTGCATGTGTGTTCTTCTCAAAGACCACACATGGATCCACCAGTGTCATTGCATGTGTGTTCTTATCATGAACCACACCCAGTGTCATTGCATGTGTGTTCTTCTCACAAACCACGCATGGATCCACCGGTGTCATTGCATGTCTACTCTTCTCATTAACCACAGCTAGAGTCATTGCATGTCTGTTCTTTTCACAAACCACATGTCACCAGAGTCATTGCATGTGTGTTCTTCCCATGAACCAGACATGGATCCACCGGTGTCATTGCATGTCTGCTCTTCTCATGAACCACACTTGGATCCACCCAGTGTCATCGCATGTGTGTTGTTCGCATGAACCACACATGGATCCACCAGTGTCATTGCATGTGTGTTCTTTTCACAAACCACAGCTAGAGTCATTGGATGTGTGTTCTTCTCATAGACCACATATCATCAGTGTCATTGCATGTGTGTTCTTCCCAAAGACCACACATGGATCCACCAGTGTCATTGCATGTGTATTCTTCTCACAAACCATATCATGAACCTCACCCAGTGTCATTGCATGTGTGCTCTTCTCACAGACCACACATAGATCCACCTGTGTCATTGCATGTGTGTTCTTCTCACAAACCATATCATGAACCACACCCACTGTCATTGCATGTGTGTTCTTCCCATGAACCACACATGGATCCACCAGTGTCATTACATGTCTGCTCTTCTCATGAACCAATCATGGATCCACCTAGTGTCATTGCATGTCTGTTCTTCCCTTGAACCACACATGGATCCACCGGTGTCATTGCATGTCAGCTCTTTTCATTAACCAAATCTAGAGTCATTGCATGTGCGTTCTTCTCACATACCACATATCACCTGTGTCATCGCATGTGTGTTCTTCCCGTGAACCACACATGGATCAACCAGAGTCATTGCATGTGTGTTCTTCTCACAAACCACACATGGATCCACCCAGTGTCATCGCATGTGTGTTCTTCCCATGAACCACACATGGATCCACCAGTGTCATTGCATGTCTGCTCTTTTCATCAACCACAGCTAGAGTCATTGGATGTGTGTTCTTCTCACAGACCACACATGGATCCAGTGTCATTGCATGTGTGTTCTTCCCAAAGACCACACATGGATCCACCAGTGTCATTGCATGTGTGTTCTTCTCACAAACCATATCATGAACCACACCCAGTGTCATTGCATGTGTGTTTTTCTCACAAACCATATCATGAACCACACCCCGTGTCATTGCATATGTGTTCTTCTCACAAACCACGCATGGATCCACCGGTGTCATTGCATGTCTACTCTTCTCATTAACCATAGCTAGAGTCATTGCATGTCTGTTCTTTTCACAAACCCCATGTCACCAGAGTCATTGCATGTGTGTTCTTCCCATGAACCAGAAATGGATCCACCGGTGTCAGTGCATGTCTGCTCTTCTCATGAACCACAGTTGGATCCACCGAGTGTCATCGCATGTGTGTTCTTCCCATGAACCACACATGGATCCACCAGTGTCATTGCATGCATGTTCTTTTCACAAACCACGGCTAGAGTCATTGGATGTGTGTACTTCTCACAGACCACACATGGATCCAGTGTCATTGCATGTGTGTTCTTCCCAAAGACCACACATGGATCCACCAGTGTCATTGCATGTGTGTTCTTCTCACAAACCATATCATGAACCACACCCAGTGTCATTGCATGTGTGTTCTTCTCAAAGACCACACATGGATCCACCAGTGTCATTGCATGTGTGTTCTTATCATGAACCACACCCAGTGTCATTGCATGTGTGTTCTTCTCACAAACCACGCATGGATCCACCGGTGTCATTGCATGTCTACTCTTCTCATTAACCACAGCTAGAGTCATTGCATGTCTGTTCTTTTCACAAACCACATGTCACCAGAGTCATTGCATGTGTGTTCTTCCCATGAACCAGACATGGATCCACCGGTGTCATTGCATGTCTGCTCTTCTCATGAACCACACTTGGATCCACCCAGTGTCATCGCATGTGTGTTGTTCGCATGAACCACACATGGATCCACCAGTGTCATTGCATGTGTGTTCTTTTTACAAACCACAGCTAGAGTCATTGGATGTGTGTTCTTCTCATAGACCACATATCATTAGTGTCATTGCATGTGTGTTCTTCCCAAAGACCACACATGGATCCACCAGTGTCATTGCATGTGTATTCTTCTCACTAACCATATCATGAACCTCACCCAGTGTCATTGCATGTGTGCTCTTCTCACAGACCACACATAGATCCACCAGTGTCATTGCATGTGTGTTCTTCTCACAAACCATATCATGAACCACACCCACTGTCATTGCATGTGTGTTCTTCCCATGAACCACACATGGATCCACCAGTGTCATTACATGTCTGCTCTTCTCATGAACCAATCATGGATCCACCTAGTGTCATTGCATGTGTGTTCTTCCCTTGAACCACACATGGATCCACTGGTGTCATTGCATGTCAGCTCTTTTCATTAACCACATCTAGAGTCATTGCATGTGCGTTCTTCTCACAGACCACATATCACCTGTGTCATTGCATGTGTGTTCTTCCCATGAACCAAACATGGATCCACCAGTGTCATTGCATGTGTGTTCTTCCCACAAACCACACATGGATCAACCGGTGTCGTTGCATGTGTGTTCTTCCCATGAACCACACATGGATCTACCAGTGTCATTGTATGTCTGCTCTTCCCATGAACCACACATGGATCCACCGGTGTCATTGCATGTCTGCTCTTCTCATTAACCACAGCTAGAGTCATTGCATGTCTGTTCTTTTCACAAACAACATATCACCAGAGTCATTGCATGTGTGTTCTTCCCATGAACCACACAGGGATCCACCGATGTCATTGCATGTGTGTTCTTCTCACAAACCACACATGGATCCACCTAGTGTCATCGCATTTGTTTTCTTCCCATGAACCACACAAGGATCCACCACTGTCATTGCATGTGTGTTCTTCCCAAAGACCACACATGGATCCACCAGTGTCATTGCATGTGTGTTCTTCTCACAAACCATATCATGAACCACAGCTAGTGTGATTGCATGTGTGTTCTTCTCAAAGACCATGCATGGATCCACCAGTGTCATTGCATGTGTGTTCTTCTCACAAACCATATCATGAACCACACCTAGTGTCATTGCATTTGTGTTCTTCTCCCAAACTACGCATGGATCCACCGGTGTCAATGCATGTCTGCTCTTATCATTAACCATAGCTAGAGTCATTGCTTGTCTGTTCTTTTCACAAACCACATGTCACCAGAGTCATTGCATGTGTGTTCTTCCCATGAGCCAGACATGGATCCACCGGTGTCATTGCATGTCTGCTCTTCTCATGAACCACACTTGGATCCACCCAGTGTCATCGCATGTGTGTTGTTCCCATAAACCACACATGGATCATCCAGTGTGATTGCATGTCTGTTCTTTTCACAAACCACAGCTAGAGTCATTGGATGTGTGTTCTTCTCATAGACCACATATCATCAGTGTCATTGCATGTGTGTTCTTCCCAAAGACCACACATGGATCCACCAGTTTCATTGCATGTGTATTCTTCTCACAAACCATATCATGAACCACACCCAGTGTCATTGCATGTGTGTTCTTCTCACAGACCACACATGGATCCACCAGTGTTATTGCATGTGTGTTCTTCTCACAAACCATATCATGAACCACACCCAGTGTCATTTCATGTGTGTTCTTCCCATGAACCACACATGGATCCACCAGTGTCATTGCAGGTCTGCTCTTCTCATGAACCACACATGGATCCACCTAGTGTCATTGCATGTGTGTTCTTCCCTTGAACCACACATGGATCCACCGGTGTCATTGCATGTCAGCTCTTTTCATTAACCATAGCTAGAGTCATTGCATGTGTGTTCTTCTCACAGACCACATATCACCTGTGTCATTGCATGTGTGTTCTTCCCATGAACCAAACATGGATCCACGAGTGTCATTGCATGTGTGTTCTTCCCACAGACCACACATGGATCCACCGGTGTCGTTGCATGTGTGTTCTTCCCATGAACCACACATGGATCCACCAGTGTCATTGTATGTCTGCTCTTCACATGAACCACACATGGATCCACCGGTCTCATTGCATGTCTGCTCTTCTCATTAACCACAGCTAGAGTTATTGCATGTCTGTTCTTTTCACAAACAACATATCACCATAGTCATTGCATGTGTGTTCTTCCCATGAACCACACATGGATCCACCAGTGTCATTGCACGTGTGTTCTTCTCACAAACCACACATGGATCCACCCAGTGTCATCGCATGTGTGTTCTTCCCATGAACCACACATGGATTCACCAGTGTCATTGCATGTGTGTTCTTCCCAAAGACCACACATGGATCCACCAGTGTCATTGCATGTGGGTTCTTCTCACAAATCATATCATGAACCACACCCAGTGTCATTGCATGTGTGTTCTTCTCACAGACCACACATGGATCCACCAGTGTCATTGCATGTGTGTTCTTCGCACAAACCATATCATGAACCACACCTAGTGTCATTGCATGTGTGTTTTTCCCATGAACCACACATGGATCCACTAGTTTCATTGCATGTCTGATCTTCCCACAGACCAGACATGGATCCACCAGTGTCATTGCATGTGTTCTTCCCATTAATCACACATGGATCCACCAGTGTCATTGCATGTCTGCTCTTTTCATGAACCACAGCTAGAGTCATTGGATGTGTGTTCTTCTCACAAACCACATATCACCAGTGTCATTGCATGTGTGTTCTTCCCAAAGACCACACATGGATCCACCAGTGTCATTGCATGTGTGTTCTTCTCACAAACCATATCATGAACCAGACCCACTGTCATTGCATGTGTGTTCTTCTCACAGACCACACATGGATCCACCAGTGTCATTGCATGTGTGTTCTTCTCACAGACCATATCATGAACCACACCCAGTGTCATTGCATGTGTGTTCTTCCCTTGAACCGCACATGGATCCACCGGTGTAATTGCAGGTCAGCTCTTTTCATTAACCACGGCTAGAGTCATGGCATGTGTGTTCTTCTCACAGACCACATATCACCTGTGTCATTGCATGTGTGTTCTTCCCATGAACCAAACATGGATCCACCAGTGTCATTGCATGTGTGTTCTTCCCACCGACCACACATGGATCCACCAGTGTCATTGCATGTGTGTTCTTCCCATGAACCACACATGGATCCAACAGTGTCATTGTATGTCTGCTCTTCCCATGAACCACAGCTAGAGTCATCGCATGCGTGCTCTTTTCACAAACCACAGCTAGAGTCATTGCATGTGTGTTCTTCTTAAAAACCATATCATGAACCACACCCAGTGTCATTGCATGTGTGTTCTTCCCATGAACCTCACATGGATCCACCGGTGTCATTGCAGGTCAGCTCTTTTCATTAACCACAGCTAGAGTCATTGCATGTGTGTTCTTCTCACAAACCACATATCACCAGAGTCATCGCATGTGTGTTCTTCCCGTGAACCACACATGGATCCACCGGAGTCGTTGCATGTGTGTTCTTCTCACAAACCACACATGGATCCACCCAGTGTCATCGCATGTGTGTTCTTCCCATGAACCACACATGGATCCACCAGTGTCATTGCATGTCTGCTCTTTTCATCAACCACAGCTAGAGTCATTGGATGTGTGTTCTTCTCACAGACCACACATGGATCCAGTGTCATTGCATGTGTGTTCTTCCCAAAGACCACACATGGATCCACCAGTGTCATTGCATGTGTGTTCTTCTCACAAACCATATCATGAACCACACCCAGTGTCATTGCATGTGTGTTCTTCTCACAAACCATATCATGAACCACACCCAGTGTCATTGCATGTGTGTTCTTCTCACAAACCATATCATGAACCACACCCAGTGTCATTGCATGTGTGTTCTTCTCACAAACCATATCATGAACCACACCCAGTGTCATTGCATGTGTGTTCTTCTCACAAACCACACATGGATCCACCGGTGTCATTGCATGTCTGCTCTTCTCATTAACCACGACTAGAGTCATTGCATGTCTATTCTTTTCCCAAACCACATGTCACCAGAGTCATTGCATGTGTGTTCTTCCCATGAACCACACATGGATCCACTGGTGTCATTGCATGTCTGCTCTTCTCATGAACCACAGTTGGATCCACCCAGTGTCATCGCATGTGTGTTCTTCACATGAAGCACACAAGGATCCACCAGTGCCATTGCATGCGTGCTCTTTTGACAAACCACAGCTAGAGTCATTGGATGTGTGTTCTTCTCATAGACCACATATCACCAGTGTCATTGCATGTGTGTTCTTCCCAAAGACCACACATGGATCCACCAGTGTCATTGCATGTCTGTTCTTCTCACAAACCATATCATGAACCACACCCAGTGTCATTGCATGTGTGTTCTTCTCACAGACCACACATGGATCCACTAGTGTCATTGCGTGTGTGTTCTTCTCACAAACCATATCATGAACCACACCCAGTGTTATTGCATGTGTGTTCTTCCCATGAACCACACATGGATCCACCAGTGTTATTGCATGTCTGCTCTTCTCATGAACCACACATGGATCCACCTAGTGTCATCGCATGTGTGTTCTTCCCATGAACCACACATGGATCCACCAGTGTCATTGCATGTCTGCTCTTTTCATGAACCACAGCTAGAGTCATTGGATGTGTGTTCTTCTCACAGACCACATATCACCAGTGTCATTACATGTGTGTTCTTCCCAAAGACCACACATGGATCCACCAGTGTGCATGCGTGTTCTTCTCACAAACCATATCATGAACCACACCCAGTGTCATTGCATGTGTGTTCTTCTCACAGACCACACATGGATCCACCAGTGTCATTGCATGTGTGTTCTTCTCACAAACCATATCATGAACCACACCCAGTGTCATTGCATGTGTGTTCTTCCCATGAACCACACATGGATCCACCGGTGTCATTGCATGTCTGCTCTTTTCATTAACCACAGCTAGAGTCATTGCATGTGTGTTCTTCTCACAGACCATATCATGAACCACACCCAGTGTCATTGCATTTGTGTTCTTCTCACATACCACACGTGGATCCACCTAGTGTCATTGCATGTATTCTTCCCAAAGACCACACATGGATCCACCAATGTCATTGAATGTGTGTTCTTCTCACAAACCATATCATGAACTACACCCAGTGTCATTGCATGTGTGTTCTTCTCACAGACCACACATGGATCCACCGGTGTCATTGCATGTGTGTTCTTCTCACAAACCACATATCACCAGAGTCATTGCATGTGTGTTCTTCCCACAAACCACATATCACCGGTGTGATTGCATGTCTGCTCTTCTCATTAACCACAGCTAGATCCACCCGTGTCATTGGATGCATGTTCTTTTCATAAACCACATATGGATACTAATTAACCTTAGGAGAGCCCTAACCTTAGCGTTAGACCGAGTCTTCTAGAAGGCATGCCCTAACATAGTTGTTCTGCTTGTCGACTGTTACATACCGTCCGATCGGGGCGCTTGGACGATTGGGATGGTTTTCGTGAGATCGATCCGCGAGTAGTCTGTTCTGCGGTATGATTGGCCACGCTTGCTCTGGACAAACTGGCAACACCGGGGGCTCCCCTATTGCGAGTGTCACGACTCACGAGTTGAGCGGGCCATATCCCAGTGTCACGTCCCCATTACTTCTCTTCCTCCCCGTACTTCTCTTCCTTCCCCTCAAAGCCACATTCCCCACTTCACTCCCATCCTGCCATAGCCGTAAGCCGACAGCGCCGCCATCCCAATCCCCTCTCTGGCAGCCACCCCCCCTCCCCTCCCCTCTCGCCATGGGTTCAAGGGGAGACAACAAGGAAACGCGTTGTGACGACAGGGATGATGATTTCGATGTGAGTCGTCTCATCTCTATCTCTATCATCCGTGGCCAGTTATCTATTTTTTGAGCCAGGTCTACTCCGTTTACTCATGCGCGTATGATGTGTTAGGCCAACCAGACGATGTATGACACTGACTATCACGGCTTAGCGGATGAAGACAGTCCTCTGCTATGTAAACATGGATATGTGCCCGCTAAATTTGTAGCGTTTGAAGGACGAAACGCAGGCAGGAGGTTTCTACGGTGTCAAGGACATCGTGCAATGATGCGAGGTGGAAGTTGCAATGTTGTCAAATGGGTAGATCCAGAGTGGCCCAAATCGATGCAGAAAACGCTGGACAAACTATGGGAAATGACTGTTGAGTTGAAAGAATCCGCATTCAGCTCACTTCTTGACAATGTTGAGATGAGCTATGGGAACCAGTTGACACGACCAAGCATAAGCGAGATCTCATGGGGGTGGAAGACGAGGTTAGCAAAGTCGAGAAGGAGAGGGACGCGACGTTGGCCCTGAAGGCTAAAGCAGAGCAAGAACTGACTCAAGCAAGGAAGGAACTTCACCAGGCCAAAGTCCTGCAGTTCACAACTACGAGTATTGACAAGTGCATGAGGAAAGATGCAGAGAAACAATTGAAGCTGTGCAAGGAAGATGCTAAAAGGAAGGAGCAGACGATTCGATCCTTCCTCTCGCAGGAAGATGCACATAAGGCTAAGATTAGGAAGATCAAGGAGATGTGTGTTAACTAGTTCTATTTAGCTTAAGCCACGTGCCTTTTTTAAGTTGTAATAGTTGTACTTGTTGACCTAGCGG
Source organism: Avena sativa (assembly GCA_916181665.1). Taxonomy (NCBI): domain Eukaryota; kingdom Viridiplantae; phylum Streptophyta; class Magnoliopsida; order Poales; family Poaceae; genus Avena; species Avena sativa. The sequence goes on from OV702287.1 coordinate 253,435,561, forward strand.
TCTGAACTATTGGCCCAGGAGTCCTGGGAGTAAAAAAATTGGTCGCCCGTTAATCTGTCTTAACGTTGCATTACTTCCTTTTGTCTGACCAATGCCCCTTGGATATTCCGCCCGTCGCTTCGTCATCCTCGTGTACAAATAGGAGGCGCCACAGCTCGTCGCTTCGTCGCCCATCCCCTCGCCCTCTCCAATCTCCACCGCGCCATCCACCCCCTCGCTCCCTCTCCAATCTCCACCGCGCTGCCATGGAGATGCCCTCGCTGAACTTCTACGAGGCGGTGATGTTCTCGCACTTCGACATCCTCGCGCCACCGGCCGCGACGGTGCCCCATGGATGGCGCATCAGCTATGCGGGGGTGCTGGTGGCTCCGCTCCTCTTCCCCGGCGGAGCCGTGATGGAGAGCGAAATCACGGCGCGCCGCCTCCAGATGCTCGCATGGAAGAGGGCGCTGCCCCGGTACGCGGCGGCCAGCCCGTACTGGCCGGCGCTGTTCAAGAAGGAGCGGAAGGCCAAGATTGGCAACCGCATCGTTTATGGGCGCATGGTGCACCGGGATCTCTGCAACCGAGAAAGGCGGGAGAAGTTCTGGTCCGTCCCTGGACGGACCAAGTTCACCGTCATCGCCGCCGCTCACCGCGAAGAGGTGCTCTGTCTCGCGTACAATGCGGAAATCGTGGAGGTTCCGTCTGACGAAGACGAGGAAGCCGGCAGCTCGGAGGACAGCGGCAGCGGAAGTGAAATTGTTGACTAGTTGGTTGAATTAATGTAGGATGTGAAATCGCACCTTTGTTTAGAAGAATTTGTGGTTGAATTAATGAAATGCCTCGATTTAGATCTCTGTCTCGATTAATTTGTGGAAGAATTTGTGATTTAGATCAATTTCTGCCTCGATTTAGATCTCTGTCCCGGATTAGGGACGTAACCGTGGACCAAAGACACCTTTTCTACTAGTGTATTCTGACACTGGTAGTTTGTTTAAACGTAATCTATGTGGATTGTGCCGCATGCAAATGGCACAACCACAATTTATAAAGTGGAAGCACGTACACCCGGTTACTGGAGATTCGGGAGCTTCGCCAGATGCAGGGGATGCAGGAGCAGAGAGGCGGTGAGATAGACGGGCTCAAAATTAGGCCAGAAAGTGGTCCCCATTTCCTCCTCATCTGGGCATTATCGGTGAGAGCATTGTTGTTTATGTTGCCACGTCGTTGTGCAGCATCTAAAATAAGTTGCTGCTTCGTGGAGTGTGGCAGCTTAAATAATTTATTTATGTGCCACTTACATTCCGTCGTATTTGGAGACCTCCTGCCCCTCAGCAATCGTGGAACCGGTGGATCATTGTTTTTAGATAGTAGTGGCACAATCACAATTTCGGATTCAACTACTGACTTGGGCGTTTCCCAACCCTAAGTCACGGTACATTTTACTCTAAGAACATGGGTAGATTGTTTCGCCCAGCAACATGCCACACACAGAGCGATCAGAATTTAAGAGAATTACATATATAGGTTCAAGTTCAACACATTACTATGCATCTTCATTGCCAGCAGCCTTCTTCCGCAGCCTGGGTGCCAAGCCTTCACGTCCACTGGCTTCTTCATTTCCTGCCTTCTTCCTCTTCCTCGGTACCAATTTTCTTAGCTTCACGTACTCTGCATCGCCGGGACAATGGGCACCAGAATCATGTCCAGCATCATCTTTCCACTTGTTTTTTATTTCTCGGGCACCAAAATCACTGGCCCAGCAGTCATGTTTCTAACCTTGCGGCGCTTCCTGTCAAAGAAACAAGACTGTTGCATAACTGCCTAATATCTACAGAGTAAATAAAACAAAAATTACAATTCAGCACAAACATGCGAACCCCAAGCGACCTTTGCTTACCAGGAGCTAATTGGGTTCGAGCAACCACCCCGTCCAAGAATAGAAGGGCGACTCCCAGTTGCAGTAGCTTCCACATCTAGTACATGACATTTCAGGTCAAACATGGCAGCCGAAGCATACCTTTTCATCAACCCAATTAGCTGACTGTCACATGTTATAGGAACCATGATGCCACATTCATCCATGAAGCTGAACTTTGCTGTCTGCTTCGGCCATAATTCAACATGATTACGCAGAGCAGAAACCATACTAGATACAGTGCAGATCTGTGCAGGCGCTTCTTCCATCGTGAAACAATGGCTTCCATACCACTTGCCATTAGAGTCGTACCTGTAGAGGACTACTGTAACCAGGTAAGGGGGGTCCGCGCAGATCCCACTTGACAGAAAACTATGGATAAAATATGTTTGTCAGCGTTGGGCTAACAAACAATTTGAGGTTCAGTAGCCAACTAGAAGTTGTAATTAGTGTGAATAGCAAAGAGAAGGGTAGCTCACCCGCTTGTAGACAGATCTTCTTCTTTCTTGATAGTAGGATCTGCCATCCTTCGAGCTTCTCGGCTCGTCAGTGGCGGAGGCGGGCTAGAGCCTCGCAACGGCAGCTACGACATGCGCCATTGGAGCTCGGGATCAGCGACTAGGCGCAGCAACTGGCCGCAGCAACTTGGCGCTGGAAGTCAAATGTCCGAAGGGATCATCCTGCCTAGAGGGTGGATTCCGACACCGCCGGTGCTAGGGGAAAGCTGGGAATGGATTTGTGAAATTGGTCAACGCATCCGATCCACTTAGCTGCTCGATTTGCCTAAGAGGTTGCCGCGTTGGCGCCCGCGTCACGGACAGATGACCGACATGTGGGTCCTGACCGTCTACTTCACGGGGCGGTTTAACGGAATGTTTGAATTTGGCAGGGGTGAGATGAGTTTGCCTCGAAATGGCCCCTCTCAGTAGTTGGCGGCCCAACTTTTCGAAACACGGTAATTTCAGGCAACTTAGGTACCGCCATGCGCTGGCCTGCGAACTTTGGTACCGCAAACGAACAAGCCCGCCTTGGGGGCTACACTAGTTCATTCTTTGGCATCCTAAAGAAGCATAAACCCGGATTGTTTATCCAACTTCATACTTGGGGGCTAGAGGATATGATATAAAGTACCATAAAGAAAAACGTGAGTTGGAATTCCGACTTACATGATGTTCATGTGTGAGCTTGCTCAGGCACATGTTCACCTCAGTGGTAACCTTCTCGGCGAGGGTGAGTGGAATAACCGAAGGTGGTGGAAGCACACCAGCTCTTAACCCCTCATCGCGAAGGCGGACTTGTTCGAGAAGTTGGGAGTACTTGACGTCCTCCGCTTCTTGTGCTTCTTCTTCGGCAGAAATGGTTCGGCTTTCAAGGCATTCCTTGGCCAACCGTTGGATCTCCTCTGCAGATTTCCGAGATAAGCCAAATTTGGCAAGTCCTGGATTGCTCAGGAGGTTGTCGGTGAAAACTTCTGCCGAGGGATCATTACCCGAAGAGGGTTCACCCTTATCAAAACCCGAGTCACCCATGGTGACATCAGTCTGCGACTCAAGGATCACTGGCCCTGTTGAGGGAGTCGGATCTTCTACAACGATCGGAGATGGAGTAATCTCCGGCGCTGCAGAAGGTTGAGGGGCAGGAGTCGGAGGAGCCACGGCAGGAGAAGCCAAAGTTAGCTTCGTCTGACACAGGGGCTTCGAGATAGTTCCCTTCCCCTTGCCCTTAATGAGCTTCTTAGCTCTGAGAAGGTAATAGAATAAAGAACATTATATCTCGGAAGAAATCATGAGTAAAGTACAAAGGCAGAAGTTGTGTGGAAAGTTACCTCTTCACAACTGGGACTTCCTTTGTGCCGATAGCCACTGTCGGAGCTTTGCGCTTTCGAGGCACAACATCCGATAGTGGAACCAATTCCTCCTTCTGAGAAAACTCGGGAGGATATCCCTCGATAGGAGCTAATTCCGACTCGGGGAGGTCAGCAAGCTGAAAAGGAAATAGTATCTCAGTGTTGCGAAATAATTTAAAGGTGAAAGACATAAAAAGGGTTTACTTCTAAAGCTTACCAGCACTATAGGGTCTTCTGTTGTATGCATGTCCAGGGACAAATCCGGAATCTTTCAATCCGCTCCTTTATCAGCCATTTGATTTGGCTTATATAATCTTGAGGCTTTAAGGCCTTGGGGCTGATGCGGAGGGAGTCCTTTTTTGACGCCGTGATGGAATGCATTAGTCAGTTGCCGTGGTGCTGGAGAGGCTGGATCCGGCGTGCCACCTAGCACTGGACCAAGTCGGAACCTTTTAGGCCCTTGTGCTTCATCAGGTATTCGACCCGTCTCTTGGCGAGAATCAGATCATCACTGAGAGCCGGAGCAGCCTCGTCCCAAGACGCTCGGGGCATGGCCGCTCCATCGACGAAAGCCGGCAAAGTAGTGGCTTTGCCGGGAGCGGGAATATCCTTATGATAGAAAAAGGTAGCCGGCCACTGTTTGACCGATTCACTAGCTAAAATCCGAGGATAAACACGCTCACGCCTAACCGAAAGACTAATCGTGCGGTAATGTAAGGATTATCGGTAGTGATGGAATTTCTCCGGACATGGAAATAGTATCGGAAGAGAGTGAGACTCGGCCTAATGCCGAGATACCCCTCGCACAAAGCCGCATAGGCGCTCATCTCTAAGGTGGAGGTCGGGGGGAGATGGTGAAGTTGAACACCGTAGTGATCTATTACCTCAGAAAAGAAATCTGAGGGAGGAAAGGAGAAACCTCTATCCAGGTGAGTGCCGAAGTGCACTCGCTCGCTGTTGCTAGGGTTGGGGACGGCTTCGCTGAAGCCACTCCGCCAATCGCCGGTGTGGAGGAGCCCTTCTTCTACGCCGCAGAGCATGTCGTCGTCGAGGACGCACGGGATCCAAACCCCGCGATTGCTCTCCTTTTCCGCCGCCGCTGCCGTCCCTGCCATTGCTGCTGCGCCGGAAGATGAAGTGGAAGCCATTTTCCTGGTGCACCGGTGACCTTGGTTGGGCGGCGCTAGGAATTTTTGGGGGCAAGGAAGCTCTGTGCGTGTGGGAGAAGTGGAGGAGAAGGAAACGACGATGGAATAGGTGAAGAAGATGAGGAAAAGGAATCCTTACCCCTTATAACCACCGAATCGCACCAAGATTCGTGCAAATGACACAGTACACATGCCACACATCGTGGAAAGAACTGGGAAGCCCCCACGCGATGATTACGTCGCCTTGATCTCCACGCGCGCATTGAAACGGTGCCTCGGTTCCGCGAACGGTGGGCCCACCAACGGTCGTGCTGACAGGAGATGTCTGTTAGTGACGTGACTTGACCATGACTGGTGTCAGATGACGTCAGAGACCAAGTTCCGGCTTAGTTTTAATATCAAGCTGGAAATCCAAATAACTTACTAATAGGTCTCACTTATTTTTGAGACCTGGATCATATCTTTAGTTTTGAAGTTTCAGGAACCCTTCAAGATTCTGCAAGCCGAAGATAAAGCTAGACGATGATGAATCCGACTTTGGATCTTGGAGACTTTCGGGGGCTGTTGTTGGGGATATACTTTTCGGGTATCCTCACCGTTCCTCATTGACCAGGGTGGCCCACTTCGGGTTAGAGCTTTGCTTCACGGGCGACCCAGTCACGGAGAAGAGACGGAGTCCAATCTGGCTACGGGAAGGCCCAGAAGACTTACCGACATAGGCCCATAGTGTTACTTGTAGTTCAAGATGTACTCTGTAACCGACTCTTAGTCGTAGCCGGATAGATCTCTCCTGTAAACCCTAGGCCGGATATATATATAAGCCGTCCTAGGGAGAGCCTTTAGGGCAACCCAATAGTCTACAATCTCAACTCGCACAGGCGAACCCCTTGTAACCCATATTCCGGCTCTGTCGTATTACTGGATTGCTAGCAGGAGTAGGATCCGTCCAAAGCTGGCGGATTCGAACGTGGGTAAACTTGTGTGCTCACCGTCCCGGAATACCGTACGTATCACACCCCTCTCTTCCGCACGCCTCGAGGACCCCCTCATGGCGTACTTGTCATCAATCCGACGACACACGGAAATCTTGGCGGAGGCCAAGTGCATCGCGGAGCAGGGCACTAAGTTGGACGAAGACATGGCTAAGGCGCAGCAATCCGTCAAGGCGGCAAGAGCTATGGAGGCTGAGTACAAGCAATTGCTGTTAAAGCAAAAGGCAAACAAAGTGCCAGCTCACGTCATCGAAGATCCCGGCGTTCGGCCAAGGTTGGGGTATGACGGATCTAAGCTGACAAAGGCCACCCCTTACATGATTCAGAGGGGAGGCAAGTCATGCCAACTCCCGCCCTCAACATTGCCGTCGCCAAGACCCTCCTGGAATAGGACAGGTCGCCAGAAGCAATTATTTAGGTGTATGACCTCGTCACCAAGGCATGCAAGCAATAGGACAAGGCCGCCTCACAGAGGCTCAAGTCCAATCCAGAGCTTTGCTAGTCAACCCTGAACAGCCGCAGAAGGCCCAAATCTCCCCATGATGAGGGATCGCATACAAGCTCTACAGAGCGAAGACGAAGGGAGGCACGCAATAGGACTGACGCCATCCCCATATCCTCTGATCACGGAGAAAAGGCTCATGCCCGTCGGTTGCCACCTCCACCACCATATGGGCGTCATGAGGAACCAGAGCCACGCCACCATACAAGCATGACACCGCCAAGGCATTCCGAGGCTGGCATTGTTATATGCGACCAGGGTGAGCAGCCCCGACATGGAGGAGAGCGCAACGGCATTGAAGGACATAGGAGCAGATCCCAGAAGGAGCCGCCATGTCCGACAAGTAACCGCGACAGGCGTGAGGAGTCCCAGGAGGGACACAGCAAGAAACCATCTACTTTTTGTTTACTCCGTTACCTTGATGTGTTTCATGTTCGTTGGCTCTAGAGATGTTGGCGAAACATCTATTCACGAGTTAACCATGAGATAATCTGTTGTGGTATTGTGTCATTCCCTCTCTTCTTTAGTGTGAGAACTAACCTCATAGAAAATGAAGAGCTTCATTCATTAAGTAATTATGGAATGGATCAACCTCTTTGTGAAGATCGTCGAAGTTTAGTGTAACCCTGTCTCTTCTATTCTCCTACCTAGGAATCTCGGGACGATATTCTTTTAAGGGGGATAGAACTGTAACACCCCTAGTTTTAGTAATTGTTAATTAGAGTTTGTTTGTGCATCATAAGCAGTGCATGCATCCTTTGAACTGGAGAAATGTTGCATAAAAGGTAAACAAACTAAAAACCCTAAACCCTAGTGTTCCCTCTCTCTTTGAAACTTATTCAAAAGGGTGGTTTTGAAAGTATTTTGAAAATTATCAAAATATGTGGATCCCAAATGGACTAAAAGGGCCCCACAATATTTCTCTAGTTTTACAAAAGGCTCTGGTATTTTTTAATGACCCAAATTAGAAATGAGTTTGAAATTACAACACAGAAAAAAACAAAAAAGGAAATGGAGAAATAATTTGACCGAAAGAATACAGCCAAAACCGCAACCAGGCCCAACCAGCTCGCCCTCTTTCCCTCTCCCTTCTCTCTCTGTCGCCCAGTGCAGTGCGCAGCGGCCCACTCCCAGCCCAAGTGCGGCCCGGCTAGCCTGGTACCCCCTGTCGTCTTTCTCCTTTCTTATTCCTCGCCGACGGAAGCTCCTGCTTGTTAGCTGCCTCGCCGTCGATCTCCCTCGTGTTACGATGCCCACCGCTGCCGTTCGATGCGAGGATAAGAACTGCGGCTCTCTCATCTCCTCCCTCATACTCATTTTGCTTCTTCTTGCCCCCTCTGACATTTTTCCCCTTCGGCCCCAAACCTAGCTCGCTAGATGCTGCGCTGCCCCGCCGTCTCCAGCTACCCCGGGCCAAGACAAGGCCACCATCGAGCTCCCCGTGCTGTCCTTGGTCGCCTCACGGAAGCAATTGAAGTTGCGCACCCTCAATCGAGTTCCCTATCCACTCCTTCCCCGACTCCGGCCGCTGCCATCCCCGTCGATTCCGGCCACCCAACCCTCACTGTCGAGCCCTGCTTGCTTCTGGTGAGCTAACGGTCCTCGTGGGCCTCTTTGTTGTATTCCTCTCTCCCTCTGTCGAGCCTGCCCCATGCACCTGCTAGCCTCGGCGCCGGCCGCCATCGTGCGCGTAGCTCCGGTGACCTTCTCGCAGTGGTGCTGCCACTTTAGGCTCAGCGCGTAGCGCTGCGTCGCATGCCCTGCACCCGAAGCCCAGCGCCACCTCTTGCGTCGAGTTCGAGCTCGACCTGGGAGCTTCTCCGATAATGACATTAGCACGACGCCACGCTAGCATCATATACCTTTTTTTGTTTTCTTTTATGTTTTGGTAATTGTTTTCTGAAATAAAAATAACCCCTATGGGCCCTGTCTATCATGTTTTTAATATTTTTGGAAAATAATTTCTGAAATTATTAAACTTCTCACATGTGGGGCTAGATGGAAAGTAATTTAAATATTCCAAAAATGTTTAATTGTTTTAAAAATGATTTAAAATGGATTTAAATTGGGAAAAATCATAACTAATTCATTTTACATCAGAAAATATGTATAATATTATCAAAATGGTCAGAAAAATGATATCTACCTAATAGACTCATAATCATGCATTGTTCAACAACCTAAATTGTAAGTTTAATTAGAAGAACATTTGAACCCTCGTAGGTATTCCGAGGTTTTCCCTATTCTAGGGTTTGTATCCTTCGGACCCTGTTTAAAATGACCAAGCATGTACTAGGGTTCATTTCAATACACTTTAACTTGTCATATCATCATCCATGTTTGAGCATTGCAAACATGCCATGTGTTGATTGTTGTTTTCCTTTCTGGTGTTTCTGCTTCTTCTCTATAGAACTCGGAGTTGATGTGAGCAATGAGATCGAGTTCAACATTGAAGATCGAGATCAACACCATCGAAGGGTATCGACGAACAGTGCCAAGCAGATGAACTGGAAGTTCTATATCTGAGTATCAACAGGCAAAGGCAAGCAAAACCCCACACATGATAAAATCCTATGATTTCAAAGTATTTAATTCTTGTCATATGCATATGATTCCAAAGTATTTTATCGATAGATGGAGTGATCCTATCTGATGCATGTTACCTTTGTAGCCTATACTCTCTGATCCATTGCTCCTAGCATAACTAGGGTTTGGTGTATGAGCTTTGCTAGAGCTTCTATATTCGTTGTGCTTAGCTGTTACCGCTGGTCCATCTGGTTGATGAATTAGAGCTATGAATGAACCTAGTTGGATAGGATAACGTGGTATGATCAGAGATGAAAGTAAACATGCTAAGGCTTGTATGGGAGGCCACGTCGGGTTGTGGTTTTTGCAGTCCCATACTTGCCACTACTAGGATCTGAGTTCTTGCCTCTTGAACCAAGACGAGCGTACAACCACACGGGGTCCTGGAAACCCCCTCGACCAACTAACTTTCCTAGTAGATTCCATGTGTCACATAGTTCGGGCATTTTGACATATGCATTCTGGTTGTTCTCGAAGGCGGTGAAGGAGATGCATTCATATAGGTAGGTAAGCGTGGCCGGGAGCAAGAGAGGCACGGCCTCCATAATCTTGTTCCCCGCACACATCTCTAGGGACTGGCTTCGGGACTTGATCCATTACGGTGACATCTCCTTAGGGTGTGACTCATGGTCTCGACGAAAGCAAGGTAAAGGTCGTGGTCAACTACTCTCTGCCAGCCTTCCAACAAAGAGGGCTAATGTTAACTGGCACTAAGAATCAGTTGGTACATGTGGGTAAAGTTGTGCACCCCTACAGGGTAATAATCTTTTTGAAAAGTCGTGTCCACAGTTATGGACGATTTGGGAACGGGCATAATGATCATAGAGAACTATAACCTAATCGTAAAACTTGACAAGAGAAGTGACGTGTTCTTAAGGATGCTTCCTCAGGGATCGAGAGGGTGATCCTAGTTGGTAGGTTCAGCTAATGATGTTTTGGTGGATATCAAATAATGATCCAAGCTAGTGATATCGCTTTCTTATCTCCTTTCAAAAGTCCTATTAGTCGAGATTCTCTTCCCCTTTTACAAAGAAAGTTAGCTTTATGCAAAATAACCTCACCAGCCATAAGTCTTGCGGAGTACACCATGTACTCAACCTTGCTTTGTTGATACTTTTGCAACAGGTAATTTTTATCATAGAAGAAGAGTTTGTTATGGCATCGACATAGACGAGTAGTTTGGGGTTCCCGGCCGGCAGCCTGGAATCTATGGATTGGGACGTCATCGTTATGCTTCAGGCCTGTTAGGCTATTTGTTAAGGTTTCTATACTTAATAGCATAATTTGCTTTCCGTTGTTTGATGTTTGTGGTCAGTGACCTCTGCTTGTAATATTTTGGTTCTCTAATCTGTTATGAGCTTGTTGTAATATTTTTGTGTCGTAGGATCACTATAATGTTACCGATTCTCTCTCGGTATGCTTCCGAGATTTAGGTTAGGCTTATATCAAATAGAGGTCTAGGATTTATCTAGCCCTAATCCCGAGGATGTCACATTCTATGAAGAAACACATCTAGAAAGGACTTTTCTGTGCGTCCAGACCCGCGGTTCGACCGTACCGGCCAGTACCACTGCCCATTACGCATATAGATGCTTTTCGTATTTTGGCCATCATTTTTTCATATGAACTCTTATTTGGGTGTTCTTCAGCTTGTTGGATTCATATGGACGAGGGATACAACATCACGGCCTTGGATATTCATTTTGAGTTGATGAAAAATCCACTTTTTCCACCCCTCAAATGGTAAGTTTGGTGTCCGCAAGTCCTCCATATTGCATCCTCTTAGCTCTCCTTGCCTTGCTTTATCCATAATCCATCACAAAACCTACACACAAGTCAAATACAAGAAAAATTAATAAAATCCTAATAAAACTAATAGTTGTGCAACACTCATATGAAAATGGATGAGAATTAGTAATCATCTATAATAGTCATAGTTGTAACTAGATATAACATGAAATGAGTGACAATCTTTACTATTAAAAGTTGTACGGTCTTAATGGTTTGGTACGTCGCTATAAAACTACCCCTCAGGCTCAAAATAATTTACGAGAAATTGCCACCGCCAAGTGACCGTTCATTTTTCTTTGGACCATGTGTCTCCAGTTCTCCGCCATGCCACAGACCTCGGCATGACGCGCACAAGGAGCAACCGATCAATAAAACACGTAACGCTTCAAAAAAAGGAAAATACTGAAATAACGCCGCCTCACAGATCACAACATCGACGCTGCCGCCAACCCACCGTGCACCATACCCTCGACCATGTACACTGGCGTTGCTGCTATCCACCCTCTAATACTGCGTCGCGGCAACCCACCATCCCCACCCCACGTCGTATACCTCCGCATCCGCCCGCCGCATTCGTTCCGTGCCTCTGATCCTAACCCGCGGCACGTGTCGCCGTTCATCTCCTGGCGTCACGCACCGCCGCCCGCCGCTTCAGTACCACGCCTCCTTTCCTCACTCGGTGTTTCACGTCCTCCATACGCCGTGGAGGACTCAACCTCCGCCGTAGTTTTTTTTAAAGGAACACTCTTGCATTCCATTAAACTGAGTTGCTAGACAGATTGCTAGCACACTGATCAAGTACATACTGAGGTAGATCAACAACCCACACCTCATGGATGTCGTCCCCTAACAGAGTGCCTCGCGCAGCAAGTTCATGAGCTACATAGTTACAAGACCTCTTACATACAGATAGTTTTACATTGTCATATGCGATGCAAAGCAATGCTTTAATTTCTTTAAACAGAGGACCTAGAGGCGAAAGATCATAATCTTGAGAGGTGATAGCTTTCTTCAGGACGGTTGTGTCCATCTCCAGCTGCACTCGGCTGCAGCCCATGGAAGAAGTAATACGCACAGCTTGTAGTAGCGCAGTAGCTTCAGCCTGCAGAGCAGAGCTGACTCCCTGAATATGGCCATGCCCTGCTGCCACAGGGACGCCACAATCATTCCTCGCAATAAAGCCCCAGCCTCCTGTAAGAGAAAGCCCCCGAGATGCACCATCCGTATTAATATTGACATAATTATGCATAGGTAGTACCCAGTTAGACATAGTTAGGATCCTTGGGGTTGATTTCTTCCCACTCAGTGACTTATACTCTCTAACATGTACTGAGATCGAAGAGACTATCTCTTGAGTTGATCTGATTTTGTCCCTAGCATTGGCTTTGTTCATCTCAGACCACCAGATCCACAGTATACAGCACACTGTCAGTTTCTTTTCTTCATCTAAATTGAGCACTGTTTCAAGAAGAGAAATAACGCTTGGGCAGTTACATAGCTTTTCCCTAATATCCTCCAATTGTAATTGTCTCCAGATAGGTTTAACCACCTTGCATTTGCAGAAAACATGGCCTCCGTCTTCATTAAATCTGAAACAGAGCGGGCATCTTGTATCCACTTCCATTCCTCTTATTTTCAGTTTCATGTGCATAGGAAGGCTATTTGTGGCCACTCTCCATAAAAAGTGTAGCACTTTATTAGGAAGTGGAAGCGACCACAACTTATTCCATTGAAAGCCCTCTCTATCTTGGGCAATTATGGAGCTCGTTGGATGGCCATGAACAGAAAAATGAGCTTCCCAATCTCTTGCCACCTTGTATGCAGACTTGACTGAGAACTGACCTTTTTTATCATAGTGCCATGCAGGGAAGTCATCAAATTGATCAAAGACCGGAATTTGAAGGATGGCTTGTACATCTTCTTGTTCCATTGATTGGTTTAATAACTGTACATCCCATGTGTTTGTGGCAGGGTCTATAAGCTCCTCTACTCGGTTGATTACATTCTTTTTCTTCCTTGACATTACTCTCCTTGAAATACCCCTCGGGATCCAAGGGTCGTTCCAAATATTGATTCTACTACCATTTCCCACTCTCCATATTATTCCTTTGTTCAATAGATCGACCCCTTTTAAGATGCTCCTCCATGTATAAGACATGCCTCTAGTTGGTCTTGCATTAAGTATTTGTCCATCTGGGTAGTACTTCGTTGAGAGGACCCTTGCACAAAGTGCATCGGGGTTTTGAAGCAGTCTCCATGCCTGCCTTGATAACATTGCAGTGTTAAAATAATGAAGATTTCTGAAACCCAGACCACCATCGCTTTTAGGTAATGTCATCCTTTCCCAATTAACCCAGTGAATCGTGTTGTCCTTCTCCATCTGACTCCACCAGTATCTACAGGTCATGGCGCTTAGCTGGTCACAAAAGCTTTTGGTGAGGTCAAAACAAGCCATAGCATATACAGGAATTGCTTGTGCTACAGCCTTGATAAGTATTTCTTTACCTGCTTTGGATAACAATTTTTCCTTCCACCCTTGGATGCACTTCCAGATCCTTTCTTTTATGTAAGCGAAGGTTTTGCTTTTTGACTTGCCAATATACACGGGTAGTCCAAGATACTTCCCTAAATGGCCTTCCTTATTGATATTTAGTGTTCTCTTTACTTTTTCCTTGTCCTGTTGCTTTGTATTTTTGCTGAACAGAACCGATGATTTCTCCTTGTTAATGACCTGGCCTGAGCATTTCGCATAAACGTCAAGTATGCGTTGGATTTCCTTCCTCTGCTTCAATAAGTAAGAGGGAGTCATCAGCGAAAAGTAAATGACTGACACTAGGAGCATTGTTACATATTTTAATACCTCTTAGTCTGCCATGCATTTCTGCTTCATGAAGCATGGCTGAGAACCCTTCTACACAGATGAGAAAAAGGTAGGGGGATAGAGGATCCCCTGTCTTAATCCACGACGAGGAATGATCACATCAGTCACATCATTATTAACTTTGATCTGGTACCTCACCGTGGAGACACATTTCATTATTAGGTTCACCCAGCTCCTCTTGAAACCAAGTTTCAGCAACATTCCTTCAAGGAAATTCCACTCAATACGGTCATAAGCTTTGCTCATGTCGAGCTTGAGTGCTGCATATCCTGAAGCCCCGGTCCTTTTATTCTGCAAATAGTGTGTTAATTCGTATGCAAGCAGAATATTATCTGAAATAATACGACCGGGGATGAAAGCACTTTGATTATGGGATATAATATTAGGGAGCACAGTTTTTAGCCTGTTTGTGAGTACCTTAGACACCACTTTGTAGACCACATTACACAAACTTATTGGTCTTAGCTCCTTCAAACTCTTCGGCTTTGTTGTCTTGGGTATAAGTACTACTAGGGTGTTGTTCCAGCCATCAGGCATTGCCCCGCCTCTTAGTACATTTAACACTTCTTTTGTTACTTGATCACCAACAGTATGCCAGAACCTTTTGTAAAACAAGGCTGGCATCCCGTCAAGACCAGGTGCCTTCAAGTCCCCAATGTTGTCCAGGGCTACTTTTATCTCCTCTGATGAGTAATCAGCACATAATACTTTGTTCATATTCATGTCTATCTTAACAGGGACAGCTTGCAGAATTTCTTCTATGTCGTGTCCAGCTGTGGAGGAAAAAAGGTTGAAAAAATAATCAGCTACGTGTTCCTTTAGCTGCTCCCGATTTTCAACCCTTGATCCCATCATCCTTCTGTAATTTCTCAATTGTGTTCCTCTTTTTCCTATGTGAAGCGAAGGCGTGGAAAAACGAAGTATTTCTGTCTCCTGAATGGAGCCACTTGACATGCGCACGCTGCTTCCAAAAGGTGTCAAGTTGATCCTCTAACTTCCTGAGCTTCTCTTTTATTATATGTTCACCAGAAACTGTACTAGGATTGATATCACTTCTTCTAATGATTTCCAGCTCCCTTTTTTTCTCTTTTATTCTATTTTGGAGATCTCCTAGAACATTTGAGTCCCATTCCTTGAGGTTCGAAGCCACTTTCTTCAACCCATCCATTAAACAACCCCCAGTTTCTGCATCTGATTTCTTCCATGCTTCATTCACAATGTGCTCGCAATCCTCCTCTTGGAGCCATTTAGCTTCAAACCTGAAGAAGTTGACACCATCAAATTGTCTGAACCTTTTATTTCCTTCTTCAAGTACAACTAGTACCGGTCTGTGGTCTGAATGCCTATGATCTCCGTTAATGACCTTATATGAAGGGAATCTACTGCACCAAGACCTAGAACCCAAGGCCCTGTCTAACCTTTCCTTCACAAATTTTCTTGGATCCCAGCTATTATTTCTCCATGTAAACTTATCTCCACTGAAACCCAAGTCCCTAAGCCCACACTCTTCAATTGCCCATCTAAATTTGTCCATTTGAGCCTGGGACCGGGGAGAGCCCCCCCTTTTTTCATGGTTGAACATGATTTCATTGAAATCACCCATGCATAACCATGGCAAATTCATTTGTTGGTTCAAGATGCGTAAGAGTTTCCAAGTAATATCTCTCTTCTCAGCAGCCGATTCCCCATATATTCCTATGAATCTCCACCTAAAACCACCGCCTTCCATGATTTCCACATCAATATGGTATCTAGAATAGCTGTGCAACTTAATATTTACGTCCTTCTTCTAGAACATCACAAGTCCTCCACTTTTGCCCTCACAATCCCTAACTACCATTCCATGCATGCCTAGCAACCACTTAAACTTGCGGATGTTCCTTTCCTCCATTTTTGTCTCAGAAAGAAAAAGTACATATGGGTCCTCCTGCTTTTGGAGATCCAAAAGCCCCCGAACTATCGGGCCATTACCCAATCCCCGGTAGTTCCAACCCGCAAGCTTCATTGGGCTTCGCCGGGCCGTCCCTGCAGCCCAGCGTT
Source organism: Avena sativa (assembly GCA_916181665.1). Taxonomy (NCBI): domain Eukaryota; kingdom Viridiplantae; phylum Streptophyta; class Magnoliopsida; order Poales; family Poaceae; genus Avena; species Avena sativa. The sequence goes on from OV702287.1 coordinate 253,451,247, forward strand.
TACATTCTCAGAATTGTTGTTTTCCCCTCTTCATCTCTCTGAACCTCTCCATCAACTTCCATTCTTGCTTTCTTCGACAACATGGCCTCTATGTCTAACTCCATCAGGTCACTATTCCTTTTCCTTGATTCCGATTTAAAAATAAGTTTTTGTGTCTCTTGTTGGTTGTTTTTTGCTCTCCCACTGCGTTTGAAAATGCCTCGTTTTGCACTCTTGGCATTCCTGGATCCTTCACTTTCCTTCTTATTCTGTTCATCCCCCTTTGGTTGACACTTCCCATTGTCTTGATATTCCTTCTCCTGTAAGGAAAAATTCTGTTTGATATGCTCTGTATCCTTTAGCAGAAGAACATGTTCGACAGTAGCTGTACTTTGAGAGCCATTGCCAGCTTCTGCCATTTTACTCCTCGTCTTAGATATTTGTGCTCTGTCCTTGAACATGAGCTTCTCTCTTTCAACTAGCTCGGTCTGGTCTTCTTGGGTTGTTTCTAGGGGGATTGTTACTTCTTTTTCCTCTCCTCTCCTCAATATATCCTCTTCACTATCAGTGGATGCATTTCTTCTCCAGGATGGACCATCACTTCCATGTTTACTGCCTTTGCTGCTAGCATTGTTTGTTAACCAGAAGTTCCCTCTTTCACTTGAGCTCCTACTTTTTTCTTCACTCGAGTTTCCCTTCAAAATAACTGCACGCAGCCATGGGCCAAATTGTCTAGCACCATCTATTTTGGATCTGGTCGGGCATGACTTTTCCATGTGACCGATGATGCCACAGTTATAATAGAAATCCGGTAGATGTTCATATTTAAGGGTGATAATCTTCTCCTCTTTCTCTTTATTCTTCGTTTCCCCCTTTTCATCAGCCCCCAACATTTCTACATACATCTGAGTACGCTCTTCCCCATCATCCTCAATTTCTAAAGTGATGAACCTCATTATTGGGACTGTTATGTCCATCCGAACTTTGATACGCATGAATTCGCCGAATGCATTTCCATCGTCATCCACATCTTTGTCCAAGACCTCTCCAATTTGTTCTCCCACTAGATCCCCTATATCTGAGTCCATCATTCCCATAGGGATACCATAGGCTCTGACCCATATGGGGATCGTCTTAAACTCATACTCATCGATGGTTTTGTTTGGCATGAATTCTTCCATCACCAATAAGTATTTATTAAAGGTCCACGGTCCATCATATAGAGCCTTCTGTTTGCTTGTTTCATCATGGAAGGAAAACAGGAAACGATTTCTGCCAAGATGCTTGCATTCCACTCCACTAAACGGGCTCCAAATGCCTCCTAGTGTTCTCCCTAAATATTCAGCCTTAGCTGGTCTATCTGAGAAGAGCTTACCTAAAGCCTGAAGCTTTATAACCGTGGAAGAGCATGCCTGCTTCCTTCCAATCTTAATGCTCTTCTTCTCCGCATCTGTGAGCGTCAAGTTCTTTAGCTTTCCCTCTATTCTCTTCATAGCAGGGGCCTTCCCGTCACCCATGGATCCAGAACGCACCAGCCTTCCTCCACCAGTTCGCTTCACCTAGCACAACAAATTTCCACCAACCGCCACCAATCGCTTCCGCCACCAGTCAACCAAATCTGTGAGCAGGAAAGGATTCCGGAGGAGGGGTTACTGATCTTGATGATTCTTCGCCACGGTTGAAATGCTGCAGATCCGGAAACCAAATCTTCTCGCAGCGCCTCGTTTGATCTCTTAGGATGGGAAGAAGCTGGCTTGAATCTCACTGAAGTCTCACGGAATCGGAAGAAACGAGCTGGATTTGGAAATTGTAGTGGATTTGAGTCGGGGATTGGGGCGGCAAATGTTGCCGACAGAGAACGCTGTAGAGTCGCCAAGTCGCCAGAAGCGGCACGAAACCGTCACACACGGACGGACTATGAGGTTCAGCACCTCCGCCGTAGTTTGTCGAGGATGTAACTGCCACAGGTGCCAAGGAGACCTGAAGACGTGAGCATTACCAATAAAATAGTGGCGCATTCTTTTTTTTTACATGAAACACGTAGTCCATTAAAACACGGCCAAATCGTCGGTTACCAGCCGGGTTGCAGAATAAGAGTAGCTCGTCGTCCACACTAAATGGCCTCCACGGCCTACACCTACACCCAAAGCCGCTAGCTCATGAGCCGCCTTATTACAACTGCAAGGAGCAAAGACAACACTAGCTTCAATAAAACATATCGTCATTCTGAACTTCAAATCAGAAATGCGAGCACCGATAGACGCAAGATCATAATCTGAAGATGTCATGGCTCGCTGAAGGTTCATACAAACAGTTTCAAAAACAACACGTCCCACTCCCATCCATTCAGCAACTTGACAAGCATTTGAGAGTGCTATTGCCTCAGCGTGCATGGCATCAAAGATTTCTTGAAGGATCCAGCAAAAACAAACTGCACCTCTGCAGAACTATCCCGGCAAATGGCACCCCATCCACCAGTGTTGGTTCCTTCCCTGAATGATGCATCTATATTAATCTTGACGAATTCTGCAGATGGACCTAACCAATGCCTCTCAATGGGCATAGATGTGTGTGTTTGTTTTTTCAGATGTTGATTCCATTCATCGACATGGTGCCTAAGCGAGAATTGAAACTGTTTAGTCTACTGCCTCTGTTCACCGTGGTTCCCTCGGTTGCGTTCAGTCCAGCAGCACCACAGGAAAGCAACAGACGGAAGTTTATCATTAATCGGCAGTTCCAGGATCACCTGTAGAACCTCCAATGTCGAGCAGCAAGGTAACAACTTTAAGCGTACGCCTTCCGGCATTAGGCTGTGCCATCTCTTCTTGGCATGCTTGCACTTGAGGAACAAATGGCCCCCATCCTCAAACAAAGAGTGGCAAACAACACAACGTGTATCCAATTCCACTCCTCTTCTAGCAATATTCATGTACAAGGGATGACTACTATGCGCAAATCTCCACAAGAAATGATGAATCTTTGGTGGACATTGTATATTCCAGATTTTACCAAAAACTTCATTTTGTATCGATGTTTGAGCTGATCCGTGTCCAACATGAGTCACACTAGCTCTTTTTTCCATGTCAACATGAACTTTATAGGCTGACTTCACCGAAAAAATTCCTTTTGTATCAAAATGCCATGCCACGAAATCTTCAGTGTTTTCTCGCAGTGGAATACTCAAGATAATAGGCACGTCCACAGGGAGCAAAATTGCATAATAACGACTCTGTTCCATGTACATGTGGTTTCATTTATTAATTCGGCTACCATACTCAGCTCATAATAAGGTCTCCTTTGTGAGTCGTAGGTCTGCGGGTCACTCCAGAAGGTAGCCATGGATCTTCCCATATGCGGACATTGGCGCCATCACCGATCCACCAAATCATACCCTCCTTTAGGACCTCTAGTCCTTTCTGAATACTTTGCCACACATAACTGATTCCCACAACAGGTTTAGCTGTCAGCAAATTACCGTCAGGAAAATATTTGGCGCGTAGGACTTGAGCACACAAAGAATCAGGAGCTTGGAGTATACGCCAGCTTTGCCGACCCAACATCGCAAAATGAGTGTAGATGGTCCATGATTTACTTTAAGGCCCGTCAGACTACTAAACAAACATATTTTACCAGGTGATCAAGTGATACAAAGTTGTTGAAAAAATACAAGTGTATGAACAATTTTAATATTTTTGAAAAGTTAACCATATTGAGCTATAAGATTTGGTGCAGACATGTATTTTAAAAATATAAATATTGTCCATAGAAAAAATGCGTCTATAGGAAAATATACCATCTAATCCCTAAAAAGACATCGACGAATAAATAAAATTTAATTCTGGATTGTGAATTATAAGTACATGGACGACAAAGCAAATACAAGGAAAATGATAGAGAAATATGGAGGAGTCAACATAATATATTGGTGGCAAATGACACTGTGAAAATAAAACTTAATAAATCTAAAAAAGATGTTTAAACCAAGTAATTTAAATGAAATCGAGAAAAGTTGAAAAGAATCTCTAAGAGCATAATGAAACCTCAAATGTAACCTGTTCGAAACATATTACTCCGTGTGTTGGGAAATAAGTGACTCAACTTTATCTATATACATACACATACATGATATATACTCCCTCCGTTCCAAAATAAGTCACTTGAGTTTTCTAGATACGCATGAATCTAGACACATTTTAATATATAGATGCATGCAAATTTATAGACAAATCCATGTCACTTGTTTTGGGATAGATAAAGTTGAGACATTTATTTCTAGACGAAGGTATTAATTTATATGATCATATATGATTACTAAGAGCTTACTCTGTGTTACAAAAATGTGAGAAAAATACTTAAAGTTCTTATAAAACCTGCCTGTAAGAAGGGGTTACACGAAAGTAAGGAGTTAGGGGTTGATCCTAGTGCACCTCAACACTGTGCCTCGCGCCGGCAACTGCCATTTTAGGCCTCGCCTAGGGAGGTAGTCACCGACCTCTAGGAGCTACGAGGAGTGTCACCTCGAAGTTTGGTAGAATGGCCATAACAAATGCAAAAGAAGGGATCAACATGGTGTTGTTTATTAAGTTAAATTAATACATACAAGAGTGTTGAGTCAACTACAACTATTTCAATGCGTGGAGAAAAGCTCCACTTAGGTCTACAGGGATCTGTAGGCGCATTTGATTGAAGGGGCATGGATGGAGGCTAGGACTTACTTTATGTGCCTCTGAGACCTTAGAGAAACATATTTCTTTCTCTCGAACTTAGTCCAAAATGCCCAGATGGCGGGTTTGTAAAATATGATAATCAACTTATTATCTTGTATTTTTTCGGTAACAACACACGTGTATTTATCTAGTATGAATAATGTATGTGCTTAAATATGCATCATATTTGCACTCATCAACATCCCTAAGCTAAACGTTGCTCGTTCTCGAGCAAGAGAGTTGATAAAACAATGCTATCATCTAGCTTATCAAAGAAGATCGATGCCTTTAAAGTCTAGATGGCAATTGTAATACATGCCAAAGGTAAATGTTGTGGGTCAAAAAAAAGTACTGGTTGAAGATTATTTACAAATTTTTGATGCACACCTTTAGATGCCAACAACTCTGCTGGCCTACACATGATCAATGGTACAACCCCTGATTTTGGCTATTGAGTTGACGATATGGGTAGTACCTGTTACGTACTGATAAAAAGTATTGGTACTCTTGATGGATTGCAAACTATTGCTAAAAAGATCACTTAATGATCCTTGTTGGAAACTAACTTTAAAATAAATATTCACACAAAACAGTCTTTGGCATGGTCTCGTTACTACTACATAATTTTTTTTGAAAGACAATGAATGTAATAGTTGTGTTTGATAGTCTTGATCTATTGATGTGGGTGTTCTAATGAGACACTCTAATGCTATGCTTCTTATGACATGATCTCTCACTTTTAATTTCTAAGATTTTACTTTACAAAAGTGAGGTTACAAATATAAAATGTGCAAATGGAGGGTCACAAGTTTGCTTTCAAGTTAGATTTACTTTTGACATGGGGTACAGAAGTTGTAATTTACATCTTATGGATTACCATAACTAAACTTGTGTTTCTATGTGATTATGTTACATCTTAATTTGAGCTTGCATAAAAAAATCAAATAACTCTTTTCAAGAGTGTCATCAAGTCTATCAATAAATATATGGGGTTGAGTATCTATAAGGCTAGACTCTTAAGAAAATTAAACATCAACCGAGAAAGTATATGAAGGCTTCATCAATATACTTTTAATCATGTAAAATGTAGAAATCATGGCAATGTATTCTAGAGGATTGCAAAAAAAATCTTAAGACGGATAAAGATTTGAATATAGTGCACCAAATCTCCAACTCAACTCTTATGAAACCTAACAAAAGCAAGTGCATACCTTATATAAATATGAAACATATCTTACCTAAGCAAGCATTCTAAAGCAGTGAGATACATGATTGCACAAAAATTTCATCAAATAAGAACAATGCACAAGACTCTACACATGCAGAAGTAACTTCCCCAAACTAGAACTTTGCAAGAACCAAACTTGAATAGATTACCACAAGAAAATATAAAATGCAATTATCAAAAGAGAGTGTGAGAAGTGGTTAACTCCTCAAGCTTGAATAAAGCAAGGGTGACGCATATTACTATTGAGGTACAAATAACCTCTCTTTTGATGGACATGGAGATTTGGCTCAACGAATATTTTCTTGCTGAAGCGTTGAGTTGAAACAACCAAGTGGCTTATGCAAGTATCTGTACAGTAGCACAAGCCGTGCACGTCATCACACAAGGTTCAAGTCTCAGCGAAAATATCATACAAAATAAAAAGCAAATGATTCGGTGTACGAACAAAGGTTTGTTCACCCAATTGAGAAAATAAAAATAAAAATAAACATGAAACACTGTAGAGAATTATAGGATAGGTAGTTTCAAAGGTAGATAAAAGAAAATAAATTATACTCACAGTTGCTCAACTTCTCCTTCTCATTTTTTGCTGTCAGACAAGTCGGTACGACCGGGTGGTACGACCAGGTGCGCCTGTACGAGTGGTCGTTAAACTTCTTGAAGTTTTCCAATTTTCCAAAGAGAAAAACAAGGTCGGTATGGGCATATGGTACCAGTATTCGCGCCTGTACTGGTGCTCATTAAACTCTCTATAAACTTCAAGAAATTTTTCTCTTCCAGTTGTTCGCTTCATGGAGGCAGTACAAGCGCATGGTACGATCGGCTCCGGCCGTACCACTGCTCGTTAAATATCTAGGACACCTTAAACAACTCAATTTCTTCGAGAATTTTCCTAAGGACCTAAAATGTTAGTCTAGTATCCTAACAAAGCATAAACATATTTTTATAGAGAAGTTCAAAGACCTCAAGTGCCTGCTCTCAACCTTGTAAGTACTGGTGACCCCTAAGGAGAAGGATTACAGTGCTCATCGTTGAGCGTGCGGGAAGATGGCAAGTTTCACGGGGTCCAGCAACCCATATACTACCTCAGTAAGGTACTCAAGCCAACCAAACAGAGGTACCCGCACTACCAAAAATTGGCATATGGTGTCTTCATGACAGCACGACGGCTCTGCTACTACTTAATGAAGCACCCAATCATTTTGGTCAACGATGCACTATTGTACCACATCCTCAAATAGCCCGAAGCAACAAGGTGAGTCGCCCTCTAGGGCATCAAACTGTCCCCACGAGACATCAGCTATGAAAGGTGCACAACAATCAAGTCACATGTGCTCCCGGACTTCCTAGTCCATTGGATGGAGATCCAAATACTGGAAGTCCCAGACATGTCGTGTGTTTGGATGATGCACTTTGATGGTTCAAAGAGAACAAAAGGCACGGGTGTCGCTGTCATCAAGGTGACAAGATTTACTACGTGTTTCGGATGAAATTCCACGCATCCAACAACAAAGCGGAGTACGAGGCTCTGATCCATGGCATGCGCATGGCCAAGGCTTGTGGTGCCACGCGACTGGTGATATACGGCAACTCCATCCTCATCGTACAACAAACGATGAATCTATGTGACGCAGTCAACAATAATATGATTGCCTACTAAGATCCCAATAACTCCTTGGAAGGAAACTTCGACAGATGCAAGCTCAGGCACATTGGCTACGAGAGCAACAAGGAGTCCGACAAACTAGTCAATATTGGGTCCACCTATATACCCATACCACCTAGTGTCTTCGTGGAGCAGATCACCAAATGATCCATCAAGACTAGAGCATCCGACACCTCGGCAGCAACAGCAATGCACTCGGGGGCTACGCCACCCGAAGTTCCCATGGCTTCCGCCATAGCAGAAACAAAACCAATGGAGGTCACGCTGATAGAACCAACTAGGATGCACCCGTATTTCACCTACCTGCTACGCAAGGAGCTCCTGAATGATCCGAGTGACACATGACACATCGCACGCCGCTCAAAGACCTTCACCATCATCAACGGCAAACTCTACAAGAGAAGCATCATTGGCATCCTACAAAGGTGCGTCACACCTGAAGATGGTAGAAGCATCCTCCTCGACATACACGAAGGAACCTACGAACACCATGCTGGCAACTGTGCACTTTTGGCAAAATCCCTACGGGCAGGCTTGTACTGGCCAACCATAATACAAGACGCCAAGGACATCATCTAGAAGTGCAATCCTTGGCAGAGATTTGCAGAGAAACCGCACACACTAGGCTCCGACTTGTGGTCAATACCATTGGCCTAGCCCTTCGTGCAATGGGGACTTGATATGGTGGGAAAGCTGCAGAAATCTTCACATGGAGGCCATGTATACCTCCTCTTCGTAGTTGACAAGTTCATAAAGTGGATCGAGTCAACACCCGTCACCAACCAAAGCGGTGTCACTGTTGTGAAGTTCTTTGAGTCCATTGTATATAGATTCAGGTGCCGCACAACATCATCCCTGAAAACATCTATAACTTCACCTCGAAGGAATTCCAAGGCTTCTACGAGAAGACAGGGATCAATGCCAACTACGCCTCGGTGGTGCACCCGCAAACCAACGGCCAAGTGGAAAAGGCCAACAGCCTCGTCTTCAACGACATCAAGAAAAGACTTCTTTGACCTCTCAAACGGGTAGCGGGAGCATGGCCTGAGGAACGGGATTGTTTGTTTGTGGCCTGAAATTTCCTGGGCAAGCGCATCACGGTACCCAAGTTACCTGTAATTGCCGTGTTTCGTAAAGTTGGGCTGCCAACTACTGAGAGCGGCCATTTTGAGGAAAACTCATCTCACCCCTGCCAAATTCAAACATTCTGTTAAACTGCCCCGTGAAGTAGACGGTCAGGACACACATGTCAGTCAACTGTCCGTGACGCGAGCGCCAACGCGGTAACCTCTTAGGCAAATCGAGGAACTAAGTGGATTGGATGCGTTGACTAATTTCACAAATCCATTCCCTCCTTTCCCCTAGCACCGGTGGCGTCGAAATCCACCCTCCAGACAGAACGATCCCTTCGGACATTTGACTTCCAGCGCCAAGTTGCTGCGCCCATTCGCTGATCCTGAGCTCCAATGGCGCATGTTGTAGCCACCGTTATGAGGCTCTAGCCCGCCTCCGCCGCCGACGAGCTGAGCAGCTCGGAGGACAGCAGATCCTACTACCAAGGAAGAAGAAGTTCTGGCTACATGCGGGTGAGCTACTCTTCTCTTTGCTATTCACACTAATTATAACTGCTAGCTGGCTACTAAACCTAAAATTGTTTGTTAGACCAACGCTGACAAACATATTTTGTCCACAGTTTTCTATCAAGTGGGATCTCCACGGACCACCCTTACCTGGTTACGGTTGCCCTCTTCAGGTATGACTCTAAATTAGAAAGGGTGAAGGGCAAGTGGTATGGACACCATTGTATCACAATGGAAGAAGCGCCTGCATAGATCTGCACTATCACTGGTATGGTTGCTGCTCTATGTAATCATGATGAAATATGGCTGAAGCAGACTACAAAGTTCAGCTTCATGGATGAACGAGGCATCATGGTTCCTCTAACGTGTGACAATCAGCTAATTGGGTTGACGAAAATGTATGCTTTGGCTTGCATGTTTGAGATGAATTGTAATGTACTGGATGTGGAAGCTGCTACAATTGGGAGTCGCCCTTTTATTCTTGGACAGGGTGGTCGCTCGAACCCAATTAGCTCTTGGTAAGCAAAAGTCTCTTGGGGTTCGCATGTTTGTGCTGAGTTGTAATTTTTGTTTTATTTACTCCATAGATATTGGGAAGTTATGTAACAGTCTTGTTTCTTTGACAGGAAGCACCGCAAGGTTAGAAACATGACTGCCGGGTCAACCATTTTGCTGCCAGAAGAAAATAAAAACAAGTGGAAAGATGATGCTGGACACGATTCTGGTGCTGATTGTCCCGGCGATGCAAAGTACGTGAAGCTAAGAAAATTTTCACCGCGGAAGAGGAAGGAGGTAGGAAATGAAGAAGCTAGTGGACGTGAAGGCTTGGCACCCAGGCTGGGGAAGAAGGCTGCTGACAATGAAGATGCATAGTAATGTGTTGAACTTGAACCTATATATGTAATTCAGTTAAATTCTGGAGCTTTGTGTGTGGAACATTGCGGGGCGAAACAATCTACCCATGTTCTCAGAGTAAAATGTACCACAACTTAGGGTTTGGAAATGCCCGAGTCTGTAGTTGAATCTGAAATTGTGATTGTGCCACTACTATCTGAAAACACGCAGCAGCGGTTCCACGATTGCTGAGGGGCTGGAGGTCTCCAAATTCGATGGAATGTAAGTGGCACAGAAATAAATTATTTAAGCTGCTACACTCCATGAAGCAGCAACTTATTTCAGCTGCTGCACAACGACATGGCAACATAAATAGCAATGGCAACCAATAATGCCCAGATGATGAGGAAATCGGTACCACTTTTTGGCCTAATCTTGAGCCCTTCTATCTCACTGCCTCCCTGCTCCTGCGTCCCCTGCATCTGGCGAAGCTCCCGGATCTCCAGTAACCGGGTGTACATGCTTCCACTTTATAAATTGTGGTTGTGCCATTTGCATGCGGCACAATCCATGTAGATTATGTTTAAACAAACCACCAATGTCAGAATACCACCATGATCAGACAAAAGGATGTAATGCAGGGTTAAGACAGATTAACGGGTGACCAATTTTTTTCTCCCGGGACTCCGGGACCACTAGTTCAGACCGCTAGGTCAACAAGTACTACTATTACAACTTAAAAAAGCACGGATCTCAAGCTAAATAGAACTAGTTATCACACATCTCCTTGATCTTCCTAATCGTAGCCCGATGCACATCTTCCTGCGAGAGGAAGGATCGAATCGTCCGCTCCTTCCTTTTAGCATCTTCCTTGCACAACTTCAAATGTTTCTCTGCATTTATCCTCATGCACTTGTCAATACTCGTAGTTGTGAACTGCAAGACTTTGGCCTGGTGAAGATCATTCCTTGCTTGAGTCAATTCTTGCTCTACTTTAGCCTTTAGAGCCAATGCCATGTCCCTCTCCTTATCAACTTTGCTAACCTTGTCTTGCACCCTCCTGAGATTTCGGTTAAGCTTGGTTGTGTGAACTGGGTCCCATAGCTTCATCTCAGCACTGTCAAGAAATGAGATGGCTATGGATTCTTTCAACTCAACATTCATATCCCATTTTTTGTCCAGCGTTTTCTGCATCGATTTGGGCCACTCTGGATCTACCCATTTGACAGCACCACAACTTCTGCCTTGCATCATTGCACAATGTCCTTGACACTGTAAAAACCTCCTGCCTACGTTTCGTCCTTCGAACGCTAGAAATTTAGCGGGCACATATCCATGTTTACATAGTGGAGGACTTTCTTCATCCACTAAACCGTGATAGTCGGAGTCGTACAGCGTCTTGTTGGCCTAACACATCATACATGCATGAGTAAACAGAGTAAATCTAGCTCAAAATAGATAATTGGCCACAGATGATAGAGATAGAGATGAGACGACTCACATCAAAATCACCATCCCTATTGTCACGACACGTTTCCTCATCGTCTCCCCTTGAACCCATGTCGAGAGGGGGGTAGGGGACTGGGGTGGCTGCAGGAGAGATAGCTGGAGGTGCCGTCGGCTTAGGGCTATGGTAGGATGGGAGAGAAGTGGGGAAAGTGGCTTCGAGGGGAAGGAAGAGAAGTATGGGGAGGAAGAGAAGTGAAGGGGACGTGACACTCGCATATGGCCCACGAAACTCATGAGTCGTGACACTCGCAATAGGGGAGCACCTAGTGTTGCCAGTTTGTCCAGAGCAAGCGGGCAGTAAGCATGGCCAATCATGTCGCAGAACAGCCTACTCACGAATCACACTTACGAAGACCATCCCAATCATCCAAGCGCCCCGATTGAAACGGTATGTAACAATCATCATGCAGAACAACTGTGTTAGGGCATGCCTTCTAGAAGACTCGGTCTAATGGCCACCATTGGCGGGCTAAGGTTAGGGCTCTCCTAAGGTTAGGATCCATATGTGGTTTATGAGAAGAACACACATGCAATGACACTGGTGGATCCATATGTGGTTTGTGAAAAGAACACACATGCAATGAACACTAGTGGATCCATATGTGGTTTGTGAAAAGAACACACATGCAATGAACTCTGGTGGATCCATATGAGGTTTGTGAAAAGAACAGACATGCAATGATTCTAGCCCTAGTTAATGAAAATAACACACATTTCAATTACATAGGTGGATCCATATGTGGTTTTTGAGAAGAACATACATGCAATGACTCTAGCTGTTTCCATATGTGGTTTATGAAGAGAACACACATCCAGTGACTCTAGTTGTGGTTTATTAAAAGAACACACATGCAATGACACTGGTGGATCCATGTGGTTTATGAAAAGAACAGACATGCAATGACACTGGTGGATCCATATGTGGTTTGTGAGAAGAACACACATGCAATGACACTGGTGGATCCATATGTGGTTTGTGAAAAGAACACACATGCAATGACTCTGGTGGATCCAGATGTCGTTTGTGAAAAGAACAGACATGCAATGACTCTAGCTGTGGTTAATGAAAAGAACAGACATGCAATGACTCTAGCTGTGGTTTATTGAAAGAACACACATGCAATGACACTAGTGGATCCATGTGGTTTGTGAAAAGAACAGACATGCAATGACTCTAGCTTTGGTTAATGAAAATAACACACATTTCAATGACACTGGTGGATCCATATGTGGTTTGTGAAAAGAACACACATGCAATTACTCTGGTGGATCCATATGTGGTTTGTGAAAAGAACAGACATGCAATGACTCTAGCTGTGGTTAATGAAAAGAACACACATGCAATGATACTGGTGGATCCATGTGGTTTGTGAAAAGAACAGACATGCAATGACTCTAGCTGTGGTTAATTGTTGAGGGCAAACCTCTAGGGTGGCCCGATCTTTCACGAATCCCACTCAAATTGAGGATGGAGTGCGGGGGAAGGAGGGAGGATGAACACGGCGAACTCATGCACAAAGAACGCGATGAACACACACACACAAAACCATGATACACACCAATATCTCACGCCGGCGGTGATCGTTCCGGCGCAATCCCTAGGATCGATGTCGGGCGGAGGACTCTCTCTCGAACCGGCACGGTGAGATGGGAGACTCGGTGAGATCTTGACGTCTTGGCAAAGGGACACCGATGCCAAGGCCTTGTACAACGCGGAGGCATGATGCAAACTCCAACAAGGTTTGGGATATTTGGTGCTCCTTGGTCAAAGGAGCATGAGGCAAGAACTAGATAGATCCACAAGGGGTTTCCACTAATTCCAAATATCATGCCTAGGGTTTACAATAGAGGTGGGGGACTATATATAGGCCAACCACAAGTTCATGGGTAATTCAGGCATTAAAGTAGTGTTCTGGACGAAGTAGAGGGGTACATGGGCCACAGGGCCTAGCTAAGGCTCGTAGGCCCATCTTCAGGCCAAACAGTCTGGGTCGAGTTGACCGGACAGTCCGGGGTGGCCAGACACTCCGGGTAGTGTCTGGGTAGTGTCCGAACTGGCCTTCTAAATGTCCACGCCAGGTTTGGACTGGGGTAGGCCGGACACTCTGGTTGAGTCGCGCCGGACACTCCGGTTACGCAGGACACTCCGGCTGGATTGGGCGGACACTCCGGCTCAGGCATCTTCAAGACAGGTGCAGCTTCAGGGCTCGTGGGTCGACGCGGCAGGGGTTCGCACCTGATGATGCATAGAGTAGTGGTATGAAGTAGCAAACCTTCCAAGTGTATGCCAAAGTCACATGATGAGAGGAGCGAATTCATCTTAGCTTGAAGTAGCTTGGCTCGGGCACGGGTCATCGGTCCACTTGGGGGACTCGGTGGTGTAGATGTAGGAGCGTGATACGTCCAAAACGTATCTACTTTCCCGAACACTTTTTCTATTGTTTCTCCTCTAAACTTGTGTGATTTGGATGTAACTAACATGGACTGACGCTGTTTTCAGTAGAATTGCCTTGGTGTCTACTTTTTGTGCAGAAAATCAACTATCAGGAAAAATCCTGGAAAATATGCTGAAAATCCTATTTCACTAGAAGACTCCTGGAACCAGAATACGAGACGGAGGAGGGCCAGGGCCTGGCCACACCACCCCCAGGCGCGGGCTAGGCCTGGCCGCGCCAGGGCATGGTCTGGCTGCCCCAGGCTGCCCCTCGGTCTCCCTCTTCGCCTATAAGTTGCCTTCTGACCTAAAACTCAGGGGGGGTTCGACGTTTTTCCAGAAGGAGTTCCGCTCCGCCGCCACCACCAGATTCCACGAAACAACACCAGAAACTCCGTTCTGGCACCCTGCCGGGACGGGGAATTGGAGGAGATCATCGCCATCATCATCACCATCGCTTCTCCATCGACCAACCATGTTTCCTCCATCTATGAGTGAGTAATCCCCCGCTGTAGGCTATGGGGATGGTAGGGATTGGATGAGATCGTTCATGTAATGGCATCAAATTGTTAGGGCATGGTGCCTAGTATCTTTTATTAGTGCTTTATGACTTTGTTGCGACTTGTTGTGCTTAATGCTTGTCACTAGGGCCCGAGTGCGATGATTTCAGATCTGAACATGTTATTGATTCATTATGATAGTATTGTTTATGGTCTTATCTGCAAGTTGTATACACACGTTGTTGTCCGAAACCAATGGCCCCGAAGTGACTCAACCTCCGCCGTAGTTTTTTTTAAAGGAACACTCTTGCATTCCATTAAACTGAGTTGCTAGACAGATTGCTAGCACACTGATCAAGTACATACTGAGGTAGATCAACAACCCACACCTCATGGATGTCGTCCCCTAACAGAGTGCCTCGCGCAGCAAGTTCATGAGCTACATAGTTACAAGACCTCTTACATACAGATAGTTTTACATTGTCATATGCGATGCAAAGCAATGCTTTAATTTCTTTAAACAGAGGACCTAGAGGCGAAAGATCATAATCTTGAGAGGTGATAGCTTTCTTCAGGACGGTTGTGTCCATCTCCAGCTGCACTCGGCTGCAGCCCATGGAAGAAGTAATACGCACAGCTTGTAGTAGCGCAGTAGCTTCAGCCTGCAGAGCAGAGCTGACTCCCTGAATATGGCCATGCCCTGCTGCCACAGGGACGCCACAATCATTCCTCGCAATAAAGCCCCAGCCTCCTGTAAGAGAAAGCCCCCGAAATGCACCATCCGTATTAATCTTGACATAATTATGCATAGGTAGTACCCAGTTAGACATAGTTAGGATCCTTGGGGTTGATTTCTTCCCACTCAGTGACTTATACTCTCTAACATGTACTGAGATCGAAGAGACTATCTCTTGAGTTGATCTGATTTTGTCCCTAGCATTGGCTTTGTTCATCTCAGACCACCAGATCCACAGTATACAGCACACTGTCAGTTTCTTTTCTTCATCTAAATTGAGCACTGTTTCAAGAAGAGAAATAACGCTTGGGCAGTTACATAGCTTTTCCCTAATATCCTCCAATTGTAATTGTCTCCAGATAGGTTTAACCACCTTGCATTTGCAGAAAACATGGCCTCCGTCTTCATTAAATCTGAAACAGAGCGGGCATCTTGTATCCACTTCCATTCCTCTTATTTTCAGTTTCATGTGCATAGGAAGGCTATTTGTGGCCACTCTCCATAAAAAGTGTAGCACTTTATTAGGAAGTGGAAGCGACCACAACTTATTCCATTGAAAGCCCTCTCTATCTTGGGCAATTATGGAGCTCGTTGGATGGCCATGAACAGAAAAATGAGCTTCCCAATCTCTTGCCACCTTGTATGCAGACTTGACTGAGAACTGACCTTTTTTATCATAGTGCCATGCAGGGAAGTCATCAAATTGATCAAAGACCGGAATTTGAAGGATGGCTTGTACATCTTCTTGTTCCATTGATTGGTTTAATAACTGTACATCCCATGTGTTTGTGGCAGGGTCTATAAGCTCCTCTACTCGGTTGATTACATTCTTTTTCTTCCTTGACATTACTCTCCTTGAAATACCCCTCGGGATCCAAGGGTCGTTCCAAATATTGATTCTACTACCATTTCCCACTCTCCATATTATTCCTTTGTTCAATAGATCGACCCCTTTTAAGATGCTCCTCCATGTATAAGACATGCCTCTAGTTGGTCTTGCATTAAGTATTTGTCCATCTGGGTAGTACTTCGTTGAGAGGACCCTTGCACAAAGTGCATCGGGGTTTTGAAGCAGTCTCCATGCCTGCCTTGATAACATTGCAGTGTTAAAATAATGAAGATTTCTGAAACCCAGACCACCATCGCTTTTAGGTAATGTCATCCTTTCCCAATTAACCCAGTGAATCGTGTTGTCCTTCTCCATCTGACTCCACCAGTATCTACAGGTCATGGCGCTTAGCTGGTCACAAAAGCTTTTGGTGAGGTCAAAACAAGCCATAGCATATACAGGAATTGCTTGTGCTACAGCCTTGATAAGTATTTCTTTACCTGCTTTGGATAACAATTTTTCCTTCCACCCTTGGATGCACTTCCAGATCCTTTCTTTTATGTAAGCGAAGGTTTTGCTTTTTGACTTGCCAATATACACGGGTAGTCCAAGATACTTCCCTAAATGGCCTTCCTTATTGATATTTAGTGTTCTCTTTACTCTTTCCTTGTCCTGTTGCTTTGTATTTTTGCTGAACAGAACCGATGATTTCTCCTTGTTAATGACCTGGCCTGAGCATTTCGCATAAACGTCAAGTATGCGTTGGATTTCCTTCCTCTGCTTCAATAAGTAAGAGGGAGTCATCAGCGAAAAGTAAATGACTGACACTAGGAGCATTGTTACATATTTTAATACCTCTTAGTCTGCCATGCATTTCTGCTTCATGAAGCATGGCTGAGAACCCTTCTACACAGATGAGAAAAAGGTAGGGGGATAGAGGATCCCCTGTCTTAATCCACGACGAGGAATGATCACATCAGTCACATCATTATTAACTTTGATCTGGTACCTCACCGTGGAGACACATTTCATTATTAGGTTCACCCAGCTCCTCTTGAAACCAAGTTTCAGCAACATTCCTTCAAGGAAATTCCACTCAATACGGTCATAAGCTTTGCTCATGTCGAGCTTGAGTGCTGCATATCCTGAAGCCCCGGTCCTTTTATTCTGCAAATAGTGTGTTAATTCGTATGCAAGCAGAATATTATCTGAAATAATACGACCGGGGATGAAAGCACTTTGATTATGGGATATAATATTAGGGAGCACAGTTTTTAGCCTGTTTGTGAGTACCTTAGACACCACTTTGTAGACCACATTACACAAACTTATTGGTCTTAGCTCCTTCAAACTCTTCGGCTTTGTTGTCTTGGGTATAAGTACTACTAGGGTGTTGTTCCAGCCATCAGGCATTGCCCCGCCTCTTAGTACATTTAACACTTCTTTTGTTACTTGATCACCAACAGTATGCCAGAACCTTTTGTAAAACAAGGCTGGCATCCCGTCAAGACCAGGTGCCTTCAAGTCCCCAATGTTGTCCAGGGCTACTTTTATCTCCTCTGATGAGTAATCAGCACATAATACTTTGTTCATATTCATGTCTATCTTAACAGGGACAGCTTGCAGAATTTCTTCTATGTCGTGTCCAGCTGTGGAGGAAAAAAGGTTGAAAAAATAATCAGCTACGTGTTCCTTTAGCTGCTCCCGATTTTCAACCCTTGATCCCATCATCCTTCTGTAATTTCTCAATTGTGTTCCTCTTTTTCCTATGTGAAGCGAAGGCGTGGAAAAACGAAGTATTTCTGTCTCCTGAATGGAGCCACTTGACATGCGCACGCTGCTTCCAAAAGGTGTCAAGTTGATCCTCTAACTTCCTGAGCTTCTCTTTTATTATATGTTCACCAGAAACTGTACTAGGATTGATATCACTTCTTCTAATGATTTCCAGCTCCCTTTTTTTCTCTTTTATTCTATTTTGGAGATCTCCTAGAACATTTGAGTCCCATTCCTTGAGGTTCGAAGCCACTTTCTTCAACCCATCCATTAAACAACCCCCAGTTTCTGCATCTGATTTCTTCCATGCTTCATTCACAATGTGCTCGCAATCCTCCTCTTGGAGCCATTTAGCTTCAAACCTGAAGAAGTTGACACCATCAAATTGTCTGAACCTTTTATTTCCTTCTTCAAGTACAACTAGTACCGGTCTGTGGTCTGAATGCCTATGATCTCCGTTAATGACCTTATATGAAGGGAATCTACTGCACCAAGACCTAGAACCCAAGGCCCTGTCTAACCTTTCCTTCACAAATTTTCTTGGATCCCAGCTATTATTTCTCCATGTAAACTTATCTCCACTGAAACCCAAGTCCCTAAGCCCACACTCTTCAATTGCCCATCTAAATTTGTCCATTTGAGCTTGGGACCGGGGAGAGCCCCCCCTTTTTTCATGGTTGAACATGATTTCATTGAAATCACCCATGCATAACCATGGCAAATTCATTTGTTGGTTCAAGATGCGTAAGAGTTTCCAAGTAATATCTCTCTTCTCAGCAGCCGGTTCCCCATATATTCCTATGAATCTCCACCTAAAACCACCGCCTTCCATGATTTCCACATCAATATGGTATCTAGAATAGCTGTGCAACTTAATATTTACGTCCTTCTTCTAGAACATCACAAGTCCTCCACTTTTGCCCTCACAATCCCTAACTACCATTCCATGCATGCCTAGCAACCACTTAAACTTGCGGATGTTCCTTTCCTCCATTTTTGTCTCAGAAAGAAAAAGTACATATGGGTCCTCCTGCTTTTGGAGATCCAAAAGCCCCCGAACTGTCGGGCCATTACCCAATCCCCGGTAGTTCCAACCCGCAAGCTTCATTGGGCTTCGCCGGGCCGTCCCTGCAGCCCAGCGTTTACATTCTCAGAATTGTTGTTTTCCCCTCTTCATCTCTCTGAACCTCTCCATCAACTTCCATTCTTGCTTTCTTCGACAACATGGCCTCTATGTCTAACTCCATCAGGTCACTATTCCTTTTCCTTGATTCCGATTTAAAAATAAGTTTTTGTGTCTCTTGTTGGTTGTTTTTTGCTCTCCCACTGCGTTTGAAAATGCCTCGTTTTGCACTCTTGGCATTCCTGGATCCTTCACTTTCCTTCTTATTCTGTTCATCCCCCTTTGGTTGACACTTCCCATTGTCTTGATATTCCTTCTCCTGTAAGGAAAAATTCTGTTTGATATGCTCTGTATCCTTTAGCAGAAGAACATGTTCGACAGTAGCTGTACTTTGAGAGCCATTGCCAGCTTCTGCCATTTTACTCCTCGTCTTAGATATTTGTGCTCTGTCCTTGAACATGAGCTTCTCTCTTTCAACTAGCTCGGTCTGGTCTTCTTGGGTTGTTTCTAGGGGGATTGTTACTTCTTTTTCCTCTCCTCTCCTCAATATATCCTCTTCACTATCAGTGGATGCATTTCTTCTCCAGGATGGACCATCACTTCCATGTTTACTGCCTTTGCTGCTAGCATTGTTTGTTAACCAGAAGTTCCCTCTTTCACTTGAGCTCCTACTTTTTTCTTCACTCGAGTTTCCCTTCAAAATAACTGCACGCAGCCATGGGCCAAATTGTCTAGCACCATCTATTTTGGATCTGGTCGGGCATGACTTTTCCATGTGACCGATGATGCCACAGTTATAATAGAAATCCGGTAGATGTTCATATTTAAGGGTGATAATCTTCTCCTCTTTCTCTTTATTCTTCGTTTCCCCCTTTTCATCAGCCCCCAACATTTCTACATACATCTGAGTACGCTCTTCCCCATCATCCTCAATTTCTAAAGTGATGAACCTCATTATTGGGACTGTTATGTCCATCCGAACTTTGATACGCATGAATTCGCCGAATGCATTTCCATCGTCATCCACATCTTTGTCCAAGACCTCTCCAATTTGTTCTCCCACTAGATCCCCTATATCTGAGTCCATCATTCCCATAGGGATACCATAGGCTCTGACCCATATGGGGATCGTCTTAAACTCATACTCATCGATGGTTTTGTTTGGCATGAATTCTTCCATCACCAATAAGTATTTATTAAAGGTCCACGGTCCATCATATAGAGCCTTCTGTTTGCTTGTTTCATCATGGAAGGAAAACAGGAAACGATTTCTGCCAAGATGCTTGCATTCCACTCCACTAAACGGGCTCCAAATGCCTCCTAGTGTTCTCCCTAAATATTCAGCCTTAGCTGGTCTATCTGAGAAGAGCTTACCTAAAGCCTGAAGCTTTATAACCGTGGAAGAGCATGCCTGCTTCCTTCCAATCTTAATGCTCTTCTTCTCCGCATCTGTGAGCGTCAAGTTCTTTAGCTTTCCCTCTATTCTCTTCATAGCAGGGGCCTTCCCGTCACCCATGGATCCAGAACGCACCAGCCTTCCTCCACCAGTTCGCTTCACCTAGCACAACAAATTTCCACCAACCGCCACCAATCGCTTCCGCCACCAGTCAACCAAATCTGTGAGCAGGAAAGGATTCCGGAGGAGGGGTTACTGAGCTTGATGATTCTTCGCCACGGTTGAAATGCTGCAGATCCGGAAACCAAATCTTCTCGCAGCGCCTCGTTTGATCTCTTAGGATGGGAAGAAGCTGGCTTGAATCTCACTGAAGTCTCACGGAATCGGAAGAAACGAGCTGGATTTGGAAATTGTAGTGGATTTGAGTCGGGGATTGGGGCGGCAAATGTTGCCGACAGAGAACGCTGTAGAGTCGCCAAGTCGCCAGAAGCGGCACGAAACCGTCACACACGGACGGACTATGAGGTTCAGCACATCCGCCGTAGTTTGTCGAGGATGTAACTGCCACAGGTGCCAAGGAGACCTGAAGACGTGAGCATTACCAATAAAATAGTGGCGCATTCTTTTTTTTTACATGAAACACGTAGTCCATTAAAACACGGCCAAATCGTCGGTTACCAGCCGGGTTGCAGAATAAGAGTAGCTCGTCGTCCACACTAAATGGCCTCCACGGCCTACACCTACACCCAAAGCCGCTAGCTCATGAGCCGCCTTATTACAACTGCAAGGAGCAAAGACAACACTAGCTTCAATAAAACATATCGTCATTCTGAACTTCAAATCAGAAATGCGAGCACCGATAGACGCAAGATCATAATCTGAAGATGTCATGGCTCGCTGAAGGTTCATACAAACAGTTTCAAAAACAACACGTCCCACTCCCATCCATTCAGCAACTTGACAAGCATTTGAGAGTGCTATTGCCTCAGCGTGCATGGCATCAAAGATTTCTTGAAGGATCCAGCAAAAACAAACTGCACCTCTGCAGAACTATCCCGGCAAATGGCACCCCATCCACCAGTGTTGGTTCCTTCCCTGAATGATGCATCTATATTAATCTTGACGAATTCTGCAGATGGACCTAACCAATGCCTCTCAATGGGCATAGATGTGTGTGTTTGTTTTTTCAGATGTTGATTCCATTCATCGACATGGTGCCTAAGCGAGAATTGAAACTGTTTAGTCTACTGCCTCTGTTCACCGTGGTTCCCTCGGTTGCGTTCAGTCCAGCAGCACCACAGGAAAGCAACAGACGGAAGTTTATCATTAATCGGCAGTTTCAGGATCACCTGTAGAACCTCCAATGTCGAGCAGCAAGGTAACAACTTTAAGCGTACGCCTTCCGGCATTAGGCTGTGCCATCTCTTCTTGGCATGCTTGCACTTGAGGAACAAATGGCCCCCATCCTCAAACAAAGAGTGGCAAACAACACAACGTGTATCCAATTCCACTCCTCTTCTAGCAATATTCATGTACAAGGGATGACTACTATGCGCAAATCTCCACAAGAAATGATGAATCTTTGGTGGACATTGTATATTCCAGATTTTACCAAAAACTTCATTTTGTATCGATGTTTGAGCTGATCCGTGTCCAACATGAGTCACACTAGCTCTTTTTTCCATGTCAACATGAACTTTATAGGCTGACTTCACCGAAAAAATTCCTTTTGTATCAAAATGCCATGCCACGAAATCTTCAGTGTTTTCTCGCAGTGGAATACTCAAGATAATAGGCACGTCCACACGGAGCAAAATTGCATAATAACAACTCTGTTCCATGTACATGTGGTTTCATTTATTAATTCGGCTACCATACTCAGCTCATAATAAGGTCTCCTTTGTGAGTCGTAGGTCTGCGGGTCACTCCAGAAGGTAGCCATGGATCTTCCCATATGCGGACATTGGCGCCATCACCGATCCACCAAATCATACCCTCCTTTAGGACCTCTAGTCCTTTCTGAATACTTTGCCACACATAACTGATTCCCACAACAGGTTTAGCTGTCAGCAAATTACCGTCAGGAAAATATTTGGCGCGTAGGACTTGAGCACACAAAGAATCAGGAGCTTGGAGTATACGCCAGCTTTGCCGACCCAACATCGCAAAATGAGTGTAGATGGTCCATGATTTACTTTAAGGCCCGTCAGACTACTAAACAAACATATTTTACCAGGTGATCAAGTGATACAAAGTTGTTGAAAAAATACAAGTGTATGAACAATTTTAATATTTTTGAAAAGTTAACCATATTGAGCTATAAGATTTGGTGCAGACATGTATTTTAAAAATATAAATATTGTCCATAGAAAAAATGCGTCTATAGGAAAATATACCATCTAATCCCTAAAAAGACATCGACGAATAAATAAAATTTAATTCTGGATTGTGAATTATAAGTACATGGACGACAAAGCAAATACAAGGAAAATGATAGAGAAATATGGAGGAGTCAACATAATATATTGGTGGCAAATGACACTGTGAAAATAAAACTTAATAAATCTAAAAAAGATGTTTAAACCAAGTAATTTAAATGAAATCGAGAAAAGTTGAAAAGAATCTCTAAGAGCATAATGAAACCTCAAATGTAACCTGTTCGAAACATATTACTCCGTGTGTTGGAAAATAAGTGACTCAACTTTATCTATATACATACACATACATGATATATACTCCCTCCGTTCCAAAATAAGTCACTTGAGTTTTCTAGATACGCATGAATCTAGACACATTTTAATATATAGATGCATGCAAATTTATAGACAAATCCATGTCACTTGTTTTGGGATAGATAAAGTTGAGACATTTATTTCTAGACGAAGGTATTAATTTATATGATCATATATGATTACTAAGAGCTTACTCTGTGTTACAAAAATGTGAGAAAAATACTTAAAGTTCTTATAAAACCTGCCTGTAAGAAGGGGTTACACGAAAGTAAGGAGTTAGGGGTTGATCCTAGTGCACCTCAACACTGTGCCTCGCGCTGGCAACTGCCATTTTAGGCCTCGCCTAGGGAGGTAGTCACCGACCTCTAGGAGCTACGAGGAGTGTCACCTCGAAGTTTGGTAGAATGGCCATAACAAATGCAAAAGAAGGGATCAACATGGTGTTGTTTATTAAGTTAAATTAATACATACAAGAGTGTTGAGTCAACTACAACTATTTCAATGCGTGGAGAAAAGCTCCACTTAGGTCTACAGGGATCTGTAGGCGCATTTGATTGAAGGGGCATGGATGGAGGCTAGGACTTACTTTATGTGCCTCTGAGACCTTAGAGAGACATATTTCTTTCTCTCGAACTTAGTCCAAAATGCCCAGATGGCGGGTTTGTAAAATATGATAATCAACTTATTATCTTGTATTTTTTCGGTAACAACACACGTGTATTTATCTAGTATGAATAATGTATGTGCTTAAATATGCATCATATTTGCACTCATCAACATCCCTAAGCTAAACGTTGCTCGTTCTCGAGCAAGAGAGTTGATAAAACAATGCTATCATCTAGCTTATCAAAGAAGATCGATGCCTTTAAAGTCTAGATGGCAATTGTAATACATGCCAAAGGTAAATGTTGTGGGTCAAAAAAAAGTACTGGTTGAAGATTATTTACAAATTTTTGATGCACACCTTTAGATGCCAACAACTCTGCTGGCCTACACATGATCAATGGTACAACCCCTGATTTTGGCTATTGAGTTGACGATATGGGTAGTACCTGTTACGTACTGATAAAAAGTATTGGTACTCTTGATGGATTGCAAACTATTGCTAAAAAGATCACTTAATGATCCTTGTTGGAAACTAACTTTAAAATAAATATTCACACAAAACAGTCTTTGGCATGGTCTCGTTACTACTACATAATTTTTTTTGAAAGACAATGAATGTAATAGTTGTGTTTGATAGTCTTGATCTATTGATGTGGGTGTTCTAATGAGACACTCTAATGCTATGCTTCTTATGACATGATCTCTCACTTTTAATTTCTAAGATTTTACTTTACAAAAGTGAGGTTACAAATATAAAATGTGCAAATGGAGGGTCACAAGTTTGCTTTCAAGTTAGATTTACTTTTGACATGGGGTACAGAAGTTGTAATTTACATCTTATGGATTACCATAACTAAACTTGTGTTTCTATGTGATTATGTTACATCTTAATTTGAGCTTGCATAAAAAAATCAAATAACTCTTTTCAAGAGTGTCATCAAGTCTATCAATAAATATATGGGGTTGAGTATCTATAAGGCTAGACTCTTAAGAAAATTAAACATCAACCGAGAAATTATATGAAGGCTTCATCAATATACTTTTAATCATGTAAAATGTAGAAATCATGGCAATGTATTCTAGAGGATTGCAAAAAAATCTTAAGACGGATAAAGATTTGAATATAGTGCACCAAATCTCCAACTCAACTCTTATGAAACCTAACAAAAGCAAGTGCATACCTTATATAAATATGAAACATATTTTACCTAAGCAAGCATTCTAAAGCAGTGAGATACATGATTGCACAAAAATTTCATCAAATAAGAACAATGCACAAGACTCTACACATGCAGAAGTAACTTCCCCAAACTAGAACTTTGCAAGAACCAAACTTGAATAGATTACCACAAGAAAATATAAAATGCAATTATCAAAAGAGAGTGTGAGAAGTGGTTAACTCCTCAAGCTTGAATAAAGCAAGGGTGACGCATATTACTATTGAGGTACAAATAACCTCTCTTTTGATGGACATGGAGATTTGGCTCAACGAATATTTTCTTGCTGAAGCGTTGAGTTGAAACAACCAAGTGGCTTATGCAAGTATCTGTACAGTAGCACAAGCCGTGCACGTCATCACACAAGGTTCAAGTCTCAGCGAAAATATCATACAAAATAAAAAGCAAATGATTCGGTGTACGAACAAAGGTTTGTTCACCCAATTGAGAAAATAAAAATAAAAATAAACATGAAACACTGTAGAGAATTATAGGATAGGTAGTTTCAAAGGTAGATAAAAGAAAATAAATTATACTCACAGTTGCTCAACTTCTCCTTCTCATTTTTTGCTGTCAGACAAGTCGGTACGACCGGGTGGTACGACCAGGTGCGCCTGTACGAGTGGTCGTTAAACTTCTTGAAGTTTTCCAATTTTCCAAAGAGAAAAACAAGGTCGGTATGGGCATATGGTACCAGTATTCGCGCCTGTACTGGTGCTCATTAAACTCTCTATAAACTTCAAGAAATTTTTCTCTTCCAGTTGTTCGCTTCATGGAGGCAGTACAAGCGCATGGTACGATCGGCTCCGGCCGTACCACTGCTCGTTAAATATCTAGGACACCTTAAACAACTCAATTTCTTCGAGAATTTTCCTAAGGACCTAAAATGTTAGTCTAGTATCCTAACAAAGCATAAACATATTTTTATAGAGAAGTTCAAAGACCTCAAGTGCCTGCTCTCAACCTTGTAAGTACTGGTGACCCCTAAGGAGAAGGATTACAGTGCTCATCGTTGAGCGTGCGGGAAGATGGCAAGTTTCACGGGGTCCAGCAACCCATATACTACCTCAGTAAGGTACTCAAGCCAACCAAACAGAGGTACCCACACTACCAAAAATTGGCATATGGTGTCTTCATGACAGCACGACGGCTCTGCTACTACTTAATGAAGCACCCAATCATTTTGGTCAACGATGCACTATTGTACCACATCCTCAAATAGCCCGAAGCAACAAGGTGAGTCGCCCTCTAGGGCATCAAACTGTCCCCACGAGACATCAGCTATGAAAGGTGCACAACAATCAAGTCACATGTGCTCCCGGACTTCCTAGTCCATTGGATGGAGATCCAAATACTGGAAGTCCCAGACATGTCGTGTGTTTGGATGATGCACTTTGATGGTTCAAAGAGAACAAAAGGCACGGGTGTCGCTGTCATCAAGGTGACAAGATTTACTACGTGTTTCGGATGAAATTCCACGCATCCAACAACAAAGCGGAGTACGAGGCTCTGATCCATGGCATGCGCATGGCCAAGGCTTGTGGTGCCACGCGACTGGTGATATACGGCAACTCCATCCTCATCGTACAACAAACGATGAATCTATGTGACGCAGTCAACAATAATATGATTGCCTACTAAGATCCCAATAACTCCTTGGAAGGAAACTTCGACAGATGCAAGCTCAGGCACATTGGCTACGAGAGCAACAAGGAGTCCGACAAACTAGCCAATATTGGGTCCACCTATATACCCATACCACCTAGTGTCTTCGTGGAGCAGATCACCAAATGATCCATCAAGACTAGAGCATCCGACACCTCGGCAGCAACAGCAATGCACTCGGGGGCTACGCCACCCGAAGTTCCCATGGCTTCCGCCATAGCAGAAACAAAACCAATGGAGGTCACACTGATAGAACCAACTAGGATGCACCCGTATTTCACCTACCTGCTACGCAAGGAGCTCCTGAATGATCCGAGTGACACATGACACATCGCACGCCGCTCAAAGACCTTCACCATCATCAACGGCAAACTCTACAAGAGAAGCATCATTGGCATCCTACAAAGGTGCGTCACACCTGAAGATGGTAGAAGCATCCTCCTCGACATACACGAAGGAACCTACGAACACCATGCTGGCAACTGTGCACTTTTGGCAAAATCCCTACGGGCAGGCTTGTACTGGCCAACCATAATACAAGAAGCCAAGGACATCATCTAGAAGTGCAATCCTTGGCAGAGATTTGCAGAGAAACCGCACACACTAGGCTCCGACTTGTGGTCAATACCATTGGCCTAGCCCTTCGTGCAATGGGGACTTGATATGGTGGGAAAGCTGCAGAAATCTTCACATGGAGGCCATGTATACCTCCTCTTCGTAGTTGACAAGTTCATAAAGTGGATCGAGTCAACACCCGTCACCAACCAAAGCGGTGTCACTGTTGTGAAGTTCTTTGAGTCCATTGTATATAGATTCAGGTGCCGCACAACATCATCCCTGAAAACATCTATAACTTCACCTCGAAGGAATTCCAAGGCTTCTACGAGAAGACAGGGATCAATGCCAACTACGCCTCGGTGGTGCACCCGCAAACCAACGGCCAAGTGGAAAAGGCCAACAGCCTCGTCTTCAACGACATCAAGAAAAGACTTCTTTGACCTCTCAAACGGGTAGCGGGAGCATGGCCTGAGGAACGGGATTGTTTGTTTGTGGCCTGAAATTTCCTGGGCAAGCGCATCACGGTACCCAAGTTACCTGTAATTGCCGTGTTTCGTAAAGTTGGGCTGCCAACTACTGAGAGCGGCCATTTTGAGGAAAACTCATCTCACCCCTGCCAAATTCAAACATTCTGTTAAACTGCCCCATGAAGTAGACGGTCAGGACACACATGTCAGTCAACTGTCCGTGACGCGAGCGCCAACGCGGTAACCTCTTAGGCAAATCGAGGAACTAAGTGGATTGGATGCGTTGACTAATTTCACAAATCCATTCCCTCCTTTCCCCTAGCACCGGTGGCGTCGAAATCCACCCTCCAGACAGAACGATCCCTTCGGACATTTGACTTCCAGCGCCAAGTTGCTGCGCCCATTCGCTGATCCTGAGCTCCAATGGCGCATGTTGTAGCCACCGTTATGAGGCTCTAGCCCGCCTCCGCCGCCGACGAGCTGAGCAGCTCGGAGGACAGCAGATCCTACTACCAAGGAAGAAGAAGTTCTGGCTACATGCGGGTGAGCTACTCTTCTCTTTGCTATTCACACTAATTATAACTGCTAGCTGGCTACTAAACCTAAAATTGTTTGTTAGACCAACGCTGACAAACATATTTTGTCCACAGTTTTCTATCAAGTGGGATCTCCACGGACCACCCTTACCTGGTTACGGTTGCCCTCTTCAGGTATGACTCTAAATTAGAAAGGGTGAAGGGCAAGTGGTATGGACACCATTGTATCACAATGGAAGAAGCGCCTGCATAGATCTGCACTATCACTGGTATGGTTGCTGCTCTATGTAATCATGATGAAATATGGCTGAAGCAGACTACAAAGTTCAGCTTCATGGATGAACGAGGCATCATGGTTCCTCTAACGTGTGACAATCAGCTAATTGGGTTGACGAAAATGTATGCTTTGGCTTGCATGTTTGAGATGAATTGTAATGTACTGGATGTGGAAGCTGCTACAATTGGGAGTCGCCCTTTTATTCTTGGACAGGGTGGTCGCTCGAACCCAATTAGCTCTTGGTAAGCAAAAGTCTCTTGGGGTTCGCATGTTTGTGCTGAGTTGTAATTTTTGTTTTATTTACTCCATAGATATTGGGAAGTTATGTAACAGTCTTGTTTCTTTGACAGGAAGCACCGCAAGGTTAGAAACATGACTGCCGGGTCAACCATTTTGCTGCCAGAAGAAAATAAAAACAAGTGGAAAGATGATGCTGGACACGATTCTGGTGCTGATTGTCCCGGCGATGCAAAGTACGTGAAGCTAAGAAAATTTTCACCGCGGAAGAGGAAGGAGGTAGGAAATGAAGAAGCTAGTGGACGTGAAGGCTTGGCACCCAGGCTGGGGAAGAAGGCTGCTGACAATGAAGATGCATAGTAATGTGTTGAACTTGAACCTATATATGTAATTCAGTTAAATTCTGGAGCTTTGTGTGTGGAACATTGCGGGGCGAAACAATCTACCCATGTTCTCAGAGTAAAATGTACCACAACTTAGGGTTTGGAAATGCCCGAGTCTGTAGTTGAATCTGAAATTGTGATTGTGCCACTACTATCTGAAAACACGCAGCAGCGGTTCCACGATTGCTGAGGGGCTGGAGGTCTCCAAATTCGATGGAATGTAAGTGGCACAGAAATAAATTATTTAAGCTGCTACACTCCATGAAGCAGCAACTTATTTCAGCTGCTGCACAACGACATGGCAACATAAATAGCAATGGCAACCAATAATGCCCAGATGATGAGGAAATCGGTACCACTTTTTGGCCTAATCTTGAGCCCTTCTATCTCACTGCCTCCCTGCTCCTGCGTCCCCTGCATCTGGCGAAGCTCCCGGATCTCCAGTAACCGGGTGTACATGCTTCCACTTTATAAATTGTGGTTGTGCCATTTGCATGCGGCACAATCCATGTAGATTATGTTTAAACAAACCACCAATGTCAGAATACCACCATGATCAGACAAAAGGATGTAATGCAGGGTTAAGACAGATTAACGGGTGACCAATTTTTTTCTCCCGGGACTCCGGGACCACTAGTTCAGACCGCTAGGTCAACAAGTACTACTATTACAACTTAAAAAAGCACGGATCTCAAGCTAAATAGAACTAGTTATCACACATCTCCTTGATCTTCCTAATCGTAGCCCGATGCGCATCTTCCTGCGAGAGGAAGGATCGAATCGTCCGCTCCTTCCTTTTAGCATCTTCCTTGCACAACTTCAAATGTTTCTCTGCATTTATCCTCATGCACTTGTCAATACTCGTAGTTGTGAACTGCAAGACTTTGGCCTGGTGAAGATCATTCCTTGCTTGAGTCAATTCTTGCTCTACTTTAGCCTTTAGAGCCAATGCCATGTCCCTCTCCTTATCAACTTTGCTAACCTTGTCTTGCACCCTCCTGAGATTTCGGTTAAGCTTGGTTGTTTGAACTGGGTCCCATAGCTTCATCTCAGCACTGTCAAGAAATGAGATGGCTATGGATTCTTTCAACTCAACATTCATATCCCATTTTTTGTCCAGCGTTTTCTGCATCGATTTGGGCCACTCTAGATCTACCCATTTGACAGCACCACAACTTCTGCCTTGCATCATTGCACAATGTCCTTGACACTGTAAAAACCTCCTGCCTACGTTTCGTCCTTCGAACGCTAGAAATTTAGCGGGCACATATCCATGTTTACATAGTGGAGGACTTTCTTCATCCACTAAACCGTGATAGTCGGAGTCGTACAGCGTCTTGTTGGCCTAACACATCATACATGCATGAGTAAACAGAGTAAATCTAGCTCAAAATAGATAATTGGCCACAGATGATAGAGATAGAGATGAGACGACTCACATCGAAATCACCATCCCTATTGTCACGACACGTTTCCTCATCGTCTCCCCTTGAACCCATGTCGAGAGGGGGGTAGGGGACTGGGGTGGCTGCAGGAGAGATAGCTGGAGGTGCCGTCGGCTTAGGGCTATGGTAGGATGGGAGAGAAGTGGGGAAAGTGGCTTCGAGGGGAAGGAAGAGAAGTATGGGGAGGAAGAGAAGTGAAGGGGACGTGACACTCGCATATGGCCCACGAAACTCATGAGTCGTGACACTCGCAATAGGGGAGCACCTAGTGTTGCCAGTTTGTCCAGAGCAAGCGGGCAGTAAGCATGGCCAATCATGTCGCAGAACAGCCTACTCACGAATCACACTTACGAAGACCATCCCAATCATCCAAGCGCCCCGATTGAAACGGTATGTAACAATCATCATGCAGAACAACTGTGTTAGGGCATGCCTTCTAGAAGACTCGGTCTAATGGCCACCATTGGCGGGCTAAGGTTAGGGCTCTCCTAAGGTTAGGATCCATATGTGGTTTATGAGAAGAACACACATGCAATGACACTAGTGGATCCATATGTGGTTTGTGAAAAGAACACACATGCAATGAACACTAGTGGATCCATATGTGGTTTGTGAAAAGAACACACATGCAATGAACTCTGGTGGATCCATATGAGGTTTGTGAAAAGAACAGACATGCAATGATTCTAGCCCTAGTTAATGAAAATAACACACATTTCAATTACATAGGTGGATCCATATGTGGTTTTTGAGAAGAACATACATGCAATGACTCTAGCTGTTTCCATATGTGGTTTATGAAGAGAACACACATCCAGTGACTCTAGTTGTGGTTTATTAAAAGAACACACATGCAATGACACTGGTGGATCCATGTGGTTTATGAAAAGAACAGACATGCAATGACACTAGTGGATCCATATGTGGTTTGTGAGAAGAACACACATGCAATGACACTGGTGGATCCATATGTGGTTTGTGAAAAGAACACACATGCAATGACTCTGGTGGATCCAGATGTCGTTTGTGAAAAGAACAGACATGCAATGACTCTAGCTGTGGTTAATGAAAAGAACAGACATGCAATGACTCTAGCTGTGGTTTATTGAAAGAACACACATGCAATGACACTAGTGGATCCATGTGGTTTGTGAAAAGAACAGACATGCAATGACTCTAGCTTTGGTTAATGAAAATAACACACATTTCAATGACACTGGTGGATCCATATGTGGTTTGTGAAAAGAACACACATGCAATTACTCTGGTGGATCCATATGTGGTTTGTGAAAAGAACAGACATGCAATGACTCTAGCTGTGGTTAATGAAAAGAACACACATGCAATGACACTGGTGGATCCATGTGGTTTGTGAAAAGAACAGACATGCAATGACTCTAGCTGTGGTTAATTGTTGAGGGCAAACCTCTAGGGTGGCCCGATCTTTCACGAATCCCACTCAAATTGAGGATGGAGTGCGGGGGAAGGAGGGAGGATGAACACGGCGAACTCATGCACAAAGAACGCGATGAACACACACACACAAAACCATGATACACACCAATATCTCACGCCGGCGGTGATCGTTCCGGCACAATCCCTAGGATCGACGTCGGGCGGAGGACTCTCTCTCGAACCGGCACGGTGAGATGGGAGACTCGGTGAGATCTTGACGTCTTGGCAAAGGGACACCGATGCCAAGGCCTTGTACAACGCGGAGGCATGATGCAAACTCCAACAAGGTTTGGGATATTTGGTGCTCCTTGGTCAAAGGAGCATGAGGCAAGAACTAGATAGATCCACAAGGGGTTTCCACTAATTCCAAATATCATGCCTAGGGTTTACAATAGAGGTGAGGGACTATATATAGGCCAACCACAAGTTCATGGGTAATTCAGGCATTAAAGTAGTGTTCTGGACGAAGTAGAGGGGTACATGGGCCACAGGGCCCAGCTAAGGCTCGTAGGCCCATCTTCAGGCCAGACAGTCTGGGTCGAGTTGACCGGACAGTCCGGGGTGGCCAGACACTCCGGGTAGTGTCTGGGTAGTGTCCGAACTGGCCTTCTAAATGTCCACGCCAGGTTTGGACTGGGGTAGGCCGGACACTCTGGTTGAGTCGCGCCGGACACTCCGGTTACGCAGGACACTCCGGCTGGATTGGGCGGACACTCCGGCTCAGGCATCTTCAAGACAGGTGCAGCTTCAGGGCTCGTGGGTCGACGCGGCAGGGGTTCGCACCTGATGATGCATAGAGTAGTGGTATGAAGTAGCAAACCATCCAAGTGTATGCCAAAGTCACATGATGAGAGGAGCGAATTCATCTTAGCTTGAAGTAGCTTGGCTCGGGCACGGGTCATCGGTCCACTTGGGGGACTCGGTGGTGTAGATGTAGGAGCGTGATACGTCCAAAACGTATCTACTTTCCCGAACACTTTTTCTATTGTTTCTCCTCTAAACTTGTGTGATTTGGATGTAACTAACACGGACTGACGCTGTTTTCAGCAGAATTGCCTTGGTGTCTACTTTTTGTGCAGAAAATCAACTATCAGGAAAAATCCTGGAAAATATGCTGAAAATCCTATTTCACTAGAAGACTCCTGGAACCAGAATACGAGACGGAGGAGGGCCAGGGCCTGGCCACACCACCCCCAGGCGCGGGCTAGGCCTGGCCGCGCCAGGGCATGGTCTGGCTGCCCCAGGCTGCCCCTCGGTCTCCCTCTTCGCCTATAAGTTGCCTTCTGACCTAAAACTCAGGGGGGGTTCGACGTTTTTCCAGAAGGAGTTCCGCTCCGCCGCCACCACCAGATTCCACGAAACAACACCAGAAACTCCGTTCTGGCACCCTGCCGGGACGGGGAATTGGAGGAGATCATCGCCATCATCATCACCATCGCTTCTCCATCGACCAACCATGTTTCCTCCATCTATGAGTGAGTAATCCCCCGCTGTAGGCTATGGGGATGGTAGGGATTGGATGAGATCGTTCATGTAATGGCATCAAATTGTTAGGGCATGGTGCCTAGTATCTTTTATTAGTGCTTTATGACTTTGTTGCGACTTGTTGTGCTTAATGCTTGTCACTAGGGCCCGAGTGCGATGATTTCAGATCTGAACATGTTATTGATTCATTATGATAGTATTGTTTATGGTCTTATCTGCAAGTTGTATACACACGTTGTTGTCCGAAACCAATGGCCCCGAAGTGACAGAAATCGGGATAACCGGAGGGAATGGCTTTGATGTGAGGATCACATGTGTTCACAGAGTGTTAATGCTTTGCTCCAGTGCTCTATTAAAAGGAGCACCTTAATTGCCAGTAGTTCCCTTGAGGCCCCGCTGCAAACGGGCTGGCAGGACAAAAGATGTTGTGCAAGTTCTCATTGCGAGCACGTATGACTATTGTAGCATCCCAATTGTTTAACAATTGTAATGCTACTAGCCTAGTCTATATAATGCTACCTTCCTACATATAATTGTTGCATCATCATTATATCATGCTCATGTCATCATGCCACATTGCATTTGAGCATCATATAAAACCCCTTTCAATTTGGTTCTTCTCACATATGCATTTATATTAATTGTATTTGCCTCTTGATATATTGTATTTGGTTATTGATATATTGTTTAATGCCCAAGTTGAGTTGGGGGCATATCTTTTATTCTACTCCACCACCCTTTCTTTCACCACCTTATAATTCCACCATCCAACTAAATATGAGCTTTGCACTTTATTGGGATTTTACCTCTAGCTCATGTGGGTTGGGATGGATCCAATTCTATTTCCACATGCTCTCATATTAGCATCATATTGTTTTCACATTATTGATATGTGGAGCCACCTTTGCATGCATTATGAGTAGTGCTCCTTTTCCTAGCTTTCATATGGATTATTATGGATGTATGCTCATGTTGGGATATTTTTGGGACTATTAAACATCTAGTGGAATATACACACTAGCAAGTCCCAATTATAATCAAATATGATCATCTCCATCTACTCCACTGGGAACTTTCATTTAAATTCTTTTGCTTGGCCTTACTCCACATTTTGGGTAATGCATATGAATAATGCCATGATTATTATTTTGTTTTCACAAGATAAAACCTAGCATTAATGTTTATGCATGGGCCATGCAAACATAACCCTTGGCCTTTTCTCTTTGTTTTGTTTTATCTTGGTTTGAGCTTTGTTTTTAAATTCAAACTAGATGTTTCTTTGTTTTTGAATCTCTTAAACCCTATTTTAAACCTACCTCTTTGGTTTGGCTAACCCTAAGCCATCTCCCTCTCTCTCTCTCTTTCTCTCTTTACCATAGCCACCATCTAACCCTAACCCTAGCTAAACCTAACCCGAGCTAGCCCCTCCCCTCTCTCTTTTCTCTCCACCGCCATGCCAGCCCCACCCAGCTGCTCCTCGCCTTGGCCCCACCTGGACGTCCCTGACCACCCCTCCCATGCCCTGGCCGAGCCGGTCGAGCACATGGGGGTAGAGGAGAAAAGGTGGCCGAGCCACCTTTTTCCTCCACCACACCTCCCACGGCACCTCCTCCCTCTCCCTCGCTTTACCCTCCGCCCCACAACCTCTCTGCCTCGCCCAGATCCACCCCCAGGGCCCCTGCATCTCCTCTCCTTCCTCTCCACCGACGCCCACCCTCTCTCTCGCCGGCCACCGCCAGCACCGTGTCGCCCCGTTGATCTAGCCGGTGTGCACGTCGTGGAGGTGTTCGAGGAGACCGAGGAGGTCCCTCTGCGTCGCCCCGTACCGCCAGCGAGGAGGAGGAGGCCTGTTCACCGCTGCACGCCGCGACGCCGACCCCGAAACCCTAGCTCCACCGGCGTCTGCCTCGTCGCCTATCGCCCGCTCCTCTGCCTGAACCGACACCGCCAGCAAACTCGCGGTGAGCTCCTCTACCTCCTGGACACGCTCTGCCTCACCGTACCGCCCTAGCCTCGCCGGACTTTTCGTCGAACA
Organism: Avena sativa; assembly: GCA_916181665.1. NCBI lineage: Eukaryota > Viridiplantae > Streptophyta > Magnoliopsida > Poales > Poaceae > Avena > Avena sativa. Next base: position 253,486,638 of record OV702287.1, read on the forward strand.
GCCTCTGCGCGCCGGTGTGCGCTGGCGTCTGCACGCTCGCGCGCCGCGTAGCACCTCACCTAGGCCACGCCTACCTCCCTAACGACTACCCCTCCCTACCGCAGTGGCTGCCGCCTCCGCGCGCGCACGCCAGGTCCTGGGTTCGATTCCCCGCGCCGCGCCTGCGTCGGTCGCGCACCGATCGGTCGACGGCGGAGAAGATCCACAGTACGCGGTCCTTTTTGCAGAAAGCCCCTCCGTTTTTCTCTCGCTCAATCCGCGGTACGCAGAGCCCACCAGTCAGCCTCCCTGGCCCTTTTACAAAAAGCACCCCGTAGTATCTTAGCCTTAACCCGCGGTCCGGTACCCCCCTCCTGCCAGCCACGTCTGTATCACCCACTGTCACGTGGACCCCCGTGGCCGGTGGCCCCACCTGTCATTCGAATAGGCTAGGTAAAGCCGCGGTGAGAAAACCTTTTCTGTGCGCGTGAGTCCCAGTCAGCCTTGGCCCCACTTGTCGGTGTCTTTGGCTAGGTTTGTCTGAGTAACAAAAGTTTCTGTTCTTTTCTGTTTTAATTTAAATCTTTTCAAATTGTTTAAATTCAAATTTAAATCTGTTTTCAAATATCTTTTGAAATATAAATCCAAATAATACATGGAATATATGTTTTGAAATCAGAAAAATATGAGGAATTCAAATATGCCCTTCAAAATCTATTTTGAACACTTTAAATTTCGAGATGATTAAAATTACAATAAAATACCCTCTTTCTTAATTAATTAATAACTTTTGTTTTATAACTCCAAATTTGACAAATAATATGTCTAATTCGATCAGCGCGACGAGACCTTTCTGTTTATGCATTCCATGTTCTGAATTGCAGCATGCATCATATAAATATAAAGTATACAGCAACTTTTACGAGGGTAAAATGTGACCAAAACTCAATAAAATGCTTATTTCCTGTATTCTCCACCTCACCCATGCCATGCTACCTTATTGCCATGCAAATTGTGCATCATTCATCATGGCATGATTGTTTGCTTGCGCATTTAATTCATATGCTTGTGCACATTATTTATGTTGGCCCTTGTTTGTTTGGTTCTTCTTCGAATAGACGCTGAGCAGGGGATATATCAAGAAACCCAGGAGCACTACCCAGATCCTTCTCTCGCTTCAACTGAGCTGCCAGGCAAGCACTACCACATGCTTGCATACATATAGTACCTATTGCCTCTATCTTATTCTTGCATCATTGAGTCGCGATTGCATTAAACTGAATCCCAAGTACTGCATAGCCTTTACTTTTAAACCCCACCGAAGCTTGTTCCTCCATCCCATGAGCCATTACTACAGGAGTTGTTTGAGCCATGCGAGTCGTAGAACAGCATGTGTAGGGTATGTGAGTGTCTGATGGATAACGAGGTACCTAAACAACTTAACCTGAGTAGTAATGGGATAACCAATGAAAGTGGCACCGGTGAGCAATATCTGCTATTTGGTTTTTCATGCTCACTTGTGTCCCGTAGGACCCCGAGTACTTGATTCCTGTTCCTTGAATATTCGCTCTATCCACATCCGGGAGGCTTATGAACCCCCCTGAGCCAGAGCTTGATTCATTCTCATTTCTTGGGGCCACAAAGTAGTTTGGGGCTTTATTACTATTCTGTACTTATGCCATGCTTTACTGCTTTATTTAAGATTGTGCGAGGATGCACCTGTACTGTTTAGGTAAGCGGAGTGTTTTCGCGGTATCGACAAGCCCAGTCACACTTTCGGGTTCCCAGTCGTTTACAGCCATTGACGCAAACCTTGAGTCCGTCTCGGAGCCGGCCAACTTCGTTGCGGGTAGCTTAATGGGGTGGCCCCCTGAAATATTTATGAATCCTGTGATCGCTTTGTCGTGAATGCCTCGTTGGGTTTTGATTTGGTTTTTCCGAGGTTGATCGAGTGTGTGTTGCTATTTGTGCACCCCTACAGGGTAAATCTTTCTAAAAGCCGTGTCCGTGGTTATGGACGACTTGGAGCACAGTTTCTCGATCATAGACAAGTATAACTAAAGTACCGCTTTTAATTTGACTAAGTACCTAACTAGTAAATAGTGCAACACTCATGGAATGGATAATAAAACTGCCAACGGATGGGGGGTTGTTCGTCCGCTTCCTCGTTGGTAAGCGAGGAGGAGGATGGATCTGTTAATATTACGGTTATAACTGTTGTTATTAATTCACGGACATCCGTCTATCTTTGGTTAGGCGGATGGTTAGCGAGTATCTATAGAATTGTTAGGTATTATCTTTTGCTGCAATTGCATCACCCCAGGTTGTGTCCCCTTTAGAGGCATAAAGTCTTGCTGAGTACCCCTAGGGTCTCACACGATAAATTGTTTGATTCAGATGAACAGGTGCGCTCACAAGATGGATACTGGGTGGAGGAGGCGGATGATGTTGGCAACGATCACTCGGTGTAGAGATTCCAGGAACGGGGATCCGTGAGATCTGTGGGCGGGATGTGTTTATTTATGGGGCATCTTATGCCGATTTGCTTCTTATCCATACTCGGATCTTGTTTTCCGCTTCCGCCTGATACTCTGATGTTTGATGTATGAGGAGATATCCTAAACTATTATATCTATCTAGGATATTTGGATCTTGCCGTATGGCATTGCAATATTTCTATTTCTTTTAGATGGAATGGCTCTGAGGACTGTTGTATGGTGGCTTGCATACATACTCATTTGTGTATGTAGTTGATCCCTTCGCCTGCCGATTACGCCGCTCGTTCTTGTCCCGTTGTTTGGAAATGGTTAGGACGGCCGAAAGGTCTACCTGTGAGTGGCATTTGGCCCCACCGTACTATTTTAACCATTTCCGCTCATCCAGGCTTGTAACTAAGAGCGTAATTCACCGAGGTAGTTACAACTATATATGGAACACATGCCTAGGATTATCTAGTACTTGGATGCTTTATCTTATTTATCTACAATTGCCCTATGTTCTGATTGCTATGTGAATTGTCTTGTCCATGCAACGCCCGTCCATCCATCCCTATGCCTACCGCACTCGAATCCTACTGTTTACTGCTATTGTTACTGCTGTCTTTACTTTACTACTGCTGCTACTTTACTATTCCTACTACAAAACTGTTGCTACTGATAAACTGCTGTGAGCAAGATTGTTTCCAGGTGCAGCTGAATTGACAACTCAGTGGTTAAGGCTTATAAATATTCTTTGGCTCCCCTTGTGTCGAATCAATAAATTGGGTTTCACTTCCCTCAAAAATACTGCGATACACCCCCTATACTTGTGGGTCATCAAGACTATTTTCTGGCGCCGTTGCCGGGGAGCATAGCTTTATTTATCAAGTTCACTTGGATTCTCTATTGTTCGCTGCTATCCATCGATCATGGGTAAGTCTCGTGATGGCAAGTTTCCTATTTTACCATCCACTACAAGAAGAGGTACGGTTCTGAACACCTGTGCTGCTCTTGATTCACCATATGTTATAAGTAAGCTCGTTACACCACCACATACACATGCTACACACACTACTACTACTGTTGAATCAGAAACTTTTGATGCTTATGATGCTGCTTCTACTGTGCTTGATAAGAGTGGTTCATTAGGTCCTTTCCTAGATGCTACGATTGCTAGAGCTATAGCTGGAAATACTGAAACTCCTAATGAAGACACTACCACACCTGTTAGTTCACCTGAGTCTAGTGAGAGCTATGATATGGAAGACGGTTATGTTGAGATGACCGATGAATTTATTAAAGAATGTAAAAACACCCATGATAGGAGCGTTGCTAACAGTCTCCTTGAGAGGCATACTATTAGACCCAAATTGTCTCCTATTGCTAAGTTTGCTGCTTCTCCCATAAACATTATAGATAAAGATTATGATTTCTCTCTCGATCTATCTTACATAGCTATTGTTGAGAAAGAACCTTTTTGTGGGACTAAGAATGAAAGTGCGGTAGCACATATGAATGAAATTTCTACCATGAGTGGCTTGTTTTCTGATAATATTAAGACGCGTACTTACTTTATTGCTAAGATTTCCCCTTTTCATTAAAAGGAGAAGCTAAAACTTGGTTTAGTAATTTACCTCCTAGATCTATTGATAGCCCTGATTGTTTGATTAGTACTTTCCTGCAAAAATATTTTCCTCCTAGTGCTAGACATGCTATTTTGCAGGAACTTTTTGATTTTAAATAGGGAGAAAAAGAGATATTGCCCAAATCTTGGGCAAGGTTTTGTGCTTTGATTCATGCACAAGCTGGAAGTCCATTACCTAAGAATGAGCTTCTTGATATATTTTATAATGGACTAACCGAAGAATCTAGGACATACCTAGATAGTTGTGCTGATTGTGTTTTCAGGAATAGGACTCCTAAGGAAGCTGAGGAATTAATGGCTAAAATAAGTAAGAACTATGAAGATTGGACTCCTCCAAAACAAGCTATACCTGAAGTAATTATACCTGAACCTACTATTCCGGTGCCTATTCCAATATCAAAGAAGAGGGGAGTTATTGAATTAAATGATGAAGTGATGAAGGAAGCTAAGAAATGTCTTAAGGAGAAGGGAATTAAAGCTGCAGATGTCAAGAATTTACCTCCTATAGAAGAATTATGTAAGCCTACCCCCTACTCATCCACTATTGAGGTACACTCTCTCCAACACTTTGATGAAGGTGATATCCCATACTCTAAATGTCCTAATCAATGCTTAGAAGAATTTGATATCTTTATTGTTAAGCAAGATAATTTTAATAAAAGGGTACAAAATCATCTAATGGAAAACACTAGAGCTATTGTTGAGTTCAAAGATATTGTGGAAAGAACCTCTAATGATGTTAAAATGATAGTTAAACACTTTCAAATGGTTCAAACTCAAATAGATCAACTCGTTAAAGCGCAAAAAGACTTGTTAGTTAATGCTGCTAAAGAAAAACATGCTTATGAAATTAGAACTAGAAGTGGTGCTGCTACCTAGGATCCTCTATATCCTGAGGGGCATCCCAAAAGAATTGAGCAGGATTCTCAACAAGCTGAAAATAGTGGTTCTACTCGTAAGTAAAGGAAAAAAGAAACATAAAACTATTGTAGAACCCTCTGAACCTACTACAGATCCTAATAGTATATCTATCTCTGATGCTGAAACTGAAAGTGGTAATGAAGAAAATGAAGTTCCTAATGAAGAAAAAGTTGAAGAAGAACCTGAAAACCACACTAAGAATACTAAATACACCAAAGAAGATTTTATTGGTAGTGAAAGAGAACCTTGGGTCCAAATACCTATGCCTTTCCCTGGTAAGAAACACAAGTCAAAGGAGGATGAACATTATAATAAGTTTTGTGAGTGGATGAAACCTTTATTTTTGCAAATTCCTTTGACTGATACTATTAAATTGCCTCCTTACTCAAAGTATATGAAGGATATTGTCTCGAATAAAAGGAAGATCCCTAATAAAGAAATTTCTACTTTGCTTGCTAATTATTCCTTTAATGGTAAGGTTCCTAAGAAAGTTGGAGACCCAGGGATTCCAACTATCCCTTGCTCTATTAAGAATAGTTATGTAAGAACTGCTTTTGTGTGATTTGGGAGCTGTAGTTAGTGTTATGCCTTTCTCTCTCTATAAGAGGCTTCAACTAGAAAAATTAATAGCAACTGATATATCTTTGCAAATGGCTGATAAATCTACCACTATTCCTATTGGTATATGTGAGGATGTACCTGTTAAAGTGGCTCATAATTTCTTGATATTAACTGATTTTGCTGTGCTTAAAATGCCTGAAGATGATAATATGTCTATTATTCTTGGGAGACCTTTTCTTAATACTACAGGAGCTGTTATTAATTGTAATCAAGGAAAGGTGACTTTCAATGTGAATGACAAGGAACATACTGTCTATTTCCCCAAGAATATTGAAAGGACTTATGGTTTGAATTCAATTGAACATGTTGAGGGCATTCAAGTTGGAGAAATATATTGTCCCATACCAAAAGAAAAAATTGAAACCATTATGATTGGTACCATTGCTATCAAGGTTGATGTAACATAATCATTAGTGGAATGCAAAGTTTTGTCTCATATGGAATTGTTTTGGTAACAAGACCTGATCAACCTTGTTAACAAAAGGATTTCATTGAATAAAACAATGTTTTCACTATGATTATCTCCGTGTACTTCTATTCTACCCATTTTAGTTTTTGTTTTCGTTTAGTTTTCTTTGTTGTTAGTTGCTTGCATGTTAGAGTGTCTTAGAACTCCTGTAGTTCTAGCCTTGTTTTGTCATTGCATCATTCCAAAAAAATCTGTCTGTCAGAAAATCATTCTTCTATTCCTGAAAAATGCCCCAAAATAAATTGTCTCAAAAATTCTAGAAAATTCATATTAAATTTTTACATGAAAAAAGGGGCAAAGGAGTGTCTGGGAGGTACCAGGGGGACCCACCAGGCAGGCACACCACCTGGTGGCGTGGCCTACCCTGGGTGGCGCCATGCCGTGGTGTAGGCCACCCCTGGCCCCCCATTAACTCTCTCACCTGCCACTTTCTTCTCTCTCCCGAGTAAGCTCTAGTTCATTGCTCAAAATCGCGTTCTTGCTATGCTTGCTCTCGATTTTTTCGATCTCCTTGCTCAGCCCATCTTTCTTGCTGAAATTTGGAGCATTTGTTCCTTGGTATGTGACTCCTCCTCTTGTCCGAGTAGATTCGTGTTTAGTGGATTATATCTTGAGTATTTTGCTGTTGTAGGTGACAGGTTATGAGAGCTTGTAAGCTTGTTTGATGCTTGGAGATATAGTTTTAATGCGTGTTTAGGACTCTTACAAGTCCCTATGAGTAGAATCCTTCATTATATTTACTTTGCAATCACTTGTTTAATAGGTGTTTAAATTTCAGAATAGAAGATGAGTGAGCACCACCTAAACCAACATGAACTATGGGTGCCTGAGATCATTAAGGTCCACCAGGAGGAGGAAGTTTTTCCTTCCATTTATCCTTGCTCTAAGTTCATGAGAGCTGCGGGAATTCTCCAAGATTTCCACACTTTGGTTTCTAATGCAGGGTTGGAGCACTTTTTGGAAGATGAGCCTTGTCAATTTGTGAAGCTAACCATGTCTGTGGTGCAGGAATTTCAATTTAGTCACTCTTTGCCTAACCCCGTGGTCCACTATAAAATTTACAATATTGTTGTCAACCTTTCTCTTGATGATTTTTGTGTAGCTATTAAGGTACCTCAATGGGGATCATGTAGGAGGATGATACGTCCAAAACGTATCTACTTTGCCGAACACTTTTGCTATTGTTTCTCCTCTATACTTGTGTGATTTGGATGCAACTAATGCGAACTGATGTTGTTTTCAGCAAAATTGCCCTGGTGTCTACTTTTTGTGCAGAAAATCAACTATCAGGAAAAATCCCAGAAAATATGCCAAAAATCCTATTTCACCCGAAGACTCTAGGAGCCAGAATACGAGACGGAGAAGAGCCCTGGGGTGGCCACACCACCTGGTGGCACGGGCCAGGCCAGGCCGCACCAAGGGGTGGTGTGGGCCCCCCAGGTACCCCCTCGGCCTCTCTCTTCGCCTATAAGGAGCCTTCTGACCTAAAAACTTCGGGGGGTTCGACGTTTTTCCAGAAGGAGTTCTGCTCCGTCGCCACCACCAGATTCCACGAAACAGCACCAGAAACTCCATTCTGGCACCCTGCCGGGACGGGGAATTGGAGGAGATCATCGCCATCATCATCACCATCGCTTCTCCATCGACCATCCATGTTTCCCCCATCTATGAGTGAGTAATCCCCCGCTGTAGGCTATGGGGATGGTAGGGATTGGATGAGATCGTTCATGTAATGGCATTAGATTGTTAGGGCATGGTGCCTAGTATCTTTTATTAGTGCTTTAGACTTTGTTGCGACTTGTTGTGCTTAATGCTTGTCACTAGGGCCCGAGTGCCATGATTTCAGATCTGAACATGTTATTGATTTATTATGATAGTATTGTTCTTGGTCTTATCTACAAGTTGTTTACACACGTTGTTGTCTGGAACCTATGGCTCCGAAGTGACATAAATCGGGATAACCAGAAGGGAAAGGCTTTGATGTGTGGATCACATGTGTTCATGGAGTGTTAATGCTTTGCTCTGGTGCTCTATTAAAAGGAGCACCTTAATTGCCAGTAGTTCCCTAGAGGCCCCACTGCAAACGGGCTGGCAGGACAAAAGATGTTGTGCAAGTTCTCATTGCGAGCACGTATGACTATATATGGAACACATGCCTAGGATTATCTAGTACTTGGATGCTTTATCTTATTTATCTGCAATTGCCCTATGTTCTTATTGCTATGTGAATTGTCTTGTCCATGCAACACCCGTCCATCCATCCCTATACCTACCACACTCGAATCCCACTATTTACTGCTTTTGTTTACTACTGTCTTTGCTTTGCTACTGTTGTTACTTTGCTATTCCTACTACAAAACTGTTGCTACTGATAAACTGTTGTGAGCAAGATTGTTTCCAGGTGCAGATGAACTGACAACTCAGTTGTTAAGGCTGATAAATATTCTTTGGCTCCCCTTGTGTCGAATCAATAAATTGAGTTTCACTTCCCTCGAAAATACTGCGATACACCCCCTATACTTGTGGGTTATGAAGACTATTTTCTAGCACCGTTGCCGGGGAGCATAGCTTTATTTATCAAGTTCACTTGGATTCTCTATTGTTCGCTGCTATCCATCCATCATGGGTAAGTCTCGTGATGGCAAGGTTCCTATTTTACCATCCACTACAAGAAGAGGTACAGTTCTGAACACCTCTGTTGCTCTTGATTCACCGTCTGTTATAAGTAAGCTCGTTACACCACCACATACACATGCTACACACACTTCTACTACTGCTGAATCCGAAACTTCTAATGCTTATGATGCTTCTTCTACTATGCTTGATAAGAGTGGTTCATTAGGTCCTTTCCTACATGCTACGATTGCTAGAACTATAACTGGAAATACCGAAACTCCTAATGAAGACACTACCACACCTGTTAGCTCACCTGAGTCTAGTGAGAGTTATGATATTGAAGAAGATTATGTTGAGATGACCGATGAATTTATTAAAGAATGTAAGAACACCCATGATAGGAGCGCTGCTAAGAGCCTCCTTGAGAGGCGTACTATTAGACCCAAATTATATCCTGCCGCTAAGTTTGCTGCTTCTCCCATAAACATTACAGATGAAGATTATGATTTCTCTGTCGATCTATCTTACATAGCTATTGTTGAGAAAGAATCTTTTTGTGGGACTAAGAATGAAAGTGCGGTAGCACATATGAATGAACTTTCTACCATGAGTGGCTTGTTTTCTGATGATATTAAGATGCGTACTTAATTTGTTGCTATGATTTTTCCTTTTTCACTGAAAGGAGAAGTTAAAACTTGGTTTTGTAATTTACCTCCTGGATCTATTGATAGTCCTGAGTGCTTGATTAGTACTTTCCTGCAGAAATATTTTCCTCCTAGTGCTAGACATGCTATTTTGCAGGAACTTTTTGATTTTAAACAGGGAGAAAAAGAGGTATTGCCTGAATCTTGGGCAAGGTTTTGTGCTTTGATTCATGCACAGGCTGGAAGTCCATTACCTAAGAATGAGCTTCTTGATATATTTTATAATGGACTAACCGAAGAATCTAGGACATACCTAGATAGTTGTGCTGATTGTGTTTTCAGGAATAGGACTCCTAAGGAAGCTGAGGAATTAATGGCTAAAATAAGCAAGAATTATGAAGATTGGACTCCTCCTAAACAAGCTATACCTGAAGTAACTGTACCTGAACCATCTATTCCTATGCCTATTCCAACATCAAAGAAGAGGGGAGTTATTGAATTAAATAATGAAGTGATGAAGGAAGCTAAGAAATGTCTTAAGGAGAAGGGAATTAAAGCTGCATATGTCAAGAACTTACCTCCTATAGAAGAATTATGTAAGCCTATTCCCTACTCATCCACTATTGAGGTACACTCTCTCCAACACTTTGATGAAGGTGATATCCCTTACTCTAAACCTCCGGATCAATGCTTAGAAGAATTTGATATCTATATTGTTAAGCAAGATAACTTTAATAAAAGGGTGCAAAATCATCTAATGGAAAACACTAGAGCTATTGTTGAGTTGAAAGATATTGTGGAAATAACCTCTAATGATGTTAAAATCATTGTTAAACACTTTCAAATGGTTCAAACTCAAATAGATCAACTCGTTAAAGTGCAAAACGACTTGCTAGTTAATGCTGCTAAAGAAAAACATGCTTATGAAATTAGAACTAGAAGTGGAGCTGCTACCCAGGATCCTCTATATCCTGAGGGGCATCCCAAAAGAATTGAGCAGGATTCTCAACAAAATGAAAATAGTGGTTCTACTCGTAAGAAAAGGAAAAAGAAACATAAAACTGTTGTAGAACGCTCTGAACCTGCTATAGATCCTAATAGTATATCTATCTCTGATGCTTAAACTGAAAGTGGTAATGAAGAAAATGAAGTGCCTAATGAAGAAAAAGTTGAAGAAGAACCTGAAAACCACACTAAGAATACTAAATACACTAAAGAAGATTTTATTGCTAAGAAACATGGTAGTGAAAGAGAACCTTGGATCCAAAAACCTATGCATTTCCCTGATAAGAAACACAAGTCAAAGGAAGATGAACACTATAATAAGTTTTGTGAGTGGATGAAGCCTTTATTCTTGCAAATTCCTTTGACTAATGCTATTAAATTGCCTCCTTACTCAAAGTATATGAAGGAAATTGTCTCGAATAAAAGGAAGATCCCTAATGAAGAAATTTCTACTTTGCTTGCTAATTATTCCTTCAATGGTAAGGTTCCTAAGAAACTTGGAGACCCAGGGATTCCAACTATCCCTTGCTCTATTAAGAACAGTTATGTTAGAATTGCTTTGTGTGATTTGGGAGCTGGAGTTAGTGTTATGCCTTTCTCTCTCTATAAAAGGCTCCAGCTTGAAAAATTGATACCAACTGATATATCTTTGCAAATGGCTGATAAATCTACCACTATTCCTGTGGGTATATGTGAGGATGTACCTATTCAGGTGGCTCACAATTGCTTGATGTTAACTGATTTTGTTGTGCTTGAAATGCCTGAAGATGATAATATGTCTATTATTCTTGGCAGACTTTTCTTAATACTGCAGGAGCTGTTATTAATTGTAATCAAGGAAAGGTGACCTTCAATGTTAATGACAAGGAACATACAGTTTATTTCCCCAAAAATATTGTAAGGACTTATGGCTTGAATTCAATTGAACATATTGAAGTCATTCAAGTTGGAGAAATATATTATCCCATACCAAGAGAAAAATTTGAAACTATCATGATTGGGACCATTGCTATCAAGGTTAAGGTAACATAATCATTAGTGGAGTACAAAGTTTTGTCTCATATGCAATTGTTTTGGTAGCAAGACTTGATCAACCTTGCTAACAAAAGGATTCCATTGAACAAAACAATGTTTTCATTATGATTATCTCCGCTTATTTCTATCCTTTGCATTTTAGTTTTTTGCTTTCGTTTAGTTTTCTTTGTGTTGTTAGTTGCTTGCATGCTAGAACTTCTGTAGTTCTAGCCTTGTTTTGTCCTTGCATCATGTTTCCAAAAGAAAAAAATATGTCTGTCAGAAAAATCATTCTTCTATTTTTGAAAAAAGCCCAAAAATGAAGTGTCTCGAAAAATTCCAGAAAATTCATATTAAATTTTTACGTGAAAAAAGGGGTAGAGGAGTACCTGGTAGGTACCAGGGGGGCCCACCAGGAAGGCACACCATGTGGTGGCGCGGCCAGCCCTGGGTGGCGCCATGCCCTGGTGTGGGCCACCCCTGGCCCCCACTACTTCTCTCACCTGCCACTTTCTTCTCTCTCCCGAGTAAGCTCCAGTTCATAGCTCAAAATCGCGTTCTTTCTGTGCTTGCTCTCGATTTCTTCGATCTCCTTGCTCAGCCCATCTTTCTTGCTGAAATTTGGAGCATTTGTTCCTTGGTATGTGACTCCTCTCCTTGTCCAAGTAGATTTGTGTTTAGTGGATTATATGTTGAGTATTTTGCTTCTATAGGTGACTGGTTATGAGAGCTTGTAAGCTTGTTTGATGCTTAGAGATAAAGTTTTGATGCATGTTTAGGCCTCTTGCAAGTCCCTATGAGTAGAATCCTTTATTATATTTACTTTGCAATCACTTGTTTAATAGGTGTTTAAATTTCAGAATACCAAGCATGAACAACCATACTTTTGGAGAGATATTTGAGAGTGATGCACCTAGGAGGTCGAGGCCCTCAAGAACAGCCTCTCAAGCTAGGCCTTCATACAATGAAGATCTCATTGCAACTCGTATTGGTAGTGGAAGGGATGATGGGGATGCTCACCCATCCTCTTTTCCTTGTTTTACTTTCTTGCAAGCTGCAGGTATTCTTGATGATTTCTTGCTACTGATTGAGAGGGTTGGTTTGACCTCTTATATGCAAGATGAGAGTGCACAATATGCTATGCTCACCAAAACTTTTGTTGAGAGCTTCTCATTTACTAACACATCCTATCATTCCACTTTCTCTTTTAAAATCTATGATATGCCTTTCACCATGCCTTTGGAGAGATTTGCAGTATTGTAGGTGTGCGTATGACAGGGACCGTGAAGAAAATTCAAGGGCGACCCGCTGATTTGTTGGAGCTTTACCGAGGGGTGACCAATGATGATGACCGCGTGGCACAGCGTGGAAAGATAAGAAATATCCAACTCCCTGCTCTTAGATACTTTGCATACTATCTTGCTACTAGTGTATTGGGTGGGGAGAACACTTGTAATATCTCCAACTATCACTTAGCTTTCCTTGCTGCTGCGCTCAACAATGATACTCGGTACAATCTTGGTTCGCTTATTGCTCATCGCCTAGCTGCTAGGGGGCCTATCTATGGGGGCATCATTGCCTCGCGTGTAGTCGATTCATTAGATCTTTCGGTGGCTCCTGATGATGCTATGCTAGCACCACAGAGGCTCGACCTTGTTGCCATGAAAACTCATCACTTTGTCACTGCTACCTCTGATTTGAACAATCTAGTATATAGGATGCTTTTCACTGACGGGGATGAAAGGGAGATCCTTTTGCCGCAGCCTTCTTTGTTTAGTGTTGACAGGAGACCGTGGTCGCGCTCCAAGGAGGAGGTGGACGAGCAGCTTCGCTTGTTGGGTTTCCACGAGCAGCACCAAGAGGATGTGCCCTCCTATGATTACTCCGCACATTACGGAGGGGCATACTCGGGCTCACACCAGGACGAGGGTACCTCCTCGTCGTACCCCGGTGATACTTCATCCTGGCCAGCTTGGGATTGATACCCATTTAGGCCAAAAGCCTAAGCTTAGGGGGAGGGTTCGGCAGTTCTCAGTGGATTATTGGTTTCATATTATTATTCAAGCCACACAAGTGAAGAGCAATAATGAGGATCAATGACAACTTGAGGCGTGGTAAGAGGCTGGTAATGAACTCTATTTGTCTTCATATTTGTACATATACTCATCACTGTGGGCATGCTTAGTCCATTCATGTAGAGTGTATGTTTTCTTTGGATGCTTAGTAGTTCTTGCTTTCTTATGATTAGCTCCAGCTTGCTAATAGTTTGTAGCATGTCTCATGAGTGTTTGCTTGCATTACTCTATTCATAAATTGGTATGATACTGTGGTATCCTCCTCTGAATGTTTCATTTGAATTGACTTGTCACATGCTCACGCATGCACATGACTGTAATAATCAGTTGAGCCTCGATGAATTATTTTGCCTTGAGGATCTTGAATCACTTTCATGCCATGAGTAATTTTGTTTTGTTGCAAGCATGATAATGACAACTGTTGCTCTCTTATTTGTCGCTCCCTTACTATTTCTAGCCTTCATTTCCACTGAGTGTTTTACTCAAGTTTCCAACTCCCTAAACCCAATATTTTCAAAGTGTCCACCATACCTACCCATTAGCATCATTTGCTACTTCCGTGCATAATCAATATGCCTTGTTTTCTTCCGAATAAAATGTTTGCTTGTTATGAGAAAGTTAGTTAGTAAATCTCTCACGAACTTGATGACACACTTTACTTTATTGCCTCTAAACTTGAACCATCGGGTCCTTCTTTGTTGCGTATATGCTTGCGCTTTATAAGTTGAAATTAGCAGAACCATGTTTCATGGGGAACGCTTTCAACATTGCACTTGTACTTTGTACCTTGTTGATATCATGTTCTTTTGCTTACGGATCTTGGCGGTGTGAAATAAAAGTGGAACTTGTATGATCATGGAGTTTGTATGTGTGTTAGAGAAACGCTTGGGCCGCTAGCCTAAGCCATGCTTAATCATGGTGGAAACTTGCAGCATCAGCATAATGAGCACTCTATGAAGCATCCTCAATAAAAACCTATGCAAATAGCAAATAAAAATATCGCTGAGATGCTCATTGTCTGCTTGCCTTGTCATTTTGATTATGGGAAAGCTCCCGTATCATGTGCAAGGGGTACCCCGTTGGTGGTTCTTAATGATACACATATGCTTACAATGACAAGAGCTTACTCGTGACTGAAGTTGAGTAGCATGAGGATCGGTCTTCGTAAGTAAGGGGCATGAGATTTCGGTTTATAACTTGTCAAGCATATCCTCTTAGTTGTGTCACTTTCACCTTAACCACATTAAAGATGCTTATGATAGGGGAATGAGAGCTCAAAGCTAACGAGTACCATACTTTCAGCATTTGGATGCCTTTCAAATTATTCAAAACCTTTTCTTCTACTTGTTGAGTCTCCACTTATTGTTTGAGCACCTTCTTGAGAGCATAGTTGTCATCCTTTGTGTTTGTTCCAATACTTGATTATTTGTGTTATGACTTTGATGCTTGTATCTTTGATATCTTTACTTCTAGTCATCACTTGAACTTCAGAGGTGCCTTGGAATTCATAATCAAAGGCAAGCGAGATACCACTCTATCATACCTTTCTATGAGCATTGTAATGTTGCTTATGTTTGTGCTTCATGCTACTTATTATTCTTGAGTTGGAATCTCTTCATATCTTGCAATGACTATTAAGTAGACTCAATTGCATACTCTTTATTATGAATTCTCTAGGTAGTTGATCACATTGCTGAGAATATTTACATCATATGAAGCAAATGTGTTCGTGAAAGTTCTTTTATCACACTCAGTTTTCAACTGAATTGCTTGAGGACAAGCAATAAGCTAAGCTTGGGGGGAGTTGATACGTCCAAAACGTATCTACTTTCCCGAACACTTTTGCTATTGTTTCTCCTCTATACTTGTGTGATTTGGATGCAACTAATGCGAACTGACGTTGTTTTTAGCAGAATTGCCCTGGTGTCTACTTTTTGTGCAGAAAATCAACTATCAGGAAAAATCCTGGAAAATATGCCAAAAATCCTATTTCACCCGAAGACTCCAGGAGCCAAAATACGAGATGGAAAAGAGCCCTGGGGTGGCCACACCACCTGGTGGCGCGAGCCAGGCCAGGCTACGCCAGGGGTGGTGTGGGCCCCCAGGCACCCCCTCGGCCTCTCTCTTCGCCTATAAGGAGCCTTCTGACCTAAAAACTTTGGGGAGTTCGACGTTTTTCCAGAAGGAGTTCCGCTCCGCTGCCACCACCAGATTCCACGAAATAGCACCAGAAACTCCGTTCTGGCACCCTGCCGGGACGGGGAATTGGAGGAGATCATCGCCATCATCATCACCATCGCTTCTCCATCGACCATCCATGTTTCCCCCATCTATGAGTGAGTAATCCCCCGCTGTAGGCTATGGGGATGGTAGGGATTGGATGAGATCGTTCATGTAATGGCATCAGATTGTTAGGGCATGGTGCCTAGTATCTTTTATTAGTGCTTTATGACTTTGTTGTGACTTGTTGTGCTTAATGCTTGTCACTAGGGCCCGAGTGCCATGATTTCAGATCTGAACATGTTATTGATTCATTATGATAGTATTGTTCTTGGTCTTATCTACAAGTTGTTTACACATGTTGTTGTCCAGAACCTATGGCCCCGGCGTGACAGAAATCGGGATAACCGGAAGGGAAAGGCTTTGATGTGAGGATCACATGTGTTCACGGAGTGTTAATGCTTTGCTCCGGTGCTCTATTAAAAGGAGCACCTTAATTGCCAGTAGTTCCCTTGAGGCCCCGCTGCAAACGGGCTGGCAGGACAAAAGATGTTGTGCAAGTTCTCATTGCGAGCACGTATGACTATATATGGAACACATGCCTAGGATTGTCTAGTACTTGGATGCTTTATCTTATTTACCTGCAATTGCCCTATGTTCTAATTGCTATGTGAATTGTCTTGTCCATGCAACGCCCGTCCATCCATCCCTATGCCTACCGCACTCGAATCCCACTGTTTACTGCTTTTGTTACTACTGTCTTTGCTTTGCTACTGCTGTTACTTTGCTATTCCTACTACAAAACTGTTGCTACTGATAAACTGTTGTGAGCAAGATTGTTTCCAGGTGCACCTAAACTGACAACTTAGTTGTTAAGGCTGATAAATATTCTTTGGCTCCCCTTGTGTCGAATCAATAAATTGGGTTTCACTTCCCTCAGAAATACTGCGATACACCCCCTATACTTGTGGGTCATCAGAGGATTAAGGAGCGACCTGAACCACTCATGGATTTATACGCAGAAATTTGTCAAGGGAGCAGCTTCTCGAAGGAGAATGGAAAAATCCGTAACATTCATATTCCCTCCATTCGTTACTCTGCCTACTTTGTTGCCAAGTGTGTTCTTGCTAGGAAAACTGCCAATAAGTTATCCTCGTATGATCTAGCATTTATCTCTGCTGCTCTTAAACGAGATAGGTCTTATAACTTAGGTGCTTTGATAGCTTTCTGTCTTGCTGCTAACCGTGAGAAAGGTGGAATCTGTGGAGGCCTCATTGCTTCTCGTTTCCTAGCATTCCATGGTTTAGTGCCTCATCATCTAGACCTACAGTTTCCCATAGAAAGGCTTGATCTTAATTCCATGATACAGCATAAATTTGTTTCCTCGTGGGCTAGTGTGAATGAGTTGTCTTATGAAATAACCTTTCTCAAAGCTGGTTGGAGAAAGAGCAAGTCCGAGCGTGTTGTTCTTTTGCCTGCACCTGTTTTGTTTAACCTTGATAACAGGGAAGGATGGTTCCTCACTGAGGAGGAGCTTGACACGTACTTGGGGGAGCTCTCCCAATAGGAGCAGGACACTAGAAGGGAGGTCAAGGATGATTCGGTCCAGCCCTCGAATGAGGGGGAGTCTTCATATCAGTATCCTTCTTATGATTGGGGAGCTTCTTCTTCTTCCCACGGGCCCAACTATGACTATTCCTATCATGATCCTCATGCTTGGAACCCTTACCCGTATTTGGATTAATACCCACTTAGGCCAAAAGCCTAAGCTTGGGGGGAGGTACACCGACACCGCACTCATCTCCATATCATGTTGTGTCGGTACTTTGTATATTCATGTTTCGTTCTCTTTTTAGTTTTTCGTTCTTTCTTTGTTTTTGCTTTCTAAAACACAAAAAGACCAAAAATATTTCTGTTGTTTCTCTTTCGTTTGCTTCTTCTTTTGCCTTAGTTTGCTTTTCCCTTTTGCTTTGTTTGAACTATTCAAAAACCCAAAAAGATTTTGCTTTGCTTGTTTTTCCTTTTTGGTTCATGCTTTAAAAAATCGAAAACACCAAAATTAGTTGTTGTTCTTCTTGGGCTTTGTGAGTTTGTTGCAGGGTTCAACAATCCTCAGTGGATATTGGTTTCATATTATTATTCAAGCCACACAAGTGAAGAGCAATAATGAGGATTAATGACAACTTGAGGCGTGGTAAGAGGCTGGTAACGAACTCTATTTGTTTTCATTTTTGTACATATACTCATCACTGTGGGCATGCTTAGTCCGTTCATGTAGGGTGTATGTTATCTTTGGATGCTTAGTAGTTCTTGCTTTCTTATGATTAGCTCCAGCTCGCTAATAGTTTGTAGCATGTCTTATGAATGTTTGCTTGCATTGCTCTATTCATAAATTGGTATGACACCATGGTATCCTCCTCTAAATATTTCACTTGAATTGACTTGGCACATGATCATGAATGCATATGACTGTAATAATCAGTTAGGCCTCGATGAATTATTTTGCCTTGAGGATCTTGAATCACTTTCATGCCATGATTAGTCTTGTTTTGTTGCAAGCATGATTATGACAGCTATTGCTCTCTCGTTTGTTGCTCCCTACTATTGCTAGCCTTCACTTACACTGAGTTTTACTCAAGTTTCCAACTCCCTAAACCAAATATTTCCAAAGTGTCCACCTTACCTACCTACTAGCATCATTTGCTACTCCCGTGCATATTCATTATGCCTTGATTTCTTCCAAATAAAATGTTTGCTTGTTATGAGAAAGTTAGTTAGTAAAGCTCTCACGAACTTGATGGCACACTTTATTTTCCGCACTTAATAAACCTGAACCATTGTGACTGTCCATGAAAGTTATATGCTTGCAAATTATAGGCTGGGGATTAGTAGAACCGTGCTGTCACGGGGAACACTTTCAACACTTGTAAATATATACCCAGTTGATACCATGGTCTTTTGTTTATGGATGTCATCGGTGTGAAATAAAAGGGGAGCTTGTAAGTCCATGGAGTTATGTATGTGTGTTAGAGAAACGCCTGGGCCGCTGGTCTAATCCATGCTGACATGGTGGAAACCTGCAGCGTAACCATAATGATATCTATGAAGCATTCTTCTTATAAAAAAAGAGAGATAGCTATTGAGAAAAGAAAAAGAGAGAGATTTATGAAAAGAGGAAAGAGAGAAAAAAGCACCATTTTCCCATGGTAAATAAGAAGATTGCTGAGATACTCATTGTCTGCTTGCCTTGTCATTTTGATATGGGGATTCTTTCGTATCATCGGGAAAGGGGTACCCCGTTGGCGGTTCTCTATGGTACGCACATATTTATGATGACAAGAACTTACCGGTAACTAAAGTTGAGTAGCATGAGGAGCGGCCCTCGTACTCAAGGGACATGGGATTTCCAGTTTATAGTCTGTCAAGCATATAACTCAGATTGGACCTCACTTTCACCTTAACCACATTAAAGATGCTTATGATAGGGGCAATGAGAGCTCAAAGCTAATGAGTACCATACTTTCAGCATTTGGAAGCCTTTCAAATTATTCAAAACCTTTTCTTTTACTTGTTGAGTTTCCATATATTCCTTGAGCACCTTCTTGAGAGTTTAGTTGTCATTCTTTGTGCTTGTCCCATTACTTGATTATTTGTGTTATGACTTTGATGCTTGTATCTTTGATATCTTTGCTTCTAGTCATCACTTGAACTCCAGAGGTGCCTTGACATTCATACTCAAAGGCAAGCGAGATACCACTCTATCATACCTTTTTATGAGCATTGTAATGTTGCTTATGTTTATGCTTCATGCTACTTATTATTTTTGAGTTGGAATATCTTCATAGCTTGCAATGACTATTAAGTAGACTCAGTAGCATACTCTTTATTATGAATTGCCTAAGTAGTTGATCACATGCTGAGATTATATACATCATATGAAGCAAAGGTGTTCGTGAAAGTTCTTTTATCGCACTCAGTTTTCAACTGAATTGCTTGAGGACAAGCAATAAGCTAAGCTTGGGGGGAGTTGATACGTCCAAAACGTATCTCCTTTCCCGAACACTTTTGCTATTGTTTCTCCTCTAAACTTGTGTGATTTGGATGTAACTAACACAGACTGACGCTGTTTTCAGCAGAATTGCCTTGGTGTCTACTTTTTGTGCAGAAAATCAACTATCACGAAAAATCCTGGAAAATATGCCGAAAATCCTATTTCACCAGAAGACTCCCGGAGCCAGAATACGAGACGGAGGAGGGCCAGGGCCTGGCCACACTACCCCTAGGCGCGGGCTGGGCCTTGCCGCTCCAGGGCATGGTCTGGCCGCCCCAGGCTACCCCTCGGTCTCCCTCTTCGCCTATAAGTTGCCTTCTGACCTAAAAACTCAGGGGGGTTCGGCGTTTTTTCCAGAAGGAGTTCCGCTCCACCGCCACCACTAGATTCCACGAAACAGCACCAGAAACTCCGTTCTGGCACCCTGCCGGGACGGGGAATTGGAGGAGATCATCGCCATCATCATCACCACCGCTTCTCCATCGACCATCCATGTTTCCCCCATCTATGAGTGAGTAATCCCCCACTGTAGGCTATGGGGATGGTAGGGATTGGCTGAGATCGTTCATGTAATGGCATCAGATTGTTAGGGCATGGTGTCTAGTATCTTTTATTAGTGCTTTATGACTTTGTTGTGACTTGTTGTGCTTAATGCTTGTCACTAGGGCCCGAGTGCCATGATTTCAGATCTGAACATGTTATTGATTCATTATGATAGTATTGTTTATGGTCTTATCTGCAAGTTGTTTACACACGTTGTTGTCCGGAACCTATGGCCCCGAAGTGACAGAAATCAGCATAACCGGAAGGGAAAGGCTTTGATGTGAGGATCACATGTGTTCACATAGTGTTAATGCTTTGCTCCAGTGCTCTATTAAAAGGAGCACCTTAATTGCCAGTAGTTCCCTTGAGGCCCCGCTGCAAACGGGCTGGCAGGACAAAAGATGTTGTGCAAGTTCTCATTGCGAGCACGTATGACTATATATGGAACACATGCCTAGGATTATCTAGTACTTGGATGCTTTATCTTATTTATCTGCAATTGCCCTATGTTCTGATTGCTATGTGAATTGTCTTGTCCATGCAACGCCCGTCCATCCATCCCTATGCCTACCGCACTCGAATCCTACTGTTTACTGCTATTATTACTGCTGTCTTTACTTTACTACTGCTGCTACTTTACTATTCCTACTACAAAACTGTTGCTACTGATAAACTGCTGTGAGCAAGATTGTTTCCAGGTGCAGTTGAATTGACAACTCAGTTGTTAAGGCTTATAAATATTCTTTGGCTCCCCTTGTATCGAATCAATAAATTGGGTTTCACTTCCCTCGAAAATACTGCGATACACCCCCTATACTTGTGGGTCATCAGAGCGTTCGTAGGACGGGCTGCATCAGCTCCCCCCCTTGGGAAAGAGTCATCCTCGACTCTTCATGGTTGTCATCTGGAACATCTCCATGGTAGGGTGAGAGATCCTTGACGTTGAATGTATTGCTTGCAAGGTACTTCGTTGTCGGTATGTCGATGATGTAGGTGTTGTTGTTGATTGTTTCAGGACCTTAAAGGGACCATCTCCTCTTGGCTTGAACTTGTGGTCGTGTTCCTTGGGGAAGCGGTCTTTGCTTAGGTGTATCCACACGAGGTCACCTTCTTCAAATATCATCTCCTTCTTGTCCTTGTTTAACCTTGAAGCTTGGCGAAGGACTTGTTGCTCGATAGTAGCTCTTGTTCATGCAGTTTCTTCATAGCTTGTGTGCGCTTCTCGACGTCCATGTTGGTGCGCTCATGAAGAGGTAGTGGTGGGATGTCAAGCGCGGTGAGGGGCTTGAAACCATAGATGATCATGAAGGGACTCATCTTGGTTGTTGAGTGCTTAGCTCGGTTGTAGGCGAACTCGGCGTCGGGAATGCATTCCTCCCAATCCTTCAAGTTTTTCTTGATCAACACACGTAGAACAGTTTTGAGGCTTCGGTTGACAACCTCGGTTTGTCCATCGGTTTGAGGATGCGACGCGGATGAAAAGAGGAGCTTGACGCTGAGCTTGGCCATGAGGGTCTTCCATAAGTAGCTCATGAATTTGACGTCGCGGTGAGAGACGATTGTTCGTGGCACACCGTGAAGATGGACGATTTCCCTGAAAAACAAATTGGCAACATGTGAAGCATCGTCGGTCTTATGGCACGGTATGAAGTGTGCCATTTTGGAAAAGCGATCCACGACAACAAAGATAGAATCATGACCATGCTTAGATCTAGGCAATCCTAACACAAAATCCATGCTAATGTCAGACCAAGGTGTATGAGGAATAGGCAATGGAATATAAATACCATAAGGGTTAGCTTGCGACTTAGCTTGAACACATGTCGAGCATCGCTGAACGTAGCGCTCCACGTCGCGCTTCAGCTTGGGCCAAAAGTAGTGAGTGGAGAGCATGTCCAATGACTTTTCACGGCCAAAGTGACCCATAAGGCCTCCACCATGAGATTCTTGGAGAAGCAAAAGTTGGAGCAACGATTTCGGAATGCAAAGTTTGTTTTGTTTAAAGAGAAAACCCTTATGCAAATAGAAATCATCAACTCCTTTGTCAATGGAGCACTTTGCGAAAATTGGTTCAAAGAACGGGTCGGAAGCATACAAAGATTTTATTTCCTCAAGACCCAACACATTGATTTCTAGTCTTGTAAGAAGGCTTGTGTGCTTGCGAGACAAAGCGTCCGCAACTACATTATCTTTGCCCTTCTTATACTTGACAATGCACGGAAAATATTCCATGAACTCAACCCACTTAGCGTGTCTCTTGCTCAAGTTAGCTTGGCCTTTGAGATATTTCAACGACTCATGGTCAGAATGTATGATAAATTCCTTGGGCCATAGGTAGTGTTGCCAAACTTCGAGAACATGAACTAAGGCAAAAAGCTCTTTGTCATAAATTGGATAATTAAGGCGAGCACCATCGAGTTTCTCGCTATGGTAGGCTATAGGACATCCATTTTGCATAAGGACTCCTCCAATGCCAATACCACTAGCATCACACTCTATCTCAAAAGTTTTTGTGAAATCCGGTAACGCAAGGAGAGGTGCTTCAGTGAGCCTCTTTTTGAGTTCATCAAAATCTTTTTGTTGTGCTTTGCCCCACACGAAGGTGACATTCTTTTTTGTCAACTCGTTGAGAGGGCACGCAATGGTTGAAAAGTCTTTTACAAAGCGATGATAGAAACTGGACAACCGATGAAAACTTTGGAGTTCACTCACATTTGTTGGGATGGGCCAATCTCGTATGTCCTTTACCTTGGAAACATAAACTTCAATTCTCTTCGAAGAAATGACAAATCAAGAAAAACCAACTTGTCTTTACCAAAAGTGCACTTGGGAAGATTAGCATAAAGCTTTTCATGTCGAAGGATTTGCAAAACTTCCTTGACATGTGTTATATGGTCCTCAAGTGATTTGCTATAAACAAGGATATCATCGAAATAGACAACAACACTTTTCCAATAAGAGAACGCAAGATATGATTCATGAGGCGCATGCAGGTGGATGGGGCATTAGGTAAACCAAAGGGCATAACCAACCATTCATAGAGACCAAGTTTGGTCTTGAATGCAGTTTTCCACTCATCACCTTCAGCCATGCGTATTTGATGGTAACCACTACGAAGATCAATTTTCAAAAAAATAGTGGCTCCACACAATTCATCAAGCATGTCATCGAGACGTGGTATGGGATGTCGATAACGCACGGTGATAGCATTGATTGGATGGCAATCCATGCATAACCATAACGTATCATCCGTTTTTGGAACAAGTATCACGGGTACGGCACTTGGACTAGTGCTAACTTGGATCAAACCTTTGGAGACGAGTTGGTTGATTTGATGTTCAATCTCCTTTGTCTCCTCCGGGTTCGTGCGGTAAGTGGCGCGGTTGGGAAGTGGTGCACCGGGGATGAGGTCACTGCGATGTTCGATGCCGCGAAGAGGAGGTAGGCCATGTGGAAGCTCTTCGGGGAACACATCCTTGAATTCCTACAAAACAATCATCAAAGATGGAGGAACATTGGTTAATTCATTAGTTCCTTGCGCTAGTCCCTTGCAAAGGAGGACATAGTGCAAGATGGATGGGTTGTTCCGAACATCTCTCATCTCACTTTTGGTGGCAAGGAGAACACTCTTAGTTTTTCCACTCGAGTTTGGCTTGTGGCTCTCACTCAGTATGAGGTGGTTCTCTCTCTCACCGCTCTTCTCACAAGTAGGTGTTGTGCTTTGCGCCCTCGCTAAAGCCTTTGCATTATCCGCAATTATTTTCCTAGGAGTCATTGGTTGCAAAACACATGTTTTGTTGAGCCATTTGAAGGTGTATACATTGGTGCGACCATCATGTTGACCAGTCTTGTCAAATTGCCATGGTCGACCAAGAAGCATGTGGCAAACTGTCATAGGAACCACATCACACTCCACCGTATCTTTGTAAGGACCAATGGCAAAGGAGACCGATACGGTATGCTTGATTTTCACGGACCCTTGGTCACTTAGCCATTGCACGTGGTAAGGGTACTTGTGCGGATGGAGGGTGAGGTTGAGCTTCTCACACAACTCGGTGCTAGCAAGGTTGTGGCAACTCCCTCCGTCTATGATCACCTTGATAGATTTTCCATTGATGCCGGCTCGGGTTTGGAAGATATTGGAGCGTTGGTCTTGATGCTCTTGTGCTTGAGTGGTTAAGATCCTTGTGACGATAAGCGATGGACTTGTGTCATGTTCACACATGAGGAGTTCTTGGTCATCTTCCACTCGTTGTCTTGCCATTGCTTCCTTGACTCGGGCATCAAATTCATCTTCACTCAAGTACACTTCATCACCATTGTCATGGATAAACAAGACTTTCTTGTTTCCACATTCGGCCAACTTGTGTCCTTTCCCTCCACACTTGTAGCACTCACCGTTGAAAGGTGTGTCGCTCTTTGCTTGTGTGCCACTTGGGGGCAGTTTTCCTTGAGGAAGTGTGGGCTTGAAGGAAGGCTTGGAGGTACTTGAGGAGCTTCCATTGAAAGTTGTTGGTGTAGCGGTTGAAGCTTGCTTGTAGGTGAAATACGTCTTAGGCTTGTTGTACTTGATGTCCTCTTGCACTTGACGTTCAGCCTTTGTTGTGATGTGCACAAGCTCAACCATGGTGTTGTATGTTTAGAACTTAACGATGCGTTTGATTGGGTGATTCAAGCCAATAAGGAAATGTGCCATTGTTTTCTCCATGTGCTCATCAATGTTTGCGTGAATCAAGTTGAGTTCCATTTCCTTGAAGTACTCTTCCACGGTCTTTGTCCCTTGACGAAGTGATTGAAGGTTGTTGAAGAGGTCATGCGTGTAATGCGCAGGGATAAAGCGGGATCTCATATGAGCCTTCATGTCATGCAAAGTTGTGATTGGCGGTTCTTGTCTTGCATCATGAGCAACTTGAACTTGTTCCCACCAAAGGTTGGCATAATCATCAAACTCAAGCGAAGCCATGGCAACCATCTTCTCGTTGCTATAGTTGTGCATGCGGAAGATCTTGTCGACCTTGAGTGCCCACGAGAGGTATTCTTCTGGGTCATTGGATCCGATGAACTTGGGCATTGTGAACTTGAGCTTGCCAAATGTTTCTTCCTCATTGCGGTCATGGTAGTGATTGTTGCCATGTTGATGATGGTCTTCATCTTCCATGCGATCGTTGCGATGAGCTTGATGTGGTTGAGGAGGAGGAACTTGGTTCTCGTGACCTTGTTGCGAAGCTTGCTCTTGATGTTGTTGTTGTGGAGCTTGCTCTTGCTCTTGGCGCGGTTGTTGAAGATTTTTGAGGCACTTGGGACTCATGAGGGTGTTGCGAATGTGGAGCCTCATGACGTGGTTGATGACGAAGAGGAGGCTTGTTCCTCGGTTGGTGATGTAGATTAGGCACATGGACCTCATGGCGAAGATCATGGTCTTGAGCATCTTGACGTGGTGGGTGTCGCTCAACTTGTACCACTTGACTCTCCATGTTTCGTTGAGGTGGAGGAGGCGCCTTGTGATGACCATGGTGTTGGTGCAGACGTCCATGACGTTGATGACGAGGAGGAGGATCTTGGAGAGCTTCACGTCGATGACGAGCTTGATTCTCCAAATTGGAGTCATCACTTGTTGTGTCAAGTATGTGTCACGGTCGATGGTGGTAGACTTGCGGTTGCACTTGTGGTTCTTCTTGTGGTTCTTCTTATGGTTGCTCTTGTTGGATCACTAATGCCCTTGCGTGATGACAGTGTGCTTCTTGCCTTTCTCGTGGCCTTGAAGAGAAATCACCATCATAGCTTGACGTTGCGGCGTGCCATGGGGAAGGTACATAGTTCGAAGAACTACCATCTTCAACCATGGGGGCTTCATTGCATCTTGGAGCACTTGGGTGTAGATCTTGTTGAAGAGGTGCATGACGATGCGAAGAACTTGAGGAGCTTGATGCGCGTGAACGTGGTCTTGCCATACCGTCGATGAGGCGTCGAAGATTGTCATTTGTTTCGGCGACGGAGCTTTGGAGCACTTCATTTTGGTGGCCGAAGTTGTGATGCATTGCGTGCATTTGTCGTTCGAGGCCGTCGAAGCGGTTGTCAATGTCCTTGAACTCGGCTTGCGTCTCGCCAAATTGTTCATCTTGTCACGTCTCAAGGGCTTGGCAACATTCATGGAACTCTTGGCGAACGATGAAGTGACTTGCGTGCATCATGTACTGTCCTTGATCTTCTTCTTGGGGAGGTGGTTGGATCGACTCACCATGCCTATCCATCATGCAAAACACACAAGTATGGAAGTGGAATATGGTGGTGTTAACCTTGGGGATTGCACCAAACTAGAAACCACAAGTGAGAGCTATAAGCGTGCAAAGTGGAATTGCAAAGAAAACTCACACTAAAGAAAGAACTAACTCTCAAAAGCTTGTTGGTGGTAGGTTAGGATTGTGGAAAGCCAAAAAACCAACCAAAAGAAAAGGAATAGTCAAAAGTGGGTAAAATCCAACAAAACTCAAGTCAAAGGCGAAGGTCAACAACTCAAAGGGGTGACGGGAACCTACGACTATAAACACACACATGGAGATAGTTAGGATTGACACGACTATGAAAATGAGCAAACAAAATTTCCTAACAAAGACTAAGCTTGTTGTCGTGCCAATGCAAGGAGAGACCGTGGCTCATTTGCAAAGAAGAAAAATGAGCAAAGGATTTGTGCACTTGCCTTGGGCGCTCTTCTTTCTCTCTTGCTTACAAGCTTTGAGACTCTCTTTTGCAAGGGGAGACTATTTTTATTTTTATTTTGCTTTGTATCTTTTTCTTTCTTTCTTTTTTGCTCTCCCTTGATGCTACCTAGTCACACTTGATATTGCTCTTGCACTCTCACTATCCAAGGACAAATGCACAATGCTCAAGCAACACAAGATGAGCCACTCTCATGGGATAGGTACACACAAAGGAAGATAGGGGTTAACAAGGTGACGCAAGTTATACCTTCGTTGGTGATGATGAACTTGCCGTCGGTGTTGCGGGATGATGTTCGTGGGCCGTGGTGTCAATGAGTGCAGGGATTGTTGATCTGGAAGCTTGCTGTTAGTTGCTGACACGCACGCGTGACACGAGCAAACAAAGGAAATTAGCCAATGCGAAAAATGAGGCAAAACTGTCAAAACTGGCGTTACAGCCGGACACTCTGGTCTGTCTGTGCCGGACACTCCGGTCAGGCCGGACACTTCGGTCGGATCGGTCCAGACACTCCGGCGCGAGTTTCCTGCCCGTGTTCTTGAGCGGGCATACTCGCCTTAAGTCCTTAAATCTGTGAAAAACTGGCCAAATCGGGCTAGGAAAACGTAGGATAAAGCTGGACTAACTCCTAAGACAAGGTTTGGTCAGATCAAAACCACAAATACTCTAAATCAAGAGATCGATCCAAAGGCAAATATGGGGCTCTTTTTTTGGGGATTTTCGAATTTTTGGGTGGATAAAAAAAATTGTGTGGGAATTCGTGAGCAACGAAGCTCTTGACACCAATATGTTGAGGGCAAACCTCTAGGGTGGCCCGATCTTTCACGAATCCCACTCAAATCGAGGATGGAGTGCAGGGGAAGGAGGGGAGGATGAACATGACGAACTCACGCATGAAGAACGCGATGAACACACACATAAAACCACGATACACACCAATAGCTCACGCCGGTGGTGACCGGTCCGACGCAATCCCTAGGATCGGCGTCGGGCGGAGGACTCTCTCTTGAACCGGCATGGCGAGATGGGAGACTCGGTGAGATCTTGACGTCTTGGCAAAGGGACACCAATGCCAAGGCCTTGTACAACGCGGAGGCACGATGCAAACTCCAACGAGGTTTGGGATATTTGGTGCTCCTTGGTCAAAGGAGCATGAGGCAAGAACTAGATAGATCCACAAGGGGTTTCCACTAATTCAAAATATCATGCCTAGGGTTTACAATAGAGGTGGGAGACTATATATAGGCCAACCACAAGTTCAGGGGTAATTCCGGCATTAAAGTAGAGTTCTGGGCGAAGTAGAGGGGTACATGGGCCATAGGGCCCAGCTAAGGCTCACAGGCCCATCTTTAGGCCGGACAGTCCGGGTCGAGTTGATCGGATAGTCCAAGGTGGCCGGACACTCCGGGTAGTGTCCGGGTAGTGTCCAAAGTAGCCTTATGAATGTCCATGCCAGGTTGGGGCTGGGGCAGGCCGGACACTTCGGCTGAGTTGCCCCGGACACTCCAGTTACGCCGGACACTCCGGCTGGATTTGGGCAGACACTCTGGCCCAGGCAGCTTTAAGACAGGTGCACCTTCAGGGCTCGTGGGTCAACACGGCGGGGGTTCGCACCTGATGATGCATAGAGTAGTGGTATGAAGTAGCAAACCATCCAAGTGTATGCCAAAGTCACATGATGAGAGGAGCGAATTCACCTTAGCTTGAAGGAGCTTGGCTCGGGCACGGGTCATCGGTCCACTTGGGGGACTCGGTGGTGTAGATGTAGGAGCACCCGTAGGACGGGCTGCATCAGCTCCCCCCTATGGAAAGAGTCGTCCTCGACTCTTCATGGTTGTGATCTGGAACATCTCCATGGTAGGGTGAGAGATCCTTGACGTTGAATGTATTGCTTGCAAGGTACTTGGATGTCGGTATGTCGATGATGTAGGCGTTGTTGTTGATTTTGAGGACCTTGAAGGGACCATCTCCTCTTGGCTTGAGCTTGGAGTCGCGTTCCTTGGGGAAGCGGTCTTTGCTTAGCTGTATCCACACGAGGTCACCTTCTCCAAATATCATCTCCTTCTTGTCCTTGTTTAACCTTGAAGCTTGGAGAAGGACTTGTTGCTTGATACGTCCATTTTGCATCACTATTCTATGTCATAATTCACTATTATTCATTGATATATTTCGTATTGAGGGGTGATACTTATGTTATTTCATCTATTTTTGCATGGTTGATGACTTTTGGAGCATGGACCGCTGCAGTCAGGATTCTGATGGAAAAGGTGTTGTTTGGAGGAAAAATTCGTGAAGATCAGAAAATCCAGGAAAATACATGGAAAATCCTATTTTTCCAGAAGACGAAGGAAGCCAGAAGGGGGGCTGGAGATGGGACACAGGGGGCCCACACCACCCCCTAGCGCAGGCAGCCCTAGGCCGCGCCAGCAGGTGGTGTGGACACCCTGGCCCACTCCAGGAATTCCCCTCTGGCGTATATTATCCTCCCGAAACCCTAAGACTAAGATAGCGACCACAGAAAGATTCCGCCACCTCTGCGGGGCGGAAAACACCGAGAGAGAAAGATCTCTCCGGCAGACAGATTTCTACCAGGGGAATTCCTTCCCGGAGAGGGGAGATCATCGCCATCAACACCACCATCAAGCTGGACTTCATCGGGATCATCATCATCATCACCACCATCATCACCATCAGCACCCTCATCACCATCTCCATATTGCTGTAACAATTGGGTTGAATCTTGCATAGTTCATAGGGAAACTTTCCCGGTGTTGATTACTCTTTGTAGTTGATGTTGTTGAGTGAACCATTGAATTATTGTTTATGTTCAGATTGTTATACATCATTATTCCATCTCTGATCATGATCCATATGATGTGTTGTGAGTAGTTCGTTTTGTTCTTGAGGACATGGGATAAGTCATGTTATTAGTAGTGGAGTTGTGTTGAGAAAGATTCAATAGTTTGATATTTAAGTTGTGGTGTACTTCTTCTAGTGGTGTCATGTGAACGTCGACTACATGACACTTCACCTATATGGGCCTAGGGGAATGCATTGTGTATTTGGCTACTAATCGTAGGGGTTGCCGGAGTGACAGAAACCTGAACCCCCATTAGGAAACCATTGCACAAGGGACGTAAGGGTCTTAGAGTTTAAAGCTGTGGTTAGGTTTCTACCTTAATTACTTTCTTGTACTTACGGATGTTTGCAAGGGGTATAATCACAAGTATGTATTAGTCCTAGGAAGGTCGGTACATTAGCACAGGTTCACCCACACAACACTTAGCAAGCTAAAGAAGATTAATCAACTATATGAAGCGAAAGCACTTGACAGTCTTCCCATGTGTCGTCGAGAATGTTTGGTCATCTTAAGTAATACAACCGGCTTGTCCTTTGCTGCATAAAGGATCGGGCCACTTGCTGCATTTATTCCTACTATCTTTTATTTACTCGTACTTTGTTTACTTGCTTTATCAAAAAACCCTAAAAATCTGTTTGCTAGGTATTTGCAGAGAATTCCTGATCCATACCACTAGCCAGCACCTTCTGCTCCTCGTTGGGTTCGACACTCTTACTTATCAAAAATACTGCGATACACCCTCTATACTTGTGGGTCATCAAGACTATTTTCTGGCGCTGTTGTCGGGGAGTGAAGCGCTATTGGAGAGTGGAACTGGTAAAGGAAACTTCTAATGTGAGTATTGTTTATTTCTGGTAGTTGCTTTATTTTCGTTATGGATAATTCGCTGAGTTTCTTATTTGGTAATGCTATTACCACTGCTAAGGTAGTAGATAAGCTACCACCTGCTGAGAATGATGTTTTTAAAATACGTACAAGAATTATTGATCGTGTTATGGATAACTACTATGTTGGGGATGGAAATGTCCATCCCGGTGATCATTTACTCTTTATACACGAATTATGCGGGTTGTTCAAGTGTGCAGATATCACTACAGATCAAGTTAAGAAGAAGTTATTCTCATTATCACTAAAAGGAAGAGCTGAGGAATGGTATAAGCTGCTGAAGAATGGTCAAGCTCTGGAATGGGAGGAAATAGTGCCTCTCTTTTATTCAAAGTTTTATCCTCCTAGTGAGATTCATAAAGATCGGAATCAAATATACAACTTTTGGCCTCTTGATGGAGAGAGTACAGCTCAAGCTTGGGGGAAATTGAAGTTACTAATACTCAAATGTCCCATTCATGAGCTCCCCAACAATATTATTATCAATAACTTTTATGCAAGGCTTCCTCTACATGGCAAGGATTTATTGGATGCTTCTTGTGCTGGATCATTCACTCGCATGGAAGAAGAAGCTAAATGGGATCTTTTGGACCGTATTCAAGACAATGCTGAAGCATGGGAGAATGACAAAGGTAGAAAGTCAGGTATAAATTATGATTATGAATGCATTGAATCTTTTATGGGAACTAATGACTTTCAAAATATTAAAAATGCTTATGGTCTAGACTCTCAAGCTATTGCTTCCTACATTGAAGTGCCTAAAAAGAAGTGGAATAAGTATCATGAACCTTATAAAGATGTTGCTAAGAGTGTTCCTGCAAGAAATACTGAAGTTTATACTACTAATCATGTCTTACCTAAACCTTACATTGAGAAAATCCCTTTCCCATGTAAGATAAAGAAACATTCTATGATAGCTAGTATGGTTAATGAAAGTACAAATAAAGTTGTTGAACCTGATAAACAAATGGTTGATGAACCTATTATAGAAAATGTGAAAGACTTTGCCACTAAGTATGTAGAAGAGGGACACACTATCCTTTGTAAGGATACCTCTAATATTGTTTCACAAAGTAGTGTTATGAGAGCTAGTATTCCTGTGTTTTTGTTAGAATAAGTGATCATTGTTATGATGGCCCTTATGATAGTTATATTGTTAAGTTTATGCATGATACTGAAAGTTATTATGAGAGAGGGAAAAGTGTTCTTATGCATCTCAATAATATCAAGTTTCCTCGTTTTATGCTGAAAGTTTTTATGTTGCACTTGTTTTGCCTTCCTATGCTTGCAGCCTCTGGTTTGAACAACTTGTTTGTTTACAAAACTCCCTTGCATAGGAAGTGGGTTAGACTTAAATGTGCGTATTTTTGCTTCTTAATGCTCTCTTTCACTTCAATTCATATTCCTATGAGAGCATCTTCAAAATTATCATGCCCATCTTAATGGCTATAAAGAAAAAGCTTTTTGGGAGACAGCCCAATTTGTTTTTGCTTTCAGTTTGTTTTTGTTTCTTTGAGTCTTGGAAGTTATTACTTCGGTAATAACCACTCCTTATCCGTTTTGTTTGGTTCTTGTGTCAAGATCGACCTCTAATGAGAGAGAAGTAATATTTGGGGAAGTTGCTGTCCCGAAACAGATTTTTGTGCTTCACCGTAAAAATTCGTGAGATATCTTTGTAAGTCTGATTCAGCTGTAATTGTTTGTGCTTCTTCCCCAGGTTGTTATTTAACTTTCCTTAGTTTTGCACTTTTTCATTTGAGCAACAGAAGATTTTCGAAAAAATTGATATTTACCTGCTGGTCTGTTTTGACAGATTTTGCCACTCTTGCATTTGCTTCTTTATTCGATTTCCTTTTTGAATTCTTTTTGGGTTTTCGGAAGGAGTTTCTACAGTAGTTTATGTTTTGATGGTTTTCAGTTGAAGTTGGACTCAAAAGGTTTTATCACTTCATATATACTAATGTTGCTAATGAGAACTGTGTGAAGTTTTATGTGAAAGAAATTTCCAGGAAGTGGAGATAATGGTGTAATAAGGAAGAGAAGGGTTTTATGACTCAAGTAATAAGTTTATGAAGATGAAGATGTTGATGTTATTCAAGTGGTGACTCCAGAAGAATCTACTAGATACCAAATTCAGAGATCTGCAGAGTCCGCTTTCAAATAGGTAACAGTTCTGGTAAGAAAAGTTCCGTGAAAATACTATCCAACTATATTTTTGCAGTTTTTAGTCAATAAGGGAAGCTACAAAGCGAAAAAGGGACGGAAACGGAGCCAGAGTGGCTCACACCACCCTGTGGCGCGGGCCCTCCACTGGCCGCGCCACCAGGTGGTGAGTCCACTCCGGACTGCGCCTACGACTCGTTTTCTCCCAGTACCTTCCTTTTGTTGTGAAACTTCGTAATATATAATCCCTCGGATCCCCCGAGGTTCGTATATCGTATTTTCGTCGTGTTTTTGTTTCAATCTGTTTCTGCCAGGACATACTCTTTGAAGGTTTAGAAGCACAATGGTGTCCACCAAGGATAAAGGGAATGAGCCTATGGAGGAAGATCTCCAAGACCCCGGGAAGGAGAAGGAAATCAAGAGTGAAGGTGAAGAAGAGGCAAAGCACACCGGCACTACCATTGCAAGCATTAGAATGGTGGCGAACCCTGCCATGATCAGAAGGACTGCATGGAT
Organism: Avena sativa; assembly: GCA_916181665.1. Classification (NCBI taxonomy): domain Eukaryota; kingdom Viridiplantae; phylum Streptophyta; class Magnoliopsida; order Poales; family Poaceae; genus Avena; species Avena sativa. The sequence continues at coordinate 253,520,059 of OV702287.1, forward strand.
GCAGACTAGGGGGAAGCTCCTCGTCATAGTTTGGCTCCACGATCACCTTCTCCAAGCACCAAGAGTCCCTTCCATACCTTTATCCATAACCATGCAGGAAAAGAAGACTCCAAGAGGGAAGAGCGGAAAAGGAATCACAAGAGCTAGGATCCACAATCTGACATGATCATGCACCGCATCAAGCACAACTCGGAGTTGATTCGTACACTCACCTTCGAGATTGAGGACTTGGGGAAATTGGTCAAGAAGCTCATCGAGAGGATACCACCACCACCGAAGGAGTAATTTGTCATCAGGTTTGGCATCCCCTTGGTTTGTTCCAAGCTTGGGGGAGTGTCGCGGTATCACATCACTATCTTCTATCTTTTTACCTTTTTAGTAGAGTCATATCATGAATAGAGAAGTTATTATGTAGTATGGTGTGAGTTGCCGTTATGGAATATTAATGAGAAGTTTTATCATTTACTCTTTTGCATGGCTTATTTTAGTTTTCAATTCGCAGTTGTATGATTGATCTTGTTGTTAGTATTGGTATCACTTTGGGATCATTGAGTTAATTTAGTTGGTTTTGGCAAACCTGGCTCGGTCAGTAGCAACACTATTTTCGAGAGTTGATTGAAAAAGATAAAAGTACTCTAAAGAAAAATAATTTCATCATCTTTCTTTCTTGATTTGATCATAAGTTTAGTATTCTCTAGTTAAGATCTTTTGTGCTTCTAAGGAAGATTGCATGTTTGTCTTTATCACTTGTATGTTTGTTTGTTTCCTTCAACTCTTGTACTTGCTACCCAGCCTTGCTAGCCAAAAACCTGTACTGAGAGGGAATTCTTCTCGTGCATCCACTCCTTTAAACCAAAACCTTTGCCATTTGTGTCCACCATACCTACCTATTAGCACTATTGCTATTCCAAGTAAATTCTTGTTTTATCTACCTCCCAAATTAAACTTGTTGTGTGAAAATTAGTGATTAAAGCTCTCACGAACTTGGTGGCACACTTTACTTTCTTGCACTTAATAAACTTGAACCGTTGTGCTCACCTATGTTGCGTATATGCTTGCGCTTTGTAAGTTGTGAATTAGCAGAACCATGCTGTCATGGGGAACGCTTTCAACATTACACTGGTACTTTGTACCAAGTTGATATCATGTTCTTTTGTCTATGGATGTTGTCGGTGTGAAATGAAAGGGGAGCTTGTAAGTCCATGGAGTTATGCATATGTGTTAGAGAAACGCCTGGGCCGCTGGTCTAATCCATGCTGACATGGTGGAAACCTGCAGCGTAACCATAACGAGCATCTATGAAGCATTCTTTTAATGAAAAAAGAGATAGACATTGAGAAAAAGAGAAAAGAAAAAAAGATATTATGAAAAGAGGAAAGAGAGAAAAAAGCACCATATTCCCATGGTAAATAAGAAGATTGCTGAGATGCTTGTTGTCTGCTTGCCTTGTCATTTTGATATGGGGATTCTTCCGTATCATCGGGCAAGGGGTACCCCATTGGCGGTTCTCTATGATACACATATGCTTACGATGACAAGAACTTACCGGTGACTAAACTTGAGTAGCATGAGGAGCAGCCCTCGTATTCAAGGGACATGAGATTCTCAATTTACAACTTGTCAATGCATATCCTCATATTTGATCACTTTAACCTTAATCACCTAAAGATGCCTATGATAGGGGCAATGAGAGCAGAAAGCTAGTAAGTATCATAATTTTTGGGAGCTCTTTATAAGACTTGCAATCCCTGCTTCCCTCTGTGAAGGGCCTTTCTTTTACTTTGTAGTTGAGTCAGTAAACCTACTCCCTTCTATCTCAGCAAGTATTTTGAGTTGTGTTTCATTCATTCATATGATGATTTATTCAATCATGTTGCGTATGTTCCTTGTTTTGCACTTTGCTCTTATCTTGATGTTTACTACTTTGAAATCTATCATTGAAAACCAGTTATTTGTGAACTCCAGCAAATTATCAACTATTCTTCGACCAAGAGCTAAGTTTGTCATTACCAATTATGATTTACTTTATGTATCTTTATTGTGTTTCCTTTACTCATTGCAAGTTGAGTTATATAATAGTGAGTTGTCTTCTATTATGATCTATGTATTTGATGAATGTGATGCTTCTTGTCCGTATTCTTTTATCAACTCTTCACTCCATAAACCTGAGGCCATGTTTATTGAGCTCAGTTTCGCTTGGGGACAAGCGAAGTCTAAGCTTGGGGGGAGTTGATACGTCCATTTTGCATCACTATTCTATGTCATAATTCACTGTTATTCATTGATATATTTCGTATTGAGGGGTGATACTTATGTTATTTCATCTGTTTTTGCATGGTTGATGACTTTTGGAGCATGGACCGCTGTAGTCAGGATTCTGATGGAAAAGGTGCTGTTTGGAGGCAAAATTCACGAAGATCAGAAAATCCGGGAAAATACATGGAAAATCCTATTTTTCCAGAAGACGAAGGAAGCCAGAAGGGGGCTGGAGATGGGCCACAGGGGCCCCACACCACCCCTGGCGCGGGCAGCCCTAGGCCGCGCCAGCAGGTGGTGTGGCCGCCCTGGCCCACTCCAGGCACTCCCCTCTGGCATATATTATCCTCCTGAAACCCTAAGACTCGGATAGCGACCACAGAAAGATTCCGCCGCCTCTGCGGGGCGGAAAACACCGAGAGAGAAAGATCTCTCTGGTAGACAGATTTCTGCCGGGGGAATTCCTTCCCGAAGAGGGGAGATCGTCGCCATCAACACCACCATCAAGTTGGACTACATCAGGATCATCATCATCACCACCATCATCACCATCAGCACCCTCATCACCATCTCCATATTGCTGTAACAATTGGGTTGAATCTTGCATAGTTCATAGGGAAACTTTCCCGGTGTTGATTACTCTTTGTAGTTGATGCTATTGAGTGAACCATTGAATTATTGTTTATGTTCAGATTGTTATACATCATTATTCCATCTCTGATCATTATCCATATGATGTCTTGTGAGTAGTTCGTTTTGTTCTTGAGGACATGGGAGAAGTCATGTTGTTAGTAGTGGAGTTGTGTTGAGAAAGATTCAATAGTTTGATATTTAAGTTGTGGTGTACTTCTTCTAGTGGTGTCATGTGAACGTCGACTACATGACACTTCACCTATATGGGCCTAGGGGAATGCATTGTGTATTTGGCTACTAATCGTAGGGGTTGCCGGAGTGACAGAAACCTGAACCCCCGTTAGGAAACCATTGCACAAGGGACGTAAGGGTCTTAGAGTTTAAGGCTGTGGTTAGGTTTCTACCTTAATTACTTTCTTGTACTTACGAATGTTTGCAAGGGGTATAATCACAAGTATGTATTAGTCCTAGGAAGGTCGGTACATTAGCACAGGTTCACCCACACAACACTTAGCAAGCTAAAGAAGATTAATCAACTATATGAAGCGAAAGCACTTGACAGTCTTCCCATGTGTCGTCGAGAATGTTTGGTCATCTTAAGTAATACAATCGGCTTGTCCTTTGCTGCATAAAGGATTGGGACACTTGTTGGATTTATTCCTACTGTCTTTTATTTACTCGTACTTTGTTTACTTGCTTTATCAAAAACCCCTAAAAATCCATTTGCTAAGTATTTGCAGAGAATTCCTGATCCATACCACTAGCCAGCACCTTCTGCTCCTCGTTGGGTTCGACACTCTTACTTATCAAAAATACTGTGATACACCCCCTATACTTGTGGGTCATCATTGCTCGATAGTAGCTCTTGTTTCTTCATGCAGTTTCTTCATAGCTTGTGCGCGCTTCTCGACGTCCATGTTGGTGCGCTCATGAAGAGGTACTGGTAGGATGTCGAGCGTGGTGAGGGGCTCGAAACCATAGACGATCATGAAGGGACTCATCTTGGTTGTTGAGTGCTTGGCTCGGTTGTTGGTTAACTTGGCATGGGGAATGCATTCCTCCCAATCCTTCAAGTTTTTCTTGATCAACACACATAGAAGAGTTCCGAGGCTTCGGTTGACAACCTCGGTTTGTCCATCGGTTTGAGGATGCGACGTGGATGAAAAGAGGAGCTTGACGCTGAGCTTGGCCATGAGGGTCTTCCATAAATAGCTCATGAATTTGACGTCGCGGTCGGAGATGATTGTTCGTGGCACACCGTGAAGACGGACGATTTCCCTGAAAACAAATTGGCAACATGTGAAGCATCGTCGGTCTTATGGCACGGTATGAAGTGTGCCATTTTGGAAAAGCGATCCATGAAAATAAAGATAGAATCATGACCATGCTTAGATCTAGGCAATCCTAACACAAAATCCATGCCAATGTCGGACCAAGGTGTATGAGGAATAGGCAATGGCATATAAATACCATAAGGGTTAGCTTGCGACTTAGCTTGAACACATGTCGAGCATCGCTGAACGTAGCACTCCACATCGCGCTTCAGCTTGGGCCAAAAGTAGTGAGTGGAGAGCATGTCCAATGTCTTGTCATGGCCAAAGTGACTCATAAGGACTCCACCATGAGATTCTTGGAGAAGCAAAAGTTGGAGCGACGATTTCGGAATGCAAAGTTTGTTTTGTTTAAAGAGAAAACCCTTATGCAAGTAGAAATCATCAAATCCTTTGTCAATGGAGCACTTTGCGAAAATTGGTTCAAAGAACGGGTCAGAAGCATACAAAGATTTTATTTCCTCAAGACCCAACACGTTGATTTCAAGTCTCGTAAGAAGGCTTGTGTGCTTGCGAGACAAAACGACCGCAACTACATTATCTTTGCCCTTCTTATACTTGACAATGTACAGAAAAGATTCCATGAACTCAACCCACTTAGCGTGTCTCTTGCTCAAGTTAGCTTGGCCTTTGAGATATTTCAGCGACTCATGGTCGAAATGTATGATAAATTCCTTGGGACATAGGTAGTGTTGCCAAACTTGGAGAACATGAACTAAGGGAAAAAGCTCTTTGTCATAAATTGGATAATTAAGGCGAGCACCATCGAGTTTCTCGCTATGGTAGGCTATAGGACGTCTGTTTTGCATAAGGACTCCTTCAATGCCAATACCACTAGCATCACACTCTATCTCAAAAGTTTTTGTGAAATCCGGTAACGCAAGTAGAGGTTCTTTGGTGAGCCTCTTTTTGAGTTCATCAAAAGCTTTTTGTTATGCTTTGCCCCACACGAAGGTGACATTCTTTTTCGTCAACTCGTTGGGAGGGCATGCAATGGTTGAAAAGTGTTTCACAATTATTTGGATAGGAGTCATTGGTTGAAAAACACATGTTTTGTTGAGCCATTTGAATGTGTATACATTGGTGCGACCATCATGTTGAGCAGTCTTGTCAAATTGCTATGGTCGACCAAGAAGCATGTGGCAAACTGTCATAGGAACCACATCACACTCCACCATATCTTTGTAAGGACCAATGGCAAAGGAGACCGGTACAGTATGCTTGATCTTCACGGACCCTTGGTCACTTAGCCATTGCACGTGGTAGCGGTGCTTGTGCGGATGGAGGGTGAGGTTGAGCTTCTCACACAACTTGGTGCTAGCAAGGTTGTGGCAACTCCCTCTATCTATGATCACCTTGATAGATTTTCCATTGATGTCGGCTCATGTTTGGAAGATATTGGAGTGTTGGTCTTCATGCTCTTGTGCTTGAGTGGTCAAGATCCTTGTGACGACAAGCGATGGACTTACGTCATGTTCACATATGAGGAGTTCTTGGTCATCTTCCACTTGTTGTCTTGCCATTGCTTCCTTGACTCGGGCATCAAATTCATCTTCACTCAAGTACTCTTCATCACCATTGTCATGGATGAACAAGACTTTCTTGTTTCCACATTCGGCCGACTTGTGTCCTTTCCCTCTACACTTGTAGCACTCACCGTTGAAAGGTGTGTCGCTCTTTGCTTGTTTGCCACTTGGGGGCAGTTTTCCTTGAGGAAGTGTGGGCTTGAAGGAAGGCTTGGAGGTACTTGAGGATCTTCCATTGAAAGTTGTTGGTGTAGCGGTTGAAGCTTTCTTGTAGGTGAAATACGTCTTGGGCTTGTTGTACTTGATGTCCTCTTGCACTTGACGTTCAGCCTTTGTTGCGATGTGCACAAGCTCAACCATGGTGTTATATGTTTGGAACTCGACGATGCTCTTGATTGGGTGATTCAAGCCAATAAGGAAACGTGCCACTGTTTGCTCCATGCGCTCATCAATGTTGGCGTGAATCAAGTTGAGTTCCATTTCCTTGAAGTACTCTTCCATGGTCTTTGTCGCTTGACGAAGCGATTTAAGGTTGTTGAAGAGGTCACGCGTGTAATGCGCGGGGACAAAGAGGGATCTCATATGAGGCTTCAACTTGTAGGCGTCGCTCAACTTGTACCACTTGACGCTCCATGTTTTGTTGAGGTGGAGGAGGCGCCTCGTGATGACCATGGTGTCAGTGCAGACGTTCATGACGTTGATGACGAGGAGGAGGATCTTGGAGAGCTTCACGTTGATGACGAGCTTGATTCTCCAAATTGGAGTCATCACTTGTTGTGTCAAGTATGTGTCGTAGTCGATGGTGGTAGACTTGCGGTTGCACTTGGAGTTCTTATTGTGGTTACTCTTGTTGGATCACTAATGCCATTGCGTGATGACGGTGTGCTTCTTGCCTTGCTCGTGGCCTTGAAGAGAAATCACCATCATAGCTTGACGTTGCGGCATGCCGTGGGGAAGGTACATAGTTCGAAGAACTTCCATCTTCAACCACGGGGGCATCATTGTGTCTTGGAGCACTTGGATGTTGATCTTGTTGAAGAGGTGCATGACGACGCAAAGAACTTGAGGAGATTGATGCGCGTGAACGTGGTCTTGCCATACTGTCGATGAGGCGTCGAAGATTGTCATTTGTTTTGGTGACGGAGCATTGGAGAGCTTCATTTTGGTGGCCGAAGTTGTGATGCATTGCGTGCATTTGTCATTCGAGGCCGTCAAAGCGATTGTCGATGTTCTTGAACTCGGCTTGCGTCTCGCCAAATTTTTCATCTTGTCGCATCTCAAGGGCTTGGCAACATTCACGGAACTCTTGGCGGACGATAAAGTGACTTGTGCGCGTCATGTATGGTCCTTGATCTTCTTCTTGGGGAGGTGGTTGGCTTGACTCACCGTGCCTATCCATCATGCAAAACACACAAGTATTGTATATGGAAGTGGAATATGGTGGTGTTAGCCTTGTACCTCACCTTGGGGATTGCACCAAACTAGAAACCACAAGTGAGAGCTATAAGCATGCAAAGTGGAATTGCAAATAAAACTCACACTAAAGAAAGAACTAACCTGCAAAAGCTTGTTGGTGGTAGGTTAGGATTGTGGAATGCCAAAGAACCAACCAAAAGAAAAGGGATAGTCAAAAGTGGGTAAAATCCAATAAAACTCAAGTCAAAGGTGAAGGTCAACAACTCAAAGGGGTGACAGGAAGCTACGACTATATACACACACACGTGGAGATAATTGGGATTGACACGACTATGAATATGAGCAATCAAAATGTCCTAACCAAGACTAAGCTCGTTTTCGTGCTAATGCAAGGAGAGACCATGGCTCGTTTGCAAAGAAGAAAAATGAGCAACGAATTTGTGCACTTGCCTTGGGCGCTCTTCTTTCTCTCTTGCTTACAAGCTTTGAGACTCTCTCTTTGCAAGGGAGACTATTTTTCTTTTTATTTTGCTTTGTATCTTCTTTTTTGTTCTCCCTTAATGCTACCTAGTCACACTTGATATTGGTCTTGCACTCTCACTATCCAAGGACAAATGCACAATGCTCAAGCAACACAAGATGAGCCACTCTCATGGGATAGGTACACACAAAGGAAGATAGGGGTTAACAAGGTGACGCAAGTTATACCTTCGTTGGTGATGATGAACTTGCCGTCGGTGTTGCGGGATGATGTTCGTGGGCCGTGGTGTCAATGAGCACGGGGATTGTTGATGCGGAAGCTTGCTGTTAGTTGCTGACACGCACACGGGACACGAGCAAACAAAGGAAATTAGCCAATGTGAAAAATGAGGCAAAACTGTCAAAACTAGCGTTACAGCCGGACAGTCCGGTCTATCTGTGCCGGACACTCCGGTCGGGTTGGCTGGACACTCCGGTCGGGCCGGACACTCTGGTCGGATCAGTCCGGACACTCCGGCGTGGGTTTCCTGCATGTGTTCTTGAGTGGGAATCCTCGCCTTAAGGCCTCAAATCCGCGAAAAACTGGCCAAATCGGGTTGGGAAAACGCAGGATAAAGCTGGACCAACTCCTAAGACAAGGTTTGGTCAGATCAAAACCACAAATAACACTCCAAATCAAGAGATCGATCCAAAGGCAAATATGAGGCTCTTTTTTGGGGATTTTCGAATTTTTTGGTGGATAGAAGAAAAATTTGTGGGGGAATTCGTGAGCAACGAAGCTCTTGATACCAATATGTTGAGGGCAAACCTCTAGGGTGGCCCGATCTTTCATGAATCCCACTCAAATCGAGGATGGAGTGCGGGGGAAGGAGGGGAGGATGAACATGACGAACTGACGCACGAAGAACGCGATGAACACACACACGCAAAACCACGATACACACCAATAGCTCACGCTGGCGGTGACCGGTCCAGTGAAATCCCTAGGATCAGCGTCGGGCGGAGGACTCTCTCTCAAAGCGGCACATCAATATGGGAGACTCGGTGAGATCTTGACGTCTTGGCAAAGGGACACCTACCAATGCCTTGTACAACGCGGAGGCACGATGCAAACTCCAACGAGGTTTGGGATATTTGGTGCTCCTTGGTCAAAGGAGCATGAGTCAAGAACTAGATAGATCCACAAGGGGTTTCCACTAATTCCAAATATCATGCCTAGGGTTTACAATAGAGGTGGGGGACTATATATAGGCCAACCACAAGTTCAGGGGTAATTCATGCATTAAAGTAGAGTTCTGGGCGAAGCTAAGGCTCACAGGCCCATCTTCAGGCCGGACAGTCCAGGTCGAGTTGACCGGACAGTCCGAGGTGGCCGGACATTCTGGGTAGTGTCCGGGTAGTGTCCGAACTGGCCTTCTGAATGTCCATGCCAGGTTGGGGCTGGGGCAGGCCGGACACTCTGACTGAGTCGCGCCGGACACTCTGGCTGGATTCGGGCGGACACTCCGGCTCAGGCTGCTTCAAGACAGGTGTAGCTTCAGGGCTCGTGGGTCCACACGGCGGGGGTTCGTACCTGATGATGCACATAGTAGTGGTATGAAGTAGCAAACCATCCAGGTGTATGCCAAAGTCACATGATGAGAGGAGCGAATTCACCTTAGCTTGAAAGAGCTTGGCTCGGAACGGGTCATCGGTCCACTTGGGGGACTAGGTGGTGTAGGTGTAGGAGAATCCGTAGGATGGGCTACATCATTAATGAAAAGAACACACATTTCAATGACACTGGTGGATCCATATGTGGTTTGTGAAAAGAACACACATGCAATGACTCTAGTTGATCCATATGTGGTTTGTGAAAAAACAGACATGCAATGACTCTAACTGTGGTTAATGAAAAGAACACACATTTCAATGCCACTTGTGGATCCATATGTGGTTTGTGAGAAGAACACACATGCAATGACACTGGTGGATCCATATGTGGTTTATGAAGAGAACACACATCTAGTGACTCTAGTTGTGGTTTATTAAAAGAACACACATGCAATGACACTGGTGGATCCATGTGGCTTATTAAAAGAACACACATGCAATGACTCTTATGGATCCATATGTGGTTTGTGAGAAGAACATACATGCAATGACACTAGTGGATCCATATGTGGTTTGTGAAAAGAACACACATGCAATGACTCTGGTGGATCCATTTGTGGTTTGTGAAAAGAATAGACATGCAATGACTCTAGCTGTGGTTAATGAAAAGAATAGACATGCAATGACTCTAGCTGTGGTTTATTAAAAGAACACACATGCAATGACACTGGTGGATCCATGTGGTTTGAGAAAAGAACAGACATGCAATGATACTGGTGGATCCATGTGGTTTGAGAAAAGAACAGACATGCAATGACTCTAGCTGTGGTTAATGAAAAGAACACACATTTCAATGATCCTGGTGGATCCATATGTGGTTTGTGAAAAGAACACACATCCAATGACTCTGGGGGATCCATATGTGGTTTGTGAAAGAAACAAACATGCAATGACTCTAGATGTGGTTAATGAAAAGAACAAACATGCAATGACTCTAGCTATGGTTTATTAAAAGAACACACATGCAATGACATTGGTGGATCCATGTGGTTTATGAAAAGAACACACATGCAATGACTCTGCTGGATTCATATGTGGTTTGTGAGAAAAACACACATGAAATGACTCTGGTGGATCCATATGTGATTTGTGAAAAGAACACACATGCAATGGCTCTGGTGGATCCATATGTGGTTTGTGAAAAGAACAGACATGCAATGACTCTAGCTGTGGTTAATGAAAATAACAAACATGCAATGACTCTAGCTATGGTCTATTAAAAGAACAAATATGCAATGACACTGGTGGATCCATGTGGTTTACAAAAAGAACATACATGCAATGACACTGGTGGATCCATCTGGTTTAGGAAAAGAACAGACATGCAATGCCACTGGTGGATCCATATGTGGTTTGTTAAAAGAATAGACATGCAACGACTCTGGCTGTGGTTCATGAAAATAACACACATGCAATGACACTAGTGGATCCATATGTGTTTTAGGAAAAGAACACACATCCAATGACACTAGTCGAACCATATGTGATTTATGAAAAGAACACACATGGAATGACTCTAACCATGCTTTATGAAAACAATAGGCATCCAATAACTCTGGTGGATCCAGGTGTGGTCTATGAAAAGAATAGACATGCAATGACTCTAGCTGTGGTTAATGAAAAGAACACACATTTCAATGACACTGGTGGATCCATATGTGGTTTGTGAGAAGAACACACATGCAATGACACTAGTGGATCCATATGTGGTTTATGAAGAGACCACACATCCAGTGAGTCTTGCTGTGGATCCATGTGGTTTATGAAAATAACACACATGCAATGACTGGTGGATCCATATGTGGTTTGTGAGAAGAACACACATGCAATGACTCTAGTTGTGGTTAATGAAAAGAACAGAGATGCAATGACTCTAGCTGTGGTTTATTGAAAGAACACACATGCAATGACTCTGGTGGATCCATATGTGGTTTGTGAAGAGAACAAACATGCAATGACTCTAGCGGTGGTTAATGAAAAGAACAGACATGTAATGACTCTAGTTATTGTTTGTGAAAAGAACAGACATGCAATGACTCTGGTGGATCCATATGTGTTGTGTGAAAAGAACAGGCATTCAATGACCCTGGTGGATCCATATGTGGTTTATGAAAAGAACGCACATGTAGTGACACTAGTGGATCCATATGTGGCCTATGAAAAGAACACACATGCTCATGTGGATTATGAAAAGAACAGACATTCACTGATTCTAGTTGTGGTTCATGAAAAGAACACACATGCAATGACTAGTGGATCCGTGTGTGGTTTGTTAAAAGAACAGACATGCAATGACTCTGGTGGATCCATATCTGGTCTATGAAAAGAACACACATGTAATGACACTGGTGGATCCATATTTGGTTCATGAAAAGAACACACATTTCAATGACACTAGTGGATCCATATGTGGTTTGTGAGAAGAACACACATGCAAAGACTCTAGTGGATCCATATGTGGTTTATGAAGAGAACATACATGCAATGACTCTAGCTGTGGTTAATGACAAGAACACACATTTCAATGACACTGGTGGATCCATAGGTGGTTTGAAGAAGGAACACACATGCAATGACACTGGTGGAAACATGTGGTTTGTGAAAAGAACACACATGCAATGACTCTGGCGGATCCATATGTGGTTTGTGAAAAGAACAGACATGCAATGACTCTAGCCGTGGTTAATGGAAACAACAGAGATGCAATGACTCTAGCTGTGGTTTATTGAAAGAACACACATGCAATGACTCTGGTGGATCCATGTGGCCTGTGAAAAGAACAGACATGCAATGACTGTAGTTGTGGTTTATTAAAAGAACACACATGCAATGACACTAGTGGATCCATGTGGTTTATGAAAAGAACATACATGCAATGACACTAGTGGACCCATATGTGGTTTATGAAAAGAACATACATGCAATGACATTGGTGGATCCATATGTGGTTTGTGAAAAGAACAGACTTGCAATGACTCTAGTTGAGGTTTATTAAAAGAACACACATGCAATAACACTGTTCGATCCATGTGGTTTATGAAAAGAACATACATGTAATGACATTGGTGGATCCATATGGGTTTTTTGAAAAGAACACACATGCAATGACTCTAACTGTGGTTTATGAAAAGAACAGGCATCCAATTACTCTGGTGGTTCTATGTGTGGTCTATGAAAAGAACAGACATGCAATGACTCTAGCGGTGGTTAATGAAAATAACACATATTTCAATGACACTGGTGGATCCATATGTGGTTTGTGAGAAGAACACACATGCAATGACACTGGTGGATCCATATGTGGTTTATGAAGAGAACACACATCCAGTGACTCTAGTTGTGGTTTAGTAAAAGAACACACATGCAATGACATTGGTGGATCCATGTGGTTTGTGAAAAGAACACACATGCAATGACTCTGGTGGATCCATATGTGGTTTGTGAAAAGAACAGACATGCAATGACTCTAGCTATGGTTAATGAAAAGAATAGAGATGCAATAACTCTAGCTGTGGTTTATTGAAAGAACACACATGCAATGACTATGGTGGATCCATATGTGGTTTGTGAAGAGAACAAACATGCAATTACTCTAGCTGTGGTTAATGAAAAGAATACATGCAATGACTCTAGTGGATCCATATGTGCTTTCTGAAAAGAACAGACATGCAATGACTCTAGCCGTGGTTCATGAAAAGAACAGACATGCAATAACACTTGTGGATCCTTATGTGTTTTAGGAAAAGAACACACATTCAATGACACTGGTGGATCCACATGTGGTTTGTGAAAAGAACAGACATGCAATGACTCTAGCTATGTTTAATGAAAAGAACACACATTTCAATGACACTGGTGAATCCATATGTGATTTGTTAAAAGAACATACATTTTAATGACACTGGTGGATCCATATGTGGTTTGTGAGAAGAACACACATGCAATGACTCTGGTGGATCCATATGTGGTTTATGAAGAGAACATGCATGCAATGACTCTAGTTGTGGTCAATGAAAAGAACACACATTTCAATGACACTGGTGGACCCATACGTGTTTTATGAAAAGAACACACATGCAATGACACTGGTGGATCCATGTCGTTTGTGAAAAGAACGCACATGCAATGACTCTGGTAGATCCATATGTGGTTTGTGAAAAGAACAGAAATGCAATGACTCTAGCTGTGGTTAATGAAAAGAACAGAGATGCAATGACTCTAGGTGTGGTTTATTGAAAGAACACACATGCGATGACTCTAGTGGATCCATGTGGTTTGTGAAAAGAACACACATGCAATGACTCTAGCTGTGGTTTATTAAAAGAACACATATGTAATGACACGGGTGGATCCATGTGGTTTATGAAAAGAACATACATGCAATGACACTGGTGTATCTATATGTGGTTTATGAAAAGAACAGACATGCAATGACACTGGTGGATCCATATGTGGTTTGTGAAAAGAACATACATGCAATGAATCTAGCTGTGGTTCATGAAAAGAACACACATGCAATGACACTGGTAGATTCATATGTGTTTTAGGAAAAGAACACACATCCAATGACACTGGTGGATCCATATGTGGTTTGTGAAAAGAACACACATGCAATGACTGTAACCGTGGGTTATGAAAATAACACACATTTCAATGACACTGGTGGATCCATGTGTGGTCTATAAAAAGAACATACATGCAATGACACTGGTGGATACATATGTTGTTTGTGAGAAGAACACACATGCAATGACTCTGGTGGATCCATATGTGGTTTGTGAGAAGAACACACATGCAATGACTCTGGTGGATCCATATGTGGTTTATGAAGAGAACAAACATGCAATGAATCTAGTTGTGGTTAATGAAAAGAACACACATTTCAATGACACTGGTTGATGCAGCCCGTCCTACGGACGCTCCTACATCTACACCACCGAGTCCCCCAAGTGGACCGATAACCCGTGCCCGAGCCAAGCTCCTTCTAGCTAAGGTGAATTCGCTCCTCTCATCATGTGACTTTGACATACACCTGGATGGCTTGCTACTTCAGACCACTACTCTATGCATCATCAGGTACGAACCCCCGCCGCATCGACCCACGAGCCCTGAAGCTGCACCTATCCTGAAGCTGCCTGAGCCGGAGTGTCCGGCGCAGCCGGAGTGTCCAGCCTACCCCAGCCCCAACCTGGCGTGGACATTCAAAAGGACAGTTCGGACACTACCCGGAGTGTCCGGCCACCCCGGACTGTCCGGCCAACTCGACCTGGACTGTCCGGCCTGAAGATGGGCCTGTGAGCCTAACTGGGCCCTTTGGCCCATGTACCCCTCTACTTTTCCCAGAACTCTACTTTAATGCCTGAATTACCCTAAACTTGTGGTTGGCCTATATATAGTCCCCCACCTCCATTGTAAACCCTAGGCCTCATGCTCCTTTGAGAAAGGAGCACCAAATATCCCAAACCTCGTTGGAGTTTGCATCGTGCCTCTGCGTTATACAAGGCCATGACATCGGTGTCCCTTTGCCAAGACATCAAGATCTCACCGAGTCTCCCATCTCGCCGTGCCGTTTCGAGAGAGAGTCCTACGCCCGATGCCGATCCTAGGGATTGCGCCGGACCGGTCACCGCCGGCGTGAGCTATTTGTGTGTATTGTGGTTTTGTGTGTGCGTGTTCATCGTGTTCTTCGTGCGTGAGTGCGTCATGTTCATCCTCCCCTCCTTCCCCCGCACTCCATCCTCGATTTGAGTGGGATTCGTGAAAGATCGGGCCACCCTAGAGGTTTGCCCTCAACATATTGGTATCAAGAGCTTCGTTGCTCACAAATTCCCCCACAAATTTTTCTTCTATCCACCAAATATTCGAAAATCCCCAAAAAAAGAGCCCATATTTGCCTTTGGATCGATCTCTTGATTTGGAGTGTTATTTGTGGTTTTGATCCGACCAAACCTTGTCTTAGGAGTTGGTCCAGCTTTATCCTGCGTTTTCCCAGCCCGATTTGGCCAGTTTTTCACAGATTTGAGGCCTTAAGGCGAGGATTTCCGCTCAAGAACACGAGCAGGAACCCCGCGCCGGAGTGTCCGGCCTGACTGGAGTGTCCGGCCGAACCCGATCGGAGTGTCCAGCCCAACCGGAGTGTCCGACACAGACAGACCGGAGTGTCCAGCTGTAACGCTAGTTTTGATAGTTTTGACTCATTTTTCGCATTGGCTAATTTCCTTTGTTTGCTCCTGTCCCATGTGCGTGTCAGCAACTCACAGCAAGCTTCCGCATCAACAACCCCCACGCTCATTGACACCACGGCCCACGAACATCATCCCACAACACCGACGGCAAGTTCATCATCACCAACGAAGGTATAACTTGCGTCACCTTGTTAACCCCTATCTTCCTTTGAGTGTACCTATCCCATGAGAGTGGATCATCTTGTGTTGCTTGAGCATTGTGCATTTGTCCTTGGATAGTGAGAGTGCAAGAGCAATATCAAGTGTGAATAGGTAGCATCAATAGAGAGCAAAAAAGAAGATACAAAGCAAAAGAAAAAGAAAAATAGTCTCCCCTTGCAAAAAGAGAGTCTCAAAGCTTGTAAGCAAGAGAGAAAGAAGAGTGCCCAAGGCAAGTGCACAAATCCGTTGCTCATTTTTCTTCTTTGCAAATGAGCCACGGTCTCTCCTTGCATTGGCACGACAACGAGCTTAGTCTTTGTTAGGACATTTTGATTGCTCATTGTCATAGTCGTGTCAATCCCAATTATCTCCACGTGTGTGTATATAGTCGTAGGTTCCCGTCATCCCTTTGAGTTGTTGACCTTCGCCTTTGACTTGAGTTTTATTGGATTTTACCCACTTTTGACTATCCCTTTTCTTTTGGTTGGTTCTTTGGCATTCCACAATCCTAACCTACCACCAACAAGATTTTGCGAGTTAGTTCTTTCTTTAGTGTGAGTTTTCTTTGCAATTCCACTTTGCACGCTTATAGCTCTCACTTGTGGTTTCTAGTTTGGTGCAATCCCCAAGGTGAGGTACAAGGCTAACACCACCATATTCCACTTCCATATACAGTACTTGTGTGTTTTGCATGATGGATAGGCACGGTGAGTCGAGCCAACCACCTCCCCAAGAAGAAGATCAAGGACCGTACATGACGCGCGCAAGTCACTTCATCGTCTGCCAAGAGTTCCGTGAATGTTGCCAATCACTTGAGACGCGACAAGATGAAAAATTTGGTGAGACGCAAACCGAGTTCAAGAACATCGACAACCACTTCGACGACCTCGAACAACAAATGCACGCAATGAATCACAACTTCGGTCACCAAAATGAAGCGCTTCAACGCTCCGTCGCTGAAACAAATGACAATCTTCGACGCCTCATCAACGGAATGGCAAGACCATGTTCACGCGCATCAAGCTCCTCACGTCGTCATGCTCCTCCTCAACAAGATCTACATCCAAGTGCTCCAAGACGCAATGATGCCCCTGTGGTTGAAGATGGAAGTTCTTCGAACTATATACCTTCCCCATGGCACGCCGCAACGTCAAGCTATGATGGTGATTTCTCTTCAAGGCCACGAGCAAGGCAAGAAGCACACCGTCATCATGCAAGGGCATTAGTGATCCAACAAGAGCAACCACAAGGAGAACCGCAAGTGCAACCGCATGTCTACCACCATCGACCGCGACACATACTTGACACAACAAGTGATGACTCCAATTTGGAGAATCAAGCTCGTCATCGACGTGAGGCTCTCCAAGATCCTCCTCCTCGTCATCAACGTCATGAACGTCCGCACTGACACCATGGTCATCACGAGGCACCTCCTCCACCTCAACAAAACATGGAGCGTCAAGTGGTACAAGTTGAGCGACGCCCACCACGTCAAGATGCTCAAGACCATGATCTTCGCTGTGAGGCCCATGTGCCTAATCTACATCACCAACCGAGGAACGAGCCTCCTCTTCGTCATCAACCACATCATGAGGCTCCACATCCTCAACACCCTCATGAGGCCCAAGTGCCTCAACTGTTGGGCCACGCAGAGAAAAACAAAACTTTTTCCTACGCGGTGATCCCAAGATCTAGCTTAGGTAGTAAGCCACAAGAAGTACCACAAGACGCGCGGTTGCGGAATCGATGAAGCACGTCGCTTGATGTAGTGCAGTCCTCACTATCCGTTCCGATCCACGATCATCGAAGTGTTGAACGTATAGCACCTCCGCCAGTATCCACACATACGAGGAGGAGCGCCGGTGATGGACTGCTAGGTCCGGTACGGCGGCGACAGGATAGTACAGGACTGGAGCTAGGGTTTCCAACACATGGAGTGACCAAACTGTGTGCTCTAAGCAGCTGCTCCCCAGCTTATATAGGGAGTGAAAGTGGGCTCCACTCACTTGTTTACCATTCACTAAAAGGCCTATATCAGTCACCGTGAGTCCAACTCACTGACTCTGCCCGTTTCCTTTTTGGGTCCAACCCAAATATGCTCCCGCTCTTAAGTGTGTGACCCGACAGGCTCATGGTGACCCGGACACGATCCGAGTCTCACTCGTGACCGATCAGTTGGTAGCGGCTCCTAGCAGAACGTGCCAACTCCCAAGTACCGAAGAGTCATGACGACATACCTTCCAATGCGACTTTCGTCTAAGTCCCTTTTGCCTCACGATATACCTTGTCGAACTATAGGCGAATAATCATCATCCCTTAAATAGTTCGACTCTCTTTCTCGATCCGAGATAAGTGATTCATCCGACTAACTCTTAGTCGGTCGCCTCGGTTAACACTTAACCAAGTCACGCATGGCCATGCTTTCTGAATCATATCTTCCAAGAGGGCCCAGAGAATATCTCTCCAAACGGAGGGGCAAAATCCCATCTTGGTTATTCACATCACGCAACTTGATTCTCAGTCGACCCGAACTCCACCTTTATAACAGCCTAGTGACGGAACAACGTTTGACAGAACCTAAGTTGGTGATCCTCAACTCGGATTGTGCAACAACCTCAGGTCTAAGTATTACATTGATTGAGATATACAAATGACGACTTATTCGTTGTATCTCAATATGGGTCAGTCCGACTCGCTAAACTCTTTAGCTGAATCCGTGTAAGTCGGAATAGCATCTCTATGCCCATGACAAGTGGCACCGAGTCATCAGCCGACTTTCACATTAGTCTAAGTTGTGTGTCCAGCACAACCTCAACGACCAAGGACAATCAGTATAGACAACATGAATATATAGTTCCACAATCGAATCACATATTCAATGATATATATTAGTAGTTCATACATGGACAATAACTTTATGAATACATTGGAAATAACATCATACATGATTGTCTCTAGGGCATATTGCCAACAGTCTCCCACTTGCGCTAGAGTCAATCATCCAACATCACATGTCTAGGCATCTAATGCCCATAGCTCTCAGGTGTGCCTCATGTTTCGGTTGTGGAAGTGGCTTTGTCAACGGATCCGCAATGTTTGCATCCGTGTGTACCCTGCATAACTTGATATCACCTTGATCCACGAATTGGTGAATAAGGTGGTACCGCATGAGTATATGTTTGTTCTTCTGGTGTTGTCTAGGTTCCTTGGTTTGTGCAATAGCACCATTGTTGTCACAATATACGTCTAACGGATTGGACGAGCCCTGAACCACACCAAGATCCATGAGGAAATTCCTCATCCAAACGGCTTCCTTTGCCGCCTCTGAGGCAGCAATATACTTAGCCTCTGTCGTAGACGCAGACACCGTCTCTTGCTTGGAACTCTTCCAGCTCACAGCCCCTCCGTTTATCACAAACACATATCCGGATTGCGAACGAGAATCATCCGAGTTAGTAAGATAACTCGCATCCGTGTAACCCCTTACACTGAGTTCATCCTTACCTCCATAAACCAGGAACATATCCTTAGTCCTTCTCAAGTACTTGAGGATATTTTTAGCCGCTGCCCAGTGGATTTCTCTAGGGTCAGCTTGGTACCTGCTCACAACACTTAGAGCATAGGAAACATCCGGCCTAGTACAAATCATAGCGTACATGATGGATCCGACTACAGAAGCATACGGAATCACACTCATCCGACTTCGCTCATCAGTTGTCGAAGGACACTGAGTCTTGCTAAGTTCTACACCACGGGACATCGGTAAGAACCCCTTCTTAGACGATTCCATGTTGAACTTCTTCAACACTTTGTCCAAGTATGTACTCTGACTCAATCCAATGAGCCACCTTGATCTATCTCTATAGATCCAGATTCCTAGTATGTAAGTCGCCTCACCCAAGTCTTTCATCAAAAAACTCTTTTCCAATGATTCCTTGGTCTCTTTCAACATCTAGACATCATTTCCAATCAGTAATATGTCATCCACATATAAGATCAAAAAGTTTACTTTGCTCCCACTAAACTTCTTGTATAAACAAGAATCATGATCACTCTTGATG
Source organism: Avena sativa (assembly GCA_916181665.1). Lineage (NCBI taxonomy): Eukaryota > Viridiplantae > Streptophyta > Magnoliopsida > Poales > Poaceae > Avena > Avena sativa. The sequence continues at coordinate 253,539,801 of OV702287.1, forward strand.
AAGCCAAACGATTTGACTACCTCATCAAAGCGAATGTTCCAACTCTGAGATGCTTGCTTCAACCCATAAATGGATTTCCGAAGTTTGCATACCTTGTCAGAATTAGCCGGATCGACAAAACCCTCGGGCTGTATCATATACACGTCCTTGGTTAAATTTCCATTAAGGAAAGATGTCTTGACATCCATCTGCCATATCTCATAGTCGAGATAGGCTGCTATAGCTAACATGATCCGAACTGATTTAAGCATCGCCACGGGAGAGAAAGTCTCATCGTAGTCAACTCCTTGAACTTGTCGGAACCCCTTCACGACAAGCCATGCTTTATAGATAGAAACATTTCCATCCATATCAGTTTTCTTCTTGAAGACCCATTTGCACTCGACGGGTCTTGCACCGTCTGGCAGATCAACCAAGTTCCAAACTTGATTTTCATCCATGGACTTTAACTCGGATCTCATGGCTCCAAGCCATGACTCAGAATTAGAACCCACCATCGCTTCCGAATAAGTTGCCGGCTCATCACTGTCTAACAGTAACACATCATGAACACTTCGCAATCTGGCCGATCTTCGCAGTGTTGGTGCTGTTTCCAGCTCAGGTACCACGACCGGCTCAACCTCCAAGGCCTTTGCTGACTCGCTACTGGCCGGTACCTCTCGAATTTCTTCGAGTTGCCCCGTGCTCCCACTGACTCCCCGACTGAGAAACTCTTTCTCAAGGAAGACACCGTTCCGAGCGACAAACACTTTGCCCTCTTCTCAGTTGTAGAAGTAGTAACCCAAGGTTTCCCTTGGATATCCTACAAAAATACACTTATCCGACTTAGCTGTAAGCTTGTCCGACTGTAGTCGCTTGACAAAATCTTCACAACCCCAAATCTTAAGAAAAGACAAACTCGGCTTCTTGCTAGTCCACATCTCATTCGGTGTCTTCTCTACCGACTTTGATGGTACTCTATTTAGTGTGAACGCTGCAGTTTCTAGATAATAACCCCAAAATGATAAAGGCAGATCTATCCGACTCATCATTGATCGTACCATGTCCAACAAGGTCCGATTTCTCCTTTCCGACACACCGTTTCTCTGCGGCGTTCCTGGAGGAGTGAACTAGGGAACTATTCCACAACTCTTCAGATGGTCATCAAACTCATGGCTCATGTACTCGCCTCCTCGGTCCGACCGAAGAAACTTTATTTTCTTGCCAAGTTGATTCTGTACCTCATTCTGGAATTCCTTGAACTTTTCAAAGGCATTCGATTTATGTTTCAGTGAAGGTAATGAAGTACTCATAACCACTTCTAGCTGTCGTGCTCATTGGGCCACATACATCATTATGTACTAGTCCCAATAAGTCGGACGCCCTTTCACAACTCTTTGCAAAAGGTGTCTTGGTCATATTGCCGAGTAGGAAGGATTCACATGTCTCGAACGACTCCAAGTCGAACGAAGTTAGGAGTCCATCATCATGGAGCTTCTTCATGCTTTTCCAACTTATATGACCAAGCCGACAATGCCAAAAGTAAGTCATATTCAGATCATTTGGTTTCAACCTTTTCACATTTATATTATAGACAGATTCACTATCAAGATTCAAAATAAATAACCCGTCTTGGACGGGTGCAAAGCCGTGAAACATATCATTCAAATATAAAGAACAACCATTATTCTTAATATTCGACTCATAGCCTTGTCTCATCAAACATGAGGCAGAAATAATGTTTCGACTAAGCACTGGAACATAATAACAATTATTCAGCTCCATTAAGAATCCGGAAGGTAAATGAAGTTGCATTGTGCCGACTTCCAACGCAGCGACTCTCGCTTTGTTGCCGACTCGAATGTCAACCTCGCCTCTCGCCACGCTCCTAGTTCTTACCAGTCCCTGCAACGAGTTGCAGATGTGAATAACGGATCCGGTATCATATACCCAAGAACTACCAGGTGCGCCAGCAAGATAAATGTCTATAACATTGCAAACAAGCGTACCTGAGCCGGAAGTCACACCTCCACTCTTGGCTTTATCAGCCAGATACTTGCTGCAATTCCTCTTCCAGTGGCCATCCGCCTTGCAGTAGGAGCAAGTGGATCCGGCTACAGGAGATGGCTTAGTCCCTGAGGAAGCGCTTTGGACCGGGTCCTCAGCCTTACCTCCCGACTTAGCCTTCTTCTTCTTAGTCCAAGAACTCTTCTTGAACTTAGCCTTATTCTGTACCATCAACACTTGACTGGCACCTTTCTTGAGATTCGCCTCAGCCTGCTTGAGCATCCCATGTAATTCAGTGAGCTTCTTATCCATACCATGCATGTGGTAGTTCGATATGAACTGACCATACGCACTAGGAAGAGAGTTCAGAATTATGTCCGTAGCGAACTCTTCGCTAATGGGGTAGCCCAATCTTTCTAGAGACTACACGTAACCAACCATCTTGATCACATGCGGACTTAGTGGATCACCATCCTTAAGCTTGCAGCTCAACAAGGCCTGAGAGACTTGATACCTCTCAGTCTTTGCCTGAGCCTGGAACATACTTTTGAGGCTTTCGATCATATCGTAGGCCTCAACATTCTCGAACTGCTGCTGCAAGTCCGGTTCCATGTGAGCAAGCATAAGACAGCTAATCTCCGTGGATTCATCACAAATCCGATGGTAGGCATTGGTGGCTGCGACAGTCGCATTCTCATTCGGCTCATCTAGAAGTGGGTTGTCTAGTACATGGTCCCTCTTTTCTTGCTTGAGAACAATTCTCAGATTACGATACCAGTTGGTGAAGTTAGTTCCATTTAGCTTATCTTTCTCTAAGATGGTTCTCAAAGCAAAACTGGAAATCTGAGGAAGACTGCTAGGTGCCATTGATCTACAACATAAAAATATGCAAAACACTTAAGACATGTATCCATAAAAGAGCAAGCATATTAAACACTTTAATACTTATGCTCCCACTAGAACCAACACCCCTCCGATGGTTACTTAGTGATTCAGGACCCTAAATAAGCAAGTCGACTAGTGAGCTTTAGCATCACCGCTAGCCATCAAGTGATCTAGGTAGACAACTCCTTGTCAATCGTATCTCATACGACTCCTATTGGATGGGTGGCATCACATGCCCCGGCTCCCATCCGACTTTTCCCTGAGTCCCACAACCGTTGTGATAGACCCCTCTAGATTACCAAGTGCTTCCGCTATTAGAGTCCGACTCGAACCCACCTAGTCGGAAAGAATTGATAGCACCTCAATTTTATGAGCCCACTACCAAAAATGTCCGACTTGTGATGGTGAAGCACTGGCGGGGAAACCGACTAGACCTTCTTTGAGGGATTATTTTCTACCAACTATCTAATAGAGGTAAAACAGAGACATAACAATAACACAAAATAAAGCAATTATAATGTGAAATGGTATGGCTCTCTTCATGGCGATCTCCATATCCACAAAACCTGTAATCCGACTCGTGTCAACTCTTGTCACGTGCCGTCTTACTCCATGTAGCCGACTTGTACACCAACTTCCATGCCATCCGGGTTCTCCAAACAGCTACACTAGCTAGTAATGTAAATTACATAGAGAATCCGACACGCAGGTCGTTATACAATAAGATGACAGCACCTAGGCTCCTGCCGGCTGACAAAAACCGTGATATGCAGATCACGTATGGATTACACACATCACATGCACATAAGCCATACCATTCACAACATCATCCTGCAAAAACAAGTTATGCATAGACACGATATCTACCGGCATTGTGAAACTCGCAACGACATCTAAGGCGCTACGACAAGGCGAAGCCGGAAATGGATCTGCATTCCGGACATGGATTTTGTCATCAGATAAAACAATTTTACCCAAATCCGATCCGGACTCTGATTCGACCAAACTCTTTGATCTTCGATCACCGCATCCGGGTTTACGGGTCACAGTCTACCCCAATGGCGGAAGCCGACCCGATAGGGGTATGTTGTTCCACGACCTTAGTAGTTAGATCACGAAAACCAGATCATCCATTCCCTGAGTACAGTTGATCCAATCAACTTTGTACAAAACCGATCTATCTCATAGATTGACCACCAAAACTTCAATTAGAACCAGTCTAACGCCAGCCGCATATCACATATGCATGATCTCCAGGCTAAAACCAGAAGCTATCGCTCTGATACCACTGTTGGGCCACGCAGAGAAAAAACAAAACTTTTTCCTACGTGCTGATCCCAAGATCTAGATTAGGTAGTAGGCCACAAGAATTACCACTACACGCGCGGTTGCGGAATCGATGAAGCACGTCGCTTGATGCAGTGCAGTCCTCACGATCCGTTCCGATCCACGATCGTCAAAGTGCTGAACGTACAACACCTCCGCCAGTATCCACACGTACGAGGAGGAGCGCCGGCGATGGGCTGCTAGGTCCGGTACGGCGGCGACAGGACAGGACTGGACTGGAGCTAGGGTTTCCAACACATGGAGTGAACTAACCGTGTGCTCTAAGCACCTGCTCCCCAGCTTATATAGGGAGTGAAAGTGGGCTCCACTCACTTGTGGCCCATTCACTAAAAGGCCTATATCAGTCACTGTGAGTCCAACTCACTGACTCTGCCCGTTTCCTTTTTGGGTCCAACCCAAATATGCTCCCGCTCTTAAGTGTGTGACCCGACAGGATCATGGTGACCCGGACACGATCCGAGTCTCACTCATGACCGATCAGTTGGTAGCGGATCCTAGCAAAACGTGCCAACTCCCAAGTACCGAAGAGTCATGACGACATACCTTCCAATGCGACATTCGTCTGAGTCCCTTTTGCCTCACGATATACCTTGTCGAACTATAGGCAAATAATCGTCATCTGTTAAATAGTTCAACTCTCTTTCTCGATCCCAGATAAGTGATTCATCCGACTAACTCTTAGTCGGTCGCCTCGGTTAACACTTAATCGAGTCACGCATGGCCATGCTTTCTGAATCATATCTTCCGAGAGGGCCCAGAGAATATCTCTCCAAACGGAGGGGCAAAATCCCATCTTGGTTATTCACATCACGCAGCTTGATTCTCAGTCGACCCGAACTCCGCCTTTATAACTGCCCAGTGATGGAACAACGTTTGACAGAACCTAAGTCGGTGATCCTCAACTCGGATTGTGCAACAACTTCAGGTCTAAGGATTACATTGATTGAGATATACAAATGACGACTTATTCGTTATATCTCAATATGGGTCAGTCCGACTCGCTAAACAGTTTAGCCGAATCCGTGTAAGTCGGAATAGCATCTTTATGCCCATGACAAGTGGAACTGAGTCATCAGCCGACTTTCACATTAGTCTAAGTTGTGTGTCCAGCACAACCTCAACAACCAAGCACAATCAGTATAAACAACATGAATATATAGTTCCACAATCGAATCACATATTCAATGATATATATCAGTAGTTCATACATGGACAATAACTTTATGAATACATTGGAAATAACATCATACATTGCCTCTAGGGCATATTCCCAACATCAACATCGTCAACAACCGTGCCAAGAGCAAGAGCAAGCACCTGAACAACATTATCAAGAGCAAGCTCATCGCAACGATTGCATGGAAGATGAAGACCATCATCAACATGGCAACAATCGCTACTGTGACCGCAATGAGGAAGAAACATTTGGCAAGCTCAAGTTCACAATTCCCAAGTTCACCGGATCCAATGACCCCGAAGAATACCTCTCGTGGGCACTCAAGGTCGACAAGATCTTCCGCATGCACAACTATAGCAACGAGAAGATGGTCGCCATGGCTTCGCTTGATTTTGATGATTACGCCAACCTTTGGTGGGAACAAGTTCAATTTGCCCGTGATGCAAGACATGAACCGCCAATCACAACTTGGCATGACATGAAGCCTCATATGAGATCCCGCTTTGTCCCCGCGCATTACACGCGTGACCTCTTCAACAACCTTCAATCGCTTCGTCAAGCGACAAAGACCATGGAAGAGTACTTCAAGGAAATGGAACTCAACTTGATTCACGCCAACATTGATGAGCGCATGGAGCAAACAGTGGCACGTTTCCTTATTGGCTTGAATCACCCAATCAAGAGCATCATCGAGTTCCAAACATACAACAACATGGTTGAGCTTGTGCACATCGCAACAACGGCTGAACGTCAAGTGCAAGAGGACATCAAGTACAACAAGCCCAAGACATATTTCACCTACAAGCAAGCTTCAACCGCTACACCAACAACTTTCAATGGAAGCTCCTCAAGTACCTCCAAGCCTTCCTTCAAGCCCACACTTCCTCAAGGAAAACTGCCCCCAAGTGGCAAACAAGCAAAGAGTGACACACCTTTCAACGCTCAGTGCTACAAGTGTGGAGGCAAAGGACACAAGTCGGCCGAATGTGGAAACAAGAAAGTCTTGTTCATCCATGACAATGGTGATGAAGAGTACTTGAGTGAAGATGAATTTGATGCCCGAGTCAAGGAAGCAATGGCAAGACAACGAGTGGAAGATGACCAAGAACTCCTCATGTGTGAACATGACGCAAGTCCATCGCTTGTCGTCACAAGGATCTTGACCACTAGGGCAGAAGAGCATGAAGACCAACGCTCCAATATCTTCCAAACTTCAATAGCAAATCTATCAAGGTGATCATAGACGGAGGGAGTTGCCACAACCTTGCTAGCACCGAGTAGTGTGAGAAGCTCAACCTCACACTCCATCCGCACAAGCACCCCTACCACGTGCAATGTCTAAGTGACCAAGGGTCCGTGAAGATCAAGCATACTGTATCAGTCTCCTTTGTCATTGGTCCTTACAAAGATACGGTGGAGTGTGATGTGGTTCCTATGACAGTTTGCACATGCTTCTTGGTCGACCATGGCAATTTGACAAGGCTGCTCAACATGACGGTCGCACCAATGTATACACCTTTAAATGTCTCAACAAAATATGTGTTTTGCAACCAATGACTCCTAGATAAATAATTGCGGACAATGCAAAGGCTTTGGCGAGTGCGCAAAGCACAACACCTACTTGTGAGAAGAGCGGTGAGAGAGAGAGAACCACCTCATAGTGAGTGAGAGCCACAAGCCAAACTCGAGTGGAAAAACTAAGAGTGTTCTCCTTGCCACCAAAAGTGAGATGAGACATGTTCGGAATAACCCATCCATCTTGCACTATGTCCTCCTTTGCAAGGGACTAGCGCAAGGAACTCATGAATTAACCAATGTTCCTCCATCTTTGATGATTGTTTTGCAGGAATTCAAGGATGTGTTCCCAGAAGAGCTTCCACATGGCCTACCTCCTCTTCGCGGCATCGAACATCGCATTGACCTCATCCCTGGTGCACCACTTCCCAACCACGCCGCTTACTACACGAACCCGGAGGAGACAAAGGAGATTGAACGTGAAATCAACCAACTCGTCTCCAAAGGTTTGATCCAAGTTAGCACTAGTCCAAGTGCCGTACCCGTGATACTTGTTCCAAAAACATATGATACGTTACGATTACGCATGGACTGCCATCCAATCAATGCTATCACCGTGCGTTATCGACATCCCATACCACGTCTCGATGAAATGCTTGATGAATTGTGTGGAGCCACTATTTTTTCGAAAATTGATCTTCGTAGTGGTTACCATCAAATACGCATGGCTGAAGGTGATGAGTGGAAAACTGCCTTCAAGACCAAACTTGGTATCTATGAATGGTTGGTTATGCCCTTTGGTTTATCTGATGCCCCATCCACTTTTATGCGCCTTATGAATCACATCTTGCGTTCTCTCATTGGAAAAAGTGTTGTTGTCTATTTCGATGATATTCTTGTTTATAGCAAATCACTTGAGGACCATATAACACATGTCAAGGAAGTTTTGCAAATCCTTCGACATGAAAAGCTTTATGCTAATCTTCCCAAGTGCACTTTTGCTAAAGACAAGTTGATTTTTCTTGGATTTGTCGTTTCTTCGAAGGGAATTGAAGTTGATGTTTCTAAGGTAAAGGACATACGAGATTGGCCCATCCCAACAAATGCGAGTGAACTTCGGAGTTATCATGGGTTGGCCGGTTTCTATCGTCGCTTTGTTAAAGACTTTTCCACCATTGCTTTCCCTCTCAACAAGTTGACGAAAAAGAATGTCACCTTCGTGTGGGGCAAAGCACAACAAAAAGCTTTTGATGAACTTAAAAAGAGCATCACCGAAGCACCTCTCCTTGCGTTACGAGATTTCACAAAAACTTTTAAGATAGAGTGTGATGCTAGTGGTATTGGCATTGGAGGAGTCCTTATGCAAAGCGAACGTCCTATAGCCTACCATAGCTAGAAACTCGATGGTGCTCGCCTTAATTATCCAATTTATGACAAATAGCTTTTTGCCTTAGTTCGTGTTCTTCAAGTTTGGCAACACTACCTATGGCCCAAGGAATTTATCATACATTCCGACCATGAGTCGTTGAAATATCTCAAAGGCCAAGCCAACTTGAGTAAGAGACACGCTAAGTGGGTTGAGTTCATGGAGTCTTTTCTGTACATTGTCAAGTATAAGAAGGGAAAAGATAATTTTGTCGCGGGCGCTTTGTCTCGCAAACACACAAGCCTTCTTACGAGACTTGAAATCAACGTGTTGGGTCTCGAGGAAATAAAATCTTTGTATGCTTCCGACCCGTCCTTTGAACCAATTTTCGCAAAGTGCTCCATTGACAAAGGAGTTGATGATTTCTATTTGCATAAGGGCTTTCTCTTTAAACAAAACAAGATTGGCATTCCGAAATCGTTGCTCCAACTTTTGCTTCTCCAAGAATCTCATGGTGGAGGCCTTATGGGTCACTTTGGCCGTGACAAGACATTGGACATGCTCTCCACTCACTACTTTTGGCCAAAGATGAAGCGCGACGTGGAGTGCTATGTTCAACGATGCACGACAGGTGTTCAAGCTAAGTCGCAAGCTAACCTGTAACATCCCAAAACTCTAATCCAAGTGATCAAGATCCAAATAATCAAAATTTAGAGTTAACAAAAACTTTCCCAATTAAAATTATTAAAGCATTCATATGTTTGTGCATTTAAATAGGAGTTGTTTTGAATTGCCTTGTTTAAGTGATCCATTGCTTGTAAAATGATTCTTAGGTGAAATAAACATCATCTAAATCATTCCCAAACAAATCCCAAAGAAAAACAAATCAAAATGAATAAAATAACCAAATGGTCATTTGTGCCATTTTAATCAACATGCCTACTTTGGCTATTCCTAGGACTCAATTCTTAAATGAAATAAATGTGGATCTTTGCACCCCTTGCTATTACATGTAATGATGTACCAAGGCCCACTTTGTGATCTGCCAAAAACTTTCAAACACTAATTTTAAATGGCATTTGAAAATTGAATCTAGTTCATATGGGAAGACCCCACTTTTTCAAAAACCACTCAAATGAGCTTTATTTTGAAAACCCAAGCAACCATAGGTGATCAAGCTTATGACTAACACACCCACCAAAAATCTTTTCAAAATTCAAAACTAATTTTCTTGCGGCCATTTTCACAAACACTTGGCAGGCAGGAATCAAACTCTAATCCTAGCTCACTGTTTTCTACAGGGTTTTGCCCCCATTTGATCTCCATTTACTCCCTCTGTCTCCACTTGATCCAACCAGTCCATAAACACCCCATCCCCTATCCCCTAGCAGCAGTGCCATGCCACCCCGAGGACATGATCGCCGGCCTAACTTGCCAACGCCGCAGCAGACCGCCCCTCTCTCTCTCGCCATGTCTATGAGCTAACCTAGACCGCACCGCCACCCTTTGTCCCTTCCCCGAGCACAGCCGAGCCGTGGACCACCCGCAGCGTGCCGCGCCCAGAGTGTCTGCGCCATGCCGAGCACGCGCCAGAGCGCCGCGCCCGACAAGCGTGCACGCGCCGCCCCTCGACCGTAGCACGTGCTCACCGCTTCGCCACGACCCAGGGAACCCCCCAGACATGCCCGTTCGCTGCCATTTGAACCACAGCCACCGCACGCCGTGAAGACCGCCGCCTCTGCCGCTCAGAGCGTGAGCACCGCCCGACCATTTGACACCGCCCCTAGTCCTGCATTCAAGCCATAGCGCACCGCCAGGAGGCAGGCCACCGTCCCCTACCTCGAGCCACACTGCTAGCACGTTGTGCAGCCCTCGCCAGAGCCGCCCGCACATCACTCTCGGTCGCCTCGTCGAGCTATAAATAGAGGCCACCCCAGCACAAACCACTCACACCATTCCACTCCCCTATCCTCACTGGTCCTTCCCCACCTCTAGCTGGAGCAGCCCGAGCACTTGTTCACCGGAATTTGGCTAGAGGAGTCCGCTACAGAGGAGGAGAAGGCGACGTCGATTTCATCCACCCCCGGAGCTGCCTCGACCACCCCTGACCTCGCCATCATCCATCAGTTCGTTTGCCCACCTTGCCGTCGTCGCTGGAGCCTTGGTACGCCCCTTGAGCACCCCCACCGAGCCGCTAGGGTTAGACTTCACCGGCGACCTGTCCGTCGTCGACGACGAGCCCCAGCCGTTGATCTTAGTTCTAATCTAATGGCCCACATCGCCCCGTACCGCTTCGCATGTTAAGGGCCACTGACCAGTGGACCCCCTGTCAGCTGTGCCCCGCGCCGTGGAGTGCCACTGGGCCAGCCCGTTAGCTTTCCCGCGCGACCCATTTAATTCAAATTAGTATTTTTCTATTTTAGTTTGAACCTAGTTCTGTCCTTTAGTTTAAAAATTAATTCAGAGAGATCTAGAAATCCAAATGGAGTGATTCCAATTTTGTTAGAAAGCTAATGAAAATATCTATCCAAGCCCATTGGATTTAATTCAATTAGAGTTAGATATCTCTCCTAGTAAAAATAACAAGACATAAGATTTTGCACATTCAAACATTTTTATAAAATCAACTATGATAGCTTTTGAGTTGATTCCAACTCTCAAAAATCACATTTAAGCATAACTATCTGAATATGTAATAATATTAAGGTTTACCTGCAGTGACTTTGGACTAGTACCAAATAATGCTATATAGGCATTTCTAGTCACTTTAAATCATTAAATATTAAACTTAAACCAAAGTAATTGTCATCCAACCCTTAAATCACATTCCCACATGTTAGATATTGTTGTGATGACATGTGTCCACATGATCCCATATTTTAAGTGGTGAATATTAAATCTTAGTTATTTTCAATGAGTAGAAATTACTTTTCTTAAATAAAAAGAATGAAACTAGTTAATAAAACTTGTGATGCTTATGATGATAATAGATCATCAAATGTTTGCCTTAGAGTGCTAATTAGACTAGTTAAGTACTGTTTGGTGATTGTGTACTCCATATGTATTTATAGACGATAGTACCGACAAGGAGGAGGAGTTCTATCAAGAGGAGGAAGAAAACTTCAACCACTACACTGCACAAGGCAAGGCATCATTAACAATGCAAGCCAACACTTGCAAGTATAATGCTTAGCAAGCTAGAATTAAGCTAGATGATTGAGCAAAGATGCTTTAGGCATGCTTTGGTTATACCACCTTGACTATTACTTACCCCAAGTATTACTTTCCAAGCTTTACTTCCTTTATTTACCAAAGTCCCTTACTTGTTTTGAAGGTAGCATAAAGAGTATAAACTTTACCTATTTAGATAGCTTTAGATGTCATTCTATGGCATGAGATTGATCCCATCTTTCCACCTTAGTGAACACTCTTAACTTAGTAGTTTAGAGTTAGATAAAAACTTGAGTCACTTTAGATGGGAACACTTGGTGAAAATGAATTGAGAAAACCTTGGAATGATGAGTCATTCTATTGAGATGTTTTGACATGTGTGAGAAACAAAAATGGTTTATGATGGTAAAAATGTTGAGGCATGAGCTTTAACCTTTTTTCAAAACTGATGGTTGGATTCGGATGCGATACCATTCCAAATTTACCGTACAACCACAATACCTAAATTGGGTAAGGCCTAGCCAAAAATTTATATGCATTAGTATTAGTTCCCTCGTGGGAGAGGTTTAAGCTGAGGCTACCTCTCAATGTTGTCCACCTATGCAGTGCCCAAGATGACAGATGGTCATGGTTGGGAGGCCATGCTCATAGGAGAGGTGCTTATACTAGGGTGTGTAAAGGAAAGGTTATGTTTGATTATCTGCATACTAAGTATGATGATTTAGGGTTATCCCTGACAGATGTATCGAATCTTGTGATGAAAGTGTACCACCTCTGCAGAGTGTCAAACTATTTGAATAGCCGCGTCCGCGGTTATGGACAGTTGGAATGGCCATACTGTTTCGTTGTCAGATGTTTTCAAAATAACTTATGAAATGAATGATGAATATTGACTTGACCACAACAGGGTTGTGTTTATGACACTAGCTTCCCAACTTAAGTAATTCTAGAACTTTATTTTATCTTTCTTTGCATCTGAACTCAGCTTAGGTTTCAAACTTAACCTTATAGCTAAACTTAGAGTTAGTACTTTACATTAGAATTATACTACTTGTTAGTGGTAGGTTGCAAGTACTTAAAGAGTACTCACGGCTTTTGTCCCTGGCTATTCTCATGGCCAGACTATGAAGGAGACTACCAAGATGATGGCCAGCAGGATGGCTATGATAACTAGGACTATCTGCCTTCGTCAGCATTGCCTGTGCCCCTGAAGATGGACCCCACCGCTACGCTTATCTTTTATTCCGCTGCTTGTTGTATTAAGACTGGATCATGAGATCCTTATTTGTGTAAGACCTTATTTATGGTTTGTAATGGATGATGTACTATGATATCCAATCTGTTATGTCTCGCAAAAATGGTAATCCTGGGATTGCGATGAATGACATAACAGGCATCTGGGATTAAAAATCCGGGTGTTGACAAGTTGGTATCAGAGCCATCCTGACCATAGGAGACCCTAGTTAGAATGGACGTCCGAACAAAAACTTAGTTTCAAACCCAAAGTGAGTATTTATGAAAAACTATTTCCTCTCTTATCCTTGGGAATTCATTCTTTATCAAAAATTCATGTCCTAAAATTCTTACAGTGGCTAGTCACCGCTGATCTTAGAGGAAGCATCGAAGCACCAACGTCCAGGAGAATCCAGTTCTCCGTGAGAGAGAACAACTGCTAGATGGATTAGCCAGGGCAATGCATGAAGCTGTCGCACGTCTGTGTGCCCTCAGTGTCAACCAACTCCAGGGAACCCGTTTTGCTCTCTATGCAAGACATGACTTCATGGGAATGCCAATGGAGATGCCAAGCCACCCAGAGCTGAAGCGTCAAGTGGAGAACCTTGACTTCCTGTTGTATGATCGCCAGAAGGAATTGGACAATGCTAGGGAGTTCGCCAACCACAACCATGCCATTGCTGCCCAGAAGGCCTAGACTTTCTCACTGCTAGTCAAGGATCGTCAGTCTCTTCGCCTCCAACGCGAAAAGAAGGATCGCAACATCGCCCGTCTTCGCAAGAAGGTGGTTGACCTCGAGAAGACCGTCAAGGAGCAAGAAGCTCAGCTTGCAGCAAAGGAGGAAGAAGAGGATGGTGAAGACATCCAGGGAGACATGGATTCTTACCTCAGCAATGATGATGACTTTCTGGAGGAGGATGCTGTGGACTTCTACACTGACGATGAGGACTCCGACTTCATCGACGATGAGTAGATGCACTAGAGAACTGGCGTAGCATGAGATATATCGGTCCCACTGTATCGTAGCTCACAGAATGGTTCTTCAAACCATCTGTTTTCCTTTATTGTTGTGGTGTGTGTTTGTATCGTATGCTTGTTTGCATGAATGAAATGAAGTTAGTTGCAAAACCTGAGTCAAACTCAAAGTTGTAGCTTGAAATCAAAACCATGAACCTTAGAACTTTCCCTCTTACCCCTTTATCTACCTCAATCTTCAGATGACTCGTGGAAACCAAGGAGGGAGAAGCTTGTCGCAAGACCCAATGCTGCAGATCTTGCAGAATCTCATCGCAGACAGAGAAGCAAGCAGGGCAGAATGCCAAGCTAATCTAGCAACACTGTAATAGATCGCCCGGATGGCTCTCAACAACCAAGGGCATGGAAACCAGGATCACCATGGATCCAAACTCAAAAACTTCCAGAATACCAATCCCCCAATCTTCAACCAAGTTGAAAACCCACTAGATGCTGATGACTGGTTACAGACAATGGAAAACAACTTAGAAGTTGCAGGAGTTGATGACAACGAGAAAGTTCTCTTTGCCACCCACTATCTGGCGGGAGATGCAAGAGCTTGGTGGACTAGTATCCGTAACATGAACCATGGTCAAGTGATGACATGGGAAACCTTCAAAACCAAGTTCAGCCGCACCCACGTGCCGCAAGGTCTAGTCACCAGACTAAGAGATGAGTTTCGCAACTTGAAGCAAGGCAGAATGACTGTGGTGGAATACCATGACAGATTCCTGTTGCTTGCAAGGTACGCCCCTGATGAGATCAACACAGAGGTCAAGAAGGAGAGATTCCTGAACGGACTGCATGATTAGATGTAGACTGTCCTCGTCAACATCCGCTTTGAGGATATCGAAGAGCTAGTCGACTCTGCCATTCATATGGAAGGGAAGATTAATCAGGCAAACGATAACCGCAAGTGTCGTATGATGCAGCAATATGGATCCAGCAGTCACTAGAAGTACCGTCCCAACCCCTCACCAGGATATGCACCAAGGAACAATCGACCCCCAATGTCTCGCCCAAGCTACCCCAACTGTAGCGGAGGCAATGTGAAGTCCAGAGGAAACAATCACAACTCTGGCAACACCAACAATTTCAACTGTGCCCCTCCCAAGAACAACAACAACAACAACACTGCACCCAGAACTGGCAGCAATGTTGTGCCCATCACAGCAAAAGACAAGTCCCAGATCACCTATTTCGAGTGTGGAGTGAAGGGTCACTATTCCAATGAGTGTCCCAAGAAGACTGCCACCACTACCAATGTGAATGCCCCAGCTCAACAGCAGCGTCGTGTTCAACCATGGAGAAGATTTGCCCTAGGGAACCCTCACAACTGCAACCGTCGTCTCTTCCACATGAACGCCGAAGAAGCCCAAGAAGCGCCAAATGTAGTGCTCGGTATGTTTTCTGTCAACTCAGTTTTAGCAAGAGTATTATTTGATTCGGGAGCATCGCATTCATTTGTCACTGAAGAATTTGCAAAGATTCACCCAACCAACTTGAAGCATGTCATGATAGTTCAAATCCCCGGATCAACTACAAAAGCTAGAAAAATTTGCAAAGATGTACCTATCAGGATACATGGGATAGATTTTTATGCCAACCTTATAGTACTTGGAACCAAAGGATTGGACGTAGTACTAGGTATGGACTGGATGTCAAGGCATAAAGGAATGATAGACTGTGCTAAGAAAGCCATCACCATGACCAGTAGTTCCGGAATAACAGTAGAGCATATATCTGAAACCTTACCCCGCCAATTCAAGTGCAACAAGAGTCTAGCCCTACCCACCATAGACCAAGTAAGAGTAGTCTGTAAATACCTGATGTGCTCGTCGTTCTTCGTAGAGCTCGTTGGGAACCCCAAGAGGAAGGTATGATGAGCATAGCAGTAAGTTTTCCCTCAGTTGTGAAACCAAGGTTTAATCGAACCAGTAGGAGCAAGGAAACACCCCAAAGGTGTTACTAGATGAGCTTTGGCAGGGCGCACTACCGATGCTAGTAGCAACGTGGAGACCTGCACAACAGAACCACAGAACTTTGTCCCCAACTTGCGATGAGGTTGTCAATCTCACCGTGTTTTGCGGAAAACAAAGGATTAAACGTATCGAATGGAAAGAAGTAAAGGTTTGCAAAAGTAAACACAAAGAAGTAAACAGTTGTAGATTGTATCTAAAGAGAAAGGACCGGGATCCATAGTTCACTAGAGGTGGCTCTCCTTAGATAGATAACATGCTGGGTGAACAAATTACAGCGGGGCAATTGACAAACACCAAGAAAGCAATACATGCATATACTAATCATCTTGACTCCTTTGAGACTTGATTGGGCATTACAACATAATACATAGACTGCCATCCAACTGCATCTATGACTAATAATCCACCTTCAGGTTATCATCCGAACCCCCTCCAGTATTAAGTTGCAAGCAACAGATTATTGCTTTACGAACTGCGTGTAAAGTAAACAATACGATTGTTCTATGGACAAAGGATTGTTGTTTTCTCCCTAGTAGCAACAGCACATCTAGTACCTTAGAGATTTCTGTCACTTCCCCAGATTACTAGAGGCATGAACCCACTATCAAGCATAAATACTAACTCTTGGAGTTGCTAGCATCCACTTGGCCAAGATAGCTACTAACAACGGAAAGCATGCAAGATCACAAATAACAAAGACATGATAGAATCAATAATCAATATGAAATAGCATCTCAATATCCATCGGATCCCCGCAAACACAACATGTATGAATTTCAAATAGATGATCTTGATCATGAACGGAGCTCACAAGATCTAAACATGAAAGCACAAAGGAGGAGAACCAGCCATCTAGCTACTACATGGATCCGTAGTCCAAGGATGAACTACTCACGCATCACACCGGAGGCTTGCATGGTGATGAAGAAGGCCTCCAGGGTGAATTCCCCTTTCCGGCAGGGTGCCAGGAAGAGCTTCAGATCCCTCTCGATCTAGGGATGGAGATGACGACGGCTACAGACTCTTTCATGGATTTTTGATCGGGTACTTAGGGTTTTCATCTCGAGGGCAATATATAGGCGGAAGGAGAGGCCGAGGGGGTGCCGGGAGCGGCCACACCACCCCCTGGCGCGGGCCAGGCCTGGCCGCACGGCCAGGTGGTGTGGTGGCTCCCTGGCCCTTCTCCGTCTCGTATTCTGGCACTTGATCCCTTCCGGAAAAATAGGCACTTTGGCTTTTGTCCCGTCCAATTCCGAGAATATTCATTTTCTAACTTTCCTGGAACCAAAAACAGCAGAAAACAGGCAGCTGGCACTGTGGCTCTTGTTAATAGGTTAGTCCAAGAAATCAGATGAAAAGCACTCTAAAGTTGGAACAAAACACAAGAAAGTGGATAAAACCAAGCATGGAACATCAAAAATTACGGATACGTTAGCAATGTATCAACATCCCCAAGCTTAACTCCTGCTCGTCCTCGAGTAGGTAAGTGATAAAAAGAAAGAATAATTTTTGAGGTGAGATGCACCATCATAAACTTGATCAAAGTGTTTGTAAAACATTGATATCTGGGATCATAGTACTTCAACATAACATGAAAGATAAAGTTCTAACAATAAGGCATAGCAACTATGTTGCAACATGAAAAGGCACAAACAAAAGATTCATGAATAACAATGCTTTGCAACACACTTGTTTGTTTCACATAAAGAAAACATAGCATAGTGGCATTCAGCTTGTCCCTCATAGAGTAGCAAATATAATTGCATAGGACACCTTCAAAGTTCATAAGAGTGACTAGATACAAATAGTTTAAGAACAAGCAATATCAAAATTATGCATCAATCAACAAGTCTTGGGACAATGCACATAGAACTAAGAATGGCCACTATGCTCTCAAAGTAGGTGCATAAAGATAGAAGGTGGGATCATAGTACTTCAATCATAACATGAAAGACAAAGTTCTAGCAATAAGCAAAGAAACTATGATGCAACATGAAAAGGCACAAACAAAAGATTCATGAATAACAATGCTTTGCAAGACGTTTGTTTGTTTCACATAAAGAAAACATAGCATAATAGTATTCAGCTTGTCCCTCATAGAGTAGCAAATATAAATGCATAGGACACCTTCAAACTTCATAAGAGTGACTAGATACAATAGTTTAAAACAAGCAATATCAAGTTATGCATCAATCAACTAGTCTTGGGACAATGCACATAGAACTAAGAATGGCCACTATGCTCTCAAAGTAGGTGCATAAAGGTAGAAGGTGGAGACTCAATATAATGGTGGAAGAAAGGCCTTTTTTTAAAGGAAGTAGGGATTCAAGTCTCATAAAGAGCTTCCAAAAATTATGGTACTTAATAGCTTTCAGATCTCATTGCCCCTATCATAAGCATCTTGAAGTGATTAAGGTTAAAGTGAACAAACTATGGTGTACATGCTTGACGAAGTATAAGTCAGAAATCTCATGTCCCTTGTATACGAGGGCCGCTCCTCATGCTACTCAAGTTTAGTCACCGGTAAGTTCTTGTCATCGTAAGTACATGTGTATCATAGAGAACGCCAACGGGGTACCCCTTGCCCGATGATACGGAAGAATCGACAAGGCAAGCAGACAAAGAGCATCTCAGCATTCTTCTTATTTACCATGGGAATATGTTGCTTTTTTCTCTCTTTCCTCTTTTCATAGTATCTCTTTTTTTCTTTTATCTTTTTTTCTCAATATAGGACTCTTTTTTTATAAGAAGAATGCTTCATAGACAGCTCATTATGGTTACGCTGCAGGTTTCCACCATGTCAGCATGGATTAGACCAGCGGCCCAGGCATTTCTCTAACACATATACATAACTCCATGGACTTACAAGCTCCCCTTTCATTTCACACCGACGACATACATATACAAAAGAGCATGATATCAACTAGGTACAAGTACCAAGTGCAATGTTGAAAGCGTTCCCCATGAAAGCATGGTTCTGCTAATTCCCAACAAATAAGTGCAAGCATATACAACATAGACAACACAATGGTTCAAGTTTATTAAGGGCAAGTAAAGTAAAGTGTGCCATCAAGTTCGTGAGAGCTTTAATCAGTAGTTTTCTCATAACAAGTTTAATTTGGAAGGTAAACAAAAGCATGAATATACTTGGAATAACATAAGCTAGTAGATAGGTATGGTGGACTCTTTGGAATAACTTGGTTTAGGGAGTTGGATGCATGAGTGGAACTCATACTTGGTTGTGGAGGGTAGCAAAAGACTGGGAGCGACAAACTAAGAGAGCAATAATGGCCATAGTCATGCAGAGCGACAAAACATCATTGATCAAAGCATAAAGTGATACTACAAGTTGAAAACTAAAGGATCATAAAGGCTATGGTGACTTGAAACAGTCATAACATGGTGTGAGCATGCGCCAAGTCAACCCAAATAAAGCATCAAAGGAGAATACCACTATACTATGCTTTAATATGCTAAAACAACGCATGATTCATCCAAGGCACATTAAGCAATCTCCATTGTTTATAACAAGTCATGCTACAACAAAGAATACTAAGCATAAATCCAAAATAATATCAAGCATGGCATGACAAAGCATAGGCCACAGTCAAAAACAAGCTCTTTTTACCACATAAGTATGAACTTTCCTACTCTTTTTCAAACCAAACCAAACCATTTGCAAACCAATGTATGAAAGAGGGGGTCCAACCAATTTATTCAGAAAACTAAGAAAACCAAGAAAACGAAAAACCAAAACGAAAACCAAAAAGAAGATGCTCCAAGAACAACACAACTGTGCATGAAACAATAAAAATGAAGCGTTTGGAAGAAACCTGGAATTTTTATTGATGAAGAAGTGGATGCCTTGGGCATCCCCAAGCTTTGACGCTTGTACTTCTTGGATATTTCTTGGGGTGACACGCGTGGCATCCCCAAGCTTGAGCTTTAGTCCATCCTTCATCTCATTACTCATTCCTTCCATACACCTGAAAATTTTCCTTCATACAAAACTTCACATAATCTCATTAGCAACATTAGTGCACTTAAGATAAATAAGTCTTAAGGTTCAGTTCTAACACCAAATAAACTTCCATTAGAACACTAGCTACTGTAGCACTCCCTTCAAAAAGCTCAATTCCCCAAAAGAACTCAAAAAGGAACCCACAAGAAGTAAATGCAGAAAATGGCAGAAATCTGTCAAAACAGACCAGCAGGTAAAGACGAATTTTTTCGAAGACCTTCTGTTGCTCAAATCAAAAAGTGTTGAACTAACGAAAGTTAGATAACAACCTGGGGCAGAATCACCAAAAATTAAAGCTCAATCCGACATACAGAGCTCTCTCACGAATTTTTACGGTGAAGCACAAAAATCTGTTTCGGGGCAGCAACTTTCCCAATCATTACTTCACTCTCATTAGAGGTTACTCTTGGCACAAAAAGCAAATAAAAAGGATAAGGAGAGGTTATTGAGGTAATAACTTCCAAGACTCATCTAAAACTTTTGGGTTATCTCCCAATAAGTACTTTTCTTTAACGCCTTTAAGTTAGGCATAAGAAGCAAAGAAAGAATCAAGTGTTCTCAAATGAAGAAGCATTAAGACCAAATTTTGTTTTCATAGGAGAAGCAAAAGAAATCTTTTCTCTCTTTTTAGGGAAGTGTTCTATACCTTTCTTGAGTTGGAGTTGATATTTAATGGTGCCTTATTTCATATCAATGATGGCACCAATAGTTCTAAGAAAAGGTCTTCCCAAAGTAATAGGACAAGAAGCATTGTATTCAACATCCAAAACATAGAAATCAACGGGGACATAGGAATCATTAACCATAATAAGAACATCATTAATACTCCCAATGAGTTTCTTTTTAGCACTATCATCAAGTGGGACATTCAAATAGCAATCTTCAAGAGGAGGCAAATCAAGCATATCATAAATCCTTCTAGGCATAATAGAAACACTACTATCAAGATCACATAAAGCTTTGAAATCAAAGTCATTAACTTTCATATTAATGATGGGTTCCCAACCATCCTCTTGTTTTATAGGAATAGAAGCTTTATGTTTCATCTTTTCTTCCTTAATCTTTATGAGAGCATCGGTAATGTGTTTTGTAAAGGCCATGTTCATAGCACTAGCATTAGGACTTTTAGCAAGCTTTTGTAGGAACTTAATAACTTCAGAGATGTTGCAACCATCAAGATCAAAATCAAATTTCTCATCTAAAGTAGTAGAACTATTACTAGCCTCAACACTAGTGGTGGTGATAGTAGAAACACTAATGTTTCTAGCAATTTCATCTTCTCTTTCCCACTTAGCATGTAATTCAGCTAATAGTCTAACATTTTCATCAATTCTTACTTGTATGGCATTAGTAGATGCAAAGGGATTATCATTAGTTTCAGGTTTAGCAGCCATTTTATTCAAAGAAGATTGAGTTTCAGCCAAAGATGATATATTTCTTTTAGCATTAGAGAGTTTTTCCTCAATAGTTTTGTTGAAAGCAGTTTGTTTACTAATAAACTCTTTAAGCATAACTTCAAGTTCAGAGGGACCACTCTTATTATTGTTGTAAGAATTTCCATAAGCATTACCATTGTTGGGAGGATATGGATTATACTTGTTGTTACCAAAATTGTTCCTATAAGCATTGTTACCGTAAGCATTGTTGCCAAAATTATTATTTCTTATGAAGTTCACATCAACTTGCTCTTCTTGAGCAACCAAAGAGGCCAAAGGAACATTATTTGGATCAATATGAGCTTTCCCATTAACAAGCATAGACATAATAATATCAATTTTATCACCCAAGGAGGAGGTTTCCTCAACAGAATTTACCTTCCTACCTTGTGGAGCTCTCTCAGTATGCCATTCAGAATAATTAACCATCATATTGTCCAGAAGTTTTGTTGCAGCACCCAAAGTAATAGTCATAAAAGTACCTCCAGCAGCAGAATCCAATAGGTTCCTTGAGGAATAGTTCAATCCTGCATAAAAAGTTTGGATGATCATCCAAGCAGTTAGTCCATGAGTGGGACAATTCTTTACCAAAGATTTCATTCTTTCCCAAGCTTGAGCAACATGCTCATTATCAAGTTGTTTAAACTTCATTATTTCACTTCTCATAGATATAATCTTAGCAGGAGGATAGTATTTTCCAATAAAAGCATCTTTGCACTTAGTCCAAGAATCATACTATTCCTAGTTAAGGAATTCAACCACTCTTTAGTTTTTCCTCTCAACGAGAAAGGAAACAATTTCAGCTTAATAATATCACCATCTATATCCCTATGCTTTTGCATCTCACAAAGTTCAACAAAGTTATTTAGATGGGAAGCAGCATCTTCATTACCAATACCAGAAAATTGTTCTCTCATAACAAGATTGAGCAAAGCAGGTTTTATCTCAAAGAAAGTATTTTCAGCCACAGGTGGAGCAATAGGTGTGCTCATAAAATCATTGTTGTTGGTGCTAGTGAAGTCACACGACTTAGTGTTTTCAAGAGTAGTCATTTTTTGGGTTTTCAAATAAGAATGCAAACTAGTAAAACTAATTTTTTTGTGTTTTTTGAAGAACAAAACAAGCAAACAAAGCAAAAAGAAACTAAGCAAAACAAAAACAACAAAGTAACGAGATTGGTTATGAGGGACTCCCCTTGTGAATATGTCCTTGACTCCCTGGCAACGGCGCCAGAAAAGATCTTGATGTGCTCGTCGTTCGATGTAGAGCTCGTTGGGAACCCCAAGAGGAAGGTATGATGAGCACAGCAGTAAGTTTTCCCTCAGTTATGAAACCAATGTTTAATCGAACCAGTAGGAGCAAGGAAACACCCCAAAGGTGTTACTAGCTGAGCTTTGGCAGGGCGCACTACCGGTGCTAGTAGCAACATGGAGACCTGCACAACACAACTACAGAACTTTGTCCCCAACTTGCGATGAGGTTGTCAATCTCACCGTGTTTTGCGAAAAACAAAAGGATTAAATGTATCGAATGGAAAGAAGTAAAGGTTTGCAAAAGTAAACACAAAGAAGTAAACAGTTGTAGATTGTATGTAAAGAGAAAGGACCGGGATCCATAGTTCACTAGAGGTGGCTCTCCTTAGATAGATAACATGCTGGGTGAACAAATTACAGCGGGGCATTTGACAAACATCGAGAAAGCAATACATGCATATATTAATCATCTTGACTCCTTTGAGACTTGATTGGGCATTACAACATAATACATAGACCGCCATCCGACTGCATCTATGACTAATAATCCACCTTCAGGTTATCATCCGAACCCCCTCCAGTATTAAGTTGCAAGCAACAGATTATTGCTTTAGGAACTGCGTGTAAAGTAAACAATACGATTGTTCTATGAACAAAGGATTGTTGTTTTCTCCCTAGTAGCAACAACACATCTAGTACCTTAGAGATTTCTATCACTTCCCAAGATTACCAGAGGCATGAAACCCACTATCGAGCATAAATACAAACTCTTGGAGTTGCTAGCATCTACTTGGCCAAGATAGCTACTAACAACAGAAAGCATGCAAGATCACAAATAACAAAGACATGATAGAATCAATAATCAATCTGAAATAGCATCTCAATATCCATCAGATCCCCGCAAACACAACATGTATGAATTACAAATAGATGATCTTGATCATGAACGAAGCTCACAAGATCTAAACATGAAAGCACAAAGGAGAAGAACCAACCATCTAGCTACTACATGGATCCGTAGTCCAAGGATGAACTACTCAGGTATCACCGGATGCTTGCATGGTGATGAAGAAGGCCTCCAGGGTGAATTCACCTCTCTGACAGGGTGCGGGGAAGAGCTTCAGATCCCTCCCGATCTAGGGATGGAGATGATGGCGGCTATAGACTCTTTCGTGGATTTTTGATTGGGTACTTAGGGTTTTCGTCCCGAGGGAAATATATAGGCGGAATGAGAGGCCGAGGGGGTGCCAGGAGCGGCCACACCACCCCCTGGCACGGGCCAGGCCTGGCCGCGTGGCCAGGTGGTGTGGTGGCTCCCTGGCCCTTCTCCGTCTCGTATTCTGGCACTTGATCCCTTCCAGAAAAATAGGCACTTTGGCTTTTGTCCCGCCCAATTCCGAGAATATTTATTTTCTGACTTTCCTGGAACCAAAAACAGCAGAAAACAGGCAGCTGGCACTATGGGTCTTGTTAATAGGTTAGTCCAAAAACAATATGAAAAGCACTCCAAAGTTGGAACAAAACACAAGAAAGTGGATAAAACCAAGCATGGAACATCAAAAATTATAGATACATTTGCAATGTATCAATACCCCGACGTATTCCCAGATGAATTGCCAGGTATGCCCCCAGATAGGGATATTGAGTTCATTATCAAACTAATCCCCGGAACCGGACCCATAGCCCAGAGACCCTATAGCATGAACCCCTCAGAATTGGTGGAACTGAAGAAGCAGGTAGATGCCATGTTAGCAACAGGCTTGATTCAACCAAGCGCATCGCCATGGAGATCACCATTGTTATTCATCGACAAGAAAGATGGAGGCAACCGTCTATGCACAGATTATAGGAAACTGAATGATGTCACCATCAAGAACAAGTACCCCTTGCCAAAGATAGAGGACTATTTGATCAGTTGACTAGAGCTCAGGTATTGTCAAAGATTGATCTTAGGACTGGTTATCTCCATCTTAAGATTCGTGCAACGTATATTCCGAAGACCGCCTTTACTACTCGCTATGGTTTATACGAGTATACGGTTATGTCTTTTGGATTAACCAATGCCCCTGCTTATTTCATGAATCTCATGAATAAGATCTTTATGAAATTTCCTAGATAAGTTTGTAGTTGTGTTCATCGACGACATCCTTATCTACTCCAAGTCAGAAGAAGAGCATGAGCAGCATCTGAGAATCATCCTAGAAACCCTGAGAGAGCACCGGTTGTATGCCAAGTTCAGCAAGTGTGAGTTTTGGCTGAAAGAAGTAGGATTCCTAGGATATATTGTGTCTGCCGGAGGAGTCTCTGTTGATCCCGCCAAGATCAGAGATGTCAAAGCATCGGAAGCCCCAACCACTCAAACCCAAGTCCGTGCCTTCCTCGGATTAGTGGGATACTGCCGCAAGTTCGTCGAAGGATTCTCGAGCATCGCCAGACCCATGACCCAATTGTTGAAGAAAGACAAGAAGTTTGAATGGACCGACAAGTGTGAAGCCAGTTTTCAGGAGCTGAAGAAGAGATTGATATCAGCCCCAATATTGATCATGCCAGATATCAAGAAGCTGTTTGATGTGTATTGTGATGCATCCAAGATTGGTCTTGGATGTGTATTGATGTAAGAAGGCAAAGTAATCACGTATCTGTCTCGACAACTCAAGCAGCATGAGAAGAACTATCCGACCCATGATCTTGAGCTAGCAGCCGTGGTTTTAGCATTGAAGTCATGGCGTCATTATCTGATGGGTAATCACTATGAGATTTACTCAGATCACAAGAGCTTGAAGTATATTTTCACTCAGAAGGAGCTGAATATGAGGCAAAGGAGATGGATAGAGTTAATCAAGGATTATGACCTTGACATTCACTATCACCCCGGCAAAGCCAATGTGGTAGCGGATGCTCTTAGCAGATTGTTGTGTAGGCTAAACACCATGATCAAGGAGAAGCAGCCAAGTTTGTATGAAGAGTTGGAGCAGTTCAGAAGTGAATTAGTTAGCAAACAACTAATGACGCAATGATGCCCCCATGGTTGAAGTTGATATCTCTTCGAACTATGTACCTTCCGCACGGCACGCCGCAATGTCAAGCTATGATGGTGACCTCTCTTCAAGGCCACGAGCAAGGCAAGAAGCACAACGTCATCACGCAAGGGCACTAGTGATCCAACAAGAGAAACCACAAGAGGAACCGCAAGCGCAACCGCAAGTACAACCGCAAGTCTACCACCATCGACTGCGACACATACTTGACACAACAAGTGATTACTCCAATTTGGAGAATCAAGCTCGTCATCGACGTGAAGCTATCCAAGATCCTCCTCCTCGTCATCAACGTCATGAACGTCAACAACGACACCATGGTCATCACGCGGCACCTCCTCCCCATCAACAAAACTTGGAGCGTCAAGTGATACAAGTTGAGCGACGCCCACCACGTCAAGAGGCTCATGACCATGTTCTTCGCCGTGAGGCCCAGGTGCCTAACCAACATCACCAACCAAGGAACGAGCCTCGTCTTCGTCATCAACCGCGTCAAGAGGCTCCACACCTTCGCCACCATGAGGCCCAAGCGCCTCAACCACGTCAACAACCGCGCCAAGAGCAAGAGCAAGCTCTTCAACAACAATATCAAGAGCAAGCTCCGCAACAAGGACGTGAGAACCAAGTTCCACCTCCCCAAATACAAGATCATCAACAAGGTCACCAAGCTCGTCGCAATGACCGCAATGATGAAGAAACTTTTGGCAAGCTCAAGTTCACAATGCCCAAGTTCACCGGATCCAATGACCCCGAAGAATACCTCTCGTGGGCACTCAAAGTCGACAAGATCTTCCGCATGCACCACTATAGCAACGAGAAGATGGTCGCCATGGCTTCGCTAGAGTTTGATGATTACGCCAACCTTTGGTGGGAACAAGTTCAAGTTGCTCGTGATGCAAGACAAGAACCGCCAATCACAACTTGGCATGACATGAAGGCTCACATGAGATCTCGGTTCGTCCCCGCGCACTACACGCGTGACCTCTTCAACAACCTTCAAGCGCTTCGTGAAGGGACAAAGACCGTGGAAGAGTACTTCAAGGAAATGGAACTCAACTTGATTCGCGCCAACATTGATGAGCACACGGAGCAAACAATGGCATGTTTCCTTATTGGGTTGAACCACCCAATCAAGCGCATCGTCAAGTTCCAAACCTACAACAACATGGTTGAGCTTGTGCACATCGCAACAAAGGCTGAACGTCAAGTGCAAGAGGATATCAAATACAACAAGCCCAAGACGTACTTCACCTACAAGAAAGCTTCAACCGCTACACCAACAACTTTCAATGGTAGCTCATCAAGCACCTCCAAGCCTTCCTTCAAGCCCACACTTCCTCAAGGAAAACTGCCCCCAAGTGGCAAGCAACAAAGAGTGATACACCTTTCAACGGTGAATGCTACAAGTGTGGAGGTAAAGGACACAAGTCGGCCGAATGTCGAAACAAGAAAGTCTTGTTCATTCACGACAATGGTGATGAAGAGTACTTGACTGAAGATGAGTTTGATGCCTGTGTCAAGGAAGCAATGGCAAGGCAACGAGTGGAAGATGATCAAGAACTCCTCATGTGTGAACATGACGCAAGTCCATCGCTTGTAGTCACAAGGATCTTGACCACTCAAGCACAAGAGCATGAAGACCAACGCTCCAATATCTTCCAAACACGAGCCGGCATCAATGGAAAATCTATCAAGGTGATCATTGACGGAGGGAGTTGTCACAACTTTGCTAGCACCGAGTTGTGTGAGAAGCTCAACCTCACCCTCCATCCACACAAGAACCCCTACCACGTGCAATGGCTAAGTGACCAAGGGTCCGTGAAGATCAAGCATACCGTATCGGTCTCCTTCCCCATTGGTCCTTACAAAGATACGGTGGAGTGTGATGTGGTTCCTATGACAGTTTGCCACATGCTTCTTGGTCGACCGTGGCAATTTGACAAGGCTGCTCAACATGACGGTCGCACCAACATATACACCTTCAAATGGCTCAACAAAACATGTGTTTTGCAACCGATGACTCCTAGCCAAATAATTGCGAACAATGCAATGGCTTTGGCGAGGGCGCAAAGCACAACACCTACTTGTGAGAAGAGCGGTGAGAGAGAGAACCACCTCATAGTGAGTGAGAGCCACAAGCCAAATTCGAGTGGAAAAACTAAGAGTGTTCTCCTTGCCACCAAAAGTGAGATGAGAGATGTTCGGAACAACCCATCCATCTTGCACTATGTCCTCCTTTCCAAAGGACTAGCGCAAGGAACTAACAAATTAACCAATGTTCCTCCATCTTTGATGAGTGTTTTGCAGGAATTTAAGGATGTGTTCCCCGAAGAGCTTCCACATGGACTACCTCCTCTTCGCGGCATCGAACATCGCATTGACCTCATCCCCGGTGCACCACTTCCAAACCGCGCCGCTTACCGCACGAGCCCGGAGGAGACAAACGAGATTAAACGTCAAATCAACCAACTCGTCTCCAAAGGTTTGATCCAAGTTAGCACTAGTCCAAGTGTTGTACCCGTGATTCTTGTTCCAAAGACGGATGATACATTACGGTTATGCATGGACTGCCGTCCAATCAATGCTATCACCGTGCGTTATCGACATCCCATACCACGTCTCGATGACATGCTTGATGAGTTGTGTGGAGCCACTATTTTTTCGACAATTGATCTTCGTAGTGGTTACCATCAAATACGCTTGGCTGAAGGTGATGAGTGGAAAACCGCCTTCAATACCAAACTTGGTCTCTATGAATGGTTGGTTATGCCCTTTGGTTTATCAAATGCCCCATCCACCTTCATGTGCCTTATGAATCACATCTTGCATTCTCTCATTGGAAAAAGTGTTGTTGTCTATTTCGATGATATTCTTGTTTATAGCAAATCATTTGAGGACCATATAACACATGTCAAGGAAGTTTTGCAAATACTTCGACATGAAAAGCTTTATGCTAATCTTCCCAAGTGCACTTTTGCTAAAGACAAGTTGATTTTTCTTGGATTTGTCGTTTCTTCGAAGGGAATTGAAGTTGATGTTTCCAAGGTAAAGGACATACGAGATTGGCCCATACCAACAAATGTGAGTGAACTCCGAAGTTTTCATGGGTTGGCCAGTTTCTATCGTCGCTTTGTGAAAGACTTTTCAACCATTGCTTGTCCCCTTAATGAATTGACCAAAAAGAATGTCACCTTCGTGTGGGGCAAAGCACAACAAAAAGCTTTTGATGAACTTAAAAAGAGGCTCACCGAAGCACCTCTTCTTTCTTTACCGAATTTCACAAAAACTTTTGAGATAGAGTGTGATGCTAGTGGTGTATTGGCATTGGAGGAGTCCTTATGCAAAACGGACGTCCTATAGCCTACCATAGCGAAAAACTTGATGGTGCTCGCCTTAACTATCCAATTTATGACAAAGAGCTTTTTGCCTTAGTTCGTGTCCTTCAAGTTTGGCAACACTACCTTTGGCCTAAGGAATTTATCATACATTCCGACCACGAGTCGTTGAAATATCTCAAAGGCCAAGCTAACTTGAGAAAGAGACACGCTAAGTGGGTTGAGTTCATGGAGTCTTTTCCGTACATTGTCAAGTATAAGAAGGGCAAAGATAATGTAGTTGCGGACGCATTGTCTCGCAAACATACAAGCCTTCTTACGAGACTTGAAATCAACGTGTTGGGTCTTGAGGAAATAAAATCTTTGTATTCTTCCGACCCGTTCTTTGAACCAATTTTTGCAAAGTGCTCCAATGACAAGGGAGTTGATGATATCTATTTGCATAAGGGATTTCTTTTTAAACAAAACAAGCTATGCATTCCGAAGTCGTCACTTCAACTTTTGCTTCTCCAAGAATCTCATGGTGGAGGCCTTATGGGTCACTTTGGTCGCGACAAGACATTGGACATGCTCTCCAATCACTACTGTTGGCCCAAGATGAAGCGTGACGTGGAGCGCTACATTCAACGATGCACGACATGTGTTCAAGCTAAGTCGCAAGCTAATCCCTATGGTCTTTATATGCCATTGCCTATTCCTCATACACCTTGGTTCGACATTAGCATGGATTTCGTGTTAGGATTGCCTAGATCTAAGCATGGTCATGATTCTATATTTGTTGTTGTGGATCGTTTTTCCAAAATGGCACACTTCATACCGTGCCATAAGACCGACGATGCTTCACATGTTGCAAATCTGTTTTTCAGGGAAATCGTCCGTCTTCACGGTGTGCCAAGGACAATCGTCTCCGACTGCGACGTCAAATTCATGAGCTACTTGTGGAATACCCTCATGGCCAAGCTCGGCGTTAAGCTCCTCTTCTCATCCGCATCATATCCTCAAACTGATGGACAAACCGAAGTTGTCAACCGAAGCCTCGGAACTCTCCTTCGTGTGTTGATCAAGAAAAACCTGAAGGATTGGGAGGAATGCATTCCACATGCCGAGGTCGCCTACAATCGAGCCAAGCACTCAACAACCAAGATGAGTCCATTCATGATCGTCTATGGTTTCGAGCCCCTCACCGCGCTCGACATCCTACCACTACCTCTCCATGAGCGCACAAACATGGACGTCGAGAAGCGCGCACAAGCTATGAAGGAACTTCATGAAGAAACAAGAGCTACTATCAAACAACAAGTCCTTCGCCAAGCTTCAAGGTTAAACAAGGACAAGAAGAAGATGATATTTGAAGAAGGTGACCTTGTGTGGATACACCTAAGCAAGGACCGCTTCCCCAAGGAACGTGACTCCAAGCTCAAGCCAAGAGGAGATGGTCCCTTCAAGGTCCTCAAACGAATCAACAACAACGCCTACATCATCGACATCCCGACCTCAAAGTACCTTGCAAGCAATACATTCAATGTCAAGGATCTCTCACCCTACCATGGAGATGTTCAAGATGATATCCATGAAGAGTCGAGGACGACTCTTTCCCAAGGGGGGAGGTGATGCAGCCCGTCATACGGACGCTTCTACATCTACACCAAAAAGTCCCCCAAGTGGACCCATGACTCGTGCCCGAGCCAAACTCCTACAAGCTAAGGTGAACTCACTCCTCTCCTCGTGCCAATTTGATACCTCCTTGGATGGAATGCTACTTCATACCTCTACTATGTGCATCATCAGGTACGAATCCCCGCCGCGTCGACCCACGAGCCCTGAAGCTGCACCTGAGCTGAAGCTACCTGAGCCGGAGTGTCCGCCCGAATCAAGCCGGAGTGTCCGGCGCAACCGGAGTGTCCAGCGCGACTCAGCCGGAGTGTCTGGCCTGCCCGAGCCCAGACCTGGCATGAACATTCAGAAGGTCAAATCGGACACCCCCCGGACACCACCCGGAGTTTCCGGTCACCCCGGACTGTCCGGCCGTACCGACCCAGACTGTCTGGCCCAAGCGATGGGCCTGCGAGCCTAGCTGGGCCCTATGGCCCATGTACCCCTCTACTTCGCCCAGAACTCTACTTTAATGCCTGAATTACCCCTGAACTTTTGGATGGCCTATATATAGACCCCCACCGCCATTGTAAACCCTAGGCTTGATATTGGATTTAGTGGAAACCCCTTTGTGGATCTATCTAATTCTTGCCTCATGCTCCTTGACTAAGGAGCACCAATATCCCCAAACCTCGTTGGAGTTTGCATCGTGCCTCCGCGTTGTACAAGGCCTAGGCATCGGTGTCCCTTTGCCTAGACGTCAAGATCTCACCGAGTCTCCCATCTCGCCGTGCCGGTTCGAGAGAGAGTCCTACGCCCGACGCCGATCCTAGGGATTGCGCCGGACCGGTCACCGTCGGTGTGAGCTATTGGTGTTTATCGTGGTCTTGCGTGTGTGTGTGTTCATCGCGTTCTTCGTGCGTGTGTTCGTCGTGTTCATCCTTCCCTCCTTCCCCCGCACTCCACCCTCGATTTGAAAGGGAATCGTGAAAGATCGGGCCACCCTAGAGGTTTGCCCCCAACACGTCCTCACCCACTTCATCCATCGATGCAACAAGGGGCACCGAGGAGGAAGTGGCAGGGGCCTTTCACGGTGGAGAGATCGTCGCCCCCTCCTTGGGCATGGTTGGCGAGCCCAGAACCCCCCAATCTGAACCAAGGGGCGCACCACCGGCCGGACCTTCCTGGCGGTAGTCCACTTCAGCCTCGGCTATTTCCACAGGTGGCCTTCGCTGCAGAGGTCCTCCGTGTGAGATGGAACCCAAGGATCTGGAAAGGAAAGGGGGCCGGCTAACGGCTTACCTGGTGTGATCCTGCTCAGGGACTGTACTCCTTAGCTGCCCCGATTCATGCCTAGGGAAACAAAGGGCCTTGTAGGGCAAAGTGCCTCCTGAGGGTCTGCCATGCTGACGGAGTCCCCCGCAACCATAAGATCCGATGCAATGGCCCCGGGAGGGCCCTCGGGCGGGGCTGTGGCCGGAGAGTCAGCATCTAAGGGGTTCAGACGCCTACCCCTGTGGCCGGGAGAGAAAATGCCCCACTCGTCAAACTGGGGAAGCTAGGCCATAATTTCTGCCCTGTGAGGGTCAACATAGAGAGGCAAGACACCCTCAGGAATCTCAGAGGCGATGGAGATGTGCAGGAGCTCGTGGATAAATCCCACCATGACGGGGTCATTGGTGACGCCGTCCCCTAGGGCTAGGCAGTCTAGTGCGGCAAAGTCCTGTGGGTCATTGATGTGCTTCTGCAGTGAAGCGATCCGGAGGCGAAGGAACTCCATGGCGACGAGAGCGCCTGTTAGGCCGACAGAGTTGAGCAACTCAACACATGCGACTAGGGCATCAACCTTGTCCCCCTCCAGGTTCGCCGTGGACCATCGGCTACTGACCTTCTCGGCCATCACGGTGGGAGGCATGAGGCAGTGGCTGTCCTCCAGCACATCCATCAGGAGCCATCACTTCCTGAAGTCCTCCATGAGTTTCGACCAACCCATCCGGTGTACGAACGACCCCTCCTTCACAAAGGAGGCGCATCCAACTATGCGAGAGGTGGAGGTGATGCAGAGAGCATACATCTGGTGCAGTAGCACCACTGAAGGTTTCACCCCTACGAACATCTCGCACCAGCAGGCGAACATGGCGAGGGTAGAGATAAAGTTGGGATGCAGGTGGAGGGCGTAGATCTGGTAGTGCTCCAGAACCACCATGAAGAAGAGAGAGAACAGCGGGATCAGCCCTGCAATGACGGTGTGGTAGAAGAACGGGCGCATGGTGCTAGAGAGGCTCGCCAGATCTGCCGACCCGGGCCACACCCGGGTCTCCTGCCACTTGTTCCAGCTGGAGGCAAGCTGAGAGCGACATCGGTCGAGACCCGAGTCTGTTCGGATGGTCGAGGGCATCATCACCCCCCCGTCTCCTCCTTCTCTTTCCCTTTGCCGGTCAGTGGCAGCTCCCCCTTTGCCGCTACCAGATCTCCCCGGCGAGACATCATGCATGGCGAGCATTGGTGGTTAACTGGTGGAGGGAAGCACGAAGAGGAAAAGCGAAGAAGAGTAGATCCTAGCACGAGAGAGGCTACTCCCTCCTTATAGGCCCACGGTTGGCTCTGGACGGACGTGCACCTTCCGAGAAGGCGTGTCGGGAACCCAAAGCGACACGCATCCCATGCAGCGCCAGACGTCAAGATGGTTGTCCAGCCCTTCGGCACCATTGGCGTGGAACCAGGCCGATCACCCAAGGGCTACTGTCGGATAGCTGGTACATGGGGTACCCTCAATCTGTAGATGTCTGGTTGGCACGGTAGGAGTCGGGCATCCCTCGCGAGGGAAGGGATGCTTCCCTCTCGAGGGGAGGCTCAAGGGCCCCTCCCAAAGGCTTCTAGAGGGCAGATGCATACGGTACATCCCCCATGTGACTACGCCTCCTCTGGAGGGGAGGTGGAGGAGCTCATCACGGGAAGACGACAAGGGAAACGGTGGCATTGGATACCCCCGTCACACGGTCCTAAAGGCATGACATCTGTCAAAGGTGAGGGAGATAAGGCCCTGACCGGCTGACGGACGACCTCAGCCTGGGTGGATCCGCCTCTGGCTACTTTGGTGCAAGAAGGGGAGTGAGAAGCGCCGGATGAACTCAAGAGATGCTAAAGGGAGAACGATTTACCATCGGGCGGAGTAGTGCCCAGCATCCAAGACTCGGTCCACCGAAAAGCAGCCATGTAGACCAAGACCTCGGGGAACGGCACTGTAGTGACTCTTCCCACCCATGAACCGGAGGAAGAGGCTCGACGCTGCCCTATATAAGGAGCCCTTTCCCTACCTTGCAAGAGATCGATCCTTGAGATCTAAAACCCTAGACTTTCGTCCTCCATTGTACCCTCGCAAAGCACGCGAGAAATACAACTAAGCAGGAGTAGGGGCTTTACCTCCTCACGAGGGTCCTGAACCTGGGTAAAAAACCTTGGTGTCACCTCTATGTTGTGTGCTCTCTACACCGTTGTTGCCGTCGCCGGGTTCTCTTGGAGTTGTGTGTTCATCCCCCTCTCGAACCATGGGATCATTGGACCCTAGTTCCTTTGTGGGACAAATCTCCAACACAAACCACACTGATCCACATGACCACACACACTCAAGTGGTTGTGGTGATGCAAACTCTGTCACACTGGTGCTCCATTGCATTCCAATGTTGCATTACAATATGTTCTAAGGCTTTCTGACAAATGGTTTGACACATAGAGTGTCATTGCATGTGTTCTTTTCCAAACCGCAATGATCCACATGACCACACACTCAAGTGGGTGTGGCGATGCAACCTTTGTCACAATGGTGCTCTATTTCATTCTAGTATTGCATTCCAACATGTTGTAGGGATTTTTGACCATGGTTTGACACATGGAGTGTCATTACATGTGTTCTTTTCCAAACCACCATGATCCACATGACCACACACTCAAGTGGGTGTTGTGATCCAACCGCTGTCAATAGGTGCTCGATTGCATGTGGAAGTTGCATTCCAACATGTTCTTGTTCTTATTGAGCCTTGTAGCTTGACAAAGAACCTGTTTCTCAATTATAGTTCTTATTTCTTCATGAAGCTTCTTCATTTATTCGACTCGTTTATTGACGTCCATGTTGGTGCGCTCACAAAGTGGAAGTAGTAAAATGTCGAGCGCAGTCAAGGGCTCGAAGCTATAGACAGTCATGAATGGACTCTTCATTGATGTGAAGTGCTTGACTCTGTTATAGGCGAACTTCGCATGTGGGATGTATTCTTCCCAATTCTTGAGATTCTTCTTTATCAATACTCGGAGTAGAGTACCAAGGCTTCGGTTGACAACATCGGTTTTCCCATTGGTTTGAAGATGTGAGGAAGATGAGAATAGTATCTTCACGCCTAGCTTGGCCATTAGTATCTTCCACAAGTAGCTCATGAATTTCATGTCGTGGTCGGAGACGATTCTCCTTGGCTCACCATGTAGACAGAAGATTTCCATGAAAAACAAATTTGCAACATGTGAAACATCGTCGGTCTTATGACATCGAATCAAATGTGACATTTTAGAAAATCTATCAACAACATTAGATATATAATCATGCCCATGCTTTGATCTGGGCAACTCTAATATAAAATCCATGCTTATGTCGGAGCAAGGTGCATGTAGAATAGGAAGTGGAGCATAAGGACCAAACGGATTGGATTTGTACTTGACTTGTAACCACGTTGTGCATTGTTGGATGTGTCGTTCGACACCGCACTTATCTTTTGCCAAAAGTAGTGTCGGGACAACATGTCATATGTTTTTTCATGGCAAAATTGGCCCATTAAGCTTCCTCCATGAGCTTCTTGGAGTAGCAAAATTTGGAGAGATGACTTTGGAAGCTTGAAAACCAATCGTTTGTGCAAATAGAAGTTATGAAATCCTTTTTCAATAAAACAGTTTACAAAAATTGGGCCAAAGAAGGGTCGGAATTGTATGAATACTTAATATCATCAAGACCCAAACTTTTATCTCAAGGCGTGTAAGTAGGAGTGTATTTGTACGGGAAAGATCATCCACAACTACATTATCTTTGTCTCCTGTATTTCACAATATAGGTAAAAAACTCCATGAATTCTACCCACTTAGCATGCCTTTTGCTCAAGTTGGCTTGACACTTCAAATATTTCAAAGACTCATGGTTGGAATGAATTATAAATTCTTTGGGCCATAGGTAGTGTTGCCAAACTTGTAAAACACGAACCAAAGCAAACAATTCCTTGTCATAAATGGGATTGTTGAGGTGAGCGTCGTCCAACTTCTCATTATGGTAAAACACGAGCGGCGTTCATTTTGCATAAGTGCGCCTCCAATGCCAATACTAGTTGCATTGCATTCAATTTTAAAACTTTTCATGAAATCCGACAAGGAAAGTAGAGAAGTTGTGGTTAACCTCCTTTTGATTTCATCAAAAGCAATTCGTTGCGCTTTGCCCCAATCAAATGGTGTATTTTGCCCCAATCAAATGGCAAGTGACTATAGAGAAATTTTTGATGAAATGGTGATAGAATCCGGCTAAACCGTGAAAACACCAAACTTCGCCAACCATTTTTGGTGTTGGCCAATCTCGGATGTCTTTGACCTTAGAGCCGTCCACATCGATGCCATTGGAAGAAACAACAAAACCAAGAAAAATCATTTTGTCATGACAAAATGAACACTTGGGAAGATTAGCATAAATCTTTTCATTGTGAAGATTTTTTAAACTTCTTGCACATGTTGAACATGATCCTTAAGCCGTTTGGTATAAACAAGAATATCATCGAAAAAAACGACAACAAATTTTTCAGTGAGAGATCTTAAAGCATGATTCATCAGTCTTAAAGTGGATGTGGCATTAGATAAGCCAAAGGGCATAACCAACCATTCATAGAGACCTAGTTTCGTCTTGAATGTGGTTTTCACTCATCGCCCACGAACATACGTATCTGGTGGTAGTGCATACGTATTTGGTGATAACCACTATGAAGATCTATTTTATAAAATATAGTGGCTCCACTAAGCTCATCGATCATGTCGCCGAGTTTAGGTATTGGGTGACGATAGTGAATGGTGATAGCATTCATGGGACAACAATCCATCCACAAATTCAAAGTGACATCCGTCTTTGTAACAAGGATCACGGGAACCACACACGGACTTTGGAGAGTAGATCTTGAATTTGTCTTTCAGTTTCTTTTGTCTTATCGGGGTTCGTGTGGTAGGCAGCGTAGTTCGGTGGAGGTGCACCGGGGATAAGGTCAATGCGGTGCTCGATTCCTTTATGTGGTGTGAGTTCATGAAGTTGCTCGAATGGAAAGACATCTTTGAATTCTTACAAAACAACCATCAAAGAGTGAGGAATGGTTGATAAATCATTAGTGTCCTATGCCAAGCCCTTGTATATGAGCATGTAGTGCATCATGGATGGGTTTTCCCTCACTTCTCGCATCTCACGTTTGGTGGAAAGGAGAACACTCTTCATTTTTGCGCTCATTTCTAGCTTTTGGCTCTCACTCACATTTTGGTGGTTCTCTTGCTCACTACTCGCCTCAATAGAAGTTTTTTGTATCTTGCACCCTCACCAAAGCCTTATCCTGTTCGTGATTATTTGACTAGGAGTGATCAGTTGCAAGGCACATGTTTTGCCAAGCCACTTGAAGTTATACTTGTTAGTGCGACCATCATGAACAAGCCTTTGCCGAATTCCCATAGCCTCCTAAGCAACATGTCGCAAACAGTCATCGAGACCACATCACACTCAACCATAGCCTTATATGGACCAATGGTGAAAGAGACCAACACTGAATATTTGATCTTGACGGTTCCACTATCGCTCAACCATTGCACATGGTAGGGGTGCTTATGTTGACGGAGAGGTAGTTTGAGCTTCTCACACAACTCGACGCTTGCAAGGTTGTGGCAACTTCCTCCGTCAATTATGACTTTGATGGACTTTTCATCGATGCCACCTTTGGTTTGGAAATGTTGCATAGTTTATCTTCATGTTCTTGGGCTTGTGTGGTCAAAACCTTTCTAACAACATGTGATGGGCTATCATCATGCTCACACATGAGAAGATCTTCATCATCAGCATCCATGGCATGACTCGCGAGAGCTACTCTTGCTGTTGATTCATACTCTTCTTCACTCAAGGAATCGTAATCTCCATTCTCATTGACAAACATGATCTTGGAGTTACTACACTCGAATGACTTGTGTCCTTTTCCTCCACACTTGTAACATTCCACTAGGCTACACTATTGGTGGATGTTGTTGATTTGTCATTTGTTGGAGATCGACTTGGTGTAGCCATTGGCTTGAATGGTGGATTTGTATTGCTTGAGGTGTTCCTGATGTAGGCATCCCATTGATGATTGGCACGCCAGGATAACCTATGTTATGTAATGATAAGTCTAAGGTTGTGTCGAACATTACTGCTATGTTGTTGAGTCTGAGTCAAGGTCAGGATCGAGTTGGTTTGTATGTTCGGTTTGGGTCTGTCCAACCAACTAGTTGCAGGCCTCCTATATAAAGGAGCTAGCGCCTAGGGATTATAGGAGCTTAGAATTTAGATTAAACATTGTGTGCATGGGTTATGTACCATCCCTCCGTCGGATGGCGCTACCCGTTATCTATCGTATTGAATGATTGCTATAAAGGTTCTTGTGATCATCAAGGATTATCGAGCTGTGGTTTCGAGGCATGTTGTTTATCAATATGTTGCTTGCTTGATTCGTTCCTCTTGTTCAGGCTGCGTTCATCGCGTAATTGAGAGATTATCTACCTGGTTGACTCGTTGTGAAAGATCAGGAAAAACTCAATAAGATCATTGGAGTGATCCTTATCATGTGGTATCATATTACTAGGTTTATCAGTGCGAGTATTTTTGGTTGATTGATCTGCGGATTATTATTCTTTGGGCAGTTTTCAGATTGGTGAGTATTGGTGGCTGAGGATCTGGTGTTCATTTTCTTCGCCAGCATGCAGGGATTGGAATCGGGTTTGTTCATTGCTTCCAAT
Source organism: Avena sativa (assembly GCA_916181665.1). Lineage (NCBI taxonomy): Eukaryota > Viridiplantae > Streptophyta > Magnoliopsida > Poales > Poaceae > Avena > Avena sativa. The sequence goes on from OV702287.1 coordinate 253,578,190, forward strand.
TTCTGATCGATCCGATCCAAGTCAAGAAAAAGGACAAAGTCCACCGATTCCAATATTTCCTACAAGCGCTGATCGCTGTGAATTTTCCGTCCAGGTCGTTCTGCTCGATCGGGTACCAGATCCGATCGCCTAGGTTCCTGAGTGCCAGATCCAATCGGTAATCATAAAAAAAATCCCAATCGCTACCAATTCATACCGAACGTGAGTTTTCCTCAAGTGAGTGTGCTTCATCGTAAAAAAAGGTCATACTTAACTTAAGTGTTGTATCAGGAAGGGAAAGAAATCTCATATAATTTGTTAGAAAAAAGGAGGATTGCGATCTAATTCTGTATTATATCAGGCAAACAAACGCTGCCGTCTTCCCGGCAGAGTACGTGATAGTGACGAACAAGCAATTGATGTGCGTGAATTTTGGAAGGAGATCCGTGTCGACCGGAATATCGGGGCCCAAATCTACCAGAATATCCGGCTTGGATACATGCGCGTATGTTTGACCGGAAAATTTTGGTCCAACGACCGGAATATCCATGACAAATACCCAGATAATTCGGTTCGTTTTTCAATCTGCAACGGGAGTTTTTAGGCAAATATGATAGAAAACGTGCAATCATTTCAAGGTGACTATTAAGACAAATAGTGTCTTTCTTGGAAGAGATCTGGTGATGTATACAATGATTACCTAGACATCTTGAATGGTCTAGTATATGATAATTCTCAAATCAGGTGGAGACTGGTCAACATGGCGACATATGCTGAATATGAGTAGTGGGAACGTCACATGCAAGATGGTTTTTACAGATGTTATATTGTTGGGGGATATCCCCGGGTACGGTCACGCTGGGTATGAAAGCTATCTTGGCCGAGATAGGCAAGGTCAAAGCATGTGCTGGCCGAGTCACCTCAAGGCAGGCCGACTTACGGAATGACCCGGCCCGGTGGATGTTCAACTAACGCTAATACGGTCTACATAAAACATATGTCGGCTATGTTCGATCTACCTTGTTTGCAGATGCCTAAGTGGCCGAGTTAGCCAGGCGCTAGCCGGGTTATCACTTGGCTTACAAGAGAAGGAAGGAATCTCGCTGGTCAAAAGGTGGTCTCTGTCCATTATAGCATGAGCGAAGCAGACAGAGGAGAGGACCAGCGGGGCGTGTCCGACAAGGCTGACATAGCCAATATCGGCTGACACCACCAGTGTCGGATGACGTTGCGCCGTAGAGGGGCTCAGGGAGGCTTACGCCCTGAGTCCGGACCAGCCAGCTAAAGTGTAAAAGAGGCATCTTGCTTTACCGAGGAGCATATTCGGGGAATATGCCTCCACGTATGCCTTAAATTGTAACCTAGACCCCCCCCCTATATAAGGAGGGGCAGGACCTCCATAGAGAGGGTCAGCCATTTTTACTAAGGAAGAGCCCTAGAAATTAATTGCGGGTAGTAAGAGAACTAGTCTCCTTCCTACGAATAGCTCAAGGAGCCTCTGTAATCCTTCATCAACAAGAGAAATACAAACACTTGTGTGTGAAATCACCACACTATCCCTCCCTAAATTCCTCTAGTGCACATTGGCCTCATATTTAGCCTATACATGGCATCTGTCATGACACCACCATGATAGTTGGCGCCCACTGTGGGGCTAGCGGTGCTAGCAGGAGTAAAACTTTGGACGGGAAACATCATCGGCACTAGTGAATGCATCGTCTCCAGGCTCGTTCAACGCTTTGGAGCATTGGACTACGTCAGCGACAATGTGGGTACCTTCGGTAGGCGTCCTCCTCCTCGCAACGGCCTCTTCATCAAGTTTGGCGCCCACAAGATCTACGTCGGCATCGACGAGTCCTACGTTCACCCGGAGCACATCGTCAAGGGAGGCAAACCGCCTCGGAGCGCGGCTCACGATTCGTGTACTATTCGACCAGCTGGCTCCACCGAGGTCATGATGACGGTGCCTGACGTAGGAGCAAGCAAGGATCCGGCGCCAGAGCTGGACGCTACGCCAAAGCAGCCAAGATCTAGATTCCCTCCACTAGAGATGCTAGAGAATGTACTGCAACAGGCAATAGATAGCTTGGAAACACCCATAGCACTAGCAGTAGATCCGGCTCAGGCACAGGCCCGAGCTAGAGGAGACTAGGCAGAAAATGTTAGCCAGGGCGAAAAAGGTAGCTGAGTTACAGCAGTCACTAAACATTACTTTGCGTGAGTATGCGAAGGAAAACCATATAGATGGAGTGAAAATCCGAGATAGAAACCTGATCACTGAAATTGACAAGGAGTATTTGCCTAGGCCGGGTCAGATAGCTACTATAGTAACAGCAAGGCTGGAGAGGTATAGCACCCCGACAAAAAACCTCAGGGCTGCCAATGCAGCCACATCCAAGTTAGAGGGTTTGACCGGAGAAGCCCGAGAAAGGCAACATGAGAGAGTTCACCATTTGTTAAGGGTAACATGTCAATAGAATGAGGAAATAAACAAGGCAAACCCGACGCAACCCGGAGCGTCGCACGTAGTTCATTCGGCAAGGAATAACCCAACGAAGTTCGTTGGGGCTGCATCATTACCTCATGATGGCCCTAAAAGAGAGGAGGTGGTAGCCTCAGGGAGAAAAGACAAACAGATGGTCCCGTATGACCCGGTAAGGGCAGGGAAAGGAAAAGAAGTGCAAATTGATGAGGATCGTCACAGTGCCAGCCGGGGTGAAGCTGGTCGGGGTAACCGCGACCAAGGCAATATCGGTTGATGAAAGGCTACCAACGGCAATATCGGACAACGTAATCCGGCGGGAGCAGAGCAAAATGCACCTCGGCAACAGCAATAGCAATATGCACCTCGACAGGAGAGAAGTGCTGGCCCAGCAATGCGGCATCAAAATGCTCATCTGGTTCAAGATAGATACAATGATGGTTATTCGGCGATGGCTGACGCCGGATTTCCCAGGTTGGAGCATCATGTGATTGGAACAAGATTGGGAAACATGAACCTACAGCTGGATGATGCAAGGCTGAAGTTGGACCAAATCTATAGGTCGGAGATGATTGAAGTGTAGGGCCCTCTGGGTCCAGCATGCTTTAGACCTCAGAACATGAGAAAACCACCTATGGCGAACTTTCAGTTAGCCAGAGGAACGAAGACATATGATGGCAGCACGAAACCGGATGATTGGCTCATTGATTATGCAACTGCGGTGAACATTTCCACAGGTAACTTAAGATGGGTTGTGAGATATGTGCCCTAGATGCTAGAAAGATCAGCAAGGGTCTGGTTGAACAACTTACCGCCAGGAAGCATCTACTGTTGGCTAGATTTCAAGGTGTCATGGTATTGCCGACGAGTACGCCATGGAGGGGTCCTCATAGTGCGTGTTTAGAGACGTGGGGTAAGGCAGAGAGATGGCGGGTACAAGGTAACATAGCTTACCCAGGTTCAAGTCCCACAACGGTGGCGGAACTCTACTCCTGCTATAAATCACTATAATGGCAATACACCGAGTTACAGAGATAGTTTTGCTGTGCGAGGTGTTGTGCGTTGTACACAGCCATCTAAGAAGTTGTGCCCTAAAGGCTCCCGCAGGCTAGCTTACAAAGGCACCAAGACCTAGGGTTTATAGGGAAAGGTCCTTACCGGACAAGGTAAAGAGTCCTACACCTACACGAACTAGTCTTCCGTGTCTTGTACTCCAAGGCCCCGAGTATGTCGGTGACTCCTGCGTAGCCTTCCTTTATCCGGCATGGGCCTCCCTTTAGGATCCGTCTAACTGGGCCGCCCAGCAGGCCATAGGCCTTGCTACCAACTATGGGCCACCCGTGTTAGGCGGATTTGTGACATTCTATGAGGATACCCATATAGCATATTCCCAATAGTAGCCCCCGGAGGACTTTGAAATCTTGCGTCGTCTTGCTCGTTGATCTCTGAATATCCCGTCTAAGTGATGCGGGCAATCTGTCAAGCAATATCTCAAAGGTCTCCCAAAGAACCCTGCAATCCTCTCCGGCTTCGCAATGTAATCGGAGATTCCTTGAGTCTGCACTTCCAGAGTCGGATGATCTCTGTCTTCGATGGAATCTTCGGACGTGACCCTTCGCTGCAACTGCGAGAAGGATGACGTAGGGTACATCCTACACTACCTCGAAACTCACAGAAACAGAGAATTAATCATTAGCTATTTTCACACGCGGGAAATCCGAAACGGTGGAGCGGAAAAAGACGAAGGACGTGGCGAAATTACCGCGCATGTTCACTTACATGTCGGCAATGTTCCATCCATTAGATCCTTTTGCACGAATCTTGACGCGAGGCTTATATATTTCCACCACAGTCAATTTATTTCTTTTTACCCGTATTTGCTTCCCAGTCTTCGTCTTCCTCCAGCTGCACGACTGTTCGAGCTCTCCTACGAAAACCCTAACTAGAGCCCTTTCTTCCTCCATACTCTCCTCATCGTAATGGCCTCCAGCAGCTCTGCTCCTTCCATGGTGGCGATCCCTGAGGCCATGACGGAGCCATCCCAGGGAGTGATCGTTTCGCTGGAGGGGGTGGTCGTTCCTGTCTCCGCCATGATGGAATCCGCTGGCGATGACCAAGAACGAGCGGCGCTGAAAGCCGCTGATGAAGAAAGCGACTCCCACAAGGTGGTGTGGAGAGGCTCTGATCTCTCCACCAAAGATCTCCAAGAGCTGGTCGACGAGGGATATCTCCCCGCGGCGGAGAAGTTTGTCTGGCGAGCGGCGCCGGCCGGCGAGGTGGTCCCTTCTCCCCAACCTAGTGAGAAGGTGTACCTCAAATCTCAGTTGGTACGTGGTGTAAGCCTACCAGTCTACGACTTTTTCTTGGATATCCTCTGGCACTTCCGGGTACTTCCCCACAATCTCTCTCCCAACAGTATTCTAGTCCTTAACAACTTTGTAGCTCTGTGCGAAGGATACCTAGGTATTAAGCCTAGATTAGATCTATTTGTATATTTCTTCACTATCAAGAGAGAGTCTATAGAGTCCAAGGATGAATTGCGGACCTGCAGAACCATTAGCTTTAAAATCCGGCCTAGCCGGCGCTTCCCCAACATCGTAGGGCACGAGTCTTGCAAGAACTGGCAGTGCACGTATTTCTATGGGCCAGATGTCCCTCTGCCAGACCGCCTTGAGACCTACCCCGACTTCATCGATGGAGCTGCCACTGAAGTGCCTGCATGGCGGACCCTAGCCTCTCTTCCTTCCAACGACGAAGCCAATCGTGCCGTAAGGCGGATCAAATGGCTCGTGGACGGAGGTCTGATGGGCTTGGACCTTGCCATGTGCTAGTACGTTAGGCGGATCCAGCCTCTGTAGAACCGCGCTAAGCTGATGTTCAAGTATAACCTAGACAGGAGGGATCCCATGCAAATTTTGCGGGATAACTTCTCTACTAACTCCATCAAGCTCCGGCTCAAGGACATCATCAAGGTGAAGGACAAGAAGCGTGGCTTCAAGATCACCTTCGACATGATCGAGTGCGGCAAGTGCCCAGAGGTAGCTACTGTTTCCTGTGTTGCTCGTTATATACTCTAAGGGTTTTCCAACTTTGAAGTTATCAGTGTAACACTACTCTGTATCCCAGCTGGCGACCTTGGTAGCGGATCAAATGGCCTCCCAGGTCTACAAACCAAAGCTGAAGGATATCCAGGTGGTGTCCGATGACGATGCCTCCAAGGATCAGCCAGCTTCGGAAGCACGAAAGCGGAAGAGCTCCACCTCAAATGCTACTACCTAGGCCAAGAAGAAGAGATCGGAGAGTGGAGCCTCTAAACGTTCCACTGTCGCCTTAGAGGCGGAGAAGAAGAAGAAGTCCACCGGCATTCCCCTCGCCAAGGCTCCTGCCATGGAGTAAGTACTTTCATTCTCTGGCTTATATTTTACAGCTCACACCTTTTTTCAACTCTTGTACTTATACTTTGCACGTTTCAGGAGGAAAGCCGGTGTTAGTTTGTAGCGATCCTCCAAAGATTTTGGAGGGTCAAAAAACATTCATGATATGCTGACCAAGGATTTGTCTGCCAAGTCCTCTCCCGCCACCGCTCCCCCTACACCTGCCGCCAAACCGTCTTCTGGTCCCGTTGGGCTGGCATCCCCCGTCATCCCTGAGACCTCCGCCATGGAGACAAATATGAATCCAATTCTTGATGTCTCAGGCTTTGTCGAGGTAGACGTTGCTCCCAGCGGCCAGGCGACGCAGGAGAGAACCTCCTCTAAAGTGGCTGAAGCTCCGGCTAAGGATGCCACCGAGAAGGGGAAGGAAGTGGTGGAAGAGGTGGACGTGGAAGCTGCGATCAACGCGGGAGCTTCCGAGCCATCAACTGCCTTGAAGGTGTAGGAGGCAACTAGGGATTCATCCATGCCTCCGACTTCAACATCTCCATTGGCTGCGACTCCTCCGACGTTGAGCCCGGATGACCTCATCAAGCAAGCCGACACAATCTACAAGAATGCCCGGACCTTCCATGATTCATACGCTCATCTGGACAACAATCTCAGGATCATTGCCATCGTAAGTTTTTTGAACTTCACTTGCTTTACTTTGTGTAGTATACCCCACTGTAGCCCCCGAGCTCTTAGGCAGATAATCCAATAGTTATTGGCCTGTGTGCTCCAAAGAACTAAGTGCAGAACTTGTCAGTGTAGCCCCCGAGCATTTAGTTGAAACTGCAAAGTTCCGACTAGATGCTCTAGAGAAACTAGTTTCTTTTAAAATCATGTACTGTAGCCCCCGAGCATTTAGTTGAAACTGAATAGTTCTGACTAGATGCTCTAGAGAAACTAAGCATGCTTATATCATGTGGAGAATGAGAATAAATGGAGGATAACCGCCAATGAGAGGTTTGCTGCTCTTCGGAAGGAGATGGACCTTGAACAGGGTAAAACCAAATTCCTGAAGGAACAGATCAAAAATAGCCAGAGTGTGTTTCCTACAACAGCTCCTTGCTTTTCTCATTTAATCATTTCTTCCGTATTCTGATAGCACTTTCTGATTTCCGTCTTACAGAACCCATTGTCAGGGCCAAGAGCATCGTCAAGCAATCCAAGCATATCCAGGAGCTCGATGATGAAAACAAGATTCTAAAGAAGGACCTGGCCGAGGCCGTCAAGGGCCATGAGGCGACGATGAAGGCTATGCAAGAGTCTGCGGACGTCAAGATGCAGCGCCTGAAGGATGAGATTGCACAGCTCAAAGACCAGAACCAAGCTGCCAAAGAGCAGAATGCTAGGAGTCTTGAGATGTTCAAGTCAGTCCAGAAGGATCACGATGACTTGACGGAGACATGCAAGCAAGCAGAAACGAGCATCTTTGGTAACCTTTCTCCGTCTTGGTCTTTTTCTATAAGTTGGGTAACCATTTGACTTGTTTATACTCATGGTCCTTGTATGTTTGTGCAAATCACAGCTCCCATTGGCTTAGCCAATTTGGGTGAGGGTGCTCCGAGTCCCATGGAACGCATGATTCTTGCCGGCAACTTCGTCAGCACCGCCATCGCCCAAGCCAAAGTGATAGCTCAACCTCTGGGCATCAATATCAAGGCGACAGACTCAGCGACCAAGTATGCGGAAATCCTGTGTCGAGCCCCCGAGAAAATTAAAGACTAGAAAGCCTCTTGTATCCGATCCGGTGCTAGGATGACCCTGTCCCTTGTCAAGGCTCACTATGACAATGCCGATATCGACTTGGTGACCTCCGGCATGCCCAAGATGGACGAGGAAGGACAAGAGATCGATAGCGATGCTATTTGGAACTCTCTTGCCGGCTTCGATACCAGGGTTGCCAATATGATCAAGGCTGATGTCTTCGTGCCTGCCGAGATCCTAGATGACGACATGGCCTCTTCCGAGTCTAGCCCCTCTCCTTTAGAGTTTGGCGAGCTCTCCCGGCATGGCTCTCCTGATGATGCCACCATGAAGGCCCCTACAACAGAGCCATAAAATCAATATTTGTATTAAATGTATCTCTGCAGAATGTATGCAGAAAAAACTTATGTTTGTCTAAGGCGGAAAAACTTGTATTCAAGCATCCTGCAACTTATTTGTTTCCAGCATGTGTATATATTTTTAAGCAAGTGCTGGCTTATCCATTATTCTGGTTCATATGCTTGACTTTCGTGAGACAGAAGACTCGCAGGATAGAACTATGCTCTCAGGCGATGATGCTTAATACTACCGTTAAGAACCTAAGAACAAAATCACCGGCGTTGAGTCCTGAAAAGTCACTACTCCGGAATCCACATAAAAACTTCAGAAAACATGTAGACCAGAAAACTTAAGCTAACACCCGTAGGTGGAATTTCCACAAGAGCAAATGCAACCTTGCGCATAAAGGGTTTATATGATCCAAAAATGAACAACTAAAGGAGGTAAAAGACTCAGAGAATATGGGTGAACCAAATGCTTTGTTTCATTGATCATATAAGAAACTTATTACATAATATAAATGTGCTAAGTGTAAAAGGAACGTAGCCATGCTATGTTCCATGGCTGATCTGTCTCTGGGTAATCATCATCGGAGTCAGTTGCTTGCGCTTGTGATTTTTTGGCCTATCTTTCAACTCGCGAATATCAACGAGGTAATAGGAACCATTGAGCAATGCTTTGCTTATGACGAACGGTCCTTCCCAAGGCGGGGATAATTTGTGTGATTTCTCCTGCTTGAGTCTAAGCACCAGATCCCCTTCTTTAAACGAGCAATGCTTTACACGGCAACTATGGTAGCCATGCAGCTTTTGCTGGTAGGCGGCACTCTGGCATGCCAGCACGTGCTCTTCTTCAAGTAGGTCCACAGATAGTCGCTTGGATTCTTCAGCGTCATCCTCCTTGTAGGCGAAAACTCTTGGTGCGTCGTGGAGGATGTCGGATGGGAGAACTGCTTCTGCTCCATAAACCATGAAGAAAGGAGTCACGCCGATGGATCTGTTGGGTGTTGTTAGTAAACTCCACAAGACAGATGGTAGTTCCTCTGCCCAGGCTCCAGCTGCTCTACGTAGCGGTGCCTCTAAGCGTGGCTTGATTCCGTGTAGAATTAGTCCATTGGCCCTTTCAACTTTCCCATTTGACTGCGGATGTGCCACAGATGCTAGGTCAAGGCGGATGCCTTTCTCATGATAGTACTGCTCAACTTCTCTGAGAGATAAATTTCTGCCATTGTCGGTGATGATGCTATGTGGGAGACCAAGTCTCACCACTAGATCCCAGACAAACTTTAGGGTTGTTTCCCCATCAAGCTTTCTAATGGGTTTAGCTTCAATCCACTTTGTGAATTTGTCCACTTCTACTAGCAAGTGTGTGAATCCACAGGGTGCTGTCTGCAAAGGTCCCACCATGTCCAGGCCCCAGACTGCAAACGGCCAAGTTATTGGTATTGTTTGCTATTCTTCAGCTAGGACATTTGGTTGTCTTGCATAAAATTGACACCCAAGGCATGTTTGTACCAACTTTTCGGCGTCCGCCTTGGCAGTTATCTAGTAGAATCCTTATCGGAAGGCCTTGACCACCAACGATCGGGGAGCGGCGTGATGCCCGCAGTCTCCGAGATGTATTTCTCTAAGGATTTCAATACCTTGTTGCTGGGAGACGCACCGTAGGAAAACTCCTGTGGTACTTCTTTTGTATAGCTGGCCATCAATGATGACGTAGCCTTTTGCTCTGCGTACTATTTGCCAGCTTTCGACTTTGTTGGTGGGCAAAGTTCCGTCTTATAAATAATCCATGAATGGCTTCGTCCAAGCCGGAGAGGTCATTGTTATTGTGTTAACAAATGATTCCACTCTATCTGGGTTGTCGGGGTCCGCTCCCTTCACGGATGGAGTCTGTAAATGCTCCAGGAAAACGCCTGGCGGAATTGGTTGACGAGCCGATCCAAGATTTGACAGCAGATCTGCCGCCTCATTATCCTCCCTTTTGACGTACTTGACTTCGTAGCCATCAAAGAACTTGGCTATTTCGTCTACTTCGTCTCGATATGCCACCATCATAGGGTTCCGCGCATTCCAGGTGCCAGCTACTTGTTGGGCAACCAAGTCGGAATCACCACAGCAAACTATGCGCTTGATGCCAATATCCTTGGCTACGTGAATGAGGGCCTCATACTCCGCCATGTTATTTGTAGCATTGAAGTGGATCTGTAGGGCATATTGCAACTTCTCTCCTATTGGCGATTGCAGTAATACGCCAGCCCTCGAGCCATTGAGTAACTTCGATCCGTCAAAGTGCATGACCCAATACTCTAGCTCTGGTACAGGAGTGTCTTCTGACAGTTCTGTCCAATATGCAAGAAAATCCGGCAATGCTTGTGATTTGATAGCGTCGCGTCGCTTGTAGGTGCTGTCGAAGGTGGCAAGTTCAATGCCCCACTTTTCCACTCTCCCTGTAGTGTCGTTGTTGTTAATGATGTTGGACAGTGGAGCTTTGCTCACTACTGTAATGGGGTGCTCCTGGAAATAATGCCTTAGCTTTCACGAAGCAAGGAAAAGTCCATAAGCTATCTTCATGTAGTGCAGGTAACGCTGCTTGGATTCCGTCAAGACCTCACTTCCATACTCAACGGGTCGCTGAACTCCATATCCGTGCGTTCGTTCCTTATGCTCCACCATGATGACGATGTTGATTACTCGGTTGGTTGCCGCCATGTACACTAGCATAGGCTCCCTTGGTACTGGTGTTGCAAGTATAGGTGGGGAGAAGAGTATTCTCTTAAACTCCTAAAGTGATGCGTCAGCTTCGTCCGTCCATGTGAATTTGTCTACCTTCTTGAGAAACTTGTAGAGCGGCATAGCCTTCTCACCAAGTCGGCTGATGAACCGGCTTACTGCTGCAATGCAGCCTATGAGCCTTTGTATGTCCTTCAGGAATGTCGGGCATTTGATGTCGAGGATGGCCTTGATTTTCCCCGGGTTCACCTTGATTTTACGATGCGAAATGATGAAGCCCAACAGTTTGCCGAATGGTACCCCGAAGTCGCACTTCTTTGGGTTCAGCATCATGTTGTATTTACGGAGATTGCCGAAGGTTTCCTGCAAGTCAGCGATAAGATCATTTGATTTCTTTGACATTACCGCAATGTCGTCCACGTAAGCGTGTATGTTGCGACCTATTTGGTCATGCAGGCAACGTTGCATCGTCCGCTGGTACATGGCACCAGCATTTTTCAACCCAAAGGGTATCATGACGTAGCAATACGTGTCGTAGGGTGTGCTGAACGAAGTGGCCAATTGGTCTGACTTTTGCATCTGGATCTGGTGGTATCCGGAATAGGCATCGGGAAGACACAGAAGTTCCGAGCCAGCCATCGAATCAATGACTTGGTCAATGTGAGGCAAAGCAAATGGATCCTTCGGACACGCTTTGTTCAAGCCGGTGTAATCAACGCACATTCTTAATTCATTGGTTTCCTTTTTGGGGACAAGTACAGGATTTGCCACCTAGCAGGTGTGAATAACTTCTCGGATAAAGCCAGCCTGAAGTAACCTAGTTATTTCTTTGCCTATAGCCCTTCGTCTTTCATCACTAAAGCGTCGTAGAGGTTGTTTCACTGGTTTGGCATTAGGATCAATATTCAAGCTGTGCTCGACAAGTTCCCTAGGTACACCTTTCATGTCGGCAGGTTGCAAGCAAAGATGTCCCTATTCTCATGGAGGAACTCGACGAGCGCGCTTTCCTATTTGGGATCCAGGTCCGTGCCAATGGCGGTGGTATTGGAGGAATCACCTCCGACAAGCTCCACCTGCTTGGTCTTGAAGGCGGGTTCGGTAGCAGTGATCTGCTTCTTCGAAGCTGGCATCTCCGAGGCATCGACCTGGTTCTGGATCTCCTTGAATTCCTCACCGTAGAGGACTGCTTCGGCGAAGGCGGCTTCACTGAGCTCACACTCCCGTGCCTTGGTGAAGCTTCCGTCAATGGTGATGACACCATTTGGTCCGAGAATCTTGAGTTTGTTGTAGACAAAGCATGGCCTTGCGAGGAAGAAGTGGAAGATGTCGCGTCCAAATATGACGTGCTACACGCTCTTGAAAGGCACCACTTCAAAGGTCATGCATTCTTGGCGGTAATTGTTTACATCACCAAAAGCGACCAGAAGGGTGATGCAGCCCAGGGAATTTGCTTGTCGGCCAGGGACAACCCCATAGAACACGGTGTAGCTCTTCCTTAGCTGGGTCTCTGTCAAGTTCATCTTGTGCAGTGTATCTAAGTACATGATATTAATGCTGCTTCCACTGTCCACGAGGCACTTGGTGAACTCCGTGCTGTCAATCAAAGGGTTGATGACCATGGCATACTGGTTCTCTGTTGGGATGAGTTCTGGATGATCTTTCCTATCCCAAGTAATTGGAACTTCCGACCACCTGACGTAATGGGGAACCGGAGGGAGGGTAGCCATCAGTATCCTCGGAGAGGTTTTCTGGGCCCGGACGGTTGGGGTCCCAAGGAAGGTGTGGTAACATGGAGCCTTCTTTTCGAAGGGAGTTTTTCCCTTTATCCTCTCCCTTGTCAGAAGATTTTGGGTCCACGTACTCATCCATATCACTTCATTCCTTGGGTTCTTCCTCCTTCTTCTTCCCTTTGCCCTTTCCGCGGGGTCTGTTCTTCCTTCGCTTGTAGCCGGACTCAGGGTCCTCCTTGAGATCATTGATAAACTTGCACTGGTGATTGGTCTGGGTGGATTGGCCATTGGCGTTGAGATGGACGAAACATGGCATATCGTGGTACTCTTCGTACGTTTGGGGAACGCGGGGCACTGAGGGTGTAGTGTCACTCCTCTACTGGCCACTGCTAGTTCCCCGACCACGTCCATGCTGTCCGCCATTTCCTCTACCAGTGAACGTTGCGGCGACCATGTCAGCTACTTGCTTCTCTTCGGTCGGATTCTTTCGCTTGTTATTGTTGTTCTTCTTGGCCTGGGTAGGGATTTCTATCGCCGGCAACAATCCACGCACGTCGTCATCAGCAGTGGCGAACTCGCTAGCCATGGTGATCATTGCATTGACGTTGAGGTCATTGTTGTCTTGCCTGCGCTTCAAAGTATGCCGGAGCAAAGTTCCCTTTTCCAGACCATCAATGAAGGCCGCCATAGCGGTCTGTTCGTGCACCCCTGCGCAGGAATTTTTCATATCTAGCCAGCGAGAGAGGTAGGCATGGGAGGTTTCATCCTTTTCCTGCACACATCGCTGCAGGTCTCCGACAGTGCAGGGACGTTTGTACGTACCCTCGAAATTTTTGATGAACGCTTCATGCATGTCCAAACAATTGCATATTGATTTCTCCGGTAGGTCGTCGATCCATTGTCGGGTGGTGCCAGTCAACATGAGTGGGAGGTACTTGACGGCGACATTAGGGTTTCCCCCTGCGATGTGCATCGCTTTGCTGTAGTCCTGCAACCATGTTGCTGGCCTGGCGGTGCCGTTGTATGGCTTGATGGTCTTGTCTATCTGAAGGCCCTTGGGGTAGGTTGTGGCCCATATGACTGGTCCAAAACAACATGGCCCAAGGTATGGGAGCTCCCGAGCTTCTTGGATCTTGTCCAGCTGTGTACGTGCATCATATGGCTCTGGCAGCTTCCCTTTTTCGTCATGGGGAGGGGAATTGTGGCATGATCTATGAGATCCACCGTGCCCTCCGCCATGATGGCTTCTAGGTGGCGATGATGGCGGTGGAGGCGGTGGGTTAGCTCTCTCTGTGCCCCTCCTGTGATTCCTCACGCCTGTCGCGGTTGCTTGCCGGACGTGGCGGTTCCTTGTGGGACCTGATTCTGTGTCCGTCATGGCCGCTGCGCTCTCCAGCATGACGAGGCTGTTTGCCCTGATCGCGTATAACGATGTTGGGTTGTGACCGCCTTGGAGGTGGCATGCTTATGCGGTGGCGCGGCTCTGGTTCCTCCTGACATCGAGATGGTGGTGGAGGTGGCGAACGACAAGGACAAGCCTTTTCTACGTGGTCGGGGGATATGGGGATAGCATCAGTCTTGTTGCGTGCCTCTCTCCGTCTTCGCTCTATAGAGCCTGTGCGTGATCCTTCGTCACGAGGAAATTTTGGCCTTTTGTGGCTGTTCAGGGTTTACTGGCAAAGCTCCGGGTTGGACTCAAGCCTCTGCGAGGCGGCCTTTTCCTATTGCTTGCATGCCTTAGCGACAAGGTCGTATGCCTGAGCAACTTCTTCTGGCGACCTGTCCTACTCCAGGAGGGTCTTGGCGACGGTGATGTTGAGAGCAGGAGTTGGCATGACCCGTCAAATCCCAAGCCTCACCGAACGCCGGGATCTTGGATGACGTGAGCTGGTACCTTCTTTGTTTTATGCTTTAACAACAATTGCTTGTATTCGGTCTCCATAGGTCTTGCCGCCTTGATAGATTGTTGCTCCTTAGCCATGTCTTCGTCCAGCTTAGCACCTTGCTCCGCGATGCACTTGGCCTCCGCCAAGTTTTCCGCACGCTTCTCATCAAGCTCCATAACGCTCCGGATATGGGCGACGGTGATTGGTTCAACGAGAAGTGCGTCGTAGATTGCTTTGTCGGCGGGAGTGGCTAGTGGGTTGCCAGCTGCAGACGTTGATGGTGGTATTGCTGGCTGGTTCGTCGGGCCATATTAGGGGCCGTGGTAAGTTCCTGCGCCGGTGGCCGGCGGGTAACCGGAGGAGGCAGAGCCTTGACCAGAGTCGGAGGCTCGGTGGCTTTTTTAGCTACTGCTGCTCTGGTGACCACTGGCATGGGAGGAGATCTCTCACGTTCCTGTTCTTGTCCCACTTCTTCCACGACGCTTCCAATGGTGACTAGCACATGGTGGGAAGTGTTGGTCTTCTCGGCGCGCTCCTCCTTCTCGACCTCCTGCTCAATCTCCCTCATAACAGTGTCATATTCCTCCGAGTTAGCGTTCGAGCCACCGGCATCCATACTGATGTCGGTGTAAAGCGTGTCGAGGACGGAATCGGAGTTGGCTTCAGTGTTGGAGATGGCGGATGTGGACGGTGATGGAGGCGAGCTGTTGTTGTTGTTTCCTCCTTCGGCTACGATGGTGACTACCGCCATGGACTCTTCATTGGCATCCGCATATTTGTTGACTATGGCGACCATCTCACCAAGGGTGAGAGGGCCTGCGGCCTGCCGTGTTCGGAGGGTATGTCGGAGGAGTGTTCCAGGCGTGAGCGCTTCCACGAAGTGGTACACGATCTCGTCAGCGCGGTCGCCCTCTAGGGTTTCCCTCACCCTCATCCATGTGGCAAGGTATTCGTGGGGAGGTTCTCCATCCCTTTGAACGCATCTGGCCAGATCGAAGATGGTGACGACACCGACAAAGTGTGACCTGCGCATCTCTAACGCTCGGGGAAGCCAAGCGGATTTGTAGGGTCCTTCCACCTTTATATCCTGCACAGGGGCGGTTTGGGTGGGCCTTGAATTTTCCTGATCCGAGCCACCATACTCCAAAGAGAGGTATGGCACAGATCCTTCCACGAACGTGTCCTTCTCATAGGCGGTCTGTGCGGGGCTTGACGAGTCTCCGACTTCCTGGGAGCTAGGACCCGAGTTAGTTTCGCCGATGAAGATGTGGATGTCTCCGAAGGGGATGACGGAGCAGCGCGTGGGGTTCGTCTTTGTCGGCACCCAAAACTCATCTGGAGGGACGATCGGGACGTTGCCAGAGAAGAGAACGCGACTGATGGCTACGGTATCGTTGATTCCCGTGAAGAGATTGGACCTCGCCTGGTGTAGAGCTCGAAGCGCCTCTTGCCCCACGGTGGGCGCCAACTATCGTGGTATTGCCGACAAATATGCCATGGAGGGGTCCTCACAGTGCGTGTTTAGAGACGTGGGGTAAGGTGGAGAGTTGGTGGGTACGAGGTAACACAGCTTACCCAGGTTCAAGTCCCACAACGGTTGCGGAACTCTACTCCTGCTATAAATCACTATAATGGCAATACGCCGAGTTACAGAGATAGGTTCACTGTGCGAGGGGTTGCGCGTTGTACGCAGCCATCTAAGAATTTCTGCCCTAAAGGCTCCCGCGGGCTGGCTTATAAAGGCGCAAAGACCTATGGTTTACAGGGAAAGGTCCTTGCCAGACAAGGTAAAGAGTCCTACACCTACACGAAGTAGTCTTCCGTGTATTGTACTCCAAGGCCTCGAGTATGTCGGTGACTCCTACGTAGCCTTCCTTTATCTGGCATGGGCCTCCCTTCAGGATGCATCTAACTGGGCCGCCCAGCAGGCCATAGGCCTTGCTACCAACTATGGGCCACCCGGGTTTGGCGGATTGGTGACATGCTATGAGGATACCCATATAGCATATCCCCAACACAAGGAGTTGTTCATCAGCAACTTCTCAAGCACATACAAAAGGCCGAATAGGCCACAAACTCTTGCATTATGCAAGTAAAGACCGAATGAGACAGACCAGGAGTTCTTGACTCGCTGGTGCAATGTGCGAAATTCGTGTGAAGGGGTAATTGAATCACAAGCTACTGCGTGGTTCTCCCAAGGGTGCAGGTATGCAAGTATGTTATGGCAAAGATTGCAGAGAGATATGCCAACCACATTGGCCAAAACGATTCAGATTGCTAATTCGTACGCCTTGGGTGATCTAACCCAGCCTCGGATGATGTCCAGTGAGTCCAATCATGAATATTACCCCCATGAGGGTGTCGGATTATCACGACGCAACGACTTGTGGGGTAAGAGAAGAGATGATCGGTAGGTTTACAGGTACAACTCGCAGCAAGTGGAAGCTTTGGATCAGGATCAACCCAATGCTAACGCTAACAAGCGTCAGAATACTAGAGGGCAATAGTGGCAACAAAAAGGTGAAGGAAAGAAACCTTAGATGCAAGAGCAGAAGAAACAGTGGCAGGAAAGAAAGGAAAGACCAAGATACACATTCGAGTCTATGTTGGATCAGCCATGCAAGTTCCACACGCCAAGTCCGAATAACCCGGAGAAACATACAACCTGGCAATGTGAGTGGATGAGGAAGCTAGAGCAGAGTGGCTTGGGGAATACTCAGGCACCTCGGCAGCAACAACTCACTAGGGGGATGGACAACAACTAATGTTGCCTCCACCTCCACCGAGGTATGAGAACCATGAGAGAAGGGACGCAGTACATCAGGTGAATAATCAAC
This sequence comes from Avena sativa, assembly GCA_916181665.1. Classification (NCBI taxonomy): domain Eukaryota; kingdom Viridiplantae; phylum Streptophyta; class Magnoliopsida; order Poales; family Poaceae; genus Avena; species Avena sativa. Next base: position 253,595,301 of record OV702287.1, read on the forward strand.
AACAACAAGACCAAGGGTATCATGGCAATGATGGCAGGAATGAGTACAGAGAGCACCACCAAAGTTATTGCATGTTCACCACAGAGGAAACTAATAGGAAGAGCTTGCAGCATCGACATATGGTGGTGAAAGCGGTAATGCCAGCTATGATGAGGTATATGCCTTGGGTGGAAGAAGAGATCACCTGGAGCATCAAGGATCACCCTAGGCTCATGCCGAGTCCTGGATCATATGCGCTGGTGTTGGATCCTACGTTCATTGGGCCGAATATCAACATGAGGTTTTCCAAGGTACTGATAGAAAACGGCAGTAGCATTAACATCATGTACAAGGATACCATGCATAAGTTGGGAATATCAGAAAATATGCTCCAAGCAACAAGGACCACTTTCCATGGCATCCTGCCGGGTATCTCATGTGAGCCCCTTGGTAAGGTCCGAGTTGATGTGTTATTCAGCACAAGGGACAACTGCTGGACTGAGAACTTGGAGTTTAAGGTTGTGAACTTGGAAAGCGCGTATCATGCATTACTCGGCAGGCCAGCTTTGAACAAGTTTACGGCAAGTACTCACATCAGTTACTTAAAGATGAAGTTGCCAGGGCCAAGGGGAGTGATCACCATAGCTAGGGACTTTAGGCGTTCCATTGAGTGTGCCTCAGCCGGGTCCAACCCGGCCGAGTCACTTGTGATTGCTCAAGGGATGAGGAAAATTCAGGAAGTGGCGGCATTGGCTCAGTCCGCACAGCAGCATATGCCGGATCTGACTAACCCACATGGGAGTGTCTCATTTCAAGCGACAAAGGATACAAAGAAGGTTCCTATTGATGACCAGTTCCCGGAGCGCACCGTAACTATTGGTGCTGTGTTAAGTGACAAATAGGAAAGCGAGCTCGTCAACTTCCTCCGTGAGAATCGGGATATCTTTGCTTGGTCTACACAGGACCTGCAAGGTGTGTCAAGGGAGTTACCCGAGCATTCTTTGAATGTGAGACCCGGAGCAAAGCCGGTGAAGCAACCTCTCCGCCGCTTCACCGAAGACAGGAGAAAAGTCATATGAGATGAGATAGCTCAACTCCTTGTAGCCGGTTTTATCATGGAGGTACTTTACCTGAATTGGCTCTCTAGTTCGATGCTCATGGAGAAGAAAGATGATCTGAATGTGGTTGTGCTGTGGCGTATGTGTACCGATTACACAAACCTGAATAAGGCATGTCCAAAAGATCCATTTCCACTGCCAAGGATAGACCAGGTCATAGATTCAACTGATGGGTGTGAGTTGTTATCATTCATAGATTCTTATTCTTGCTTCCACCAGATATCTTTGAACCCGGATGATCAAATAAAGACTGCGTTTATCACCCCGTATGGGGCTTATTGCTATCGCACTATGCCGTTTGGTTTACGTAATGCCGGAGAAATGTATCAACAATGCATGAAAAAATGTCTACATGATCAAATTGGTCGAAATGTGCAAGTTTATGTGGATGATGTTGTGATAAAAACTAAGGAAAGCAAAACACTCCTTAATGATATCTGGAAAACATTCGTGAACCTAAGGAGGTTTCGAATGAAGCTTAACCCGGAGAAATGTACCTTTGGTGTGTCGGTAGGGAAGTTTATTCGGTTTTCTCATATCCAGCTAAGGTATCGAGGCTAACCCCACAAAAATCCAAGCCATAGAAAGAATGGAACTGCTGAAGTGTCTTAACGATGTGCAGAAGTTCACAGGTTGCTTGGCATCGTTAAGTCGGTTTATAAGACGGCTGGGAGTGAAGGCGTTGCCCCTCTATCAGCTAATGAAAAAGACAGATAAATTTACATGGACGCCGCAAGCTGATAACGCATTTCGTGAATTAAAAAAGATGCTATCTTCTACACCAGTGTTTGCCTCACCACTATAGCAGCGACCAACCGATTCATAAGTGCGGTGATAGTAGTGGAGCGTGATGAGGAGGGTAAGTCGGTGCATAGGCCAATGTACTACCTAACCAAGGTTTTGTCAGCTTCGAAGTAGAATTACCCTCACTATCAGAAGATGGCATATGGCGTGTATATGGCGGCCAAGAAGCTAAAGCGCTATTTTGAGGAACACCCCATAAAAGTGATATGCGAAGCGCCCATATCTGAGATAATGAGCAACAAAGATGCCCGTGGCCGAATTGCAAAATGGGCAATTGAGTTAGCCCCATATACACCACAGTTTGATAGAAGAGATGCAATTAAATCTCAAGCAGTGGCAGATTTCTTTGTGGATTGGGCTGAGATGCAATATGAACCACCTTTGCCGGACTCAAACTATTGGAGGATGCACTTTGATGGGTCAAAGCTAAAGGAAGGACTAGGGGACAAGGTAGTGCTTACCTCCCCCAAGAAGGATCAGCTGAAATATGTCCTCCAGATCCACTTTAGTGCATCGAACAATGTTGCCGAGTATGAACGCTCGTGCATGGATTTAAGGTATCAAAGGAAGTGGGGATACATCGGATACTATGCTTTGGTGATTCGGATTTAGTCGTACAACAAGGGTCTGGCAATTGGGATGCTCTAGATGCAAACATGGCCCTTTACAGATTCCATGTTCAAAAGATAAGTGGGTTCTTTGAAGGATGTGAATTCCGCTATGTACCTCGGCTTGAAAATGAGGCAGCCGACGTATTATCTAAATTGGGGTCATCTCGGCAGCCAATCACGCCATGTGTTTCTTTGGAGCACTTGAGAAAACCATCTATCACACCTTCACTAGAATCCGACTCAATCTATGTCCCGGCTCACTCTGGATCAGAAGTTGTCCCTATGGATATAGATTGGAGGAGCACCTCAACAAACCCGGGGATTACTTCGGCAGACCCGGGGACTGCCTCGCAGAACCCAGGGACTGTTTAGCTTGATCCGGCTAGAGTTATGTCGGTGGAAGCAATGGAAATTGATACTTTTTCCTGTTTGAGTTATACTTGCATGGGAAAAGCCAATATTTGAGTTCTTGAAAGAATGAACCTTGCCGAGTGATGAGATACTTTCAAGGAAAATCCAAAGGAGAGCAAAGGCATACACTATTATCAATGCAGAATTATACAAGAGAAGTGTCACAAGTGTTCTACAACAATGTGTTGACCCGGAAGAAGGGCTTGACATCCTCTGAGATATCCATTAAGGGGAATGTGGGCATCATGCATCATTCAGAGCACTAGTGGCAAAAGCTTTCTGGCATGGATTTTACTGGCCAAGTGCCTTGGAGCAAGCTAAAGATGTTGTAAGAAAATGCAATGGTTGTCAGAGGTACGCCACCAAGACACACATGCCTATGTCCGAACTGAAAACTATACCTATCACTTGGCCATTTGCGGTATGGTGTTCGGACATGGTCGGGCCATTTCAGCCGGCAAAAGGAAACATGACCCATATCTTGGTTATGGTAGACAAATTTACCAAGTGGATTGAGGTAAAGTCAATTAGGAAATGTGATGGGGAAACAGCTGTGACATTCCACAAAGATAGAATCTTGAGATATGGCTATCCCCATAGTATCATAACTGATAATGGCACAAATTTTGTTGAAGGAGCATTTGCGAGGTTCTGCCTAGAAAAGAAGATCCGGGTGCATATTGCATCAGTAGCCCACCCCGCATCAAACGGGGAAGTGGAAAGATCCAACGGACTAGTTTTTTCCAGGATAAAACCCCGACTCATTGAGCCGCTGCAAAGATTAGCGGGGTGCTGGATAGAAGAACTACCAGCAGTATTGTGGAGTCTAAGAACAACTCCAAATCGATCAACATGCTATATGCCATTTTTTTGGTATATGGGGCAGAAGGTGTACTACCAGCCGACATAGAGCATGATTCGCCCAGGGTCGCCTAATACACAGAAGCCAAAGTGCGAGAAGCCCAGGAAAATGATGTTGATCTGCTAGAAGAAGTGAGAGAACTGGCCTTCTCTAGATCTACAATATATCAGCAAAATATCCGACGCTACCATAGCCGGAAAGTAAACCCCCGAGTCTTCCGGGAAGGTGATCTCGTACATCGGCTGGTACAACGCACAGTTGGCATGCATAAGTTACCCCCTCCATGGGAAGGACCATTCATTGTAAGCAATGCATTGCACAATGATTCATATTACCTCATTGACGCACAACCACAGGAGAAGAGGAATCAGTAGGGGAGCTTCGGTTTCTGCATCATCTTCTGGGTTAGCACCAGCATCCTCCAGATCTTTAGTGTCCTCGCCGAGCTCAGAGGCCTCTTCTTCTTCGCCGTCTGTTCCATCAAAAATATAGGCGTCGTCAACGAGGCCAAGGAAGCTCGGACCTTCGTTCCAGCTGTGGCAGAAGGCGTACTGGATGAGGTTATAGGTGCAAGCCTTGTGTTGAGCGATACACTCTAGATCATTAGTCCATTTTGATCCGGTGCGCATGCGGTCAAGCACCTTCAAATCCAAGGTCTCGTACCATGAACATACGAATCTCAGTGCCGTATCAACCTCGGCGCGTGCAGCAGATTCTCACTAGAGGTCCAGATGAGTCTCGCACTCCATTAATTTTTCAACAAAAGCTTTCGAACCTGGAGTATCATCATTGGGCCACAAGGCATTGAAGATCCGGATGGCTACGGGCATGATATCTGCGCCGTAGATCTTCATGATTTCTGCTGGCACCACGAGGCTCACCGGCATGTCCTCCATATCATAACGAATTTGACCAGCGGAAGGATCAACCGGATTACCTCGCTACACGCGAAACTTATCAACCGCAGCGCAGGCAAGGTGATCAGATTCGGGGAATTTGCCTGAAAATGAGATAAGCAGAAGACTTCAGCACAAGTAAAAAGCCAAACCCGAACAAATAAATGATGGCAGAGAAGGGAAAACTCACGAGCAATATGACCAAGGATCCGACCCAGTTCAACGAGTGAAGTAGTGTTTCTCTGCTTGAGCATTTCACATTTTGCATTCACTGATGCAAACTTGGTGTCGGCCTCCTTCAGCAAATCTTGGTCTTTAGCCAGCTGAGTCTTTAGGCGTTCTTTTTCTTCGGAGAAGTCCTGGTCGGCCTTATCCATCTCAGCCTTATGGAGATCTTTGAGCTTCTGGATTTCAGCATTCAGCCGAGTTATTTCATCATCTTTGAGGAGAATCTTGGCAATCTCATCATCCTTCTTCTTAAGTTTAGCCTGATGCTTTCCTGCTTGTTTGAGAAAGTGAAGCATCATGGCAGGCATAGGCACGCTATCTTGAAGTGTCACTGCAATAGTTGGTTGGCTCGGTAGAGCTGAGGTATAATTATCTGCCGAGTCAGAATAAAAACGGCCAAAGGCTAAGTGAGCAAGACGAGTTACCTGTGATCTCGTCCAAGTTCTTCCTCATGATGATGTTCTTAGCTTCAACTTTGGATGTGCAATCCGGATCGCAAGTTAGTTCGGATAAAGAATGGGGCAGCAGGAGAGTAAGAGTAAAAATCTTAAGTGAAATCACTTACATTTCTTGTTCAACTCAGCGATCAGTTTCCCGTGCTTCGAGCTTAGATATTTGTGGGTATCTAGAAGCCGTTGGAACTTGGCGGTATGGCGGTTCATTGTGATCTGAAAAAGAACAGTGTTATCTCTAGGTGTGTGAATATTCGAAGTTTGCAAGATCCGGGCCAAGTGGAACTTAACGCGCCTCTAGGTGTGTGAATATTCGAAGTTTACAAGATCCGGGCCAAGTGGAACTTAACCCGTCTCTAGGTGTGTGAATATTCGAAGTTTACAAGATCCAGGCCAAGTGGAACTTAACCCAACTCTAGGTGTGTGAATATTCGAAGTTTACAACATCCGGGCCAAGTGGAACTTAACCCGGCTCTAGGTGTGTGAATAATCGAAGTTTACAAGATCCGGGCCAAGTGGAACTTAACCCGGCTCTAGGTGTGTGTGAATATTTGAAGCTACCAAGGACCTGCGCTAGTTTTCTAAGAGCATCTGGTCGAGTAACAAATTACTCCCCAGAGGCTCGGGGACTAGTGGATATATCTCTAGGTTCTTGCATGTATGTAAAGGTTTGATGAAGAGGTTTACCTCCATCATTCGGCCTGCAAAGTAATTGCCTTTGAAGCAATGTTCATCTGGGTGCTGAATTCGGCAGGGACAAACTTCTCCGGGATCTCATTGTCGAGATTGACAAACTCAGCCTCATTCCAGTTGTTAACATATTCAACCAAGGGGCCATAACTTTCCCCGGAGAGAGTCTGGGCAACGACCAAGCCTTTAGCATGCGTATCCTTCCTGGTCATCTGTGCAGCAGCTGGACTAGTGTGCAAAGTAAGCTGCTTTCTACCGTTAGACCCGGCAGCAGATGACCTGGAGGCAGCGCTACCCTTCTTTGTCATGGACGCGAGAGTACACTGTCTAGACTCAATGTTTATGCTTTTGGAAGCTTGGTCCTTGGCAACCTCGGCAGTTTTCTTGCTTTTACTGCCGGACCTGGGCTGCTGCAGAGGAGCCGAGTCTTGTGCTATGGGCTGGGCCTGAGATGGTGATTGAAACATCTCCTTGATAGAAGGAGTTTACCCGGAAGAAGCAGTCTGAGGCTTTTTGGCTGCTGGTGTTGGTGATGGTACTAGAGATGGTGCTGGTGCTGGTCCTGGTGCTGGTGCTGATGATGGTGTTGGTACTGGTACTAGAGTTGGTGCTGATACTGGTGCTAGTGTTGATACTGGCACTAGTTTTGTGTAACACCCTCGAATCAGCCCTCTGCAAGTTTTAGCGATTCCCGCCAAACCCGCATAGAAACGATTCAAAGATGCCCACCAGGCACTTGCGTGCGGGTGGAAAAGCGACGTAATACCATTACACAATAGTCCACAATGGAACCCATAGAACAGATATATACAACAACGACTCCATGAGTCAAGAATACAGATATACAGTACAAAGATCCAAATCACCTTGAAAACGATATAACATCCGAGTACGGATAGGATGCAACTAGGGCTAAGAGCTCTGAAGAATAACCAATGGCATCCATAACCCTGCCCAGGCCAAGCCGGAAGGGTAACCCTGCTAACGACATCGAACTTATACCTATTAAACAAAAGGGGTGCTGACAAAGGGCAAAGGAAAAAGGGAGTGGTCAGTACTAAGGCCAGTACATGGTGAGTCTAGAATTTGGCGGCTCTCGCCAACACAAGTATGGTGGACTGAAGCGGCAGTGCAGCATGCACTAAACAATCCATAGAGACTCGATTCAACTGTCGGCTATTAGCGAGGGATAAGAAAGACCTATTTGGATCCAACCTGATAGTAACACCAAAACATACCCATCCTAGTATTTGCCCCTCGAGACCACACGAGGAAGTCAAACCGAGGAACTCACACAGTTGGCAGTTTTATTCATTCCATTATAGTTGTGGCACTTACTAGTTAGATACAATTAGCATAATACATTCCAAATCCAGCAGTTGTTGACACTTTTATTTACTCATTCCGTTGTAGTGAAACTGATTACTAGACATGTCAAAGTCAAATTTATAACACTACTTTAGTTATAGTTGTCTATGATCGAGATACTGTGCTCCAAGTCGTCCATAACCGCGGACACGGCTTTTAGAAAGTTTTACCCTGCAGGGGTGCACAAATAGCAACACACACACGATCAACCATGGGAAGAACTAAATAAAACGCAACGAGGCCTCACGACAAAGCATTCACGGGATTCATAAATTATTTCAGGGGGCCACCGCATTAAGCTACCCGCAACGAAGTTGGCCAGCTCCGAGATGGACCCAAGGTTTGTGCCAATGGTTGTAAATGACTGGGAACTCGAAAGTGTGACTGGGCTTGTTGATACCGCAAAAACATTCCACAATTCCTAAACAGTACAGGTGTTGCACGCACAATCATAAATAAAGCAGTAAAGCATGGCATAAGTATAGGATAGTAATAAAGCCCCAAACTAGTTTGTGGCCCCAAGAAATAAAGTGTGAATCAAGCTCAGGCAAAGGGGGATTCATAGAGTCTCCCGTATGTGGATAGTGCAAATAGTCAAGGAACGGGTATCAAGTACTCGGGGCCTACGGGACACAAGTAAGCATGGAAGAACCAAATATTAGCTATTGCCCACCGGTGCCTCTGCATTTGTTATATCTATTCCCAGCATTTTAATTATCAATTGAAATTAAAGTCATGATCATCTCCACCGTTAAGCATGTCCCAACCTTCCAACAATGGTGGAACAACAACGACGTGAAGCAGCACCTGAGCAAGCAACCACGACTCGCAAGACCGACTATCTATCAAACAACAGGCAATAGGATGTGTCCAAGGCAATATAGAGGCTGCAAGGAATATAAATGGTGCACGGAAACTAAAGCATCGCAATACGGATGGCAATAGATCAATGGGAGGAATTAAAGACTATAATGCAAAATAGGTAGAAAGGGGGAGATTGTTCGCCTGGGAAAACATAGTCGAAGAGATATTATCCGAAGAACTTGCCTATACTCGCATCAACTCATCGGCCTAATCCGTGAAGAAGCAAAGCACTAAAAGAAACAACGGATGCACTATTTAATACTACGGCAAAAGATTCGACATGATGTATGTAAGATGCATGCCATGGCAAAGATGCGGTGCAATTAGGCAATATTAAGCGGAACCAAGGTCCTGACAATTAATTAGATGGTTCATGTTGTTTAGATGCCCCACAATTTGAATGTTGTCTTAACAAGGCAAAACCTGGCATCGGTTTTCTACACAAATTTAAATGGAGACGTTATAAGACTAGAAAAGCCTGCATATAGTCTCCATATTTGATTATGAGGTGAACCGACAAAGTACCCCCAAACTACCAAACATGTATGCAATCATGAACAATTGAATATGCATCAAGTGATAATGTCATATTATTAAATATAGGGATGGGATAGGTAGGGTTCGTACTTCTCGCATCAAAGATCTTGGGGGCTCGGAGGGGTTCGGGTTTGATCTTCAGGTTCTCGGCCATCGGATCCGTGGATCTGGGGTCTTCGGTCTCCTTGAAGAAGATAATGTCGTTCCGTGGGGTGTGGGTTTAGATCCGGGGTCTTCGGATTCCGGGTTCGAGGGTCTTCAAGGTTTGGTCTCGAGTCCTTGTGGCAGATCTTGTCCGAGGCAGAGGTGTTCATGTGTGTGTACAAGATCCTCCGTCCATGTACATGCTACAGATCTTGGCAATGCGGTACTTGGCATCGACCGATGATGAGCTAGGGGTTGACAAACATGCGGTCCTCCAACATCAACATCTGCAGTACCCGAGCATAGGACAAAAGCAAAAGGCCTCAACGTTCGAGGAGCGCACATGGAAAACTTGTCGATGGAGAACAATAGCATGTCCTACCAAAGCTGCTCACGAACATCACCTAGCAGCGAGAGCCGCGGGGGTCACAACGGTGGGTCGAACATGGAGAAACATGTAGGAGTCGCTGGCTTCCGCGTGTGCTACGGAGAGGGCGGGAACGCGCGGTGTAGATGATGGGGGAGCTCCACTGTGGGCAACGGAGTGCTTGGGTAGGGGCGAGGTCGACGGTGGTGATGGAGGGAGCCGAGATGGCGACTTCGTGGACGGCCGCAGGGTGGCTTGCCGCGATGGTGATGGCAGAGGCCGGCGGCGGGCTCGCAGAACTAGAACGCAAGGCGAGGTGTTGCGAGGTGGTTGATGGGGCAGAGGCGGCAGGGTTGATGGTCTCGTGGCGCGCGTGGTGGTGCGGGCCGGCACGACGACGTCTAGGCTCGAGGCGGTGGCACGGAAGAGCCGCAGCGATGGGCGACCAGGTGACGCGGCGGCGTCTGGCGGGGAGGCGCTCCATACGCGTGGTAGAGAAGCTGGCGGCGGAGGTGCTCTAGGAAGAGTGGGAGGCGACAATGCCTGGACGCAGGAGGTCTCTCCTTGCGGTGCGCGGGACGGGACGTCGGCGCAACAAGGATGCCGGAGACGAGCCGGCTTGGCGGCGGAGGGTGCGCCGCAGCAGATGGGGAGGCGGGGATCCAAGGTGAAGGGAGACCGCGAGCGAGATTAGCGGCGATGGGCTTGGGTCCAAGCAGAGAAAAGAGAAGGGGGTCATAGGCAAGGGGAAGGCGCGATAAGTGGGGTGGGTCCGGGATGGTGGTTGTCGGTCAGGATGGAGCAGGGTGTACGATGGCGAGGTGGTGGTCGCAACGCGCGCGGGTTGGGGCTTGCTCGCACGGACGTGTGCAGTGTGCAACATGTTGTGTGTGTTGCATCACGCGTGGATTGGTGCGGTGGGTGTGGGCCGGCTTTGCTTGCTGCGTCGCACGCGTGCGTGTGCGTTACGGCGGCGGCAGGGGTTCGGTCTAGGTAGCTAGGGTTTTTTTAGTGGGGTGGTAGGTGGCTGCGGGCTGGGCCTGGCCTGCGATTGTCTCCCCGATAAAGTATTTTATTCATTTTTTTAATAGCCTTTTGTAAGTAGTTTGTAGACAAAATAAAATATCCAGAAGGACCGGGTTTTGATTTGAAATAAAGATAGGGGATATTTAGAAAACAAAGATAGGCTTTAAAAAATTAGTTTTAGGCAAACATATGCATGATGATGACGATGCTCAAATACAATATGGCATGATGACATGAGCATGCGATCATGATGATGCATAAAACAAAAACACCAAGCGATTTCCTAGTAGTGGTTTTACCAGGGTGCTACAATTCGACACCACTAACAATGGATCTCGCCCTCGAGATCCGCCTCATGGTACGGGGAAGAAGGCCGATGATCTGAATCTTCGCGCTTCGTGTAAACCCTTGCGACACTACTAACAAAGATTCTTACTCCATCTGGAATTTGGCAACACCACCAATAATGGATTGTTGCTCACGTCCATCGAGAGAACACTCCAGAGAACCAAATACGAAGGTAAAGGTCTCAAAAGATAAAGCCACCTCTAACTTTGATAGAAGGAGAGAAAAAGGTGCAAGCCAATCCACTTCAATGTACAAGAACAAATAGAATGAGTAGTCGGCATGGGGGCTAATCCATCACGCAGCCAAACTATTACTCCGCACATGCAGTAGAAAAACGTGCAACCCATTCTCGAAATTTAGACTGAAGATCTCGATAAGCGAGTTTTGGAAGCAAAGGAGTGATGCAGAATCTTCATCAGATCTGACGCAGATGATGTTGTCGCGCTGGGAACCACCATAAGATACAAAGAATTGTTTTTAGTGATTTTTGGGTCACTTGAAAAGTACACCGAGGAAAATTCCGTAGATCTGAAGACTGAAGGTAGCAACACCGTTACAAGAAGAAGGAAACGAAACCCTGAAGGTACGATGGAAACCCATCCACGAGAATTCCTAGACTCGCGGAAGAGATAAGAGAGCAGATTCAAAACATGCAAAGGTAAGAGGAGAATAGCATAGGGGTAAGGAGTAAAATCAGACCTAATCAGATCTATCCAACCGATTTTGCAAAATAGTTTTGACACTCTACATTGGCCGTTAGCTAGGTTATCCTACAGGCTGGACCAGTGAGGTATCGCAACTGCTGAGCTCTGGTACCACTTTGTAACAAACTCGAATCGGCCCTATGCAAGTTTTAGCGATTCCTGCCAAACCCGCATAGAAACGATTCAAAGATGCCCACCAGGCACTTGCGTGCAGGTGGACAAACGAAGTAATACCATTACACAATAGTCCACAATGGAACCCACAAAACAGATATATACAACAACGACTCCATGAGTCAAGAATACAGATATACAGTACAAAGATCCAAATCACCTTGAAAACGATACAACATCCGAGTACGGATAAGATGCAACTGGGGCTAAGAGCCATGAAGAATAACCAATGGCGTCCATAACCCTGCCTAGACCAAGACGGAAGGGTAACCCTGCTAACAACGTCGAACTTATGCATGTTAAACAAAAGGGGTGCCGACAAAGGGCAAAGGAAAAAGGGAGCGGTCAGTACCGAGGCCAGTACACGGCGAGTCTAGAATTCGATGGCTCTCGCCTACATAGGTATGGTGGACTAAAGCGGCAGCGTAGCATGCACTAAACAATCTATAGAGACTCGATTCAATTGTTGGCTATTAGAGAGGGATAAGAAAGACCTATTCGGATCCAACCTGATAGTAACACCAAAACATACCCATCCTGGTATTTCCCCCTCGAGACCACACGAGGAAGTCAAACCGAGGAACTCACAGAGTTGGCAGTTTTATTCATTCCATTATAGTTGTAGCACTTACTAGTCAAATTCAATTAGCATAATACATTCCAAATCCAGCAGTTGTTGACACTTTTATTTACTCATTCCATTGTAGTGAAACTGATTACTAGACATGTCAAAGTCAAATTTATAGCACTACTTTAGTTATAGTTGTCTATGATCGAGATACTGTGCTCCAAGTCATTCATAACCACGGACACGGCTTTCAGAAAGTTTTACCCTATAGGGGTGCACAAATAGCAACATACACACGATCAACCACGGGAGAAGCAAATAAAACGCAACGAGGCCTCACGACAAAGCATTCACATGATTCATAAATTATTTCAGAGGGCCACCCCATTAAGCTACCCGCAACGAAGATGGCTGGCTCCGAGATGGACCCATGGTTTGTGCCAATGGCTGTAAACAACTGGGAACCCGAAAGTGTGACTGGGCTTGTCGATACCGCGAAAACATTCCACAATTCCTAAACAGTACAGGTGCTCCACGCACAATCGTAAATAAAGCAGTAAAGCATGGCATAAGTACAAGATAGTAATAAAGCCCCAAACTAGTTTGTGGCCCCAAGAAATAAAGTGTGAATCAAGCTCAGGCAAAGGGGGATTCATAGAGTCTCCCATATGTGGATAGTGCGAATAGTCAAGGAACAGGTATCAAGTACTCGGGGCCTACGGGACACAAATAAGCATGGAAGAACCAAATATTAGCTATTGCCCATCGGTGCCTCTATATTAGTTATATCTATTCCTAGCATTTTAATTATCAGTTGAAATTAAAGTCATGATCATCTCCATCGTTAAGCATGTCCCAACCTTCCAACAATGGTGGAACAACAACGACGTGAAGCAGCACCTGAGCAAGCAACTACGATTCGCAAGACCGACTATCTATCAAACAACAGGCAATAGGATGTGTCCAAGGCAATATAGAGGCTGCAAGGAATATAAATGGTGCACAGAAACTAAAGAATCGCAATACGGATAGCAATAGATCAACAGGAGGAAGTAAAGACTATAATGCAAAATAGGTAGAAAGGGGGAGATTGCTCACCTGGGAAAACATAGCCGAAGAGACATTATCCGAAGAACTTGCCTATACTCACATCAACTCATCGGCCTAATCCGTGAAGAAGCAAAGCAGTAAAAGAATCACCGGATGCACGATTTAATACTACGGCAAAAGATCTGGCATGATGTATGTATGATGCATGCCATGACAAAGATGCGGTGCAATTAGGCAATATTAAGCGGAACCAGGGTCCCGACAATTAATTAGATGGTTCATGTTGTTTAGATGCCCCGCAATTTAAATATTGTCTTAACAAGGCAAAACATGGCATCGGTTCGCTACACAAATTTAAATGGAGACGTTGTAAGACTAGAAAAGCCCGCATATAGTCTTCATATTTAATAATGAGGTGAATCGACAAAGTACCCCCAAACTACCAAACATGTATGCAATCATGAACAATTGAATATAGTCTCCATGCTGGAAATGAGACAAGAAGACCACAAACTAATCCAGATTGGGAGAGGGAGCGATCTCCTGGGCGGTGAGGCGGCAGGTAACCCCTTCAGGTATGCGGCGGGTCTTGTAGAGCCAGTCAAGATTGTCTTGACAGACCCAGGAGCCAGCCTAGCCGCCTAGTTTGTGCGCCTCTCCTTCCTCCTCCTCTTCCTCGACAATGGCAATTTCCTCTTCCGTCATCTCTAAATCACTATCCTCGTGGAAACAATCTGCAGTGGGGGATAGTGGCCTGGACTGGCGAGGCCCATAACGGCGAGGTTGCGCAGGAGCGGAAGCGCGGCTATAGTAGAACAACAAGGCAGCAAAGTGCGGCGGCAGCGGCGCTATGCAGAGCAGAAGTAGCGGCAGCGGCGGCATTACTATGGGAAAGAAGGAAGAAGAAGAGCAGGCGCACGTGCGGTGTGGGGGAAAATCCCGAAGGGGAGCCCTTGTCCCCTATTTAGCCACGCCCCTGAGAGGGGAAGTGGGATCCATTAGTGCAGTGAAGCCACATGGTGTGGCCGTGTACTCGCTGGGTCAGCCAATCAGAGGCAGGCCACAGGAAGGGCCACGGGGAGCAGAAGATCCCACGACGCGACGTGGTGATATAGTTAACGAGGAGGCAGCCACAATGTGACGTTTACAACAGTTATTCCTGACAGTGAATACAGTAACCGACACAGTAACTGGCGTAGGCCCTTAAAAAGAGGCAAAACAATGATTACCCTCTACGTAGGATGTGGGGAAGCGTACGAGAGAAGGAAAGATAACCCAGATAAGTGGAAAATAACCTGGGCAACGAGTAATATCTCGAACTAAGCCAAGGGAATGTCAAGTCATAAGAGCCGAGTTACAGGATGACTCGCTGAAAAGAGCACAAAACTTGATAGGTTGAACCTGTTGTGGCCTTATCAGTTGAAGTTGCTAAGACCGCACCAGCTTCAGGGACTAATGTTGGGGGATACCCCCGGATAGGGTCACGCTGGAGTATAAAAGCTATGTTGGCCGAGGTACGGCAAGGTCAAAGCGTGTGCTGACCGAGTCACCTCAAGGTAGGCCGACTTACGGAATGACCCGACCCGGTGGATGTTCAACTAACGCTAACCCGGCCGACATAAAGCATATGTCGGGTTCGATCTACCTTGTTTGCAGGTGCCCAAGTGCCCGAGTTAGCCAGGCTCTAGTGTAATACCTCGGACATTACGCTCTAAGTTCAAGCCTGGACGAACCAAAAGTGGATAAGGGATTCTACCACGGAGGCCCAAGGCCACCCACGTGTAGGCCCATCGAAGTGGAGCAGGGCACGATACCAGCCGATCACCATATCCACTTTCAAGAACATCGGGACAAGAGCGAGCGACGTAAGCAATAGGTAACGCGACCACGACATACACAAATGGGTATGTATGTTTGTGACTTAAAATAGATATCAGAGTCACACCATCTAGAATCAGAAATATTCAACGCCATACGGCAAGATCCAAATATCCTAAATAGATATAATATTTTAGAATACATCCTCAAACATCACGCAACAGAGTATCAAGCGGAACTGGAAAACATGATCCGAGTACGAATAAGAAGCAAATCGGCATAAGATACCCTGAAAATAAGCACATCCCGCCCATAGATCTCATGGATCTCCATCCCCAGAATCTCTACACCAGATAGTCGTTGTCACCATCATCCGTCTCCTCAACCCAGTAACCTTCATGAGAGTATACCTATCCATCTAAACCAAATATTTATTCTGTGAGACCCTAGGGGTACTCGGGAAGTCTTAATGCAGCTAAAGGGAACAACCTGGGGTGACGCAATTGCAGCGAAAGATAATATCTACAGAGAGCTATAGAGACTTGCTACACATCCGCCCAACCAGAGATGGACGGACGCCTGTTAATTAATAGCAATAGTTACATAAGCAACATAAATAACCTCGCTCGTCCTCCTGCTCGCTTACCGACGAGAAGGCGGAAGAACATCCCATCTGTTGGCAACTTTATTAACCATTCCATGAGTATTACACTATTTACTAGTCATGTCTTAGTCAAATTAAAGGCAGTACTTTAGTTATGCTTGTCTATGATCGAGAAACTGTGCTCCAAGTCGTCCATAACCGCTGACACAGCTTTCACAAAGATTTACCCTGCGAGGGTGCACAAATAGCAACACACACATGATCAACCTCGGGAAGAACCAAATAAAACACAACGAGGCCTCACGACAATGCATTCACAAGATTCATAAATTATTTTAGGGGGGCACCCTATTAAGCTACCCGCAGCAAAGTTGGCCGGCTCCGAGACAGACCCAAGGTTTGCGCCAATGGTTGTAAACGACTAGAAACCCAAAAGTGTGACTAGGCTTGTCGATACCGCGAAAACACTCCACAATTCCTAAACAGTACAAGTGCTCCACGCACAATCATAAATAAAACTATAAAGCATGGCATAAGTACAGGATAGTAATAAAGCCCCAAACTAGTTTGTGGCCCCAAAAAATAAAGTGTGAATCAAGCTCAGGCAAAAGGGGATACATAGGGTCTCCCGTATGTGGATAGTGCGAATAGTCAAGGAAGATGAATCAAGTACTCGGGGTCCTACGAGATATAAGTGAGCTTAAAGAACCAAATAGCTGATAATGCTCAGCGATGCCTCTTTCATTTGTTATCCCATTGCTACTCAGATTAAGTTGTTTAGCTACCTCGTTATCCAAGACTCGCACAAATCCTGCACATGCATTTCTACGACTCGCATGGCTCAAACAACTCCTGTAGTAATGGCTCATGGGATTGAGGTACAAGCTTCGGTGGGGTTTAAAAGTAAGGTTATGCAATACATGGGATTCAAATTTAATGCAATCGCGACTCAATGATGCGAGAGTAAGATAGAAGCATAGGTACTATATGTATGCAAGAATGGGGAATTTCTTGCCTGGTAGATCAGCAGTAGGGTAACCGGAATCTGGGTAGTACTCTTGGTTCTCCTGATAATTCCCTTACTCGGCGTATGTTCAGAATAAAAGCCAAACACACAAAGGACCATAATAAATAAAGTGCGCAATCATATGAATATGTGCAACAAACAAATAATGTATGCCACGATGGAATGCTGCACAATTGCATGGTAGAACATAGCTTGGCATGGGTAAGCTGTGGAACAAGAAATAAGCATTTTTATTAGTTGTTTATTCATATTTTTCTCCCATAAATCTTCCTGTCCCATTAATATTTATATGATTCATGCTTCAATTCATATCATGGAACGCATAGTTAGAATGGGCTCGTTGTGCTAATCGATTTAGACATATTATTTGTCGAAATCTGATTTACGGTTGCAAAGATATTAATTATTAGAAGTTTTAATATTAAAGTTGAAAATTGTTAATTCTTTATATAGCTGTAATATTTAAAACAGGCGACAAGTTTTATATTTGAAAATTCAAACATTTCCAAACTCTTTTCACGTTAAAGTTTTTTTCGTATGGAATTCATATTAAAATGAATTATTAAAGTTGCAAATTTGCATAATGGTATGACATTTAATTATGTTGTTCATATTGATTCATAAAAACCAAGAACAGGATGGATAGATCTTCTCTTCCCCATACATTTTGATTTTTAAGCTCATAACAACAATGTTTTAATTTGAGAAGGTATGATGGATTTTAAAACGGGGACAGCTAAGACTGCATGGCCCTCTAAGGCTGAAGGGGATTTGAACACTATTCGATTTGGTGGATGATCAAGGAAGCAACTAGTGTAGTTTGCTGGTCTTGTTGTCACACAAGGATGCTATGCATTAATTGATACACAAAAAGAATCGTCATCTACGCAAACAAGCAGATAGACTGCTGAATTCCAAACATCTAGTGCAATATTGTCTAGCTGACCTGAATTACTCGGAAGTGCAAAGAAACATGTACGCACATGTACAAATAAAGAATACAAGCAGCGGGTCTTGTATTGTGCGTGTGTGCAACTTGAACAACCGGGATGTTTTGGTCAGGTTGCTTGATCAATCGATCCATCGGATGCAAAAGTTAGCTAGCTAACATAGAGGCGCCACATCAGACGTGTTAAACTGCCACCGACCAGTTTCAGTTAACATAAAGATTCAGAAGAAAAACCTCTAGAAATTCAGAGACAAAAGGAGAAATGTTTGAGCAGGGATTTGAACTCCAGATCCATGGATCAAGTACGTGGGATGTTGCCACCAAACTGGGAATAGGTTATTGTACCAATCACCACTGGGAGTTAATTTAAAACAGATCAAGGCAGGTGTATGGTTCTTCCAACGAACTGAATAACAACCTGCACACCTATCCGAACCAGAGACACAGAAGCTCGCGAGATAGATGATTCCGGCACGGCGACAGCGAACTGGGGACTGAGGGTGTTGGGATATGCTATATGGGTATCCTCATAGCATGTCACCAATCCGTCTAACCTGGATGACCCATAGTTGATAGCAAGGCATATGGCCTGCTGGACGGTCCAGTTAGACGGATTCTGAAGGGAGGCCCCTGCCAGATAAAGGAAGGCTACGCAGGAGTCACCGACATATTCGGTGCCTTAGAGTACAAGACACGGAAGACTAGTTCGTATTAGTGTAGAACTCTTTACCTTGTCTGTCAATGACCTTTCCCTGTAAACCCTAGGTCTTAGCGCCTTTATAAGCGGGCCTATGGGAGCTTTAGGGCACGATACTTAACACCCTCGCACAGCGAACCAATCTCTGTAACTCGGCGTATAGCCATTATAGTGATTTATAGCAGGAGTAGAGTTCTGCCACCGTTGTGGGACTTGAACCAGGGTAAGCTGTGTTACCTCGTACCCGCCAACTCTCTGCCTTACCCCACGTCTCTAAACACGCACTGTGATGACGCCTCCATGGCGTACTCGTCGGCAATACCACGATAGTTGGTGCCCACCGTGGGGCAAGAGGCGCTTCGAGCTCTACACCGGGCGAGGTCCAATCTCTTCGGGGGAATCGGCGATACCGTAGCCATTGGTCGCGTTCTTTTCTCCGGCAACGTCCCGATCATCCCTCTAGATGAGTTCTGGGTGCCAGCAAAGACGAACCCCACGCGCTGCTCCGTCATCCCCTTCGGAGACATCCACATCTTTATTAGGGAAACTGACTCGGGTCCTAGCTCCCAGGAGGTTGGAAACTCGTCAAGCCCCGCACGGACCGCCTATGAGCAGGACACGTTCGCGGAAGGATCTGGGCCACACCTCTCCTTGGAGTATGATAGCTCGGATCAGGAAATTTCAAGGCCCACCCAAACCTCCCCTGTGCGGGATATAAAGGTGGAAGGACCCCGCAAATCCGCTTGGCTTCCCTGAGCGTTAGAGATGCGCATGTCACACTTTGTCGGCGTCATCACCATCGAGCTAGATGCATTCAAAGGGATGGAGAACCTCCCCGCGAATACCTCGCTAGATGGATGAGGGTGAGGGAAACCCTAGAGGGAGACCGCGCCGACGATCTCGTATACCACTTTGTGGAAGGGCTCACGCCTGGAACACTCTTCCGGCATACCCTCCGAAGGCAGCAGGCCGCAGGCCCTCTCACCCTTGCTGAGATGGTTGCCATCGTCAACAAATACGCGGATGTCAATGAAGAGGCCATGATGGAAATCACCGTCGTAGCTAGAGGAGGAAACAACAACGACGACATGCCTCCATCACCCTCCACATCCGCCATCGTCAACACCGAAGCCAACTCTGACTCCGTCCTTGACGCGCTTTACATCGACATCAGTATGGATGCCGGTGGATCATATGCTAACTCGGAGGAATACGACGCTTTTATGAGGGAGATCGAGCAGGAGATCGAGAAGGAGGAGCGCACCGAGAAGATCAACACTTCCCATCAGGTGCTAGTCGCCATTGGGAGCGTGATGGAATAAGACGGACAACAACCAGAACGTGAGAGAGCTTAGCCCAGTCCAGCAGCCACCAGAGCAGCATCAGCTAAGAAAGCCGCCGAGCCTCCGGCTCCGGCCAAAGCTATGCCTCCTTCGGTTATCTGCCCGTCACCGGTGCAGGAACTCACCACGGCCCCTAGTATGGCCCGACAATCAAATCACCCGCCAATGTCACCATCAACGTCTGCAGCTGGCAACCCACAGGCCACTCCCGCTGACAAAGCAATCTACTGTGCACTTCTCGTTGAGCCAATCACCGTCGCCCATATCTAGAGCGTTACGGAGCTCGATGAGAAGCGTGTGGAAATCTTGGCATAGGCCAAGTGCATCGCGGAGCAGGGCGCTAAGCTGGACGAAGACTTGGCTAAGGCGCAACAATCCATGAAGGCGGCAAGAGCTATGGAGGCCGAATACAAGCAATTGTTGTTAAAGCAAAAGACAAAGAAGGTACCAACTCACGTCTTCGAAGATCCTGGCGTTCGGAGAAGGTTGGGATATAACGGGTCTAAGCCAACAAAAGCCACCCCTTACATTGATTCAGATGGGAGGCCGGTCATGCCAACTCCCGCCCTCAACATTGCCGTTGCCAAGACCCTCCTGGAGCAGGATAGGTTGCCAGAAGCAGTTGCTCAGGTGTACGACCTTGTCGCTAAGGCATGCAAGAAACAGGAAAAGGCTACCTCGCAGAGGCTTGAGTCCAACCCGGAGCTTTGCCAGTCAATCCTGAACAGCCGCAGAAGGCCAAAATCTCCCCATGACGATGGATCCCACAAAGGCTCCACAGAGCGAAGACGGAGAGAGGCACGCAACAGGACTGACGCTATCCCCATATCCTCCGATCACGAAGAAAATGCTCGTCCTCGCCGGTCGCCACCTCCACCATCTCGGCGTCACGAGGAACTAGAGTCGTGCCACCGCACAAGCATGCCACCTCCAAGGTGGCCCCAGCCCGACGTCGTTATACGCGATCAGGGCGAGCAACCTCGGCATGCCGGAGAGCGCAGCGACAATGAAGGTCACAGAAGTAGGTCCCACAAGAAGCCGCCACGTCCGACAAGTAACCGTGATAGGCGTGAGGAATCACAGGAGGGACACAGCAAGAGAGCTAACCCACCGCCTCCACCGCCGCCGTCGCCACCTAGAAGCCATCATGGTGGAGGACATGGTGGATCTTATAGATCACGCCGCAATTCCCCTCCCCGTGACGGAAAAGGGAAGCAGCCATAGCCATACGATGCATGTACACGGCTGGACAAGATCCAAGAAGCTCAGGAGCTCCCATACCTTGGGCCATGTTGTTTTGGACCAGTGATACGGACCACAAATTACCCCAAGGGCCTCCGGATAGACAAGACCATCAAGCCATACAATAGCACTGCCAGGCCAGCAACGTGGTTGCAGGACTACACCGAAGCGATCCACATTGTAGGGGGAAACCCCAATGTCGCTGTCAAGTACCTCCCACTCATGTTGACCGACACCGCCCGAAAATAGATCGACGACTTACCGAAGAAATCAATATGCAATTGGTTGGACATGCATGAAGCCTTCACCAAGAATTTCGAGGGTACGTACAAACGTCCCTGCACTGTCGCAGACCTACAGTGGTGTGTGCAAGAAAAGGATGAAACCTCTCGTGCCTACCTCTCTCACTGGCTAGATATGAAAAACTCATGCGCATGGGTGCATGAACAGACCACTATGGCTGCCTTCATTGATGGTCTGGAAAAGGGAACCTTGCTCTAGCATACGTTGAAGCATAACCAAGACAACAATGAGCTCAACCTCCACGCAATGATCGCCATGGCTAGCGAGTTCTCCACCGCTGACGACGACGCGCATGGATCGTTGCTGGAAATATTAATCCCTACCTAGGCTAGGAAGAACAACAATAACAAGCGGAAGAATCCGCCCGAAGAAAAGCAAGTAGCTGACATGGTTGCCACAACATTCACTGGCAGAGGCAATGGCGGACAGCGTGGACGTGGTCGGGGGCTAGCAGTGGCCAGCAAAGGAGTGACACTACACCCTCAGCGCCCCGTGTTCCCCAAACGTACGAAGAGTACCGCGATATGCCATGTTTCGTCCACCTGGACGCAAACGGCAAAGCCACCCACACCAACTGCCAATGCAAATTTGTCAACGATCTCAAGGAGGACCCTGAGCCCGGCTACAAGCGAAGTCGGAAGAACAGACCGCGCGGAAAGGGCAAAGGGAAGAAGGAGGAAGAGCCCAAGGAATCAAGTGATATGGACGAAGACATGGACCCAAAATCTTCCGACAAGGGAGAGGATAAAGGGAAAAATCCCTTCGAAAAGAAGGCTCCATGTTACCACACCTTCCTTGGCACCCCAACCGTCCAGGCCCAGAAAACCTATCTAAGGATACTGATGGCTACCCTCCCTCCGGTTCCCCAGTACGTCAGGTGGTCGGAAGTTCCAATTACTTTTGATAGGAAGGATCACCCAGAACCTATCCCAACAGAGAACCAGTATGCCATGGTCATCAACCCTCTGATTGACGGCACAGAGTTCACCAAGTGCCTCGTGGACAGTGGAAGCAGCATCAACATCAGGTACCTAGATACACTGCACAAGATGAACTTGACGAAGACCCAGCTAAGGAGGAGCAACACCGTGTTCCATGGGGTTGTCCCTGGCCAACAAGCAAATTCCCTGGGCTGTATCACCCTTCTGGTCGCTTTTGGCGATGTCAATAATTACCGCCAAGAACGCATAACCTTTGAAGTGGTGCCTTTCAAGAGCGTGTACCACGTCATCTTTGGACGCAACATCTTCCACTCCTTCCTTGCAAGGCCATGCTTTGTCTACAACAAGCTCAAGATCCCCAGACCAAATGGCATCATCACCATTGACGGAAGCTTCACCAACGCACGGGAGTGCGAGCTTAGTGAAGCCGCCTTTGCCGAAGCAGTCCTCTATGGTGAAGAGTTCAAGGAGATCTAGAACCAGGTCAATGCCTCGGAGATGCCGGCTTCAAAGAAGAAGATTACTGCTACCGAACCCGCCTTCAGGGCCACCATCAAGACCAAGCAGGTGGAGCTTGTCGAAGGTGATTCCTCCAAGACCACGGCCATTGGCACGGACCTGGATCCCAAATAGGAAAGCGCGCTCGTCGAGTTCCTCCGTAAGAATAGGGACATATTTTCCTGGCAACCTGCCGATATGAAAGGTGTACCTAGGGAACTTGCCGAGCACAACTTGAATATTGATCCTAATGCCAAACCGGTGAAGCAACCTCTACGATGCTTTGGTGATGAAAGACGAAGGGATATAGGCAAAGAAATAGCTAGGTTACTTAAGGCTGGCTTTATCCAAGAAGTTATTCACACCCGATGGGTGGCAAATCCAATACTTGTCCCCAAAAAGGGAACCAATGAATTAAGAATGTGCGTTGATTACACCGGCTTGAACAAAGCGTGTCCGAAGGATCCGTTTTCTTTGCCTCGCATTGACCAAGTCATTGACTCGACGACTGGCTCGGAACTTCTGTGTTTTCTCGATGCCTATTCAGGATACCACCAGATCCGGATGCGAAAGTCGGACAAATTGGCCACTTTGTTCACCACACCCTACGACACGTATTGCTACGTCATGATGCCCTTTGGGTTGAAAAACGCTGGTGCTACGTACAAGAAGACGATGCACCGTTTCCTGCACAACCAAATAGGTCGCAACATACACGCTTACGTGGACGACATCGCGGTAATGTCAAAGAAATCAAATGATCTTATCATTGACTTGCAAGAAACCTTCGACAATCTCCGCAAATACAACACGATGCTGAACCCAAAGAAGTGCGTCTTCGAGGTACCATCCGGCAAAATGTTGGGCTTCATCGTTTCGCATCGCGGAATCGAGGTGAACCCGGGGAAAATCAAGGCCATCCTCGACATCAAACGCCCGACATGCCTGAAGAACATACAAAGGCTCACAGGCTCCGTTGCAGTAGTAAGCCGGTTCATCAGTTGACTTGGTGAGAAGGCTATGCCGCTCTACAAGTTGCTCAAGAAGGCGGATAAATTCACATATATGGACGAGGCCGACGCAACACTACAGGAGTTGAAGAGAATACTCTCGTCCCCACCTATACTTGCAACACCAGTGCCAAGGGAGCTTATGTTAGTTTACATGGCGGCAACCAACCGAGTAATCAGCATCGTCATCACAGTGGAGCTCAAGGAGCCAACGCACGAATGCGGAGTTCAGCGGCCCGTTTACTATGTAAGTGAGGTCTTAACGGAATCCAAGCAGCGTTACCCGCACTACCAGAAGATAGCTTATGGAATTTTCCTTGCTTCACGTAAGTTAAGGCATTACTTCCAGGAGCACCCTATCACAGTAGTGAGCAAAGATCCATTGTCCGACATCATCAACAACAGCGACGCTATAGGGAAAGTGCCAAAGTGGGGCATTGAACTGGCTACCTTCGACATCACCTACAAGCGACGCGATGCTATCAAATCACAAGCATTGGCAGATTTTCTTGCAGATTGGACAGAACCGCCAAAAGACACTCCTATGCCAGAGCCAGAGTATTGGGTCATGCACTTTGACGGATCAAAGTTACTCAATGGCTCGAGGGGTGGTGTATTACTACAATCACCAACAGGAGAGAAGTTGCAATACTTCCTGCAGATCCACTTCAACGCTACAAATAACATGGTGGAGTATGAGGCCCTCATTCATGGACTTCGCGTAACCAAAGATATTGGCATCAAGCGCATAGTTTGCTGTGGAGATTCCGACTTTGTTGCCCAGCAAGTAGCTGGCACCTGGAACGTGCGGAACCCTATGATGGCCGCATATCGAGACGAAGTAGACGAAATAGCCAAGTGCTTCAATGGCTACGAAGTTAAGTACGTCAAAAGGGAGGAGAATGAGGCGGCAGATCTGCTGTCAAAGCTTGGATTAGCTCGTCGACCAATTCCACCAGGCGTTTTCCTGGAACATTTACAGACTCCATCCGTGAAGGAAGCGGACCCAGACAACCCAAATAGAGTGGATTCATTTATTAATACAGTAACAGTGACCTCTCCGGCTTGGACAAAACCGTTCATGGATTATCTACAAGACGGAGCTTTACCCGTTGACGAAGTCGAAAGCCAACAAATAGTACGTAGAGCAAAAGGCTACGTCATCATTAACGGCTAGCTATATAAAAGAAGTACCACATGAGTTTTCCTTCGATGCGTCTCCCAACAGCAAGGTATTGAAATCCTTAGAGAAATACATCTCAGAGATTGCGGGCACCACGCTCCTCCCCGATCGTTGGTGGCTAAGGCCTTCCGACAAGGATTCTACTGGATAACTGCCAAGGCGGACGCTGACAAGTTGGTACAAACATGTCTTAGGTGTTAGTTTTATGCAAGGCGTTCTAGCTGAAGAACTACGAACAATACCAATAACTTGGCCTTTTGCAGTCTGGTGGCTGGACATGGTGGGGCCTTTGTAGACAGCATCCTGTGGATTCACACACTTGCTAGTTGCAGTGGATAAGTTCACAAAATGGATTGAAGCTAAACGCATTAGAAAGCTTGATGTTGCAACAACCCTAAAATTTGTCCGGGATCTAGTGGTGAGATTTGGTCTCCTGCATAGCACCATCACCGACAATGGCAGAAATTTATCTCTCGGAGAAGTTGAGGAATACTGTCATGAGAAAGGCATCCCCCTTGACCTAGCATCTATGGCACATCCACAGTCAAATGGGCAAGTTGAAAGGGCCAATGGACTAATTCTGCATGGAATCAAGCCACGCTTAGAGGCACCGCTACATAGAGCAGTTGGAGCCTGGGTGGAGGAACTACCATCTGTTTTGTGGAGTTTACGAGCAACACCCAATAGATCCACCGGCTTAACTCCTTTATTCATGGTTTATGGAGCAGAAACGGTCCTCCCATCCGACATCCTCCATGACACACCAAGAATTTCCGCCTACAAGGAAGATGACGCCGAAGAATCTAGACGACTATCTGTGGACCTACTTGAAGAAGAGCACGTGCTGGCATGCCAGAGATCCTCCATCTTCCAGCAGAAGTTGCGTCGCTACCATAGTCGCCTCGTAAAGCATCACTCGTTTAAAGAGGGAGATCTGGTGCTTTGACTCAAGCAGGAGAAATCACACAAACTATCCCCACCTTGGGAAGGACCGTTCGTCATAAGCAAAGTATTTCTCAATGGCTCCTATTACCTCGTCAATATTTGCGAGTTGAAATATAGGCCAAAAAATCGCAAGCGTAAGCAACGTGACTCCGATAATGATTACCCAGAGACAGATCAGCCATGGAACATAGCACAGCTACGTCCCTTTTAAACTTAGCACATTTATATTATGTAATAAGTTTCTTATATGATCAATAAAATAAAGCATTTGGTTCACTTATATTCTCCGAGTCTTTTACCTCCTTTAGTTGTTCATTTTTGGATCATATAAACCCTTTATGTGCAAGTTTGCATTTGCACTTGTGAAAATTCCGCCTACGGGCGTTAGCTTAAGTTTTCTGGTTTACACGTTTTCTGAAGTTTTTATGTGGATTCCGGAGTAGTGACTTTTCGGCACTCAAAGCCGGTGATTTTGTTCTTGGGTTCTTGACGGTACTATTAAGCATCATCGCCTGAGAACATAGTTCTGTGTCGCGAGTCTTCCGTATCACGAAAGGTCAAGCATATGAACTAGAATAATGGATAAGCCAACACTTTATTAAAAATATACACACATGCTGGAAGCAGATAAGTAGTAGGAAAACTTGTGTACAAGATTTTCTACCTTAGCAAAACATAAGTTTTTTCCGCATACACATTGCAGAGATACATTTAATACAAATATTATTTTTCATGGCTCTGCTATAGGGGGCTTCGTGGTGGCATCATCAGGAGAGCCGGGCCGGGAGAGCTTGTCAAACTCGGAGAGAGACGGGCTAGACTCAGACGATGCCATGTCTTCATCAAGGAACTCGGTAGACACGAAGATATCTGCATTGACTATCCGGGCGACCCTGGTGTCAAAGCTGGCAAGGGAATTCCAAATAGCATCACTATCGATTTCCCTCCCTTCTTCATCCAGCTTAGGAAATCCAGAGGTCACCAAGTCGATGTCGGCGTTGTTCTAGTGCGCCTTGCCCAGAGATAGCGGCATCCTAGCACCAGCCCGGACGCAAGAGATCTTCCAGTCCTTGACTTTCTCAGGAGCTCGGCGTAGGATCTCTGCATACTTGGCCGCTGAGTCTGCCGCCTTGATATTAATCCCTAGAGGCTGGGCAATCTCCTTGGCTTGAGCAATGGCGGTGCTGACGAAGTTGCCGGCAAGAATCATGCGTTCCTTGAGGTCTGGAGAACCTTCTCCCAAATTGGCTAAGCCAATAGGGGCTATAGTTTGCAAAAGAAACAAGGACCATGAGTACAAACCAATCAAAGAATCGTCTACAATACAGAAATGACCAAGACGGAGAAAGGTTACCAAAGATGCTCGTCTCTGCTTGAGAGCATGACTCCGCCAATGCATCCCGCTCCTTCTGGACGATCTTGTACACCTCAAGGTTCCTAGCGTGTTGCTCTTTGGAAGCTTGGTTCTATTCCTTGAGATGTGCAATCTCGTCTTTCAGGCGTTGCATCTCGGAGTCGGCAGATTCTTGCAGCACTTTCATCGCTGCCTCATGACCCTTGACGGCATCGGCCAGGTCTTTCTTCAGGATTTTATCCTCATCATCGAGCTCCTGGATATGCTTGGATTGCTCAACGATGCTCTTGGCCTTGGCAATGGCTTCTGTAAGACAGAAATCAGAAAGTGCTATTAAAAGATGGAAGAAATAATTCAACGAGAAAAGCAAGGAGCTGTTGTAGGAAACAGACTCTGGCTATTTTTGATCTGTTGCTTCAGGAAGTTGGTTTTACCCTGTTGAAGGTCCAGTTCCTTCCACAGAGCAGCAAACCTCTCATTGGCAGATATCCTACATTTATTCTCATTCTGCAGAAGATGTTAACATGCTTAGTTTCTCTAGAGCATCTAGTCGGAACTATCCAAGTTTCAACTAAACGCTCGGGTTCTACGGTACATGATTTTAAAGCAAGCTAGTTTCTCTAGAGCATCTAGTCAGAACTATCTTTCAACTACATGCTCGGGGGCTACACGGACAAGTTCTACGCTTAGTTCTTTAGAGCACTCAGGCCAATAACTATTGTTTTATCCGCCTAAAAGCTTGATGACCCACAAGTATAGGGGATCGCAACAGTCTTTGAGGGAAGTAAAACCCAATTTATTGATTTGACACAAGGGGAGCCAAAGAATATTTATAAGCCTTAACAACTGAGTTGTCAATTCAGCTACACCTGGAAACAATCTTTCTTGTAGTAGTTTATCAGTAGCAACAGTTTTGCAGTAGCAATAGCAAAATAAAGACAGTAGTAACAATTGCAGTAAACAGTAGGATTAAAGTGCGGTAGGCATAGGGATGGATGGACGGGCGTTGCATGGACAAGACAATTCATGTAATAATCAAGACATGGGGCATTTGCAGATAAATAAGATAAAGTATCCAAGTACTAAATAATCATAGGCATGTGTTCCATATATAGTCATACATGCTCGCAATAAGAACTTGCACAACATCTTTTGTCCTGCCAGCCTATTGCAGCGGGGCCTCAAGGGAATCTACTTGCAATTAGCCATCCCCTCCAGTTATCCCGATTTCTGTCACTTCGGGGCCTCGGGTTCTGGACAATAATATGTGTGTACAACTTGCAGGTAAGATCATAAACAATAATATCATCATGAATCAATAACATGTTCAGATCTAAAATCATGGCACTCGGGCCCTAGTGACAAGCATTAAGCATAACAAGTTGCAACAATGTCAAAAAGCACTAACAATAGATACTAGGCACCATGCCCTAACAATCTGATGCAATTACATGAACAATCTCATCCAATCCCTACCATCCCCATAGCCTACTACGGGGGATTATTCACTCATGGATGGAGGAATCATGGATGGTTGATGGAGAAGCATTGGTGATGATGATGGCGATGATCTCCTCCAATTCCCCGTTCTGGCAGGGTGCTAGAACAGAGTTTCTGGTTCTGAATTGCGGTTTCTGGTGGTGGCGGTGCAGCGGAACTCTATCTGGAAAAACATCGAACCCCCTGTTGTTTTTAGGTCATAGGGCTTATATAGGAGAAAGGAGAGATTGAGGCGGAGTCCGAGGTGGCCACACCACCCCCTGGCGTGGACTGGCCTGGCCCGCGCGGCCAGGTGGTGTGGGCCCCTCATGGCCCTCTTCATCTCGTCTTCTGGCTCCGTGAGTCTTCTGGTAAAATATGAGTTTTGCGATATTTTCCGGGATTTTTCCTAAAAGTTGATTTCCTGCACAAAAACGAGACACCAAAGCTATTCTGCTGAAAACAGCGTTAGTCCGCATTAGTTGTATCCAAATCACACAATTTAGAGAAGAAAAAATAGCAAAAGTGTTCAGGAAAGTAGATATGTTTTGGATGTATCAACTCCCCCCAAGCTTAGCTTATTGCTTGTCCTCAAGCAATTCAATTGAAAACTGAGCGTGATAAAAGAAACTTTCACGAACACATTTGCTTCATAAAATGTATATATTCTCAGCATATGATCAAATACTTAGGCTATTCATAATAAAGAGTATGCAAATAAGTTTACCCAGTAGTCATGCCAGCTATGAAGAGGTTCCAACCCAATAATAATAAGCAACATGACACATAAGCATATGCAAGATTGTAATGCTCATAAGAGGATATGATAAAGTGGTATCTCGCTTGCCTTTCTTTTTGGAGCAAAACATATAAGACAAGGCACCTCTGAAGTTTAAGTGAAGATTAGAAATAAAAATATCAAAGATACAAGCGTCAAAGTTATGTCACAATTAACCGTGTTTTGGGCCAAGCACATTATTACTAAGAATGACAGCTATGCTCTCGGGAAGGTGCTCAGAGAATAAATGGTGACTTGACATAAAAATGAAACAAAAGATTTTAAAAGTTTCAAAGGCTTCCACATGTTGAAAGTATGGTATTCATTAGCTTTGAGCTCTCATTGCCCCTATCATAAGCATCTTGAGGTGATTAAGGTTAAAGTGAACAAATATGAGGATATGCTTGACAAAGTATAAGTTATAAGTCCAAAATGTCATGCCCCTTGCCTACGAGTACCGAACCTCATGCTACTCAACTTTAGTCACGAGTAAGTTCTTGTCATTGTATGTACATGTGTATCATGGAGAACCGCCAATGGGGTACCCCTTGCCCCATGATACAGGAGATATCCCATATCAAAATGACAAGGCAACAGACAATGAGCATCTCAGCAATCTTTTTATTTGCTATTTGCATAGGTTTTTATTGAGGATGCTTCATAGAATGCTCATTATGGTTATGCTGCAAGTTTTCACCATGATTAGGCATGGCTTAGGCTAGTCGCCCAGGCGTTTCTCTAACACACATACAAACTCCATGAGCTTACAAGCTCCCCTTTTATTTCACACCGCTGGGATCCATAAACAAAAGAACATGATATCAACTGAATAATAAGTGCAATATTGAAAGCGTTCCCCATGGTACATGGTTCTGCTAATTCTCAACTTATAAAGTGCAAGCATATGCGCAACATAGATGGACGCAATGGTTCAAGTTTATTAAGTGCAAGAAAATAAAGTGTGCCAAAGTTTGTGAGAGCTTTAATCACTAATTTTCACATAACAAGCGAACATTTTTATTTGGAAGAAAACAAAGCATAATAAATATGCAAGTAATAGCAATGAAGCTAATAGGTAGATATGGTGGACTCTTTTTGACAACTTGGTTTTGGGGAGTTGGATGCATGAGTAAAGCTTATACTCAGCGTAAGTGAAGGCTAGCAATGGAAAGGGAGCGACAATCGAGAAAGCAGTAACTGTCATAAACATGCTTGCGATAAAACAAAATTAATAGTGGCATAAAAGTGACATAAGAACTCTGAGGCAAAATAGGCTTAACTGACTTTTTATTTAGTCATATGCATGCATGAGCATGTGCCAAGTCGATTCAAATAAAACATTCAGAGGAGCATACCACAATGTCATACCAAGTTATGAATAGAACAATGCAAGCAAACATTTATATGGCATGTTACAAACTATTAGTGGACTGGAACTAATCATAAAATAGCAAGAACTACTAAGCATCCATTAAATAACATACACCTTACATGAACAGACTACGCATGCCCTCAATGATGAGTATATGTACACAAATTAAAACAAATAGAGTTCATACCAGCCTCTTACCACACCTCGAGTTGTCATAAATCATCATTGCCTTTTACTTGTGTAACTTGAATAATAAGATAAAAACCAACTCCAAGGAGTCACTGAGGACCGCTGAACCATGCAACGAACTTTACAAAACAGAGAAGAACAACAAATATTTTTGGGTTTTCAATTTTTTAAAGACAAGAACCGAAGGAAAGAAAAATAAAGAAAAATATTTTTGGGTTTTTTCGAATAATCAAATAAAAGCTAAAAAGGATGAAGCAAACCAAGGCTAAAAGATAAAGAAGCAAACAAAGAGAAATAACAAAAAAATATTTTGTCTTTTTGTGTTTCGAAAAGGAGAAATAAAGCGAGAACAAAAACTAAAAAGAAAGCAAAATGTGGATATACCTCCCCCCAAGCTTAGGCTTTTGGCCTAAGTGGGGATCAATACCAAGCTGTACAAGAAGGAGCACCTCCATAACATGATGAAGAAGTGCCTTCATACTGATACAAACTCGAGGATGCCCTAGTGTAGTGCGCAGAGTAGTCATAAGAGGGTGCATCCCCCTGGTGCTGCCCGTGGAAGCCAAGCAAGCGGAGCTGCTCGTCCACCTCCTCCTTGGAGCGTGACCATGGCGTCCTGCAAATACTTAACAAAGTAGACTGTGTCAAGGGAATTTCCCTCTCATCTCCGTGAGTGAACAACATCCTGTAAACTAAACTCTCCGTACTAGAGTTAGCAGTAACAAAGTGATGTGTTTGCTTAGCGGAAAGATCAAGCCTTTGCAGGGTTAGCATAGTATCATTAGGATCAAGAGAAAGTTCCAAGGCAGCAACCATGCGTGTAGCAATAATGCCCCCATAAATGGGTCCTCTAGCAGCTAGGCAGCGAGCAATGAGAGAACCAAGATTATATTTGGTTTCATTATTAAGTGCAGCAGCAAGAAAATCTAAATGATAATTAGAAATATTACTGGTGTTCTCCCTTCCAAGAATGATAGTGGCAAGATAGTAAGCAAAATATCTAAGAGCTGGGAGTTGAATGTTTCTTATCTTCCCGCGCTAAGCTGTGCGGTCATCATCATTTGTTACACTTCGGTAGAGCTCCAGCAAATCAGCGGGTCTACCCTGGATCTTCTTTATTGTCCCAGTCACGCCAATGCCTATAATGCTGCAAAATCTTTCCAATGACATGGTAATAGGCATATCATAGATTTTGAATGAAATGGTTGACCTATAAGAGGTGTTAGTGAAAGTGAAACTTTCAACAAAAGTTTTGGTGAGCAAGGCATATTGCTCACACTCGTCCTACATGTAAGTGGTGAGAACAACCCTCTGAACAAGAAGTAAGAAATCATCTAGAATCCCTGCAGCTCGTAAAAAGGCAAAACAAAGGAAGGTAGATGGATGAGCATATCCCTCATTTCACTCATTACCAAAACGTGGCGCAATAAGATCTTCATTATATGATGGCCTAAATTGAGAAGCTAATCTAGAAGGCCTTGTCCTCCTGGGTGTGTCTCTCTCAAATACTTCTCCAAAAGTATGGTTGTTCATCTCTCCTTTTTCTGAAATTTTAGACAACCATCCCAACAAGTGATTGCAAAGTGATTACATAATGAGAGGAACTACTTATAGGGACTTGCAAGAAGGCTAAACATGCATCAAAACAATTTCTCTAAGCATAGAACAAGCATGCAAGCTCACATAACCTGCCACCTACAATAGCAAAATACTCAAGATATAATCCACTAATCACAAATCTACTTGGACAAGCGGAGGAGTCACATACCGGAGAATAATCCGCGAGCAAGAATGGCAAGAACACGGGTTTGAGCAATGAAATGGTGCTTTCTTGGGAGAGAGAAAGGAGTGGAAGGTAGAAGAATAAGTGGAGGGCCAGGGGTGGCCCACACCATGGCCAGATGCGCCCCTGGTGTGTTCGTGCCACCAGGTGGTGTGCCTGCCTGGTGGGCCCCTCTGGGTCACTCCAGGTACCTCTCTGCCCCAATTTTGGCGTAAAATTTTAATATGAATTTTCTGGAATTTTTCGAGAAACTTTATTTTTGAGCAATTTTCATGTATTGATGAGTGATTTTCTAGCAGACAGATGATTTGGAATGATGCAAAAACAAAACAAAACTAAAACTTCAGAAGTTCTAAGACACTCTAATATGCAAGCAACTAGCAAATAGAAAAGTAAACAAGGTAAAAACAAAAATTAAAAAGGATAAAGTAAAAGTGAGCAAGGATAATCATGGTAAAAACATTGTTTTGTTCATTACAATCCCTTTGTTAACAAGGTTGATCGGGTCTTGTTACCAAAACAATTTTATACGAAACAAAACTTTGCATTCCACTAAATGATTATGTTACCTCAACCCTAATAGAAATAGTCCCAATCATAATAGTTTCATAATTTTCTTGTAGTATGGGACAATATATTTCTCCAACTTATATACCCTTAATATTTTTAATTGAATTTAGGCCATAAGTCTTATCAATCTTCTTTGGGGAATAGATAGTATGCTCCTTGTCATCAACATTAAAAGTTACCTTTCCTTCATTACAGTTAATGACATCCCCTGCAGTATTAAGAAAAGGTCTCCCAAGAATAATAGACATATTATCATCTTCAGGCATTTCAAGCACAACAAAGTTAGTTAATATCAAACAATTATGAGCCACTTGAACAGGAACATCTTCACATATACCAATAGGAATAATAGTAGATTTATCAGCCATTTGCAAAGATATATCAGTTGGTATCAATTTTTCCAGTTGAAGTCTCTTGTAGAGGGAAAAGGGCATAACGCTAACTCCTGCTCCCAAATCACACAAATCAGTTCTAACATAATTATTTTTAATAGAACAAGGAATAGTTGGAATCCCTTTGTCTCCAAGTTTCTTTGGAACCTTACCATTGAAGGAATAACTAGCCAGTAAAGTAGAAATTTCCTCATTAGGAATCTTCCTTTTATTAGAGACAATAGCCTTCATATACTTTGAATAAAGAAGCAATTTAACAGCATTAGTCAAAGGGATTTCCAAAAATAAAGGTTTCATCCACTCACAAAACTTGTTATAGTTTTCTTCTTCCTCTGACTTGTGTTTTCTCATCAGGAAAAGGCATTGGTTTTTGGACCCAAGGCTCTCTTTCACTACCATGTTTCTTAGTAACAAAATCTTCCTTAGTGTATTTAGTATTCTTGGTGTGCCTTTCAGGTTCTTCAATTTCTTTTTTATCAGGAGCTTCATTATTATCATTACCACTTTCAGTTTCAGCATCAGAAACAGATATACTATTAGGATCTTTAGCAGGTTTAGAAGATTCTTCAACTGTTTTACGTTTCTTTTTCTTTCTCTTAGAGGAAGTACCGTAATTTTCAATTTGTTGAGAATCCTGCTCAATTCTTTTAGGATGTCCCTCGGGATATAGGGGATCTTGAGTGGAAGCACCACTCCTAGTCCTAATTTCATAAGCACATTTTTCTTTAGAAGCATTAACTAACAAATCTTTTTGTACTTTAGTAAGCTGATCAATTTGAGTTTGAACCATTTGGAAGTGTTTAACAAGCATTTTAACATCATTTGAGGTTCTTTCCATAATATCTTTTAACTCATTAATAGCTTTAGAGTTTTCCATTAAATGATTCTGCACTCTCTTATTGAAATTATCTTGCTTAACAACAAAGATATCAAATTCTTCTAAGCATTGACCAGAAGGTTTAGAATAAGGAATATCGCCTTCATTAAAATGCTGGAGAGAGTGTACCTCAATAGTTTATGAGTGGGGGATTGGCTTGCATAATTCTTTTATAGGAGGTAAATTCTTCACATTTTTAGATTTAATACCCTTCTCTTTGAGACATTTCTTAGCTTCCTTCATCACTTCATCATTTAGTTCAATCACTCCCCTCTTCTTTGGTGTTGGTGTTGGCCCAGGCACAATTGGCTCAGGTGTAGTTGACTCAGGTGTCCAGTCATCATAATTATTGCTTATTTTAGCCATTAATTTCTCAACTTGTTCGGGAGTTCTCTTCCTGGAAACATAATCAGCAAAACTATCCAGGTATGTCCTAGATTCATCAGTAAGTCAATTATAATATATATCAAGGAGCTCATTTTTAGGTAATGGACATCCAGGATGTGCGTGAATTAAAGCACAAAACCTTGCCCATGATTCAGGCAATTTCTCCTCTTCTCCCTGTTTAAAATCTAAAAGTTCCTGCAAAATGGCATGTCGAGCACTAGGAGGGAAATATTTCTGAAATAAAATATCAATCAAGCAATCAGGGCTATCAATAGATCCAGGAGGTAAATTATTAAACCAAGCTTTAGCTTCTCCTTTTAGTGAAAAGGGAAAATTTTAGCAACAAAGTAGGTGCGCATCTTAATATCATCAGAAAATAAGCCACTCATGGTAGAAAGCTCAGTCATACGTGCTACAGCACTTTCATTTTCAGTACCACAAAAAGGTTCTTTCTCAATAATGGTTATGTAAGATAAATCAAGAGAGAAATCATAATCCTTATCTTTAATGTTTATGGGAGATGTAGCAAACTTAGCATTAGGAGATAATTTAGGTCTAATAGTACGTCTCTCAAGAAGACTCTTAATAGCACTTGCATCATGAGTGTTTCGACATTCATCAATAAATTCATCGGTCATTTCAATATAACCGTCATCAAGATCATAGCTCTCTCTAGACTCAGGTGAACTAACAGGTGTAGCAGTATCTTCATTAGAAGTTTCAGTATTTCCATCTATAGTTCTAGCAATCATAGCATCTAGGAAAGGACCTAATGAACCACTCTTATCAAGCCCAGTAGAAGTAGCATCATAAGTATCAAAAGCAATTTCAGATTCAGCAGAAGTAGCAGTATGTGTAGCATGTTTATGTGATGGTGGTGTAAGGAGCTTACTCATCACAGATGGTGAATCAAGAGCAACAGAGATGTTCAGAATTGTACCTCTCCTTGTAGTGGATGGTAATATAGGAACTTTTCCATCACGAGTTTTACCCACGATGAACAGATAGCAGCGAACAATAGTGATTCCACGTGAACTTCATAAATAGAGCTATGCGCCCCGGCAACGGCACCAGAAAATAGTCTTGATGACCCACAGGTATAGGGGATCACAACACTCTTCGAGGGAAGTAAAACCCAATTTGTTGATTCGACACAAGGGGAGCCAAAGCATATTTATAAGCCTTAACAACTGAGTTGTCAATTCAGCTGCACCTGGAAAAAATCTTGCTCACAGTAGTTTATCAGTAGCAATAACAAAGTAATAGCAGTAGCAAAATAAAGATAGTAGTAATAATTGTAGTAAACCATAGGACTAAAGTGCGGTAGGCATAGGGATGGATGGACGGGCGTTGCATGGACAAGACAATTCATGTAATAATCAAGACATAGGGCATTTGCAGATAAATAAGATAAAGTATCCTACTAAATAATCATAGGCATGTGTTCCATATATAGTCATACGTGCTCGCAATGAGAACTTGCACAACATCTTTTGTCCTGCCAGCCGTTGCAGCGGGGCCTCAAGGGAATCTACTGGCAATTAAGGTGATCCTTTTAATAGAGCACCGGAGCAAAGCATTAACACTCCAACACACGTGATCCTCACATCATAGCCATCCCCTCCAGTTATCCCGAATTATATCACTTCGGGGCCTCGGGTTCCGGACAACAATATGTCTATACAACTTGCAGGTAAGATCATAAACAATAGTATCATCATGAATCAGTAACATGTTCAGATCTGAAATCATGGCACTCAGGCCCTAGTGGCAAGCATTAATCATAACAAGTTGCAACAATGTCAAAAAGCACTAACAATAGATACTAGGCACCATGCCCTAACAATCTGATGCAATACATTAACAATCTCATCCAATCCCTTCCATCCCCGTAGCCTACTATGAGGGACTACTCACTCATGGATGGGGGAATTATGGATGGTTGATGGAGAAGCGTTGGTGATGATGATGGAGATGATCTCCTCCAATTCCATGTTCTGGCAGGGTGCTAGAACGGAGTTTCTGGTTCCGAATCGCGGTTTCCAGTGGTGGTGGCATAGTGGAATTCTATCTGGAAAAACGTCAAAACCCCCGTTGTTTTTAGGTCAGAGGGCTTATATAGGCGAAAGGAGAGGTCGAGCCGGAGTCCGAGGCGGCCACACCACCCCCTGGCGTGGTCTGGCCTAGCCTGCGCGACCAGGTGGTGTGGGCCCCTCGTGGCCCCTCTTCGTCTCGTCTTCTGGCTCCGTGAGTCTTCTGGTAAAATAGGAGTTTTGCGATATTTTCCGGGATTTCTCTTGAAAGTTGATTTTCTGCACAAAAAAGAGACACCGAAGCAATTCTGCTGAAAACAACATTAGTCCGCATTAGTTGTATCCAAATCACACAACTTAGAGAAGAAACAATAGCAAAAGTGTTCAGGAAATTATATACGTTTTGGATGTATCAGAGCTTGGGAGCTACAGTGGGATATACTACACAAAGTAAAATAAGTGAAGTTCAAAAGACTTATGATGGAAATGATCCTAAGATTGTTGGCCAGATGAACATAGGAATCATGGAAGGTCCGGGCATTCTTATAGATTATATCGGCCTGCTTGATGAGGTCATCCAGGCTCAACGTCAGAGTTGCAACCAATGGAGAGGTTGAAGCTGGAGGCATGGATGAAGCCCTATCCGTCTCTTGCGCCTTCAAGGCAGATGATGGTTCGGAGGCTCCCGCCTCGATCATTGCTTCCACGTCCACCTCTTCCACCACTTCCTTCCCTTTCTCGGTGGCATCCTTAGCCGGAGCTTCAACCACTTTAGAGGAAGTGCTCTCCTGCATCGCCTGGCCGCTGGAAGCAACATCTGCCTCGATAGAGCCTGAGACATCAAGAATTGGATTGACATCTGTCTCCATGGTGGAGATCTCAGGGATGACGGGGAATGATGGCCTAGCAGGGCCAACAGAAGGCTTGACGACAGGAGTAGGGGGAGCAGCAGCGGGAGAGGGCATGGCGGCCACATCCCTAGTCAGCATGTCACGAATGTTTTTTGACCCTCCAGCATCTCTAGAGGACCGCTTCAAACCAACACTAGCTTTCCTCCTGAAACATACAAAGTATAAGTACAAGAGTTGAAAAAAGGTGTGTAAAGACCCAAACCTGGCTTGGTTTGAATCCCCGTGATTACAGTGCTAGTCCCTGGATCGAATAGCTAGCACCCACAGTTTAAGATGTAATATCGAGATACAAAGGTCATATTACATCGCATGATCCAGAATATAAATACTTTATTACATACTCATAGTCATAGGCTATCTTATTACAAAGCAGCAGAATACAAGTAAAGCATGGAGTCCTTCATCTTCATGTGCCACAGGCAAACATGTTGGGTGTAGACTCATAACCTCTATCAACAATCCACACTCATCAATAGAATAACCTGCAACATGATAGGTTGCAGCCACAAAGGGTCAATACTTTGAATGTATTGGCAAGTGTCACAAGTCTGTGAATATAAGTTGGACTATCACTACATGCATATTTGGCTAAGTAGATCTTAGGCTTATTTGTAGAAAGCAATATGGTTTTATCCTATGTTTGTAAAAATACTTTTCATCTTTCAACAACTTTCTGAACTCCTTGTAAAACTCCAAGTGCTTCTAATCTCTTGTTGTCACCATCAAGTTTTACTTTGAGAAATTGGAATGTCGAGATCTTCCATAGCTTCAGGACTTAGTTGCTCAGAGTTGTCCATAACCGGGGACACGGCTAAGTACTTAGAATTTGATCTTCTGCAGAAGTTGTACACTTTACCCACAAGACACAATCTCGTCTTGACGCCACCAGTGGCCGCTGGATTAGTACTCACCAAGATGGAGTACCGGCAGATCGAGAATGTGACAAAGTCTTTCCATAGAAGTCCTCCCAATACATAATGCCAGCACATCTACCAGGCACCAATGCAAGGATAAACCTCCAATGCATAATTCTAGTTAACCTGAAGAGGTACCAATGCATGGGTCTCCCACTATGTAATTGACTAGGCCAGAGCCCATTTGGCATGTGGCTGTCACGAAAGCCACTGTACGAGAAACATGTTCAATCTCTAAGTTCCTGGGTGGTATTCTTCTAGTCCACACACGAAGGAGAGATAGCCATAGATATGGTTCCCTTCGTTGCCACTTTATTCACAACAGAGTATCCACATTCCACCCAGGTGATTCCTTGAGTACTTGTTTTATTATATAAAACATATATTTTTCCAACACTTCATATAATCACAATATGGTATATTCCACCCCGAATCTATAGCAGGGCTAATCATACTACAACTACCGTATTTCCACTAAGGGATATATATAAAGGATATCCTAATAGGACATAGCATAGCATAGTATCATAGTAGTCCTATCATGCATACTACAAAAATCCACTAAGTGTAATGAAAATAGTAGGGCATGGATGATAGTGTCACTTGCCTTAGTAGTTGGTGGTGTTGGTACACTCTTTGCAGTAACACACTTGACAATCCACACAATCTATCAAACAAAACAACCAAGACAAAACATGCACAAGATCAACACTAATGGCAATACAAAATCATGCAAAATATGCAAGCATGCAAGATGGCAATTTTATTGTTCAAATTGTTATAACAAAGGTTTTGAACACTACTAAGTGTTTCCTGAACATTTTATAATTGCAAGATTACAAATGCAACCATTTGTGCAATTGTAACAATTAGCAATAATTTCTATCATTTGGAAAGGCCAAACTCACTAAATAATTTCCATGCTATTAGGTATAGTCAACCAAATCTATACTTTGGTCTTACTGGACAGAGGGTTCAATTTGCAATCTATAGCAAAAAGATTCACCCAAAAATAATTTACAAAACAATTTTTATGGTTAAAATACTCCTAAAAAGGTTCTGCCTAAAACTTCTATTTACAGAAGCTAAAGGGTGAAATAAGGTCTCAGCAGTGAAGCTCTCATTTTTCTGAATCCATAGACACCAAATTTGCATTTTTCTGATTTGTGGATCAAAAGTTATTGAATTTCTAAGTTTAATACAAATTCTGCCTATTTTCTAATTTAAACAGACGCTCAGGCCTACGTGGCGTGTTCTTATTGGCTCGTACCGGTTCGGGCGGATCGGCAACGTGGGCCGTTGGATTTTAAGTGGCAACGGCGATCCATATTAGCCCGTACCGTTTCGCTCGCCGATCTAATCCTAGCCGCTGGCGACAGATCGGATGGCGCTCAGCGCGTCGACCATGGACTAGCGGCGCTGGCGACTACGCGCGGCGGCGGCGTGTCGG
Source organism: Avena sativa (assembly GCA_916181665.1). NCBI lineage: Eukaryota > Viridiplantae > Streptophyta > Magnoliopsida > Poales > Poaceae > Avena > Avena sativa. Next base: position 253,635,551 of record OV702287.1, read on the forward strand.
GAGGGTGGTGCTCCGGTGGTCCTAGCAGGGTAGGGGTGCATGGACTATTACCAGTGATCACCATGGTCGAGGTGGTCTCGGGGATGGTCGCGGTCGATGAAGGGGCGCTCAGATTCGCCGGGGATTCCTTGCCGGAGTTCTGCCAACGGTGGAGCTCGTGTCTCCGAGACGGTGTCGTCAACCTGGGGCTCGAGCAGACAAGGCAATAGGTCAACGAGGTGTGCTTGGTCGTGTAGAAGTTGGCTGTAACCAAGAGAGGGCAGCGGGAACCTGCGTCTCGCCGGAAATCACCGGTGAACGGCGGCGGCAGAGGGTGACGCTGGTGGTGACCGTGGCGACGACCTAGGCACAGAAAAAGCACGGGAAAGTGTCAGTAGGCGCGCCAGAGCATGGCGAAGCTAACAGGACAGAGGGGAGGACGCGGGGCAGTGAGTTCTTGCCAAAATCCTCGCCGGAGCTCGTCGGTGGCCGCAGTGGTTCGAGCTCGATTCCGAGCAGCCTAGGGGCTCTCAGGTGGTGGGGTCTGAGGGGAAAACGAAGAGAAGGGGGTGGGGATTAAGAGGTCGTGGTCGGAGTGGAGATTAATTCGCGGAAACGCTCGAATTCGGCCGGACTTGGTAACGGCAGAGGAGGGGAGGGGGTGTCGGCCGTTCGCGTGGAAGAAGCTGAGGTGGCGGGTGACGTGGAGGTGGGGTCGAGCCGTCAGCGAGGGGGTGTGAGGAGGGGTAGGTGAGAAAGAAAGAGAGGGGGGAAGGGGGAGTGCCGGTTGGGCTGTTGTTGGGCTGGGGGTGTGGGCCGACTGCTACTGCTGTGTTTTTTTTCCTTCAGTTTTTTTCTTTTTCTTTTTCTGTTTTCTTAAATAACTTTTGATTTAATGATCCAATTTGAATCAAACAAATTTCTAAAAATTTGTAAAACTCAAATTAGGTTTTTAGGGCATTATAGAACACATTTACTTTCCAACTCAAATTTTTCTAACCAAATTTATTCACTTTGGCTTTAATAGTTAATATTGTATTTTCTTAATCTGTTCTCAAAATAATTCATATCTTTTTATCCATGGCTCCAAATTGGATGAAACCAATTTCTATTGTTTTATTAATTTGTCCTTTATCTTTTTAGCCCTCATAGGAGTTCTTTTGTTTAATATAAATATGGAGTATATCCATAGTATTGTGTTGTTCTTAGTGTTAACAAATAATTAGAGTTTTAGGGTTTGAGATATTTTTTACTTCTCTTAGGTTTTTAAAATGCAACCAAGTCAAGATGCTCATGCATGCTTCATGATTTGGGATTTTAAAACATGCACACCACTTCACAAACAAAAACCATTTTATTTGGCTTGGATTTTGGAGGCATTATATTAAATGTTCCAAAAGTTTTTGTTCCTTCTGAATTTTAAAGAACTTGGTTCTTCATTTTGTTTAAAATTTTCACATTTCAAAATTTGGAAAATTTTGGGATGTGACAGACTACCACCCTTAAAAGGAATCTCGTCCCGAGATTCGAGAAGGCTAGAAAGAATAGGTTGGGTTTTAGGATACTTGGGTGCTACCACCCTTAAACGGAAACTTTGTTGGGTTGCATTTGATGATTCACTTGGCTAAGGGTCCAATGATTGACATCCAAAGGTTGTTAAGATTTCTCCATCTTAAGATTCTTATACCACTGAATTAAGTTAGCTAAAGCTTACCTTCCACACCATCTAGTTCTTCAAGGGTTCCAGACATGTTGATGTGGTTCACATGTCCTTTCTGGGTCACATTGGAATTGCTCCCAATAGAGTCTCCAATATTCTTATTATTCTTCTTCTCAGGACAGGCTGCTGCAAAGTGTCCAAGTTGCTTACAATTGTAACACTGCAACTGGCTAATGTCTTTCTTGGGATCATTATGTTGGTTCTGACCAAGGTTGTCTCCATTGTTAGTAACATTCACATTGCTACTACCACTTCCATTGTTGATGTGGTGATTCTTGTGGTGATGGTGATTATGTCCATTTCCTTCATGATGATGTGATCCAGAATCCCCATTGTCCTTTCTGAAAGAACGCATCCTCTGTGATGATCCTGGGTGATATTTGTCAAAGCTATGCTTCCTCTTCTTGCCCTCAGCCTTGTCCTTCTTACTCTCTAAAATTCTAGCTTTGTCACATAGTGATTGATAAGTTGGAACATAAGCAATTGATAATTGCATGGAAAGTTCATCATTCAGTCCATCTAGGAACTTTTCCTTCCTCTTAGCATCAGTATCAGTATCATCTGGAGAATAACGTGATAGATTGTTGAATTCCTCAATATATTCAGCAATGCTGCGGTGACGCTGTTTAAGGTTGTGGAACTCCTTCTTCTTTAGACTCATCACGCCTGAAGAGATATGATTAGTGCGAAAGCCATCTTCAAATATTTCCCAAGTCACTTCTTCAATGGGGTGAGTGACTTGAAAGTTGTCCCACCATGTAGCTGCAGGGCCTTCAAGCAAGTGCGCTGCAAATCTCACTTTCTCAGCATCCGAGCATCCAACGGTCACTAGATCCCTGTTTACTGAACGTAACCAGTCATCAGCTACCATTGGATCAGAAGTACCAGAGAACTTTGCAGGTCTCAACCTCAGAAATCTAGTGAGCATATCCAGAGGTGGTGGATTGTTGTTGTTATTGTTGTTGTTCTGATTCTGATTGTTGATGGTTGCCATGAATTGTGTCATCATCTGCATTAGCTGAGTCTGTGCAGTCATCATCTGTTGCATCTCATTTTCATTGTTGTTGTTGTCTCAATTGTTATCATGGTCGTTGGCGCGTCTTGGAGGCATCTGTTGGTTTAATAGGGATAAGTAATGATAGATAGATAGATAGATAGATAGATAGATAGATAGATAGATAGATAGATAGATAGATAGATAGATAGATAGATAGATAGGTCTAAGGGAGTTCTAACACACTCAACCCAAAACAAACCAGTTCAATCAAACATTCATCAAGCAACCAATCACTTAGAAACTTTTGACTTTAACTCATTATAGAAGAAAACAACAAGTTTTCTTGAAACAAGCAACCTAGTATAGTCATACCACATAGGTCGGCATGATCCATACGCTAACACGATATCGATAACTCAAACATGATAATTGGTAGGCAATCTAATGTCTCATGGGTCGCACTATGATAACATCAGTGGGAGCTCTCTTTCGAGTTGGGCAATCATCGGTGAAGTGTCCTATCTTCCGGCAGCGATGGCAAAACACTTTTGTCATGTCTCGAGTACTTTTTCTTGAAGTGTTGTTGTGGTTTTCTTGAACTTCCTTCTCTGGGCATTCGTTGATATTGTGTCCTTCTTTCTTGCAATTGGAGCAGGTGATATGGCTAAGGGTTTCTTCTTTCTTCCCAAGAGCTTGATACATTCCATCCTTGACTTGTTCTTTCACTTGTTGCACTATGAAGTCGAGATGGCACTTGGCAGGAATGTGGTTGGTTCCTTCACATAGGTAAAAAGTAACTTGAGATGTGGGGCATTCTCCAACTGGATGGTTGTGATCACAAAAGGGACATTGATCTTGATGTTCCTTAGAGGTGTGGCCTACTTCTCCACATATTTTGAAAGCTCGAGGACTTGTCACAACTTGTATCTTGATCTCCTTGTTGGCATGATCCATCCTCAAGGTCCTTAGAGAAAGCAAAGGCTGGTCCTCTACATGTTTGAAGGAGAAGAGATTCAGTAAAGAATGATCAAGGTATACGAGAAAATCTACGAAGTATAAAAATATAAGTTCATTCCTAACAAGGGGTTTGTCCAATTCCTAGGGTTACGAACCTACAGGCAACACAATGCTCTGATACCATCTGTAAAGACCCAAACCTGGCTTGGTTTGAATCCCCGTGATTACAGTGCTAGTCCCTGGATCGAATAGCCAGCACCCATAGTTTAAGATGTAATATCGAGATACAAAGGTCATATTACATCGCATGATCCAGAATATAAATACTTTATTACATACTCATAGTCATAGGCTATCTTATTACAAAGCAGCAGAATACAAGTAAAGCATGGAGTCCTTCATCTTCATGTGCCACAGGCAAACATGTTGGGTGTAGACTCATAACCTCTATCAACAATCCACACTCATCAATAGAATAACCTGCAACATGATAGGTTGCAGCCACAAAGGGTCAATACTTTGAATGTATTGGCAAGTGTCACAAGTCTGTGAATATAAGTTGGACTATCACTACATGCATATTTGGCTAAGTAGATCTTAGGCTTATTTGTAGAAAGCAATATGGTTTTATCCTATGTTTGTAAAAATACTTTTCATCTTTCAACAACTTTCTGAACTCCTTGGCAAACTCCAAGTGCTTCTAATCTCTTGTTGTCACCATCAAGTTTTACTTTGAGAAATTGGAATGTCGAGATCTTCCATAGCTTCAGGACTTAGTTGCTCAGAGTTGTCCATAACCGGGGACACGGCTAAGTACTTAGAATTTGATCTTCTGCAGAAGTTGTACACTTTACCCACAAGACACAATCTCGTCTTGACGCCACCAGTGGCCGCTGGATTAGTACTCACCAAGATGGAGTACCGGCAGATCGAGAATGTGACAAAGTCTTTCCATAGAAGTCCTCCCAATACATAATGCCAGCACATCTACCAGGCACCAATGCAAGGATAAACCTCCAATGCATAATTCTAGTTAACCTGAAGAGGTACCAATGCATGGGTCTCCCACTATGTAATTGACTAGGCCAGAGCCCATTTGGCATGTGGCTGTCACGAAAGCCACTGTACGAGAAACATGTTCAATCTCTAAGTTCCTGGTCGAGGTGGTCTCGGGATGGTCGCGGTCGATGAAGGGGCGCTCAGATTCGCCGGGGATTCCTCGCCGGAGTTCTGCCCGGTGTCGTCAACCTGGGGCTCGAGCAGACAAGGCAATAGGTCAGCAAGGTGTGCTTGGTCGTGTAGAAGTTGGCTGTAACCAAGAGAGGGCGGCGGGAACCTGCGTCTCGCCGGAAATCACCGGTGAACGGCGGCGGCAGAGGGTGACGTCGGTGGTGACCGTGGCGACGACCTAGGCACAGAAAAAGCATGGGAAAGTGTCAGTAGGCGCGCCAGAGCATGGCGAAGCTAACAGGACAGAGGGGAGGACGCGGGGCAGTGAGTTCTTGCCAAAATCCTCGCCGGAGCTCGTCGGTGGCCGCAGTGGTTCGAGCTCGATTCCGAGCAGCCTAGGGGCTCTCAGGTGGTGGGGTCTGAGGGGAAAACAAAGAGAAGGGGGTGGGGATTAAGAGGTCGTGGTCGGAGAGGAGATTAATTCGCGGAAACGCTCGAATTCGGCCGGACTTGGTAACGGCAGAGGAGGGGAGGGGGTGCCGGCCGTTCGCGTGGAAGAAGCTGAGGTGGCGGGTGACGTGGAGGTGGGGTCGAGCCGTCAGCGAGGGGGTGTGAGGAGGGGTCGGTGAGAAAGAAAGAGAGGGAGGAAGGGGGAGTGCCGGTTGGGCTATTGTTGGGCTGGGGGTGTGGGCCGACTGCTGCTGCTGTGTTTTTTTTTCCTTCAGTTTTTTTCTTTTTCTTTTTCTGTTTTCTTAAATAACTTTTGATTTAATGATCCAATTTGAATCAAACAAATTTCTAAAAATTTGTAAAACTCAAATTAGGTTTTTAGGGCATTATAGAACACATTTACTTTCCAAGTCAAATTTTTCTAACCAAATTTATTCACTTTGGCTTTAATAGTTAATATTGTATTTTCTCAATTCTATTCTCAAAATAATTCATATCTTTTTATCCATGGCTCCAAATTGGATGAAACCAATTTCTATTGTTTTATTAATTTGTCCTTTATATTTTTAGCCCTCATAGGAGTTCTTTGTTTAAAATAAATATGGAGTATATCCATAGTATTGTGTTGTTCTTAGTGTTAACAAATAATTAGAGTTTTAGGGTTTGAGATATTTTTTACTTCTCTTAGGTTTTTAAAATGCAACCAAGTCAAGATGCTCATGCATGCTTCATGATTTGGGATTTTAAAACATGCACACCACTTCACAAACAAAAACCTTTTTATTTGGCTTGGGTTTTGGAGGCATTATATTAAATGTTCCAAAAGTTTTTGTTCCTTCTGAGTTTTAAAGAACTTGGTTCTTCATTTTGTTTAAAATTTTCACATTTCAAAATTTGGAAAATTTTGGGATGTGACAAGGTGTGAGCTAAAAAATATAAGCCGGAGAATGAAAGTACTAACTGCATGGAAGGAGCCTTGGTGAGGGGAATGCCGGTGGATTTCTTCTTGTTCTCCGCCTCTAAGGCAGCAGTGGAACGTTTGGAGACTCCACTCTCCGATTTCTTCTTATTGGCCTCGACTGCAGTGTTAGAGGTGGAGCTCTTCCACTTTCGCATTGCTGGAGCTGGTTTATCCTTGGGGGCATCGTCGTTGAACACCACCTGGATATCCTTCAGCTTGGGATCATAGACCTGGGAGGCCATTTGATCCGCCGCCAAGGTCGCCAGCTGGGATACAGAGAAGTGTTAGATGGACAACTTCAAGTCGGAAAAACCTTAGAGCATATAACGAGCAACAAAGGAAATAGAAGCTACCTCTGGGAACTTGCCGGAATCGAACATGTCATAGGTGATCTTGAAGCCCCTCTTCTTGTCCTTCACCCTGACGATGTCCTTAAGCCGGAGTTTGATGGAGTCAGTAGAGAAGTTATCTCATGAAATTCGCTTGGGATCCCTCCTGTCTTGAGTGTATTTGCACATCAACTCGGCACGGTGCTACAGAGGCTGCAACCGCCTAATGAACCAGCACATGGCCAGATCCAAGCCCGTCAGACCTCCGTCTACGATCCATTCAATCTGCCTTACGGTGCGGTTGGCTTCGTCATCAGAGGGAAGGGCGGCTGGGCTCCGCCATGCGTGCACTTTGGGACAGCTCCATCGACAAAGTCAGGGTAGGTCTCAAGGCGGTTAGGCAGAGGGATATTTGGCCCATAGAAGTACGTGTGCTGCCAGGTCTTGCAGGACTCATGCCCAACAATGTTGGGGAAGCACCGGCTAAGCCGGATCTTAAAGCTAATGGTTCCGCAGATCCGTAATTCGTCCTTGGACTCTACGGAGTCTCTCTTGATGGTAAAGAAATACACAAACAGATCTAATCTAGGTTTTATGCCTAGGAATCCTTCACACAGAGCTACAAAGTTGGTAAGGACCAGAATGCTGTTGGGAGAGAGATTGTGGGGAAGTATCCGAAAGTGTCGAAGGACATCCAAGAAGAAGTTGGAGACTTGCAGGCTTACGCCACGTACCACCTGATATTTGAGGTACACCTTCTCTCCGGGTTGGGGAGAAGGGACCACCTCGCCGGCCGGCGCCGCCCGCCAGACTAACTCCTCCACCGCGGGGAGATACCCCTCGGCGACCAGCTCCTGCAGATCTTTGGTGAAGAGATCAGAGCCTCTCCACACCCCCTTGTGGGAGTCGTTTTCTTCTTTAGTGGCTTCGGGCACCGCTCGCTCTTGGTCATTGATACATTGCAAATGTATCTACAATTTTTTATGTTCCATACTTGGTGTTATCCACTTTCTTGTGTTTTGTCCACACTTTGGAGAACTTTTCATATGATTTCTTGGACTAACCTATTAACAAGAGCCACAGTGCCAGCTGCCTGTTTTCTGATGTTTTTGGTTCCAGGAAAGTCAGAAAATGAATATTCTTGGAATTGGACGGGACAAAAGCCAAAGTGCCTATTTTTTCGGAAGACTCATGAAGCCAGAATACGAGACGAAGGAGGGCCTAGGGCTGGCCACATCCCCCCCAGGCACGGGCTGGGCCTGGCTGCGCCAGGGCATGGTCTGGCCGCCCCAGGTTGCCCCTCGGTCTCCCTCTTCGCCTATAAGTTGCCTTGTGACCTAAAAACTCAGCGGGGTTCGACGTTTTTCCAGAAGGAGTTCCGCTCCGCCGCCACCACCAGATTCCACGAAACAGCACCACAAACTCCGTTATGGCACACTGTCCGGACGGGGAATTGGAGGAGATCATCGCCATCATCATCACCATCGCTTCTCCATCGACCATCCATGTTTCTCCCATCTATGAGTGAGTAATCCCCTGATGTAAGCGATGGGGATGGTAGGGATTGGAGGAGATAATTCATGTAATGGCATCGGATTGTTAGGGCATGGTGCCTAGTATCTTTTGTTAGTGCTTTATGACTTTGTTGCGACCTTTTTATGATTAATGCTTGTCACTAGGGCCCGAGTGCCATGATTTCAGATCGGAACATGTTATTGATTCATTATGATAGTATTGTTTATGGTCTTATCTACAAGTTGTATACACACGTTGTTGTCCGGAACCAATGGTCCCGAAGTGACAGAAATCGGGATAACCGGTGGGAATGGCTTTGATGTGAGGATCACATGTGTTCACAGAGTGTTAATGCTTTGCTCCGGTGCTCTATTAAAAGGAGCACCTTAATTGCCAGTAGTTCCCTTGAGGCCCCGATGCAAACGGGCTGGCAGGACAAAAGATGTTGTGCAAGTTCTCATTGCGAGCACGTATGACTATATATGGAACACATGCCTAGGATTATCTAGTACTTGGATGCTTTATCTTATTTATCTGTAATTGCCCTATGTTCTGATTGCTATGTGAATTGTCTTGTCCATGCAACGCCCGTCCATCCATCCCTATGCCCACCGCACTCGAATCCCACTGTTTACTGCTATTGTTACTACTGTCTTTACTTTACTACTCCTGCTACTTTACTATTCCTACTACAAAACTGTTGCTACTGATAAACTGTTGTGAGCAAGATTGTTTCCAGGTGCAGCTGAATTGACAACTTAGTTGTTAAGGCTTATTAATATTCTTTGGCTCCCCTTGTGTCGAATCAATAAATTGGGTTTCACTTCCCTCGAAAATACTGCGATACACCCCCTATACTTGTGGGTCATCAAGACTATTTTCTGGCGCTGTTGCCGGGAGCATAGCTTTATTTATCAAGTTCACTTGGATTCTCTATTATTCGCTGCTATCCATCCATCATGGGTAAGTCTCGTGATGGCAAGGTTCGTATTTTACCATCCACTACAAGAAGAGGTACGGTTCTGAACACCTCTGTTGCTCTTGATTCACCATCTGTTATGAGCAAGCTCATTACACCACCACGTACACATGTTACACACACTGCTACTACTGCTGAATCTGAAACTTCTGATGCTTATGATGCTGCTTCTACTGTGCTTGATAAGAGTGGTTCATTAGGTCCTTTCCTAGATGCTACGATTGCTAGAACTATAGCTGGAAATACTGAAACTCCTAATGAAGACACTACCACACCTGTTAGTTCACCTGAGTCTAGTGAGAGTTATGATATTGAAGATGGTTATGTTGAGATGACCGATGAATTTATTAAAGAATGTAAAAACACCCATGATAGGAGTGCTGCCAAGAGTCTCCTTGAGAGGCGTACTATTAGACCCAAATTATCTCCTATTGCTAAGTTTGCTGCCTCTCCCATAAACATTATAAATAAAGATTATGATTTCTCCCTCGATCTATCTTACATAGCTATTGTTGAGAAAGAACCTTTTTGTGGGACTAAGAATGAAAGTGCGGTAGCACATATGAATGAGCTTTCTACCATGAGTGGCTTGTTTTTTGATGATATTAAGATGCGTACTTACTTTGTTGCTAAGATTTTCCCCTTTTCACTAAAAAGAGAAGCTAAAACTTGGTTTAGTAATTTACCTCCTAGATCTATTGCTAGCCCTGATTGCTTGATTAGTACTTTCCTGTAGAAATATTTTCCTCCTAGTGCTAGACATGCTATTTTGCAGGAAATTTTTGATTTTAAACAGGGAGAAAAAGAGGTATTGCCTGAATCTTGGGCAAGGTTTTGTGCTTTGATTCATGCACAGGCTGGAAGTCCATTACCTAAGAATGAGCTTCTTGATATATTTTATAATGGACTAACCAAAGAATCTAGGACATACCTAGATAGTTGTGCTGATTGTGTTTTCAGGAATAGGACTCCTAAGGAAGCTGAGGAATTAATGGGTAAAATAAGCAAGAATTATGAAGATTGGACTCCTCCTGAACAAGCTATACCTGAAGTAATTGTACCTGAACCTACTATACCAGTGCCTATTGCAACATCAAAGAAGAGGGGATTTATTGAATTAAATGATAAAGTGATGAAGGAAGCTAAGAAATGTCTTAAGGAGAAGGGAATTAAAGCTGCAGATGTCAAGAATTTACCTCCTATAGAAGAATTATGTAAGCATATTCCCTACTCATCCACTATCGAGGTACACTCTCTCCAACACTTTGATGAAGGTGATATCCCTTACTCTAAACCTCCTGATCAATGCTTAGAAGAATTCAATATCTTTATTGTTAAGCAAGATAATTTTAATAAAAGGGTGCAAAATCATCTAATGGAAAACACTAGAGATATTGTTGAGTTGAAAGATATTGTGGAAAGAACCTCTAATGATGTTAAAATGATTGTTAAACACTTTCAAATGGTTCAAACTCAAATAGATCAACTCGTTAAAGTGCAAAAAGACTTGCTAGTTAGCGCTGCTAAAGAAAAACATGCTTATGAAATTAGAACTAGAAGTGGTGCTGCTACCCAGGATCCTCTATATCCTGAGGGGCATCCCAAAAGAATTGAGCAGGATTCTCAACAAGCTAAAAATAGTGGCTCTACTCGTAAGAAAAGGAAAAAGAAACATAAAACTGTTGTAGAACCCTCTGAACCTGCTATAGATCCTAATAGTATATCTGTCTCTGATGCTGAAACTAAAAGTGGTAATGAAGAAAATGAAGTTCCTAATGAAGAAAAAGTTGAACAAGAACCTGAAAAGCACACTAATAATACTAAATACACTAAATAAGATTTTATTGCTAAGAAACATGGTAGTGAAAGAGAACCTTGGGTCCAAAAATCTATGCCTTTCCCTGATAAGAAACACAAGTCAAAGGAAGATGAACACTATAATAAGTTTTGTGAGTGCATGAAACCTTTATTCCTGCAAATTACTTTGACTGATGCTATTAAATTGCATCCTTACTCAAAGTATATGAAGGATATTGTCTCGAATAAAAGGAAGATCCCTAATGAAGAAATTTCTACTTTGCTTGCTAATTATTCCTTTAATGGTAAGGTTCCAAAGAAACTTGGAGACCCAGGGATTCCAGCTATCCCTTGCTCTATTAAGAATAGTTATGTTAGAACTGCTTTATGTGATTTGGGAGCTAGAGTTAGTGTTATGCCTTTCTCTCTCTATAAGAGGCTTCAACTAGAAAAATTAATACCAATTGATATATCTTTGCAAATGGCTGATAAATCTACCACTATTCATGTTGGTATATGTGAGGATGTACCTGTTCAAGTGGCTCATAATTGCTTGATATTAACTAATTTTGTTGTGCTTGAAATGCCTGAAGATGATAATATGTCTATTATTCTTGGGAGACCTTTTCTTAATACTGCAGGAGCTGTTATTAATTGTAACCAAGGAAAGGTGACTTTCAATGTTAATGACAAGGAACATACTGTCTATTTCCCCAAGAAGATTGAAAGGACTTATGGTTTGAATTCAATTGAACTTGTTGAGGGCATTCAATTTGGAGAAATATATTGTCCCATACCAAGAGAAAAATTTGAAACTATTATGATTGGGACCATTGCTATCAAGGTTGAGGTAACATAATCATTAGTGGGATACAAAGTTTTGTCTCATATGGAATTGTTTTGGTAACAAGACCTGATCAACCTTGTTAAAAAAAGGATTTCATTGAACAAAACAATGTTTTCACCATGATTATCTCCGCTTACTTCTATTTTATCCATTTTAGTTTTTGCGTATGCCTAACTTAAAGGCGTTAAAGAAAAGTACTTATTGGGAGATAACCCAAAAGTTTTAGATGAGTCTTGGAAGTTATTACCTCTGTAATAACCACTCCTTATCCTTTTTATTTGCTTTTTGTGCCAAGAGTAACCTCTAATGAGAGAGAAATAATGATTGGGGAAGTTGCTGTCCCGAAACAGATTTTTGTGCTTCACCGTAAAAATTCGTGTAAAATCTCTAAACGTCTTTTTGAGGCGTGAATTTGTGTGCTTCTAACCCAGGTTGTTATCGAACTTTCGTTAGTTCAACAATTTTTTATTTGAGCAACATAAGGTCTTCGAAAAAATCGTCTTTACCTGCTGGTCTGTTTTAAGAGATTTCTGCCATTTTCTGCATTTGCTTCTTGTTGGTTCCTCTTTGAGTTCTTTTGGGGAATTGAGCTTTTTGAGGGAAGTGCTATAGTAGCTAGTGTTCTAATGTAAGTTTATTTGGTGTTATAGCTGACCCTAAAGACCTATTATCTTGAGTGCACTAATGTTGCTAATAAAGATTGTGTGAAGTTTTGTATGAAGGAAAAAATTTAGGTGTATGGAAGGAATGAGTAATGAGATCAAGGATGGACTAAAGCTCAAGCTTGGGGATTGCATGCGTGTCACTCCAAGAAATATCCAAGAGGTACAAGCGTCAAATCTTGGGGATGCCCAAGGCATCCCCTTCTTCATCAATAAAAATCCTAGGTTTCTTCCAAACGCTTCATTTTTATGGTTTCACGCACAGTTATGTTGTTCTTGGAGCGTCTTCTTTTTCGTTTTCATTTTGATTTTCGTTTGCTTTGTTTTCTTAGTTTTCTGAATAAATTGGTTGGACCTCCTCTTTCATGCATTGGTTTTCAAATAGTTTGGTTTGGATTGGAAAGAGTAGGAAAAGTTCATGCTTAAGTGGTAAAGAGAGCTTGTTTTTGACTGTGGCCTATGCTTTGTCATGCCATGCTTGATATTGTTTTGGCTTTACTCTTAGTATTCTTTGCTGTAGCATGACTTGTTATAAACAATTGAGATTGCTTAATGTGCCTTGGATGAATCATGCGTTGTTTTAGCATATTAAAGCATAGTATATTGGTATTCTCCTTTGATGCTTTATTTGAGTTGACTTGGCACATGCTCACACCATGTTATGACTATCTCAAGTCACCATAGCCTTTATGATCCTTTAGTTTTCAACTTGTAGTATCACTTTATGCTTTGATCAATGATGTTTTGTCGCTCTGCATGATTATGGCCATTATTGCTCTCTTAGTTTGTCTCTCCCAGTATTTTGCTAGCCTCCACAACCAAGTATGAGTTCCACTCATGCATCCAACTCCCTAAACCAAGTTATTCCAAAGATTCCACCATACCTACCTACTAGCTTAAGCTATTCCAAGTATATTCATGTTTTTGTTTACCTTCCAAATTAAACTTGTTATGAGAAAACTAGTGATTAAAGCTCTCACGAACTTGATGGCACACTTTACTTTTCTTGCCCTTAATAAACTTGAACCATTGTGTCGTCTATGTTGTATATGCTTGCACTTATTTGTTGGGGATTAGCAGAACCATGCTTTCATGGGGAACGCTTTCAACATTGCACATGGTACTTGTACCTAGTTGATATCATGCTCTTTTGTATATGGATGTCGTCGGTGTGAAATGAAAGGGGAGCTTGTAAGTCCATGGAGTTATGTATATGTGTTAGAAAAACGCCTGGGCCGCTGGTCTAATCCATGCTGACATGGTGGAAACCTGCAGCGTAACCATAATGAGCTGTCTATGAAGCATTCTTCTTATAAAAAAAGAGTCCTATATTGAGAAAAAAGAGAAAAAAAGGAGATTATGAAAAGAGGAAAGAGAGAAAAAAGCACCATATTCCCATGGTAAATAAGAAGATTGTTGAGATGCTCGTTGTCTGCTTGCCTTGTCATTTTGATATGGGGATTCTTCCGTACCATCGGGCAAGGGGTACCCCGTTGGCGGTTCTCTATGATACACATGTACTTACGATGACAAGAACTTACCGGTGACTAAACTTGAGTAGCATGAGGAGCGGCCCTCGTATCCAAGGGACATGAGATTTCTAACTTATACTTCATCAAGCATGTACACCATAGTTTGTTCACTTTAACCTTAATCACTTCAAGATGCTTATGATAGGGGCAATGAGAGCTGAAAGCTATAAGTACCATAATTTTTAGAAGCTCTTTATGAGACTTGAATCCCTACTTCCTTCTATGAAGGCCTTTCTTCCACTTATATATTGAGTCTCCACCTTCTACCTTTATGCACCTACTTTGAGAGAATAGTGGCCATTCTTAGTTCTATGTGCATTGTCCCAAGACTAGTTGATTGATGCATAACTTGATATTGCTTGTTTTAAACTATTTGTATCTAGTCACTCTTATGAACTTTGAAGGTGTCCTATGCATTTATATTTGCTACTCTATGAGGGACAAGCTGAATGCCACTATGCTATGTTTTCTTTATGTGAAACAAACAAATGTCTTGCAAAGCATTGTTATTCATGAATCTTTTGTTTGTGCCTTTTCATGTTGCAACATAGTTGCTTTGTCTTATTGTTAGAACTTTATCTTTCATGTTATGATTGAAGTACTATGATCCCAGCTTTGAATGTTTTACAAGTACTTTGATCAAGTTTATGATGGTGCATGTCACCTCAAAAATTATTCTTTCTTTTTATCACTTACCTACTCGAGGACGAGCAGGAGTTAAGCTTAGGGATGTTGATACATTGCAAATGTATCTATAATTTTTTATGTTACATGCTTGGTTTTATCCACTTTCTTGTGTTTTGTCCACACTTTGGAGTACTTCTCATATGATTTCTTGGACTAACCTATTAACAAGATCCACAGTGCCAGCTGCCTGTTTTCTGCTATTTTTGGTTTCGGGAAAGTCAGAAAATGAATATTCTCGAAATTGGACGGGACAAAAGCCAAAGTGCCTATTTTTCCGGAAGACTCACGGAGCCAGAATACGAGACGGAGGAGGGCTAGGGGCTGGCCACACCCCCCTAGCACGGGCTGGGCCTGGCCACGCCGGGGCATGGTCTGGCCACCCCAGGCTGCCCCTCGGTCTCCGTCTTCGCCTATAAGTTGCCTTCTGACCTAAAAACTCAGGGGGGGCGACGATTTTCCAGAAGGAGTTCCGCTCCGCCGCCACCACCAGATTCCACGAAACAGCACCAGAAACTCCGTTCTGGCACCCTGTCGGGATGGGGAATTGGAGGAGATCATCGCCATCATCATCACCATCGCTTCTCCATCGACCATCCATGTTTCCCCCATCTATGAGTGAGTAATCCCCCGTTGTAGGCTATGGGGATGGTAGGGATTGGATGAGATCGTTCATGTAATGGCATAGGATTGTTAGGGCATGGTGCCTAGTATCTTTTATTAGTGCTTTATGACTTTGTTGTGACTTTTTATGCTTAATGCTTGTCACTAGGGCCCGAGTGCCATGATTTCAGATCTGAACATGTTATTGATTCATTATGATAGTATTGTTGATGGTCTTATCTACAAGTTGTATACACACGTTGTTGTCCGGAACCAACGGCCCCGAAGTGACCGAAATCGGGATAACCGGAGGGAATGGCTTTGATGTGAGGATCACATGTGTTCACGGAGTGTTAATGCTTTGCTCCGGTGCTCTATTAAAAGGAGCACCTTAATTGCCAGTAGTTCCCTGAGGCCCCGCTGCAAACGGGCTGGCAGGACAAAAGATGTTGTGCAAGTTCTCATTGCGAGCATGTATGACTATATATGGAACACATGCCTAGGATTATATAGTACTTGGATGCTTTATCTTATTTATCTGCAATTTCCCTATGTTCTGATTGCTATGTGAATTGTCTTGTCCATGCAACGCCCGTCCATCCATCCCTATGTCTACACATGTTACACAGACTGCTACTACTGCTGAATCTGAAACTTCTGATGCTTATGATGCTGCTTCTACTGTGCTTGATAAAAGTGGTTCATTAGGTCCTTTCCTAGATGCTACGATTGCTAGAACTATAGCTGGAAATACTGAAACTCCTAATGAAGACACTACCACACCTGTTAGTTCACCTGAGTCTAGTGAGAGTTATGATATTGAAGATGGTTATGTTGAGATGACCGATGAATTTATTAAAGAATGTAAAAACACCCATGATAGGAGTGCTGCCAAGAGTCTCCTTGAGAGGCGTACTATTAGACCCAAATTATCTCCTATTGCTAAGTTTGCTGCCTCTCCCATAAACATTATAAATAAAGATTATGATTTCTCCCTCGATCTATCTTACATAGCTATTGTTGAGAAAGAACCTTTTTGTGGGACTAAGAATGAAAGTGCGGTAGCACATATGAATGAGCTTTCTACCATGAGTGGCTTGTTTTTTGATGATATTAAGATGCGTACTTACTTTGTTGCTAAGATTTTCCCCTTTTCACTGAAAGGAGAAGCTAAAACTTGGTTTAGTAATTTACCTCCTGGATCTATTGATAGCCCTGATTGCTTGATTAGTACTTTCTCGTGTAGCCTCAGGAATTGCCACCGTGGAAGGAGCAGAGCCGCTGGAGGCCATTACGATGAGGAGAAGGTGGAGGAAGAAGGGATATGGCTAGGGTTTTCGTAGAAAAGCTCGAATGGTCACACGGTAGGAGGAAGATGAAGAGTAGAAAGGGAATGCGAGTAAAAGAGAAATAAATTGACCGCGGTGGAAATATATAAGCCTCGCGTCAAGATTCGTGCAAAGAGATCTGATGGATGGAACGTTGCCGATGTGGAAGTGAATGTGCACGGTAATTTCGCAACGTCCTCCATCTTTTGTTGCTCCGTTGTTTTAGATTTCATGCGCGTGAAAATATCTAATGATTAATCCTCTGTTTTTGTGAGTTTCGAGGTAACGTAGGCTGTACCCTACGTCATCCTCCTGACAGTTGCAGTGAAAGGTCACGTCCAAAGATTCCATTGAAGACGGGGACTGTCCGACTCGGGAAAAGAAGACTCAACGAATCTCTGACAACATTGTGAAGCTAGAGAGGATTGCAGGGTTCTTTGGGAGACCTTTGAGATATTGCTTGACACATTGCCGGCATCACTTAGACGGGATATTCGGAGATCAACGAGCAAGATGGCGCAAGATTTCAAAGTCCTCCGAGGGCTACTATTGGGGATATGATATATGGGTATCCTTATAGCATGTCACCAATCCGCCTAACCCGGGTGGCCCATAGTTGGTAGCAAGGCCTATGACCTGCTGGGTGGCCCAGTTAGACGGATCCTGAAGGGAGGCCCATGCCGGATAAAGGAAGGCTATGAAGGAGTCACTGACATATTTGGAGCCTTGGAGTACAAGACACGGAAGACTAGTTTGTATTAGTGTAGGACTCTTTACCTTGTCCGGCAAGGACCTTTCCTTGTAAACCCTAGGTCTTGGCGCCTTCATAAGCCGGCCCGCGGGAGCCTTTAGGGCACGATTCATAACACCCTCGCACAGCGAACCAATCTCTGTAACTCAGCGTATTGCCATTATAGTGATTTATAGCAGGAGTAGAGTTCCGCCACCGTTGTGGGACTTGAACCTGGGTAAGCTGTGTTACCTCGTACCTGCCAACTCTCCGCCTTACCCCACATCTCTAAACACGCATTGTGAGGACCCTTCCATGGCGTACTCGTCGGCAATACCACGACAGAGGGGGTATGGGGTGGAATAGGAGAAGGGAGTGGTTCTCACCTTGGCTGATTCCTATGGGAATTGGGGTCGGGGAAGGCCTGTAGCGCCGGTAAGACAGGTAGGAGGCAGCGGCTCCAGGTATGGTTAGGAAGATGATGCAGTCGACTCTCCTTGCGGCTCCGGCTTCCCTGCTACTGCAGATTCGACGCAGATGAGGGTGGTGGTACTTCTCTGCTCCTTGGCTCATCCCGGCAGTGACTACAAAGGCCGTGAGAACCGGACCATAGCAACGGCCATGGCGATGAGAGGTGGGGAAAATAGAGGGAACAAGGAGGAATGAGCGGCTAGGGTTTGCGGCTGTGGTGTTGTGGCTTAAGAAGGGGAAGGGGAAGCTCGGCGTGACTCGGTAGACGGTGTAGACGGTCACCTGCTCGCTATCGTCAACCTGCAGAGAGAGAGGGGTGATGGAGAAGAGGAACAGGGGAATGGCACCGTTTTTACCATCCTGAAGCGGTATAGGCTAGGTGCTTCTCCGCTGCTTTTGTCGGCTGAAGAAAACTCCTTGTTAACTGAACTTTTAACTAAACATTGCCCATAGCTGAACCAAAACTCACTAATTTTGTTTCTAGAATTTGAAAAGGAGGCACAACGTTTAAGCCAGGAATGAAACAATTGGAAGCAAAGGGGTTTCTAATGACATGGAACACTAGGGCATACAAGTTGTACATGAATTGGCCTTTTTACAAAGAAATAAGAAGCAAAGCATGAAGATTTGGAGA
This sequence comes from Avena sativa, assembly GCA_916181665.1. Classification (NCBI taxonomy): domain Eukaryota; kingdom Viridiplantae; phylum Streptophyta; class Magnoliopsida; order Poales; family Poaceae; genus Avena; species Avena sativa. Next base: position 253,653,896 of record OV702287.1, read on the forward strand.
CAAGCACCATAAGAGTTCTAGCCAACATATAAACTGTTTTGAATCTATTTTGCTAGGAATTTGAAGAGTAGATTTGTAACCAACATATCTAAAGATAAGAAGGGGAAAACAAAGTGGACAAGATGATGCCCCCCACATATATGCATGGTGGAATAGATGGAATATGTCATGTTGGTGGATAGAAGGATTGAAAGAGGTATGCCCCAACTCAATTTTGGCATGTAACATTATATCAAGAAGCAAATACAATTAATCAAGAAGCAACGTACTAATAAGTCAAATGCAATATGAGGGGGAGAACCAAATGGAATAGGTTTTAATATGATGCTCAAATGCAAGGTGGCATGGTGACATGAGCATGATATAATGATGATGCAAAGAATAACATGTAGGAAGTAACATTTTATTATAAAACCATGTAGCATTACAGATGTTAGACAGATGGGATGCTATAGCTAGTCGGGTTATCACTTGTCCTACAAGAGAAGGAAGGAATCTCGCTGGTCAAAAGGTGGTCTCTTTCCACTGTAGTGTGAGCAAAGCGGACAGAGGAGAGGACCAATGGGGCGTGGCCGACAAGGCTGACTTAGCAAATGTCAGCTGACACCACCAATGTTGGATGACGTTGCGCCGCAGAGGGGCTCAGGGAGGCTTACACCCTGAGTCCGGACCAGCCAGTTAAAGTGTAAAAGAGGCATCTTGCTTTACCGAGGAGCATATTCAAGGAATATGCCTCCACGTATACCCTAGATTGTAACCTAGCACCCCCTATATAAGGAGGGGAAGGACCTCCATAGAGAGGGTCAGCCATTTTTACTAAGGGAGAGCCCTAGAGATTAGTTGTGGGTAGTAAGAGAATTAGTCTCCGTCCCACGAATAGCTCAAGGAGCCTCTGTAATCCTTCATCAACAAGAGAGACATACAAACATTTGTGTGTGGAATCACCACACTATCCCTCCCTGGATTCCTCTAGTGCACATTGGCCCAATCTTTAGCCTATACATGGCATCTGTCGTGACACCACCACGACATATACATATGAGTATTTGGATGATTCTACATGTGTGGTTCTTGGACTGCAATGTGTGGATGAGGAGATAGCTCGTTGGTGGGATAAAGAGATGTGCGAGAAGGACATTATAGATGCAACTTGGTATGAATTCAATAATTTTTTGCGTGGCTGTTTTATGTCTCCTCATTGTAAGGTATCTATTACCTAGCCCGTGAAGACAATCTAGCAATCGCCCAGGGTTGCATCTGTGTCTATTCTATCTCATGCAAAGGAGGCTTCGGCCATTGTTCTAGTGCAAACGGTCAGCATGGTAGTGACAAAACTTTCTAAAGAAAAGCAACCTGATGTTGACAAGGTTGTCGTGGGCACTGAAACTACAGTGTAAAAGGTTGAACCATCAAGTGGGATCAATATGCAACTCAAGCGCGTACATGATGAGATTTGCAGAAAAGTTGACAAGGGTCAGCGTTGGAATTTATTTGAAACGCAGTGTATGATAAAAGCCAAAGCGTGCAAGTTGATGATTGATGGAGGTAGTTATACTAATGTCATAAGCAAGGCAATGGTGGCATCATTGGGGTTGTCCACATGGCGTATTCCTGAACCGAAGCATCTCGAGTGGTTGAATAGCTAGGTATGCTGAAGGTTACACATAAGGTGTGTGTGCCATTTACAGTTGGTGAGTATATTGATGAGGTAGAGTGTGATGTGTTGTCATTGGAGGTGTGTGGGGTGTTACTTGGGCGTCCATGGTAGTATGATCACAATGCTACACATGCAGGACGAGCCACTACTTATACTTTGGTGCATGATGGCACACAAACGACACTGAAGCCTATGGCAGATGATATGATCACATCTGATGTGGTGTTGGTGGTGCGCAAGGAGAAGGCGCACAAGGCTATGTCATGACCGAGTACGGTCATGCTTCAAGAAGGGGAGCATGATGTAGGGAGCATCAATACTCATGATATTTCAGCTATGCCTATTGATGACAAGCCAGTTGTTTCAGCTATGCTTGTTAGTGACAAGTCGGTTGAAGTCAAGCCTCTTATGGTAGAAAGGAAGGATGATATAGCAGTTTCTACACTTCCAATTTGTGTCGATAAAGGCGTCCAAACTGATGATAGTCGTGATGATCCTGTACTAGTGCATATGGAGGCGAGGTTCATAGACTGCATATTTGTTGGAGCAGCTGTGCGGAGAGTTGGACCAGGAGCGTGTATGCACAAAGGGAAAGATAGACGTGTTCGTAATTTGTGTGGTTCGGGCATTGCACCTATTTTTCCGGGTCATACGAAGAGGGTTCATGTTTAGGTTCAGAGGGCTCCATCGAGAGATAACAAGAAGAAGGTGGTGGCACGAAAATCCAAGCTCGTGTGGTGGAGGAAGGAGATGCCAAGTGCAACATCAAGTCAAGCTAGCCGAGAGGGAGTATGTGGTGCGGTAGGAAGGCAAGACTTGAAGTTCAAGGTGAAGAGTGGCGATGTTTCTTATATGACCCCACATGTTGGAGAAGACATTCCAGTGTTGAGGACAACGCCTTTCCAAGGGGGAGAGGATGATGCGGGCATCCCATTGATGATTGGCACACCAGGATGACCTACATTATGTAATGATAAGTCTAAGGTTGTGTCAAACATTGCTGCTATGTTATTCAGTCCGAGTCCAGGTTAGGGTCAAGTCGGTTTGTGTGTTTGGTTTGGGTCTATCCAACCGACTAGTTTCAGGCCTCCTACATAAAGGATCCAGGCATCTAGGGTTTAGGGGAGCTCAAAATTTAGATTAAACATTGTGTGCACGGGTTGTGTATCATCCCTCCAGGGGACGGCGCTGCCCGTTATCTATTTTATTGAGTGATTGCTATGAAGGTTCTTGTGTTCATCAAGAATTATCGATCTATGGTTTTGAGGCATGTTGTTTATAAATACGTTGCTAGCTGGATTCGTTCCTCTTCTTTAGGTTGCGTTCATCGCGTAATTGGGAGATTATCTACCTGGTTGACTCGCTATGAAAGATCTGGCAAAACTCAATAGGGTCATTGGCGTGATCCTTATCAGTTCCCTTTGAAACTTGGAGAAGAAGTGGTTGATGCGGTCTTTTTGCCAAAGAATGCTTTTGTCTTGGCATGCTTGATATCCTCTTGAATTGACGCTCGACCTTGGCTATATTATGCACACAAGTTTGTGTAGGGTTGGAACTCAGTAATGCGCTTGATTGGATGGTTCAAACCGGAAAAGAAACATGACATGGTTTGCTCATGTTGCTCTTGTATGTTGGCTCTTATCATATGAAGTTCCATCTCTTTCTTCCACACCTTTTGTCCCTTGGTTAAGCTTTTGAAGCTTGTTGAAGAGGTAATTTGTGAAATGTGCTGAGACAAAGGGAGAGTGCAAATGTTCCTTCATTGCTTGCCATGTATTGATAGGAGGCCTTTTTTCTCTAATGGCGAGCATTTTGGGATTGTTCCCAGCAAAGAGGAAGTACATAATCATCAAACTCGAGGGATGCCATGGCCACCATCTTTGCTTGACTATAGTTGTGCATCCGGAAAATCTTGTCAACTTTGAGTGCCCATAAGAGGTATTTTTTCGGATCATTGGATCCATGAAACTTGGGCATTGTTAATTTGAGCTTGCCAAAAGTTTCTTTATCTTGTTGGCAATGATGATAGTGGTGTGCATTTGGAGGATGACATCATTGGTGGTGGTTGTACTCATTCCTGGAGCTATCATGTGGATCATCATTTGGGTCTTGATCACCTTGGTGTGCTTGTGGTTGTTAGTTTTGATTAGCTCGATGCTTAGGTGGTTGAGGCAGAGCTTCACGTCTTTGTTGGTTTTGATTGGCTCGTTGCCTAGATTTTTGGTTTTGATTGGCTCTTAGCCTAGGTGGTTGAGGCGGAGCTTCACGTCTTTGTTGTGGTTGTTGGGCCACACATTGAGGTTGGCGTGCTTGTGCCTCTTGGCGCGATGGAGGTGCTTGGGCCTCATGGCATGGTTAAGGTTCTTCATCCTCTTGGTGAAGTGGTGGTTCTTGAGCCTCACGCCTAGGTTGTTGACAACGTTGAGGTTGCTCGTCATTTTTTCGTGGAGTATTTTGTTCTTCATGACGATGGTGATGCTCATGTACTTTCTCTGTTCCTATCCATCATGAGCCAACGCAAGTATTGTATATGGAAGAATACATAGGTAGGGTTACTTATTTAATCTTACCTTCAAGAAATCATATTGGACAATTAGGTACACTTGAGAGCAAAAGACCTGGTGGAGGAGTGAAAAGGGAAACCTCACACGAAAAGATACAAACACTCAAAAAGGCTTATGGTGGATGGGTCAGAAAGGTGGAAAACCAAATGAAAAGATCACAAAACAATGCTATTGTGTAGGGTTTATATTGTTATAAGATTGGAACTTTTGGTTGTAGTGGCTAGTGCATGAAGCTTGACAATCGTAACAAGTGGAGAAATCCAAATGAACAAAAATCAAAGGAAAAGGACACAAAAGTTACAGAAAGCTATCATCAAACATACAAGTAGAGATAAATGTGGTTACCACGACTATGCAAAATGAGCAACAAAATATCCTAACATGACTAGGCTCGGTGTCGGTGTCGTACCAACCAAGGAGAGAACGTAGCTCGTTTTCCAAAAGAGTAAAGCATCAGATTTGCGCACTTGCATTGGTTGCTCTTTTGTCTTACTTACAAGCTTTGAGACTCTTCTATGTATTGGAAGACTTTTCTTTTTCTTTCTATTTTGTTTTAAATTTTGCTCTCCCTTTATGCTACCAAGTCGACTTTTGTTATTGCTTACACACTGTCACTATCCAAGGACAAGTGCAGAAGGCTTGGTCAAACACAAAATGAGATAGGTAACACACAAAGGAAGAAGTTGGGTTAACAAGGTTACACATGGCATACCTTTGGTATCTTGATGATGGACTCACGGTCGGTGGTGGGGGATAGCTTGATTTCTGTGGTGTCAAAGAGCACTGAAGGAGTTGCGGAAGCTTGTTGTTAAGTTATGACACGCACATGAAACACAGACACAAAGGAAGGTTAGCCAAATGGAAAATAGGCAAAAACTGAGGTCATGGCCAGAGACTCCGGTGAGTCAGGGGTAGAGACTCCATGGTTCGAATCTCACGAACAGTTCGTCCTTTTGGGCTTAAATCTGGTCCTCCAAGCCTCAAAACTATGGGAAAGTGACCAAGTTGGGCTTAGAAAATGCAGGCAAAGGTGGACCTCCTAAGACAACTATTCCCTGGATTAAAACCACTCGAAGCACACTGAATCAAGAGATCAATCCGAAGGAAAATTTAGGCTATTTTTAGGAAATCTTCAATTTATGATGGAAAGACCAAATCGAATTGAAATATGTGAGAAACTTAAGGCTTTGATGCCAATATGTTGTGGGTTAACCACGAGGGTGGCCCGATCTTTCACGGTTCCTAGAAAGTCATGGGAATCGTGGGGGAAAAGGGGGAGAAGACGAACTCACACCACTCGAAGAACACGATGACCACACACAAACACAACACGGATACAAGCCTATTTCTCACTTCGGCGGTTACCAGCACAATTCAATCCTCAAGGAGGGTCGATATCAGGCGAAGAATTCCCTCAATCCCAAACGGCGAGTACGAACACTTCGGTGAGGATCTTCACAACTTCAATTCATGAAACCTAAGATGAAGGACTTGTACAACTTGGACCATGTAGGTAAAATCCAAAGAGGGGTTTGATAATATTCCCTTCGAAAGGAGATGACATACAACTAGAAAAGGACCCAATAGGGTTTTCTAGTCTATTATCTATGTCTAGGGTTTATGAGAGGGGGTGGAGGCATATATATAGGCATCCACTTAAACAAAGGGGGATGTGCATGCTTCACTTAGGCTAGAGAATCATGTGGGGGTAGGCCGAAAACTTTGATGTGGGCCAGATATTCTGGTGCTGGTATGCCGGAGACTTGAGGTCTGTGAAGTTTTCGGGGGGAGGACAGCGGGCTAAATTCCAGGAGCGTGTAGCAAGGGGTAGAGTCATGGGCCGCACATTTCGAGGAGTCGACGCCGGAGACTCTGGGGTAGCTCCGGGTGGGCCAGAGACTCCAGGCTTTGTGGGCCGGATAATCCAGTGCTCTTCAAGCAACCACGAATCCTGGTGCTTGCCTTCCTTCTTCAATAGCTTGAAGGTGTTACCTGAGTATGTAGAGGTTACTGGTATGAAGTATCAATCTATCTAAATGAGTATCAAAGTCATACATACATAGGAGAGAGTTCACCTTATCATGAAGGACCTTGGCTCGAACACGAGTAATCGGTCCACCTGGGGGACTTGGTTGTGTAGATGTAGGGTCGTCCGTATGGTGGGTTGTAGCATGCTGATGTGGTGTACTCAGCCTCCCAGTAAGAGAGGGCCACCACACCCTTCTTATGTGATGTCTAGACACCAAGCTATTGCCGAAGTAGAACGCGATGCCTATTGTGCTCTTCCTGCTGTTGATGTCACCGGTGTGGTCATTGTCACTAATTATACCATCCTTGTAGTCTTGCCTTCTTTGTACAGGCAACTGTAGTCCAGCATGTGTTGTACACATAGTGCAAAATTTGCTTGATCGCCACCCAGTGTCCTTCCATGGTGCCTCTATATGTCGATTCACAATGCCCACAACATGGGTGATGTCAAAGTACATGTTGACTATGTAGCGGAGGCTACAGATCAAGCTCAAATACTTGGTGTTGTTGGTAACCCCACTCCCCTCCACTATGCCAAGTTGGAGACGATGCTCCATTGGCGTGTGGTAGGGGTTGGAGTTGTCGAGGCCAGCACACTCCAGGATCTTGGGAGCATAGGCAACCTGCGACAATGTGATCTCACTATCACTCTGTTGCACCTCAATCCCCAAGTATTAACTTAGGAGGCTCAAATCTCTCATCTTGAACATCTACTTCATCTAGGATTTGAACTTAGACGATTTCTTCAATGCTAGTCCCTGTGATCACAAGATCACCGACATATACGCCGTGTTCCCATGGGCATCCGTAAACCCAAGCTAGACGAGTGTGACATCTAGCTTGGCATTCCACACGTGCAGTGCTTGATAGAGTATGTACAACGCTTTGTGCACCTTCAGGACCTTTCCAGCATTAGTGTCCACGATGAAGCCTGGATGTTGCTGCGCGTACACCTCTATGGGATTGTTGTGGAGCAATGTTGACTTTGTGTCCATGTGGTGCACCTGCCACTGTTTCCATGCGAGCCATAGGAGCGAAGAGTTTCTCGAAGTCCATGTCCCGTCGCTGTGTGTATCTTGTCACCACCAGCCTTGCCTTGTGCTTGACCACATTGCCAGCGGGTCTTGTTTCACCTTGAAGACCCACTTCGTGTTGGTGCTAATAACATCCACATATTGTTTTCCTGGATGGATTCCAGCTCCGCCTCCATTTCTACCTCTGGACTAGGTCAGGTAGTGTCGGTTTAGCACTCGTAGGCTCGTTGACGGTGGTGAGCCCGAGCATATACCCCCCTCTCAATCAAGAGCGGTGTCAAAGATGTTCTCGAGACGGTGATAGCGGTGTGGACTGCTGGAGTCGGTGTCGAGGTTGTCGTTGAGCAAGAGTGGAGTGGCGAACTCCACTTGCGGTGGTGACGGCATGCTGGAATCACCGAGAGGCATGCCAGTGCCCTCTCCACTTCCTTCTATGTGCGTTGTGGTAGACTTTTGCAGTGATTTCTACCACAGCAGTGTCTCATGCTGTGTCATGGTTTTCATGGGGTTTTCTCTGCCATGATAGTGTGTTCCCCAATTTCCCTTGCCATGGGTTGTTGCTGCCACTCCTGTTCCATGATGTACTCCGATGTGAAGGTGGTTGGTGCGGGGAGGTTGTTCCCCTATTTGCAGCACTCCATCTCCATGTGAGTCGCTCCTCGAACATCGTGTTTCACGTCATGTACATGTGTTTGCACACTGGGTCACAAACTCGATAAGCCTTCGATCCTTTCTTGTAGCCGACTAAGATGCCTAGCACTTAGCGGTCCACGAACTTATGCAGGCTAGGTCCTAGCTTCTTCGCGTGTGCGACACCACCAAGGTGCGTAGCTGGTGTATGCTCGGCTTCTTGTTGTGCCAGGATTTGTACGGCGTGTTGCCGGTTGAGACTCCTCAAGGCCACACGATTCAGAAGATAGAAGACGATTTTCACTGCTTCCTAGAATGGCCCGAGCATAGCCATGGCCTTCAGCAGGCGCCTTGTCATCTCCCTGATTGTATGGTTCTGCAGCTCGACCAAACCGTTTTGATGGGGCATTAAAACTAGCTTTAGGTATATATATGCTTTGCACAATTAAAAATATTTACTCTTTCTTTATTTGTAGTGTCCATTCCGTGTGGAAAAATCTGGGTAGATTACATCTCTCTGTCGCTGCAAATTTGAGCGAACCGGACTTTGTATCATGTGCTTAGTTTATATTGTCTGATCAATTATTTTGCCTGCCATTTCTATACCATGGCACATCTGTTATTCTTTGTTGGTTCAAATATTAGAGTAAGCTTTAGGTAAATAAAAAGAGTTTCAGAAAAGCACAAGACATATATTCTGAACTTTTCTCCTTGCAGCAAACACCAAAATCCCACCTCCACAAATAGTTCAAGCTAACCTAAGAGAGAAGGAAAGAAGTTCGGGTTAGGATAATTATTTTGTTCTGGTTTTAGCATTTGTCATTGATCGCCAGGTAGAATATATCAACATGTAGCTTGGATTAAGATAATTATTTTTTTCTAGTTTTAGCTTTTTTTTAGGATATTTGATATGGATGCTTCATCATATTATGTATTATCACTCCATAATTTTGATACATCGGGAGATACGATTTAGTCTGTTATATCAGTCATCATAGTCACATTTGCTGAATATATTTTCTTATTTGTTCAGGATGAAGTATATCGCCCCCTACCTAGTTCCCTGCCCATCTAGCAGCTCAATCCCATCTGCAAAGGACCGGATGTTTACTCTGGAGCCTGCTGATTTTGGTATCACCGACACCATTTTAGTTAGCACTCAAATGTTGAGAAACTGACACAACTTGCTGTCCTACTATTTTATCCTCATGCCAACACGATCTGGTTTTGATTTCAGTCCAATTATATGTAGTGTAGGAATTTGGTTGTGGTCTTTAGCCCATGGCCAAATAAAATTATGAAATTCTCAAGGCCCATTCATGCCTAGCAAGGGGTGGCACCAAAGTTTAGTCCCATCTTGCTAGTTTAAAGGGAGTTGTACCAATATATATATATATATATATATAGTGAAGTGTTCTACTACTTCATAAAGTGAGAGAAGAGAAGTGACATACATGCGCGCTCCTCATCATGATGTGCGCGCATCGCGGTTTGTAGAATTGTGTCGAGCTTATGTTTTTGCTGCTCGGAAAAATTACTACACGAGTTATTTTTCTATCAGCCGTTTTCGGTCTTTCCGGGTCATGGGCTATTACTAACTCGGACGTGGGTTGTGCCCCATATTTTACCCGACGGGCGCTATATAAGCGGCTTAGGCATAAATCCTAATCATGATACACACATCCTTCTCTCTGCCTACAGAGCCTTGCGTCGCTGCAACACCTTCTCCATCCCTTCTTCTAGCATGCACTGGACGCTGGGACAATAGGCCTCTGAAACCCCGCATCTCGTGAACCTGTATGGGTGAGGAACGATCAATTTTGTGGGGAGCGCTTCTGCGTGACTACTGACAACATCACGCCGACCAACCACTCCTTCCCCGATAAAAACTTCTTCCTAGGCATCAGCAACCTCTACATCGATGACATGGCTGACGAAGCTGGTGTTTATCAACCAGGGTGTCAAAACAGTTGATCTTTAGTTGTTGGTGCCATTGTTGGTGCATGTTGTATGTGTGATATAAGTGACATGGAATCCTGCAACACCCCATACTTTCTTACATCCTTAAATTTAGTTCTTCACATTTATATTCCAAATAGAAATAGCACCTGAAGTTTTAAACTTACAAATGTCATCAGATAAATGACGAAAACGGATTGATGATTTTGCAGATAACCGGGTACGTCTAATTTATACTATATGGATCCTGCATATCATGCATGCTCGCTGCCTTGCCTTTAATGTTATTTTCTTCAAAAGTCACTAACTACGATCTGCACATGATTCTATTCAGATTTTTTTTGAGAAGGTTGCACCAGTTGTTTACTTGGTGTGTTCAAAATGCTTTCATTCTTCTCAGATCAATACATGGTCAAAACATGAATACTGCATTTTCAGAGGTCAAAATATCATAGATATGTGCTTTCTAGATTTGCTTTGGTGTTTACCGACCAGGGTGTCCAAACAGCACCTTGGAGGCTTGGACACGACTAGGCTTTGTCTCAGAGTGACACCATATATACTTTTGTGTTGTGATGGGTATTTTTGGTGTATCATTAATTACGGACACAATATTTTGTAGAGATGTCGTCAGATTAGATATTGTTTTGAATAAATAGATACATTATATTTGCTTATTTCTTATTTCCGAATTTATACCCAACCTATCTCCATGCATTTGTTCTATATTATTTCTTATGTTACTGTCTTAGCCCTCTTGGTACTAGCTTGAGTCATCAATTTACATAAATATTATGTGCTTCATGAATGACAGGTGAAACAAAAAACTGCGGCTGATGTTAGTTTGAAGCAGGAGCTTAAGGTCAACATAATTTGAAGGTTATGTTCATATTTTGTCTACGGCCTATATTTAGTTGCATCACACAAAATCTTTAGTTTCTTTGACCCAAGTTTTGAGAAATCACCAGGTAAATACATGATGCACTGAGTAAATGTGAGTTTCTCTTAGCGTAGAATGCTATGATATGTTTGCAACTTTTTTTATACATGCATGAAATCAAACAAGGAACAACCTTATGCGATTGTTAGAGTTGTTACTCCCAAACCAGCTTGGAGCTCAGCTTGTGCTTTGGTGATGCTTGTGAGCTAATGTGGATTCCTATAATGCTAGTGACAATTGGGTGGAGATTTTACTATCGTACGTGTTTTGACTTTGATCCTTAGTTCTAGAACAAAGAGCTCTAAAAAGCTCAAGTTCTGAAACTTTGTGTATTTCAAGTGCAAAAGTTGCATGTTTCGACTATGTAACAATCCAATTTATAATTTATAATTTTTTATGTTTGGCATCAGCGAAAATATCTATCGATATTTCAGGGTCTTTCATGTTAGACGTGAATGGTTTGTTCTGTTTAGACAAAACAACTGCAATGTACTACCACGCCGGTCCTATTGTTCCAGAATGAAGTGTAGCCAGTGAGGCGAGGCCTTTTCACCTAGTAACACATTAGTAGTCTAAAAAAGTGGCATTGTGTGGTCAAAACTCTAAACCAGTGCATGTATAAATTTTTAGTTCAAGAAAGAACCCAGTTTGCACTGTTGTTTAAACCCTCGGCACCTAGTTCTGTCAATAAGTCTGAAACTGGCAATGTCCACTGTAGCGCAGCTGTTTATGCACGGTTCAGTTTAAGTTAGTTCAAAGTTAGTCGTTTTTCAGTTAGCTATTTTATAGCTTCAGTTAATTGCCGAGGAAAAGTTCTTGTGTGCTCCCGCACGTAGTCATACGCATGCTCTGGTCATGGGATGGCATAACCCAGTAGAGGACCACGCACTACGTTTGGATCTTTGTATGAGTACAAACAGAAACAAAAATTAGTACAGCTGATACCTACACCAAAACATTATCTCCTCTGTTCATTCTTCAGTTTCATCAGAAATTAATGAGAGATCGACAACTATATTTGGTAATAGAGCCATGTCGAAATCAACAGAGTAGAACATGGGGATGCGGGGAGAAGGCAACGGGTCCAAGACGCCGATGCCGGCACCTATGTAGTGCCCCTCCCTGCCTCCGGTATGGCGACATGGTTGTAGCCATTCTAGCCATGGTGGGGGCGAGCTGGTCGTGCGAGAAAGCATCATGCGCGAGAGCACCAGCTCTGCCCAACACCCAACCCTAACGTGATTGAACAACTACAAGAAATGTTTCCTTCCATAACGACTTGGCCCGACGGTCTTCATAGAAGGCGTGTTTTCCGCGACGAATTTCTCGGCTCGACCATGGCCGATGGAAAACTTTTTTGCGATTTCGTGGCCCTCTACTATGACAGAACCACTAAAAACATGGAGGAAGCTCACCCAGCATGTGGCAGAAGCAAGATTTTCGTTTCCTCGCGCGATGTTGACTCACCGAAGTCTTTTGAGGCGTGCAGGTCCCAGACTTCAGTGTCTCTAGTGGACCATATTTTTCTGTCGCGCCTCGCTGATTAGAACTCGATAACGTTGCTCGATGCGTCTGCCGTTTAGTCAGGCTGCTGGGTCCCACATGGCAGCCTCTCATTATCAGAATCGTGTGTACGATGAAATTTTTTCCTTCACTCGTGCTACCATATTCTGAACTTGATAGCGCTACTCGATGCATCTACCATTTAATCAGGATGCTGAGACCCACATGTCATCCTCTTATTAGAAGAAACGTGTGTATGATGGATTTTTTTTCTTCACTCGCGCTACCCTATTTCGAACTTGATAGCGCTACTCTATGCATCTTACGTTCAGTCACGCTGCTGGGTCCCACATATTAGCCTCTCATTAGAAGAAACGTGTGTATGATGGATTTTTGCCCTCGGTCTCGCCTTGGTGTTCCGAACTTGATAGCATTGCTCGCTTCATTAGCCGTTTAATCAAGCTGATGGGACCCACATGTCATCCTCTCATTAGAAGAAAAGTGTGTATATTGGATTTTTTTCTTCACTCGCGCCTCCCTGTTTCGAACTTGGAAGCGTTGCTCGATGAAACATCTGTATAAGGTCTCTGCTGGGTCCAACATGTTAGCGTCTCTGAAAATGCAACGTGTGTATGATGGATTCCATTGTTTTGACCTTGGCAATGTTGCTCGGTCCTAGATGTCAGCCTTCGTGTGTATGCTAGAAAAATGTAAAAGAACGATATAGATTATTATATTATATATTATATATTGATAAACCTAGGAATTTAACTCAAGACTTCAACAAATGGGAACCGTGTGCGCTTCCACTACACTAGAACCATCTATACAACTCCTTGAAAAGATTACATTTAGAAATATTGAAATCACTTAAAATGAAAAGGCAGTGACCCTGACGACTTGCCATAAAAAATGCTAAATGGTCTATATAAATACAACATCGGTAGGTGAAGCTTGTCCTATACTTTATCAGAATGGCACGGAAAATGCTAAATTAAGCCGATTTTGAGCGATACAAAAAACAATTTGGTCCAATCTTGTGAACCAATGGGCTTCTTATTGTGGGCTGCTTAGCGAAACTTCTTCAGTGTGGTTCATGCTTAAAAAACCAATTAACAATATGTTGAGGGTTGGCGGCCCATGGCCGACCTGAACTCGGAAAATTAAATTAGCGAGGTTTTGGGCCAGAGTTGGGTAGTGATGAGGGTTTAACTTGTCAATGCCCATTGTTATGGACTTGGGTTTTGGAGAAGGAGGGAGCGCTGGAGGCATCAGTCGGCTAGCAAACAAGCACACAGGGACGCAAGTTTTACCCAGGTTCAGGCCTCGTAGAGGTCCCTACTCCTGCTTGTCTGCTCTTGGAATTAATGAAGGAATCGAAGATTACAGGGGTGCGCATATGCAATTTGGCGAGAGTTGTGGAAAACTAGGGTTGCGTGTGTCCTCCTTGCCGCCCCCTCCTAGCCTTTATATAGATAGTCTAGGTCTCGGGTAGCAGGTCGAGTCGGTTACAGATTAAGGTTTTTCCTTTTAACTTTTTATCTTAAGCTTCTTCTTGTCTCGCAAGCAATCGAGAGTCCGTGGCCTTCCGCCGTATCTGGACCGTATATACCGAACTCGAGTACCTATAAGGTATACCCATGTCAGTAGCCCCCGAGTGTCCAGTGCAATCGCAGATTCGACTGGGGACTTTATGGAGTCTTTTCGAGTGCATGACCGAGTATATTTTTGAGTGTTTAGTTTGTGTCATAGAGATTGTTGATATACGTGCCTGATTTATCCGATTATCGGTATCAAGTAACTGTCTTAGGGCAAAACAACGCAATCTACTCAAACTCGGGTCCCCGGACTCGAATTCAGAAATGTGCTTGCGTAATTCGACTCAGGACGCGGAGGTCTTACAAGAGTCGAATTCCAGTGTATAAGTGTGAGCACTCGATGCGTCCGTCAAGGCATGTTCATCGTACCTACAGGCACAGATATGTTTCTGGTAGTGCGCAGCAGATGCGTTGCCAGGCCTTGTTCAGGTCTTATCTTCAAGCTGTAAGCGCGGCATCCGAATTTTTTGTCATCGCGGAGATGATTCGGGTGGCCCAGGAGATGTAGTCTCTTTGTAGGGAAAGTATGAGGCAGAGTCACCATAGCATTCGGGTGTGGATGTTATCAACACACAGTACGATGTACAAATAATCATAGGGTGCATGACCAGCGCTCCCTATGGGAGTAGCCCCCGAGTGCCTGGTTGAGTCGAAGACTCAAGCGGGGACTAAAGATCTTTTTGCAACTGTTGTCGTCTTTCGCTGCTTGTTTTAGTCGAATTTGCTGCCAGCGCTCCCTATGCGAGTTACCCATAGTATTCAATCGAATCATAGATTCGAGTGGTGGGTATGTCCTGAATGTTCATATATCTGCATGAAAATAATCGTAGGGTGCGCGGCCAGCACTCCCTATGGGAGTAGCCCCCGAGTGCTTGGTTGAGTCGAAGACTCGAGCAAGGACTCAAGTAGTCGAAATGTTCTGCTGCTGAAATCAATGACGCCAGTGCTCACAATATGATGACCTTGGTTGCCCGCGTGAGCGGCTTTGACGGGATGTGACGAGTGGTGGGTCCCACTTTCTGACTTCAATTTGATCGGGCATGCGTAATCTTATTTTTTAACTGCGTCTCCTTGATTTCCACGCGTAATGGGAATAGTGGGGGGACGGTTCGTGCTTCGGCTTAACCACGTGTCGATGGCGATGTGCGCCACACGTGTAGTAGGGTTTCTGTTGGCCGTTGGATGGTGTCTGCGATGAGGTTAAGTAGTAGCACAGCTGCGGTAATTTCCTCATCTCTCTTCATTGTTCTTTCCTCCATTTCCATTGCCGCTGCTCTCTCTTTCTTTGCGCACTTTCTCGCTACGGCGCTGGACCAGCCCCATATCTTCCCTAGCTACTTCCTCCGTTCTCACCGCCATCGGAAGATGGGCAAGAAGAAAGGAGGCACCACCATTGGGTCTGCCGCCACCATTGCCGCCGCCAAGAAGAATGGCGGCTCCGCCACTATGGGCACCAGCGCTGCTGGTGCTGGGAAGAAGAAGGGCGCGGGTACCCGCATCACCAATGGTGCTTGGCGAGTGTCTATCATCAAATCCTCCGAGGTTCATCTTTATCGTCAAGATGGAGTTCTTTCATCCGCGAAGGGCAATTCGCGAGTGCCCGGCGAGGAGGTAATCCCATGTCCTCCTCCTGGTTTCCGCGTGATGTTCCTTGCGTTCATCATCCGTGGTCTTTCTCGGCCCCTACATCCTTTCTTCAGGGGCCTCCTTTGCTTCTACGGGCTCCAACTGCATCAGCTATCCCCAAATTCTATTCTCCACATCTCCTGCTTTATTACGCTTTGCGAGTGCTAGTTCGGGATCGAGCCGCACTTTGGACTCTTTAAGCGGCTTTTTAAGCTGAAACGCCAGTCGGCGTCCGGTTTAGTAGTCTACGACGTAGGAGGCTGTGGAATCCACGTCGACTCCTCTGTCACCTACTTTGCCATCAAGATCACCGCGTCCGTCCAAGGGTGGAGGGACAAATGGTTTTATATCCGCGACTAGAAGTCCAACGGAGAGCATTACGGACCCGCGCCCTTCGATCCCGTGACGCCGTGCAAGAGGAGGCGCTCCTAGAAGAACATAGTGATGCCTGGCGAGTCCGAGGAAATGGAGGTGCTGTACAAGCGTGTCTGCAACCTCGAAAGTCGCATAGGTAAGGAAGAGGGTGGTGCCGCCCTCATTCGCACGTGTTTGCACCGCCGCGTCCAACCTCTATAGGCTAGAGTGCACCCAATGTACTGCTGGACCGGTGCTGACGATGTCACCCGCGTGTCTGCCGAGGGCATTTCTGCGGGTGAGGTAGATAAGAGGGTGCGATTGGTTCCCAAATACACCACAAAGGAGGTTCTCCCAGGCGAACCAGTCGTGCCTCCTTTCGACGCCTCTAACCCTCCTCCTGAGGTAGAGTTATTCTGTGAAATAGTTTCCTTTTGTGACTGCCTTTATGATGTTTTTTTGATATATAATGTTGTATCTTCTGAATGTACGACTAGAAGGTGTCTCCCAACTTGCCCCCCTCAACCTAAAGGGTTTATCCCACGCGAAGTGGATGAAGAGGACAAGTCGGTGTCGACCGTCCCAATTGAAGAGGAGGAGGGAGCCCCCGAGTCCAGCGGCCAGGACACTCACAAGCGATCCCATAGCAAGGACTCGGATGCCTCGTCGCTGTCAACTCCAGAAGGCCCTTCTACTGTTGCAGAGGAGTCGATCCCCACTGTTCCTGTGCACTCCATGGCTCCTCCTGTCCGGAAGAAGCTGCGGCTGCCAAAGGAGTCATCAGAGTCGAAGGAGCAATCCTTCGACCTTGATAAATTTGACTGGTGAGTTCGTGACGTTGCCTTAGTTTCTTTGTTTGGAGTTGCTTTTCCTGAGGTTGTTGCTTGACATGTTTTGCAGTCAAGTGGCATCGTCGTCTTCTGGCGACGTCCAATTTGTGAAGGAATCCGGAGTCACGGACTCCAATGCCAAAGAAGTGGCCCAACTATCTTCTTATCCTCCATTGGCGGCCCACTCCGGGCACAATTCTTCGAGTTCCCCACATGCTGGGGAACACCAGATTGTTACCCGGACGACTGCGCGGCAATCATCTTCGGAGTCTCTAGAGGACCACATAAGCATCCTTTTGTTTGTTTTGGCAGTCGAATATATACTTGGTGTTGTTACCGAACTTTGTTTTCTTCTAATGCAGCTCATCATGAAGGAGGTTGCTCGCCTGGCGGAGCAAGTCCTAGAGATGGGTCGACAGCATGCCCGGCTTGGTGTAGTTGTCAGTGCTCGTCATCCGCAGGATGAGAAAGACCGGATTGCCATTCGAATGAATGACTTGACCCAGGAGCAGCTTCAGGCGAGTGTGTACTTTTGGGTGGACAATGACTGTGCGATCGCACTTGCGACCCTGCAGGATCGTGCTTCTCGAGTACTCCACTTTTTGAAGAAGGCGCACTCGTGCCTTAGGCATATCTATCAAACGATGTTCCTGCTGGACGTCGTCCCTTCAAGCCTGTTGGCTCTTCTGGCGAAGTTCCAAGATCTGAGTGCAGTTCACGAGTGTGTGCGGCAGTAGTTAGTGGCCGGTGCCAAGGCTACTTTGTCGATGGTGCGACTGCATAGGCCAGATGTAGACGTTGCAGCTGTTGTCGCTGGGCCGCCGACCCTGCCGGAAGGTTCGACCTGGAACATGGTTCTACATTACCAGGCAGTTGATCGCCTAGCAGAAGAAATCATCGACTTCTTCGAGGAGCAAACGAACGTTCTTCTATTGCAGCAGTAGCTTTAGCTTGTGTCCTACGTATAATTGTACAAGTGTTGTAAAGTTCATATAGATATGTTGGGTGTAATTAATTTCTATTGATATGTAAAGAGCTTGCTAGCTTATATATTTTGCGAGTGTATTTGTACTCTGCAGTTCCTTTTCGTTAGCCTAACTTGTGTTATCTCAGCACCTTGCCAACATGGCAGGTACATTGCAACTGGGTTGGTTTTTTAACAAGGGTTCGATTGATGTTGTGTCAGCTACTCCGGATACTGCGACTTGTTTGTAGAATGAGGATGTAAAGGGTGGCGTAGCCCCGAGTGATAAGATTGCCAGAAAAATAAGGGACAACACAGAGTTTCGGGGCACTTAGCTTTATTTATTCGCAGAATAGTACGAGGTACAATGTGTGGTTAAGTAGCCTGGCTGAATAGCCTTATTTGTAACATAAAAAACAACTAGGGGTAGAAACAACGCAGCTGTGCGACATTCCAGGGGTTGGAGTATGCGACTCCTATCTTGAAATCTTTAAGGCGATAGGCACCACCTAGGATTACTTCTGTAATCATGTAAGGTCCCTCCCAGGGGGACTCGAGCTTGAGATACCCTTGTTGCTTGAGTTGCAGGACCAGGTCTCCTTTGACGAAGGATCTTGGGTGTAGCCTTCTGCTGTGATAGTTGCGGAGGCTTTGCTGGTAGATCTTTGATCTTTCGACTGCGATTTCTTGTGCTTCGTCAAGAAGGTTGACGGAGTCTTCGAGTGCGAGAGTTGACTCCTGCTCACTGTAAGCGACCACCTGTTGGGCTTTGTAGCATACTTCTGCGGGTAGCACCACTTCAGCGCCGTGCACCATGAAGAACGGGGTATATCCCATGGCGCTGTTTGGAGTTGTGCGCAAGCTCCAGAGTACGGATTGCAACTCGTGTGGCCAGCATCCGGCGACTTGTTCGAGTGGCCGGAGGAGTCGCTTCTTGATTCCACCGCAGACGAGGCCGTTGGCCTTTTCGACTTGACCATTGGTCTGCGGGTGAGCCACCGAGGCATAGCTTATGTTGATTCCCAGGTTTTCGCAGAATTCCTGGAACTCCTTGGAGGTGAAGTTCGTCCCATTGTTTGTGATGATATTGTGCGGCACTCCGAAGCGATAGACAATGTACTCGAAGAACTTGACGGTGCTGGCTCCTGACTGGTTTGTCACCAGCATGGCCTCGATCCACTTGGTGAATTTGTCGACTGCGACCAAGAGGTAGACCTAACCTCCTCGCGAGGATTTCGGGAGCTTTTTGACCATATTGAGTCCCCATTGCACGAAGGGCCAAGCCAATGGTATTAGCCAGAGTTCCGCGCTAGGTGCGTGCGGTTTGTCCGCGAATCACTGGCAAGCGTTGCAGCGCTGGATGATGTCCTTGGCATCGCGCATGGCCGTGGGCCAGTAGAATCCAGCTCGTAGAGCTTTGGCAATGAGGGCGCGACTGCCAACATGGTGCCCGTAGGACCCTTCATGGATGTCGAGGAGGATGGCCCTTCCGTCCCTGTTGGAGACGCATTGTTGGACTACTCCTATGATGTTGCGCTTGTATAGTTCGCCGTTGATGACAGCGAATGCCTTGGATCGTCGCGCAATGTGTCGCGCGTAAGTCGGGTCGTCAGGCAGCCTCTTGATGAGAAGATATGTGATGTAGGGTTGAGTCTAGGATGGCTCGATCATCATGACACGCATTGGTCCTTCGAGTCCTATGTCGAGCTCCAGGTCGTCGAGTGCCATTGGCTCATTGGGTGGCGTAGCCCCCGAGTCCGTTGACGCGCTTGCTTTCTTCTCTAGAGCCTTTGGCTTGATGGAGCGTTCGCAGATATGCTCGAACAATACCCCAGGTGGTATGGGGCGCAGGTGGAGCCAATGTTGGCGAGTGTGTCCGCCTCTTCGTTGCTTTCGTGGCCTACGTGCTGCAGCTCATAGCCGTCGAAGTCCCCTTCGAGTGTGTCGTAGAGGTCGCTATAGGCGATCATGTTGTCGCTCAGTGTGTCGCACTCGTGCATTGTTTGGTTCACCACCAGTTTGGAGTCGCCGTAGATGATGAGCCTCTTGGCGCCGCAGGCTTTCGCCATCCGCATCCCATGGATTAGGGCCTCGTACTCAGCTTCATTGTTGGAGGCCGTGAATTGCATTTGCAGAATGTATTTCATCTTGTCTCCCTAGGGCAATGTCAGTATGAGACCTGCGCCAGCCCCGTCCTTTCGTTTGGACCCATCGAAGTGCATTGTCCAGAGATAGGACATATCTGGCTTTTCGGGGAGCTGGTTCTCCATCCAGTGCACGAGGAAATCGAGGAGGACTTGCGACTTGATCGCGTCGCGCTTTTCATATGTGATGTCTCGTGGAGACAGCTTGATTCCCCAAAGCATGACTCGTCCGGTGGCATCAGGGTTGTTGAGGATATGCCCGAGCAGGGCGTCGTTGACCACCATGATTGGGTGCCCCTGGAAGTAGTGGCGCAGTCGTCTGGCTGTCATGAAGACGCCGTACGCCAGCTTCTGGTAGTGCGGGTACCGCTGTTTTGTTGGCGTGAGCACTTTGTTGAGGTAGTAGACTGGACGCTTGACCCCGTGGACCTTGTTTTCCTCGGCTCGTTCCACCACGAGTACCATGCTGACCACCTGGTTGGTGGCGGAGATGTAGAGCAGCAGTGGCTCCTTTTCGCGAGGCGTCACCAGTACTGGCGAGGTGGATAGTAGACGTTTAAGGTCTTCGAATGCTCCTCATGCCTCGTCTGTCCACTCGAACTTGTCAGTTTTGCAGAGAAGTTGGTAGAAGGGCAGTGCCTTTTTGCCCATTCGATTGATGAATCGACTGAGCGCCGCGATTCGCCCAGCCAGCTGCTGGACGCCTCTTACGTTCTTTGGCATCTCCATGGCCAGTATGGCTTTTATTTTCTTCGGGTTTGCTTCAATTCCTCTCGCAGAGATGAGATACCCGAGTAATTGCCCAGATGGTACGCCGAAGGCGCATTTGTCCGGATTGAGCTTGATTCGGTAGCGATCGAGGTTGGCGAAGGTTTCGTGTAGATCATCGATTAGCGAGGCTTCATCTTTTATTCTGATGACGATGTCATCAACATAGAATTGGATGTTGCGACCAAGTTGATTCTTGAGGCAGGCTTGCATGCATCGCTGGTACGTGGCTCCTGCATTTTTTAGCCCGAAGGGCATCGTGTTGTAACAGAACACGCCAAAGGGCGTTGTAAACGCTGTTTTCGCCTGGTCTTCCTCCTTCATTCGAATCTGATTGTAGCCTGAGTAGGCATCGAGGAAGCAAAGACGCTCACATCCCGCGGTGGAGTCGATGATCTGGTCGATTCGCGGCAATGGAAAGTGGTCCTTTGGGCAGTGCTTGTTCAAGGAGGTAAAGTCGACACACATCCGTAGGATATCTGTGTCTTTTTTAGGCACAAGCACCGTGTTGGCGAGCCAAGTGCTTTCCTTGATCTCGCGTATGAATTTGGCCTCGAGGAGTCTATTGATCTCCATTCCGACTGCCTTTGCTCTTGATTCAGACAGTCGCCGAATTGTCTGCTTGACTGGCCTTACATCTGGATTGACGTTGAGTGAGTGCTCAGCGAATTCCCTGGGGACTCCTGGCATGTCCGCTGGACACCAGGCAAAGATCTCCCAGTGCTCACGGAGGAATTCGACGAGCGCGAGTTCCTATGCGGAAATCAAGTTGTTGGCGATGAGGGCCGTCTTGGTTGGGTCTGTTGGGTGGACCTGGACTTTCTTCGTGTGCATCGACGAGTCGAAGGACAAGTCGGGTGAACTTGGTCTACTCAGGGAAGGCAGACTGTTGTCTATCGACTCCTTTAGTCTTGCAAGTTCCTCCTGCATGCCAAAGGACTGGGATATTCTGTTGAATTCCCTGTCACAGCCGTCGGACCTCTCGAAGTTGCCATTGATTGTTATTATGCCGTTTGGACCTGGCGTCTTCATCTGCAGGTAGGCGTAGTGTGGTACTGCCATGAACCTCGCGAACGCAACACGTCCGAGGATGCAATGATATTGTGAAGGCCAGTCGATGACCTCAAATTCAATGCGCTCTCGCCAAAAGTTTTGCGGCGTGCCGAAGATGACGTCGAGGTTGATTTTGCCCAGGGGATATATGCCTTTCCCTGGGACGATGTCGTGGAACGTTGTGTCTGAAACTTCCAGACACGTCAGAGGGATCCTCATCGCCCGCCAGGTACTCACGAACATGAGTTTAATGCCGCTTCCGCCATCCATGAATATGCGACTCATGTTGAAACCCCCAATCTGCGCCTCGAGTATGAGGGGCAGTGGCCTGGACGAGGAACTTGGTGCGGGTGGTCATGCTTGTCGAAGGTGATGCAGGAGTCGCTTCCACTGAGGTAATCAGTGGTGGAAGGTGGAGAGTTTATCACCAAGTTGACTTGGCAAGTGATGGCCTTCTGCACTCAATTTGAGGGATGCCCCTTTTGGATCATCCCCATGTTGCCCACGGCTCGTGGGTATGGTTCGCCTCTATGATGCTGGACCGGCGCGGCCGCGGGTGGTGGTGGTCCGAGCGGTGGTGGAGGAGCTCCATGTGCCACGGCGCCTGGGGCGGCTCCATAGCCCCTGTTGACTGCGTCGCGATTCATTCGGGCCAAGCCTTCATGGAGTTTGAGGAACTCGCGGCAGTCCTTGAGGAGGTGGCTAGATTTCTTCTTGCCAGCGTGCTTGTCGATGTACAAGTGCACGTTGCATGGCCTGGATAGTTTGTTCTTGATAGATGTTAAGGGTGCCTCTTCGCGAGTGCGGTGTTGCCACACCTGCGTGGTTTTTCCGCTGTCGCGGTATCCGCTGTTGCAGTTGTCGTTGCGTTTGTCGGCGTAGCCAGCTGCGACCATGTTTACCTCGTTGCGGTCATCGTAGATGCGCATTCGACATTTGCTTTGGCGGTCGCGTCTGCGCCGAAGGTCGTCATCGTCAGAGTAGGTACGGTTTTTCACCGAGTCTTCTCCTTCAGCCCACCGATTCGCAATTTCCATCAGGTGGTCGGTTGTTTTGGGCTTCGAGCGGCCCAGTTCCTCTCTGAGCTCTATGCGGCGAACGCCGCCGTTGAATGCGTCGATTGCGCGGTCCTCCGAGATGTTTTCTATGGAGTTCTTGATGATGGAGCACCTCTGGATGTACGAGCGTAGCGACTCGCCCGACCTTTGCTGGCAGCTTCTCAACTCTTCAATTGACGCGGGCCTTTTGTAGGTGCCCTTGAAATTGTGCACGAAGCTGTAGACCAGATCTTCCCAGCCGCGAATGGATCCGTGCGGGAGATTGTTGAGCCATGCGCGAGCGGCGCCCAGCAGTTGTAGCTGCAGGCATTGCATGGTCGTGCTTCGAATCCCTCCATGTAGTCTGACGGAGGAGATGTGGTCCTCCAACCAGATTTTCGGGTCCTGTAGACCGTCAAATTTTGGGTTCTCTGATGGTAGTTTGAACCCTTTAGGCATTCGCTTCTGCCTGATGGCCCTGCTGAAGCATATGGTGCCACAGAGTTCAGTCTCGTCCTCTTCTGAGTCAGTCAAATGAGCACGTCTTGCCCTTGATTTGTCGATTTTGCGTTGCGTGAGGTCATCGCGTGCATCGTAGTCGCGATTGTGCCGCCGTGAGCGGCGACGCCGAGACAGGTCGTTGATATCATCGCTGGACGAAGGCGAGGAGTAGTGTTTTGCCAGAGCGTTGCTTTTCTTTGGCTCTGGTGCAGGTTCTTTATCGAGGGTTGCCTCGACTAGCACCAAGCCCGCGATCGTAGATCGGTGCATGGCAACTCGTGGATCTCCAGTTGGCGGCTGGTTGTTGAGGAGGTACATGGTGGCCGCCATTACCGCGGCTCGCGGCGTCTTTGGGAGCATGTTGTCCCGTGTGTCCACTGTCATGGAGCCAAAGTCGAGGACTTTCACGGCTTCTACGCGCTCCTCCTCGGTGAGGTGGGCTAGTCGAGATCTTCTCTTGTTGGCCAGGTACTCGTTGCCTTTGGAGGAGGATCCTCCGTGGGAAGAGAGCTCGGCTCGCCGAAGGCTTGATTCGTCTGCCGCCTTTTTACGCGCTTCGAGTTGCACGATTGCATGTAGCTGGCGTCTGTGGTCCTCCTTTAGTAGCCAATGGTAGCCCATCAACATGTCTTGCGGGGAATTGAGGGGCAGAGGATTGCCTCGCAAAGCTTCTCGATAGCAGGCCCATTCGTTGTCGTTGAGCTTGATCACCACGCGCTCTCATGTGTGCTCATTCACTATGGTAGGCGGTTCTCCTGCCGCTCCATTATTGACGGGTGTGCCGTTGCCACCTTTGGTGGGGCCGCTATTGGGCGTACTGCTGTTGGGTGGTCCAGTGTCGTTGGGCGGTCCGGTGCCAGATCCGGGGCCAACGTTTTCGCGATTGGCGGTAGTGTCGCCTGCGTTGATGACTGCGCACACGAAGTGGTTGGGGAAGCTGTTGCTCCCGCAACTTTCAGATCCAGAGCCATAGGCTCCGTCTTCAGTGGCCAGGTCACCCAGATTGGATCCGCGACTGCTGTCGTTGTCCGTGCTCCTAGCTATTGCTGAGGCATTGAGCTCGCTGAGGGTGCTGATTGGTGGCAGGAACCACGATGCTGGAGCAATCGTGGGTGTCGTCGGCTGGTCAGGCATGTGAATCGTGCCCATCTGACCAACCTGGAAGCGGAAGCTCCCAATCGCCAGACTATTTCCATCGCCCACAGACTCGAAAGCCGGACGAGTGGCCGGCGTGTGGATGGTGAAGTTGAACGCGCCGAAGATCTGCCAAATCTCTGCTATTGCGGAGTTGTAGATCGCGGTTGATGGGGCCGAAGAAGCTGCGACATCAGCACTTCCAATTCCCACAGACGGCGCCAATTGACGAGGGTTTAACTCGTCAATGCCCATTGTTATGGACTTGGGTTTTGGAGAAGGAGGGAGCGCTGAAGGCATCAGTCATCTAGCAAACAAGCACACAGGGACACAAGTTTTACCCAGGTTCAGGCCTCATAGAGGTCCCTACTCCTGCTTGTCTACTCTTGGAATTAACGAAGGAATTGAAGATTACAGGGGCGCGCAAATGCAATCTGGCGAGAGTTGTGGAAAACTAGGGTTGCGTGTGTCCTCCTTGCCGCCCCCTCCTAGCCTTTATATAGATAGGCTAGGTCTCGGGTAGTAGGCCGAGTCGGTTATAGATTAGGGTTTTCTCTTTTAACTTTCAAACTTAAGCTTCTTCTTGTCTCGCAAGCAATCGAGAGTCTGTGGGCCACTCGAATTCTCCATTTGGTCCTTGGCAACGCTGTGGGCTTCCGCCGTATCTGGACCATATATACCGAACTCGAGTACCTGTAGGGTATACCCATGTCAGGTAGAATGTACTATTTTCTAATAAGCTCCTCACTGAAAATTCAATTTACTTATTATGTCAGGGCTCGGCAGTCCACCTGACCCGACAGGCTAAATTTGCAAGGTTTTGGGCCACTGTTGGGTCAAATGTGCAATCTTTCCGTTAGGTTCTTAGTGAAAATTCCATGTAGTTGGTACTCCATGCTCAAAAAAAGTGTGGTTGGTACCCTAAAAATATATACTAGGGTTTGGCGGCTCTGCTCACCACGAAAGGCTAATTAAGGGAAGTTTTTTTTAAACAAGATTATGAGAAGTTTTTCGTCCGAAGTGGGGTTGAAATATTCGTTTTCATAATCTGAGTAGTAAAAATACATTGTACTGAAGGTCAATGGTCCACCTAACCTGGCTGTACCTACGTCGGATCCAAAAGAATGATGTTGGAAAGGGAGAAAACTGACCGATATTGCGCCTTATTAAGAGTTTTACGTCGCGAGGAACTTGGGAAGCGCAAGATTTGAATATGGAAAATACTGGAGAGAGTTTGACTGATTGACATAAAATCGTGTCATATGAAGTCTTACAACGCGCAATCATCTTTTCAGCAAAGGATATATTTCGAGATGGTTTGGGTGGCTTTGAATCTGACTAAGTGTCCAATCGATTTGATATACTCAAAACCTTGTAATTATGCCATATAAATTGTAGGCGATAGATAAAAGGTGGCCTTGACTTGCCCAGTTTCAGACAGCTCAGGTAAGCACCAGCTTATACCAATCAGTCCAAGTTGTATGCTTTCGTACGATCAAATGAATACATGCCGCAATTAGCGCCAACATGTGGCATTGTCATCATGCAAAAAGGGCCAGAATTCGCACATTTAGTTTATAGTTTGGAACACAATAATACAACCAGTTTGTACACTAGCACATGACAGTATAATGTCAGTACATCAGAGCTTGACTTGTTATCAGAGCTTGACGTGTTCATTTCACATACAGAAGAATGAGCAATAATACATACTGTATAGAACAAGTAATTTCATGCTAGCGTCAAAAGTATGCCATGTACTAGAGACAAGATGGGGTCTGCCTAAACAATTTTTGTTTTCTAGAAGGGTCTGCATAAACTATTTAAAAAAATCTGCATAAACATTTGCGGCTATCATCCTAGGGCGTCTCGGCCTTCTTTGGCGTACCGAGCCAAGATAAATTATGTCCTAGTTAAGTCTTATTTTGTGGCCCTATAAGATGCAGTGACCTACTTTTCCCGGTTCGCTAAGAGGAAAGAAGGAATATTCCTCTCAAAACACAAAGCTACATGAGGTGCGATCGTTCAAAAAAAACTGCACAAGGTGCGTATATACAAGCCAGTAACAGTACTGGTAACTATAGTATAGGAATGATGCTATGAAATAAGCACCGCTACCTGGATTATACCGTGGAAGGCAATACTAATTACAAAATCATGGAAGGGCTCATATAAACTGATTCAAGATGGCCACTAAAGCCAGTGTGCTAATAGTCAATCGTTGAACCACGATGCAAAAAACGATGACACATCGATACACCAGAAAGATCCACAGCTCAGTCTAGGGACGGAACAACGATCCTACCACACCTAAACTAGGCCTAAACCAAATTTCCGCTTGTCGCACACTGTTCCAACCATCTTTGGGAAGGCTGATAACTCCAACAGGCTCACCTTCAGTTGGCTGCCGGTTGCAGCATTTGATCTGAGGGAATTGTATTCTGTGAAACCTCTTGTATGTTATGTACACATATTTTTTCCTCATTAATGGGAACAATATACCATCGGGAGCCTTGCATCCGCGTTTCTTCATCATCTTGTCAATGATTGGATATTGAGACCGAGAAACAGAGAGTTGTCGCATAGGTTGTTAACTTGCCTCCAAACAATGACCCCTGGAGGTCCAATAGAGTTAGAATCATCTTAAAAAATTTAGACATGAGAGGCAGCATATAGGCGTATGTTAGTCCTATTTTGAGCATGGGGAATGATTTCACCCTCTTCACCATGGGCAACCCCCATGCCATACGTCGTAATTAGGATCATCTTAAAAAATTTAGACATGAGAGGCAGCATATAGGCGTATGTTAGTCCTATTTTGAGCATGGGGAATGATTTCACCCTCTTCACCATGGGCAACCCCCATGCCATACGTCGTAATTAGGATCATCAAGTGTTCGCCATCAGTCGATCGAGCCAGGAACCACATGTCTGGACGATCATTCAGAATAGGTGTCGGGATTACAAATGGAATCTTCTTGTTTCCTGCAACATCCGAATTGGAGACAAAAATTGTGTTACTAACATACATATTCTAACACCAACATTCTTCATTGTTCATGCTAACAGTGTGAATAGGCAAATCCTGACAATAATACTACTCAATAAATTAACAACATTAGAAATTGCATTTCTTATTCTGTTATTCCGAACATTTGGATTTCTTGCTTATCTTAGGGAATCCACTATGTTGTACATAAGCTTGTCTACAAGGAAAAGGTAGTCCTTATGGACTTCCATATACATAGTGAAAGCTATCCACAACCTAAAAACCTTAAGGGTCACCCTTAAGCATATGGGTAGTCCATAAGCATAAAAATATTGATATCTAGTACACATAGCAATAGAAAAAAAATTTGATCACAAGACTATGAGAGGGTAGCTCTTACACGTGGGTCCTATCTTATGGACAAATTTGACTAGATACATTGTAGTGCAATCAACTAGCTTATGGTATAGCAAGTGGGTCCCATCTTAAATTTAGGTTTCACCACATACATAGGTGATGCCCGTAGTTTCCTAGTTGTTGTAAGTTTCAAAAGAGGGACCGATCATTCAGCTATATAAAAATGAGGGACTCTTTGGATCGCATGAACACATGAATGAGAAAAAACACTGGAAGCGCCACTTTTTATTGATATAGAAGCATGTCCCATTGAATCCTATAGGATTAGATACCTACAGTATTTTGGATCAAGTGGTGTTTGATTGCACAGGAAAACCAAAATAATTGTACAAAGAGGTAAGAGTGGATGGAAATTTTCCTCCAAAATAGAGTGCAAATGAATCCTTTGAAGAAATTCCTAAGGATTATACTCTTTCGAATCAAACATCATTTTATAGAAAAAAATCCTAAGGATCCAAATCCTACAAAAATCCTGCACAATTCCTCTGAATCCCAAGGCAATCCAAAAAGGAAAGATTGGTGTCCTACAAAAATCCTATGTGATTCCTACAATCCGAGGAGGGCCTGAAAGTACAAACAAATCAAGAAACCCGGCTTCATTGTCTTGCACTCGCATTTGAGATGCTGGTTAATAATACCTTTCATATTCTTACAATAAACGAACTTACTAGTGTAGGGATGCTGCCATACACTATATTTTTGGAAGATATATTACTGGTACTAATTCATTACTGGCAATGGTTCATTCATTTTTTAGGACATAAAGGGTGTGCTCATTCGGTCTTACGAAAGGTAAAACATAAACAAGGTAGTTAAAGAACAACTTCACTAAATCACTCACAATGTATCATGGAACTAGAATTACCTTCCAATGTGGGATCCTAGCAGTAGGTGCAGCCTTGACTTGCGACCGCAAAAATGAGGGCACCATGTTCAATGGCATCATAGTGTTATTGTCTTCAGTGACCTGAATGGTCCAGACATCTCCAAACTTCACTAACGCCTTCTAGGTAGGCAATTTCACCGTCTAACAACGCGAGGAGCTTATAGTCTATGTAACTCCCAGCTTCTATGGGCACTCTGCAGATTACGATCTTCAACAGGTCAAGACATCCATCCCACGACTTTTGGAACTTTTCTCCATACCTGCAGATTCGCCAAAAAAACTTTTGAAATATGCATGAGTTCAGAAATGAGTACATGTAACTGGGGGAACCCTGGCTGGCTAGTAGCAGTACATGTTATATACTAGATGTGAGGCGGCCTGAATGCCACAAGTATCTGTTGATGGAAGATCGATTACTCGATAGGTGTAGATGTTCGCTAGGCACCAGGCCCCGCCCTGGTCCACGGCAGCGAGCCAGTCACCGTTCATGCCAACCCAGAATGTTTCATGCATGAAGGGTAGGATGGCGGTGCACCGAGGATGGTCGAGGGGCACCACGTCGTACACCGTGTCGTGTAGATGATGTACCCTCGTACCATCATAGTGCTCGCCGAACCAATAGGCAGGCTGAGGCATCAGTAGGTAGGGTTCATTCCAATGGTGAAAAATCCATTTCGTACCTTCGTTGTTGGCGATACGATCGTACAGCAGCTTGCATCATGCGGCTAGCCTAACGGTGCTGAAAATTTCTAGATGCTGAATAATGAGGTCAACATCGTCTACGCTGAGTTGATCCCATTTGCATCGCTCGCTGAGCTTCGAATCGGCCATCACAGCCGGATGGATTTAGGCGGATGCCAAGTGCGATTGGGGTTTTCTACATGAGGAGGGGGAGCATTATGCAAGGAATAGGTGATAAGAGAGAGCGTGGGGGAGATCTTGGGCGGAGTGGGGACTAGGGAAGAAGATGGAGAGGCAAAGAAAAAACGAGAGGGAGGAGATTTTACTTGCTTGCTCTATCTAGTCGATAATAGCATCGAGGATACCGCCACCTAGACTTCACTGTCTGTTAGACTAGCACGCCGCGTAGCTAGTAATTTAACAATACTCCTACTTACTATGTATCAGAGGTGTAGTATTGTCTAGTCACATTAGTTTGACTAGAGGGTTTTCATTTTACAGCTTCCATTTTAACATACTGTAGTATTTTTAACAGAAAATAGGTGGATGAACTACTAGTAGTAGTAGTTGTGACATGGACACATGTACTTTCATCTTGTTCCCCTACATGCAGAGGTCGTAGCATAGGACTGAAAATATATACTACACCGGATATAATTTTGGCATGTTGCATGTGTTCATATATGTTCTTGTACAAGGTACATGGTATTACATGTGTACAACATGCAACCGCGCAGCAAAATGAGAGGCGTGCACGAACACCAGATACACCAGATTTCGCTCAAGTCGGGTAATGTCCATGACTTTGTGTGGATATGAATCACTGACAAGAGAGCCCTATTTACGTCGGCCCCACTTGCCAGTGAGAATCTGCATGTATCATGCGCTCGGAGCCTCTAGAGATGTCCACGATGGAAATTAAAATTTGCAACTAGTTGCAGCGGCAACAAGCTGTTACATGTCGCACTTCCAAGTTTTCAGAAAATGTGAAATAAATCATATTTATATAGTTCATCTATACAGTACATGGTCTAGCCACCACAAAATGAACAAATGAACACAAGATATTGTTCGATTAGGTTTTTTCTTTTTCACACAGGTCAAATAAGATCTTATTGTCGGACGGAATATTGTAGATGCACAAGATACGACATCCAATGTTCCAGATTTATTTCACATTTTTGAGAACTCGAAGGTGCAACAAATAATAAAGGGGTGCGGGCGCAATGAGTTGCAGAATATTCGAACCGCACTGACTAAAACTATGGCTTGCATACAAAAGGAGTTTGATAAAATCGCAGGCCTTGCACTTACATAGCAGCAAAATTAGTGTTAGAGTACAACAAGTTAACGACCGAGGTCATGCGATACAAATCAGGCAAAGGAAATAATTGAAGATACGCAAATCCCTATTCCATATGATCACTACGTTCATCCCCTCTTCCTTGAACCGTTAATTATGCCGGTTCCAATCCTTCGTGTTGGCCAAGCTTGGGACGAACCACAACGGACTCTGCCGCCAATTTCAACCGATGTTGGTTGAGAAACCAACAACGGCATCTTGAGCATTCATACTGAAGCGGCATATTTTAGGACGAAGATTAATCCACTAAAGCTAACTGCATGCGGCGAGGTGTATACACAGTTGCTCCTCGCCAGATCTCCAGGGCCAAGTCCTGCTGCGCCAATTGGAATAGTAATCGGATAGTTTAATCCAAGGAAGATAAAAAATGCTCCAAGGTCTCAAACCCTCCGCCATTGCCTCGGTGGAAGTAACCTACTAGTGTTAATCAAGAACACATGGTAGCAAAACCCAATAGAATAGGTGTGAATATTGCGGCCGTGATGATAAGCAACATTTTTAGTGACAGGATAACCACCATAAGTAGTGTCATACCGCATATCACTAACTCCCACACTATTGATCAGAATAAGACTACCACCATCAGAGATCTTGCTAACCACCAAAGATCAGGATCATACTCACGATTACCGTCAAAATCAGGTGGCCCCGAAAGATGCACATGACCTTGCAACAAAAGCACATTCAGAGGTCAGCTGAGGAAAATTTAAATGATGAAGCTTAAAAATTTAAGGATGGAAATTTTACCCCATGCCCGAGGATATGATGCATAAACATTGCCAATCTGAATTATAGCATAGACAACTCCCTTATGGATAATTGCATCGCGGTAGCTGAACATGCTGAACTGGTTCTCAAGAACCATCCACATACCGTGAGAACCATCAAGGAAGGTAATTACCGTGTCGAAGATGGCCAGGATAGAGAAATCCTTATAGTTCCCAGCAGCTATGGGAACTTGGCAATTGGCTATCTTAAGTAGATTAGTAGGCTGACCAGCCGCCACAATCTTAAGTTCCTGGGGTGTGGCCTCGAAATCGAAGATTGCTGGTAGAGGAATCTGACAACGAGTGAACAGATTCACAAGCTCCCAGTACCAAGTGAGGCCAACAGTGGTGATCCTATCTCCATGGGCACCTTCCCACTTCTTACCCTCACAATCTGGCATCACAGCATCGGAGGAGGACCTGTCCAGCAGCGTCAGCTCGGACAAGATCCACCTAAACTTCTTCTATGGCTTCTGCTTGCCCCTGCTGTAATAATAGTTGCCCTGTAGAATTGCTTCATGCAATTGTCGCGGTAGAAGACATTGTACTCATGCGGTAGCTTGGTTGGGTGAGAGTGAAGAACACAGAGGAGACCAAATGGATGAGATTTCGCCAGGGATGCACTATGAGTTGCTGAGTAAAGATAACGTTTTCAGCAGGCGACGAGGCTCGTGGCAGTGATAACGTTGCATCTGTCTGAGATTTCTTCAAGGGGGTCATCAGAAAACACCCTAGAAGTGTCACTCTCATCAATCAATTGGGCCATCGCGAGGAAGAGCTCGAGCAGGTGGGAGGTGATTGGTGTTTGGTTTTGATTGCGGTTTTGGAGGAGAGAGCGAGCGGCAGCTTGTAGGGGGAGACGGAAAGCAGTCTCTCAAACTGGGCGCCAAAGCTGATCCTAGAGCAGCATGGCGGTGTTGGTGCGTTCATGTATTGGTGTGCAAGTGGGAATGTCCATCGTTGGGATGCTGGAGGTGAAGTGAGGATGGCGATAAAATAAAACCAAGTGTGCCTTCTTTTTCTTTGCTAAATCTACTGTGCCTATCGAACTAGGCTACGGAGATGATCTGAAAGCGGCATGGTGGCATTGGCGTGTGCTAAGGTGGGCGAGTTGGGATCAGCGAGAAGATGGAGAGGAAGAGGATGGAGAGCAAAGGAAAATAGAATAAATCGATTGAAATTGTACCGCCTTTACCGAGCATGGTTTTTCTCTTTTCTCTATGTTTCCTGGTGCTATCGAGTAAATAGGTCTAGCCTTTCTAGTAGTACAGCATAGCTAGCCTAGCACGGGATAGAGCTGTACTATCCCGTCAAATGAATGGTCATGGCAGAAAGACAGTTTGGAGTATACTCGGAGCTCCTCTTGCAGAACCTAATAATCCTTGGATCTTCTACATTCATCATCATGTGCAGGCACATTCGGAACAAGTATTGTACTACTGCAACTAATAAACACATCAAGGTTTCACTGGTAATTAAGGAACCAAAACTGGAATACTCTCGAACTTTTGTAACAACAAAATGCTCATAAAATGGGGTACCAGTAACATCTGTACACCCACATGCTGCCACCTCAAATAAGCTTGCCTGCCACACCGCCAATTTCCTCTCCCCTGTTGGCCTCTACGCCCTTGTTCCTGGACCCCGAATCGACCATATCTCCATTCAATGGAGAAAAAAGTCAACAATCTCTCAAAAAATCAACCATCCACCAAAAGAAAACCCATTGTCTAATCCATCTCGTTCATTTTGAATAGATAGTCACAATTGCTCGAGATCCGCGAGAGTAGTCGTCTGAGCTACTTGTTGTAGCTCCGCAAAAGCACGTGCCTGGAAGCAGCAGAAGAATTTATTATCTGTCAGTGACAGAAGAAGATCGACGATATATAGTACCAAATCAACAAGTCAGTGGCTTTATCCGTATAACCAGTGAGAGCCGACATGAGTGGTGAATAGCTTGAAGCATAGTGGAACAGGTGCCTTTAAGGCATACAGTATGTACACCTCCATCTGATTTAGGACGGTCACATAGTGCTAAATAACTTAGCCTAGTAACTCTCACATGTTACTACCTTCATAGTGGGTAATAACATGTGTGTAGTGTAACGCAAGGCCTAATTAATTAGGTTGTAGAATCATATATTACTAGTCTTAGTATGTGTGATGTTGTGGTAACTATCTAACTTATTACGTCCCTTTCTTTTTTCATTAATTAACTCTGAAAAGATATTTAATTCGAGACAAGTATATACGCTTACTTGTAGTTCAAGTTTGTCCTAATTTCGTTAAATTGTCAAGATGCAAAATCTTAGCAAGTAGTTGAACCTCTTGTCAAAACTCTCGGTGGTTTCTGATATATTAATTGACCGCCTGATGAGTACCTCCAAAAGCTTTTTCTTAAAACTTTCAAATAAACCTACAATTTACTTGTAGTTCAAATTTGACCTAATTTTGATGAATCTACATAAAGTCACTCAAGTGGCGGAGTTAGGTAGGAAGTTTGAAAACTCATAAAATATAGGAATCATTTGTACAACATGTTGTTCCACTATATATATGTCTAAAAACTTGGCTTGTGGCATTCAGATCCATATTCTTCAGACTGTCTTTACAGAAAGGAACAATCTCACCATCACTCGGAAAATTAAGAATGATAATTCCTGATACTTGGAAACTCACATCGATGACATTGTTTACTACAAGAAGATGCACATGTCTACCTCCGAAAAGAAAATTAATTTAAGAGCAATCTATCGCACTTAGTTGTAGCTCAAGTTTGACCTAATTTCGTTAAACTGTCAAAAGATGCAAAATTTTAGCAAGAAGTTGAACCTGTTGTCATAACTCTCGGTGGTGGTTTGTGATATATTAAATCACCCCCCAATGGTTACCTCCAAAAAAACATAAAACTTTCAACGCAATCTACAATTTACTTATAGTTCAAAATTGACCTAATTTAAATAAATCGACATAAAGTCACTTTCAAGTGGGCAGAGTTAGCTATAGGAAGAAGTTTGAAAACTCATAAAACACGGGAATCATAAGTTAGACATGACAGTCCACTATATATGTCTGAAAGCTTGGCTTGTGGAATTCAGATCCATATCCTTCGGAATTTCTTTACGAAAAGGAACAATCTCATCATCACTCGGAAAATTGAGAATGTTCTTTCTTGATAGTTGGAAACTCATGCCTACGACACTGATTACTACAAGAAGATGCATCTATATACCTCCAAAGAGACATTTAATTCAAGAAAAAGCTATCGCTCTTACTTGTAGCTCAAGTTTAAACTAATTTTTCGTTAAATTGTCAAGATGCAAAATCTTAATTTATAAAGAAGTTAAAAACCTGATATCAAAACTCTCGGTTGGTTTCTGATATATTATTTGACCCCCCCGATGGGTACACCTACAATTGTTTTTTCATAAATCTTTAGAAGCAACCTACAATTTAGTTATACGTAGTTCAAGTTTGACCTAATTTTGATAAATCGGCATGAAGTCATTCAAGTGGGGCAGAGTTACTTAGCTATAGGGAGTTTGAAAACTCATAAAACATGGGAATTGTAAGTAAAACACATTGGTACACTTAATATGTCTAGAAGCTTGGCTTATGGCATTGAGATCCATATTCTTCAGACTTTCTCTATGGAAAAGAACCATCTCGTCATCACTCGGAAAACTGAGAATTTTCTTTCCTCATAGTTGGAAACTCATACCGCCGACATTGTTTACTACAAGAAGATGCACCCATCTACCTCCGAAAAGACATTTAATTCAAGAGCAATCTATTACGCTTACTTGTAGCTCAAGTTTGACCTAATTTCGTTAAATCGCCAAGAAGTCACTGAAGTGTGTGAAGTTAGCTAGGAAGCTTGAAAAATTATAGTACTAAAAACTTGGGTTTGACGTATAAGAAACTGTTGTCTAGTTTGTGTGATAATTAGGGCAGTTGCATTTTCTTTTAACTTTGGTAGGGCTCATAGGAGCGAGGTGCTTAAGAGTTAACACGGTCGATGGAAGTACAAGTTACATCAAGGACCTCTTAAAAAATGAAAATTTCATCCAAGTCCATGCATTTAGCACACAAGGACCCTAAAACTAAGCAATGAAGTGTATGATTTGAGGTTTGCATAGCGCATACTAGCATTCGTTGTGCTAAAGACTATCAATAGAATCTTTCTAGATACTAAGAATGGAAAAGAGAAGATCCTACGGTTAGCAATGTTTGGATTTGCCAGTCTTGATCCAATGACCAATGTTCAAAGTTAATCCGTACACTATACTCTGATATGATATTGTAAGAGATAAGACAAGATAAAGATAAGATAAGAAGTACTACAAATGGCCAATCTAATGGTAGGGCAGGAGCGAGGTGCTTCAGAGTTAACATGGTCGGTGGAAGTATAAGTTACATCAAGGAGCTCATCAAAATTAAAATTGCATCCAAGTCCATGCATTTCGCAAAAGGACCCTGAAACTGAGCAATGAAGTGTGTGTTTTGAGTTTTGCGCATACTAGCATTTATCATCCTAAACATTATTAGTAGAATCTTTCTAGGTGCTAAGAATGAAAAAGAAGATCCAATGGTTAGTAAAGTTTGGATTTGCCAGTCTTGATCAAACAGTCAATGTTCTGTACAGTATACAATGGTATGCTATTGTAAGAGATAAGACAAGATAAAGATAAGATAAGAAGTACTGTGAATGGCTGATCTAATGGTAGGTCTCGTAGGAGTGAGGTGCTTGAGAGTTAACACGGTCGGTGGAAGTACAAGCTACATCATGGACCTCATAAAAATGAAAATTGCATCCACGTCCATGCATTTATCACAAGGACCCTGGAACTGGAAAATAATGAAGTGTATGTTTTGAGCTTTGCGCATACTACTAGCGTTCATCGTGCTAAAGACTATCATTAGAATATTTCTAGATGCTAATAATGGAAAATAAGATCCAATGGTTAGCAATATTTGGATTTGCTAGTCTTGATCAAACGGTCAATGTTCCGTACACTATATAGTGGTATGGTATTGTAAGAGATAAGACAAGATAAAGATAAGATAAGAAGTAGTGCGAATGGACAATCTAATGGTAGGTCTCATAGGAGCGAGGTTCTTGAGAGTTAACACAGTCGGTGGAAGTACAAGTTACATCAAGGACCTTATAAAAAATGAAAGTTGCATCCAAGTCCATGCATTTAGCACAAGGACCCTAAAACTAAGCAATCAAGCGTGTGTGTTTTAAGGTGTGTGCATACTAGTGTTCATCGTGCTAAAGACTATCAATAGGATCTTTTTAGATGCTAAGAATGGAAAAGAAGATCCAACGGTTAGAAATGTTTGGATTTTCTAGTCTTGATCCAACGGTCAATATTCAAAGTTAATTCGTCAAGTATATGAAGTGGTTATGGTATTGTAAGAGATAAGACAAGATAAAGATAATGAAGATAAGAAGTACTATGAATGGCCGGTCTAATGGTAGGTCTCATAGGAGCGAGGTTCTTAAGAGTTAACATGGTCGGTGGAAGTACAAGTTTGTCAACACCCGGATTTTTAATCCCAGATGTCTGTTATGCCATACATCGCAATCCCAGGATTACCATTTTTGCGAGACATAACAGATTGGATATCACAGTACATCATCCATTACAAACCATAATAAGGTCTTACACAAATAGGGGATCTCATGATCCAGTCTGAATACAAACAAGCAGCAGAATAGTAAGCGTAGTAGTAGGCTCCATCTTCAGTGACACAGGCAATACTGGCGATGGGAGATGATCCTAGTTGTCGTAGCCGTCCTGCTGTCCATCTTCCTGATAGTCCTCCTCATAGTCTGGCCATGGGAATAGCCAGGGACAAAGCCATGAGTACTCTTTAAGTACTCGCAAACTATCACTAACAAGTAAGGTAGTTCTAGTAGGAATCCTAAGCTCTAAGTTTATTTGCAAAAAGCTAGATTTATCTAAACTGAGTTCAGAAGTAAAGAAAACTAAGTAAATGTTCTAAATCACTTTAAGTGGGAACCTAGTTTTCATATTCACAACCCTGTTGTGGTCAAGTCAAAATCGTAGTTCACTTCACAAGTCATTTTGAAAACATCTGATGACAGAACAGTATGGCCACTCCAACTGTCCATGACCGCGGACGCGGCTATTCGAATACTTTGACACTCTGCAGAGGTGGTACACTTTCACCAGAAAATTACACACTCTAGTATTGGCACCTCCCCTATGAGCTTGGCCTCCCAGCCATGGCCATCTGCCATCCTGGGCACTACATAGGTGGACATCATCAAGAGGTAGCCTCAGCTCAAACCCCTTCCGCGAGGGAAACCATACTAATGCATATAAACTTCCGGCTAAGCCTTACCCAATTCAGGTATTGTGGTTGTACGGTAAATTTGGAATGGTATCGCATCCGAACCTAACCATCAGTTTCTATAAAGGGCTAAGGCTCATGCCTCAACATTTTCATCATCAAATCCATTGTGTTTCTCAACACATGTCAAAACATTTCAATAGAATGAATCATCATTCCAAGGTTTTCATAATCATTTTCACCAAGTATTCCCATCTAAAGTGATCGACTTTTATGCTTAACACTAGCCACTAAAGTTGAGGGTATTCACTAATGAGGGATGCTAATCTCAATCTCATGCCATAGAATGACATCTAGTATAGGCCTAGTTTTATACTCTTTATGATATCTATACTATCTTTCCAATACTCACAAAGCACTAACTAAAAGTAAAGAACTTTGGTAAAGTAAAAGAATAAAGCTTGCAAGTAAAACTTGGGATGGGTATAAATCAAAGTATATAACCAAGCATGCCTAATGCATCTTTCTTAGGTTAAGGCTTGCATGGTTAACTTGTATAATTCTAGCTTGCCTTGATTGGTGCAGTGATTGAAGTTTTCCTCCTCTTCTTCAGGGTAGAACTCCTATTCCTCCTAGCTTATCGTCTATAAATAAATACGAGGTACACAATCACCAAACAATAATTAACTAATTCTATTTAGTACACTAAGGTTCACACTTGATGATCTAGTATCATCACAATCATCACATGAATTTAAAGAACTAGTTTTAATTAGTTTATTTGAGAAAAGTAATTTCTACTCATTGAAATTAATTAAGATTTAATATTCTCTAATAAAAATATGGGATCATGTTGACACATGTCATCACCACATATCCTAATACCTGGGAATGTGATTTAAAGGGTTGGTCACATTTTATAAAGTTTAAGATTATTATTTAATAGATTTAAAGTGACTAGAAATGCCCTAATAGCATTATTTTGGTACTAGTCCAATGTCACTGCATGCAAACCTAGATATTTTTACATATTCAGATAGATATAATCAATTGTGTTTTTTGAGAGTTGGAATCAACTCAAAAGCTATTATGGTTGATTTTTTTAAAATGTTTGAAGTTGCAAAAGTCTTTGTCTTGTTATTTTTTCTATA
This sequence comes from Avena sativa, assembly GCA_916181665.1. Taxonomy (NCBI): domain Eukaryota; kingdom Viridiplantae; phylum Streptophyta; class Magnoliopsida; order Poales; family Poaceae; genus Avena; species Avena sativa. Next base: position 253,692,798 of record OV702287.1, read on the forward strand.
GAATATATCTAACTCCAAATGATTTAAATCCAATGGTCTTGGATAGATAATTTAATTACCTTTCTAGCAAAATTTGAATCATGCAATTTGGTTAAGTGAAACTCTCTAAATTGATTTTTGAATATGTGGATAGAAACTAGTTTAAACCTAAATGGAAAAAAACAATTATTTGAATTTCCAGGCTAGCGCGGGAAGTTAAACAGGCCGGCCCGGCTACACTACGTGGCGCAGCGGGCTACTGACAGATGTGGTCCACCAGTCAGTGACTGTTCTAACACGAAACAGTATCTTTCAACCAGAGCCCTACGATCTAATTCTAATCCAACGGTCGTGGTTCATCGTCGACGACGAATAGCTCCGGCGAGGAATCAACCCTAACGCGATGGTGGGGGTCTCGCGGGGCTCACCTGGGCTCCAGCTAGGGTCGGCAACAGGGGCAATCAACGTGGTAGGCGAAGGCGAGGTGAGGCGTGGTTACGGCAGGGCTTGGGGTGGTCAGAATCGATGGCGCCCTTCTCCTGCAGCAGTTGTGGGCTCTAGTGAAATTCCTGCACGGTTGTGCTCGCCTTGCTCCGGGGAGAAGTGTGGGAGTGTCTATGAGGAGTGGGGCGTGGAGTGGTGTGGAGAATGGAGGCGGGGGTGGCCTCCTTTTATAGCGCGGCGAGGGGACCGAGCGGTGCAGGCGTGAGCTCGACGGTAGCGTCGCTACAGGCGGCTATCAGCATGGCGGAGGTAGGTGGATGGTGCGGTGTTCCCTGGCGGTTCTTACGGGCATAATGGCGAGGCATGGGGCGGCGTGGTTCGGTCGGGAGCGTGCGGCGCTCCGCGTGGAGGCAGAGGTGTTTGCGGCGGCGTGCGGCAGCTGCGGGTCGCGCGGCGGCGAACGGGGGTGTCTGCTGGGGTGCTGTGATCATGGCGGGCTTGCGCGATCTAGGCGAGCTGGTCAGGCGCAATGCACTAGCGCGCTCTCGGCATGGCGCAGAGAGGCAGGGTGCGGTGTAGCTAGGGTGGTCCAGGGCTTGGCTTTGACCGTGGGGTGGACAGGGGTGGTGGTGGACCATGGTGCACCTCCTGGACATCCTGGATGGGCACGGGGTGGTCTGCTGTGAGCTGGCCGTGGTTAGCCAGTGATGACCACAAACGAGCGGCGCTCCACTATGCAAACGGTGAAGGGGGAGCTGGTCTAGGACTATGTTATACTTAGGGGATACAGGGAAGTAAAGAGGGGACCAAATGATCGACTATTACTGTGCACAACAGTGAAGTTAGGCTAGAGGTTTATCTGTGCAGACAAGGTGTTTGTGTTAATGGCCGCATGAAACAAAGTTTGGAAATTTTGATTCAAAATTTTGGAGTGATCTTTAATTAAGCTTGAGGGTCTATGTTTGCTTGGAGAGGTCAAGGGGGATTGATTTGGTGGGTTTTTGAAAAAGTGGTATCTTAACATATGAAGTAGATTCAATTTTCAATTGTCCATTAAATTTATTTGCAAGATGTTTTTGTAGGTTTGTAAAGTGGTGCTTGATTCACTTTTACTTGGTCTAGCAAGGGGTGAAAAGAAGTGGAATGGTTTCTGTTAAAAATTCTCTTCTAGGAACACTCAAAGTGGCCTAGTGGTTAACTTTGGTCAAAATGACCATTTTATCTTTTTATTCATATTTGATTTCTTTTTTCTTTTATTTTAGTTTGTAAATGGTCTAGATGATGTGGCATTCACCTTTAAACCATTTCACATCATTTAGAACAATCAAGCATGGCATATACACTCAATTCTACACTAACGCAAACACACATGCATTCATATTCCTTTTATTAATAAATGTTTTTGTTAACCCTAAATTGGGTGATTAGAACTTGATAATCTTGATTATAAGTTTTGGGGTGTTACAAACCTTCCCTCCTTAAACAAAATCTGATCCTGAGATTTAAGAAAAAACTAGGAACTAAAGAGATCTGGAAACTCAGTCCTAATGTAATCTTCTCGCTCCCCTAGTAGCTTCTTCTTCAGTATGGTTGCTCCATTGGATCTTGAGAAACTTGATACTCCGGGTCCTGGTGGTTCGGAAGGCTTCTTCCAAAATACGGATGGGCACTTCACGATACGTCAGATCCTTGTTGATATCAATGGCTTGGTGATTGATGTTCTTGAAAACTTTGGTCTTCTCCGGAACTTCTAAGCATTTGCGAAGTAACGAGATATGGAACACATCATGGATGGCTGACATCTCCTCTGGCAGTTCCAGTTGGTATGATACTTCTCCTCAGCGATTCAAAATCTTGAAGGGTCCAATATATCTGGGGGATAACTTTCCTTTCAGCTGAAAACGTTGCATTCCTTTCAATGGCGAAACTTTGAGATACACAAAATCTCTGACATTGAAGGTCAAGTCTCTACGTCTCTTGTTAGCATAACTCTTTTGTCTGGATTGGGCGATCTTGAGGTGCTCACGGACTTTGTGAACCTTCTCTTCGGCTTCTCGTAGGATGTCGGGTCCAAAAATCTCAATCTCTCCTACTTGCGACCAATTCAAAGGGGTATGGCACTTCCTTCCATACAGAAATTCAAATGGGGCCATTTGCAAACTGGCTTGATAACTGTTGTTGTATGAGAGTTCTGCGAAAGGTAGACAATCTTCCCATTTTGATCCATACTCTAACACACAAGCTCTCACCATATCTTCTAAGATCTGGTTGACTCTTTCAGTCTGTCCATCGGTTTGCGGGTGATAAGCTGTGCTGAAATTCAACTTGGTTCCTAATCCTTCTTGGACTTTCTGCCAAAATCTTGAGGTAAATTGGGTTCCTCGATCCGACACTATGGTCTTAGGGGTTCCATGCAAACTGACAATTCTAGCAATGTACAACTCTGCTAGCTTCGAACTCTCGTAGGTAGTCTTGACAGGAATAAAATGGGCTACCTTGGACAGTCTATCAACTATGACCCAAATAGAGTCATTTCCCCTACTAGAAGTAGGAAAACCGGTGATAAAGTCCATTCCGACGGAATCCCATTTCCATTCCAGAATCTGCAATGGTTGCAACAGTCATGTGGGTCTCTGATGTTCCGCTTTGACTCTCTCACATATATCACACTTGGCTATGTAGCTTCCAATTTCTCTCTTCATCTTGTGCCACCAAAATTGCTCCTTCAAATCCTGATACATCTTCGTTCCTCCAGGGTGGATAGAATAAAGGGTATCATGAGCTTCTTGCATAATAACTTATTTCAACTCCGAAGTTGCTGGCACACAGATATGTCCTTTGTACCAGAAAACTCCTTCTTCATCTTCAGTGAATCCAGGTACCTTTCTTGTACCAATATGATGTTTGATTCCATCGATACTTGCATTTCCCTTCTAGGCTTCCTTGATCTGACTGATCAAAGTGGGTTGAAGTTCAATGCTAGCTAAAAATCCTTTGCTAACTAGCTCCATTCTAAACTACTCCAACTCCTCATGCAAACTTGGATGGGCTTCTTTTATCATGGTGTTTAATCTACACGGCAATCTGCTAAGAGCATCCGCTACCACATTGGCTTTGCTAGGGTGATAGTGAATGTCAAGGTCATAATCCTTGATTAACTCTATCCATCTCCTTTGCCTCATATTCAGCTCCTTCTGAGTGAAAATATACTTCAGGCTCTTGTGATCTGAATAAATCTCACAGCGGTTACCCATAAGGTAATGACGCCATGCCTTCAAGGCTAAAACTATAGCTGCTAGTTCAAGATCATGGGTAGGGTAGTTCTTCTCATGCTACTTCAGTTGTCGAGACAGATATGCTATGACTTTGCCTTCTTGCATCAACACACATCCGAGACCAATCTTGGATGCATCACAATACACATCAAACGGCTTCTTGATATCTGGCATAATCAATATTGGGGTTGAAATCAATCTCTTCTTGAGCTCTTGAAAACTTGCTTCACATTTGTCGGTCCATTCAAACTTCTTATCTTTCTTCAACAATTGGGTCATTGATCTTGCGATGCTCGAAAATCCTTCAACGAACTTGCGGTAATATCCCACTAATCCAAGAAATGCACGGACTTGGGTTTGAGTGGTTGGGGCTTCCCATGCTTCAACATCTTTGATCCTGGCAGGATCAACAGCGACTCCTCCTGCCGACACAATATGTCCGAGGAATCCTACTTCTTTCAGCCAAAACTCACACTTGCTAAGCTTGGCATACAACTGATGCTCTCTAAGGGTTTCAAGGATGGTTCTCAAGTGTTGCTCATGGTCTTCTTCTGACTTGGAATAGATTAGAATATCGTTGATAAAAACAATGACAAACTTATCCAGGAAGTTCATAAAAATCTTATTCATGAGATTCATGAAATAAGAGGGGGCATTGCTTAATCCAAAAGACATGACCGTATACTCATACAATCCATATCTGGTTGTAAAGGCGGTCTTTGGAATATCTGTTGCACGAATCTTGAGTTGATGATAACCAGTCCTAAGATCAATCTTAGAAAACACTCTAGCACCAGTCAACTGATCAAACAGATCCTCTATCTTGGGCAGTGGGTACTTGTTCTTGATGGTGACATCATTCAGCTTCTGGTAATCTGTGCACAAACTGTTACCTTCATCTTTCTTGTCCACAAACAGAACAGGTGATCTCCATGGCGATGCGCTTGGTTGAATCAGACCTTTCTCTAGCATAGCATCAAGTTGCTTCTTCAGCTCCACTAATTCAGATGGGTTCATACTATAAGGTCTCTGAGCTATGGGTCCAGTTCCAGGAATTAGTTCAATAACGAACTCGATATCCCGATCTGGGGGCATACCGGGCAATTCATCTGGGAATACATCGGGGTATTCACAGACTACTCTGACTTGGTCTAGGGTTGGTTGGGCTAGACTCTTGTTGTATTTGAATTGACGTGGCAAGGTTTTAGATATATGCTCTACTGATACTCTAGAGCTACTGGTCATGGTTATGGCTTTCTTGGCACAGTCGATCAATCCTTTATGTTTCGACATCCAATCCATTCCTAGTACTACTTCCAAACCTTTGGTTCCAAGTACTATTAGATTGGCATAAAAATCTATCCCATGGATTCTGATAGGTACAGCCTTGCAAATTTTTCTAGCTTTGGTGGTTGAACCAGGTATTTGAACTATCATAACATGCTTCAATTTTGTTGGTTGAATCTTACTAGTGCATGCAAATTCTTCTGTAACAAACGAGTGCGATGCTCCAGAATCAAACAACACTCTTGCAAGTACCGAGTTAACAGAAAACATACCTAGCACGACATCGGGTGCTTCTTGGGCTTCTTCAGCATTCATTTGGAACAGACGGCTGTTGCGATTGAGAGAGTTCCCTGGGGCAAATCTCCTTCCAGGTTGAACACAGCGTTGCTGCTGAGCTGGGGCATTCACATTGGGGGCTGTTGCAATCTTCTTGGAGCACTCATTGGAGTAGTAACCCTTGACTCCACATTCAAAGCAAGTAATCTGGGACTTCTATTTGGTTGCAACAGGCACAACATTGCTTCCAGTCCTTGGGGCAGTATTGTTGTTGTTGTTGTTGGACTTGGGCGGTGCACGGTTGAAGTTGTTGGAGTTGTCGGGGTTGTTGTTGTGGTTTCCTCCAGACTTCAAGTTTCCTCTACTACGATTGGGGTAGCTTGGACGAGACATCGGGGGTCTATTGTTTCTTGGGGCATATCCTACAGACAGGTTGGGGCGATACTTCTGGGTATTGTGGGACCCAGTCTGGTGCATCATTCTGCGCTTGCGGATGTCATTGGCTTGGTTTATCTTCCCTTCCATCTGGATGGCAGAGTCTACTAGCTCTTCTAGGTCTTCAAAATGGATGTTGACTAACACCGTCTGCATCTCATCATGCAATTCATTCAGGAATCTTTCCTTCTTCTTGGCTTCAGTGTTGATCTCATCAGGGGCATACCTAGCGAGGGACATAAATTTGTCACGGTATTCAACTACCATCATCCTTCCTTGCTTCAGTTCTCTGAACTCATCTCTCATTCTGGTGACCAAACCTTGTGGCACATGGGTGCGGCTGAACTTGATCTTGAAAGCTTCCCAAGTCATCACCTGACAGTGCTTCATAGTACGGGTGCTATTCCACCAGGCTCTTGCATCTCCTACCAGATAGTGGGTGGTAAACAGTAGCTTCTCGTTGGCGTCAACTCCTGAGACTTCTAGATTATTCTCCCTTGTTTGCAGCCAGTCATCAGCATCTAAGGGATCCTCAGATTTGTTAAAGATAGGGGGATTGGTATTCTAAAAGTTCTTAAGCTTGGACCCATGATGATCCTAATTTCCATGGCCTTGATTATTGTGGGCCATCTGAGCTATCTGTTGAAGAGTGGCTAGGTTGGCTTGGCGTTCAGCTCTACTAGCTTCATGGTCGGAAACTAGCATCTGCAGAATCTGCAACATCGGGTCCTGTGATGAGCTGCTTCCTCCGGGGTTTCCACGAGTCATCTGAAGATTGAGATAGATAATGAGATAAGAGGGAAATTTCTAAGGTTCATGGTTTTGTTTTCAAAAGCTTTAACCTTTGAGTTTGAACTCAGGTTTTGCAAACTAACTTCTTCTAATTCATTCATTCATTCAAGCACACAATACAAACACACACCACAACACAAAAGGAAAACAGTTGGTTTTAAGAACCATTCTATGAACTAAGATACAGTGGGACCGATACAACTCATTCCTACGGTAGTGATCAAGTGCATCTACTCATCATCAATGAAGTCGGAAACATCATCATCGGTGTAGACATCCATGGCATCATCCTCCAGGTAATCTTTGTCATCACTAAGGTACGAGTGAAGATCTCCCTGGATGACTTCACCTTCTTACTCTTCCTTTGCTTCAAGATGGACTTATTGCTCATGGATGGTCTTCTCGAGGTCGGCCACCTTCTTGCGAAGATGAGCGATGGTGTGATCCTTCTTATCGCATTAACGACAAAGTGATTGGCAATCCTTAATGAGCATGGCGAGAGTCTGGTCCTTCTTGGCATCAATGGCAAGGTTGTGGTTGGCGTAGGCTCAAGCATTGTCCAATTCCTTCTGTCTATCAGACAGCAGGAAGTCAAGATTATCCACCTAGCGCTTCATCTCTGGGTGACTTGGCATCTCCAATGGCATTCCCATAGAATCACGCCTTGCGAAGTGCGCAAAGCGAGTTCCCTGGATCAAGTTGATGTTTTGCCCACACAGACGGGCAAGAGCTTCATGCATAGCCTGGCTAATCCATCTAGCTAGTTGTTCTCTCTCACGGTGAATTGAATCTTCTCAGAAAGGGGTGCGTCCATCTTGCCTCTGAGATCTGCAACTATCAGCCATTATAGATATCCTCCTGGGTGATCCTTGAGTTGAGCCCTGAAGAATTCCAGATGCGGGCGCTCAAGATACTCTGACAGTGCATCAAGATCCCTCTCAAAGATCAGTTGGCCTCTGTTGCCCAACTGGTAGAACTTGCAATACTTAACTTCCATCTATAAGAATTTAGGATGAGTAAGTTAGTGAGGTGATCAAGTGTGTCAAGTTTTATGTAGGAATGTAAGAATTTTGAGGAAGATGAATTTTTTTGAAAGAATCAAGGATAAGCGTGGGAATATGTTTTCATAAATACTCACTTCTTTGGTTTTGAAACTAAGTTTTTGTTCAGACATCCATTCTAACTAGGGTCTCCTATGGTCAGGATGGCTCTGATACCAACTTTTCAACACCCGGATTTTTAATCCTAGATGCATGTTATGCCATACATCGCAATCCCAGGATTACCATTTTTGCGAGACATGATAGATTGGATATCATAGTACATCATCCATTACAAACCATAATAAGGTCTTACACAAATAGGGGATCTCATGGTCCAGTCTGAATACAAACAAGCAGCAGAATAGTAAGCGTAGTAGTGGGCTCCATCTTCAGTGTCACAGGCAATGCTAACGATGGGAGATGATCCTAGTTGTCGTAGTCGTCCTATTGTCCATCTTCCTGATAATCCTCCTCATAGTTTTGCAATGGGAATAGCCAGGGACAAATCCATGAGTACTCTTTAAGTACTCGCAAACTATCACTAACAAGTAAGGTAGTTCTAGTAGGAATCCTAAGCTCTAAGTTTATTTGCAAAAAGCCCGATTTATCTAAACTGAGTTCAGAAGTAAAGAAAACTAAGTAAATGTTCTAAATCACTTTAAGTGGGAACCTAGTTTTCATATTCACAACCCTGTTGTGGTCAAGTCAAAATCATAGTTCACTTCACAAGTCATTTTGAAAACATCTGACGACGGAACAGTATGGCCACTCCAACTATCCATGACCACAGGCGCGGCTATTCGAATAGTTTGACACTCTTCAGAGGTGGTACACTTTCACCACAAAATTCAATACATCCGTCAGGGATAACCCTGAATCATCATACTTAGTATGCGGATAATCAACCATAACCTTTCAATTACACACTCTAGTATAGGCACCTCCCCTATGAGCTTGGCCTCCTAGCCATGGCCATCTGCCATCCTAGGCTCTACATAGGTGGACATCATCAAGAGGTAGCCTCAGCTCAGACCCCTTCCACGAGGGAACCCATACTAATGCATATAAACTTCCGGCTAAGCCTTACCCAATTCAGGTATTATGGTTGTACGGTAAAATTGGAATGGTATCGCATCCGAACCTAACCATCAGTTTCTATAAAGGGCTAAGGCTCATGCCTCAACATTTTCATCATCAAATCCATTGTGTTTCTCAACACATTCAAAACATTTCAATAGAATGAACCATCATTCCAAGGTTTTCATAATCATTTTCACCAAGTATTCACATCTAAAGTGATCAACTTTTATGCTTAGCACTAGCCACTAAAGTTGAGGGTATTCACTAATGAGGGATGCTAATCTCAATCTCATGCCATAGAATGACATCTAGTATAGGCCTAGTTTTACACTCTTTATGATATCTATACTATCTTTCCAATACTCACAAAGCACTAACTAAAAGTAAAGAACTTTGGTAAAGTAAAAGAATAAAGCTTGCAAGTAAAACTTGGGATGGGTATAAATCAAAGTATATAACCAAGCATGCCTAATGCATATTGCTTAGGTTAAGGCTTGCATGGTTAACTTGTAGAATTCTAGCTTGCCTTGATTGGTGCAGTGATTGAAGTTTTCCTCCTCTTCTTCGGGGTAGAACTCCTCTTCCTCGTAGCTTGGGTTATCGTCTATAAATAAATACGGGGTAGACAATCACCAAACAATACTTAACTAATTCTATTTAGCACACTAAGGTTCACACTTGATGGTCTAGTATCATCACAATCATCATATGAATTTAAAGAACTAGTTTTAATTAGTTTATTTGTGAAAAGTAATTTCTACTCATTGAAATTAATTAAGATTTAATATTCTCCCATAAAAATATGGGATCATGTTGACACATGACATCACCACATATCCTAATACCTGGGAATGTGATTTAAAGGGTTGGTCACATTTTATAAAGTTTAAGATTATTATTTAATAGATTTAAAGTGACTAGAAATACCCTAATAGCATTATTTTGGTACTAGTCCTATGCCACTACATGCAAACCTAGATATTTTTACATATTCATCTCAAAAGCTATTATGGTTGATTTTTGAAAAATGTTTGAATTTGCAAAAGTCTCTGTCTTGTTATTTTTGCTATAGAATATCTCTAACTCCAAATGATTTAAATCCAACGGTCTTGGATAGATAATTTAATTACCTTTCTAGAAAAATTTGAATCATGCAATTTGGTTAAGTGAAACTCTCTGAATTGATTTTTGAATATGTGGATTGAAACTAGTTTAAACCTAATGGAAAAAACAATTATTTGAATTTCCAGGCCAGTGCGGGAAGTTAAACTGGCTGGCCCAGCTACACTATGCGGCGCAGCGGGCTACTAACAGATGGGGTCCACCAGTCAGTGATTGTTCTAACATGAAATGGTATCTTTCAACCAGAGCCTTGCGATCTAAATCTAATCCAACAGTTGTGGTTCATCATCAACGATGAACAGCTCCGGTGAGGAATCAACCCTAATGCAGCGGTGGGTGTCTCGTGGGGCTCACCTGGGCTCCAGCTAGGGTCGGCGATGGGGGCAATTGGCGTGGTAGGCGACGACGAGGCGAGGCGCGGTTACGGCAGGGCTTGGGGTGGTCGGAATCGACAGCACCCTTCTCCTCCAGCAGCGGTGGGCTCCGGTGAAATTCCGGTGCGGTGATGCTCGCCTTGCTCCGGGGAGAAGTGTGGGAGTGTTTGTGAGGAGTGGGGTGTGGATTGGTGTGGAGAATGGAGGCGGGGGTGGCCTCCTTTTATAGCGCGGAGAGGGGACCGAGCGGTGCGGGCGCGAGCTCCACGGTGGCGTCACTATAGGTGGCTATCAGCATGGCAGAGGTAGGTCGACGGTGCGATGTTCCCTGGTGGTTTTTACGGGCATAATGGAGAGGCGTGGGGCGGCGTGGTTCGGTCGGGAGCGTGTGGTGCTCCGCACGGAGGCAGAGGTGTTTGCGGCGGCGTGCGGCAGCTGTGGGTCACGCGGTGGTGAACGGGGGTGTCTGCTGGGATGTTGTGATCATGGCGGGCTTGCGCGTGCATGGTGAGGGCAAGGCGCGAGCTAGGCGAGCTGGTCAGGCGCAACGCACTAGCGCGCTCTCGGCATGGCGCAGAGAGGCAGGGTGCGGTGTAGCTAGGGTGGTCCAGGGCTTGGCTTTGACCATGGGGTGGACAGGGGTGGTGGTGGACCATGGTGCACCTCCTGGACATCCTGGATGGGCACGGGGTGGTCTGCTGTGAGCTGGTCGTGGTTAGCCAGTGATGACCATAAACGGGTGGCGCTCCACTGTGAAAACGATGAAGGGGAGCTGGTCTGGGGCTGGGTTAAACTTAGGGGAGACAGGGAAGTAAAGAGGGGACCAAGTGGTCGACTATTACTGTGCACAACAGTGAAGTTAGGCTAGAGGTTTATCTGTGCAGACAAGGTGTTTGTGTTAATGGCCGCATGAAACAAAGTTTGGAAATTTTGATTCAAAATTTTGGAGTGATCTTGAATTAAGGTTGAGGGTCTATGTTTCCTTGGAGAGGTCAAGGGGAATTGATTTGGTGGGTTTTTGAAAAAGTGGTATCTTAACATATGAAATAGATTCAATTTTCAACTATCCATTAAATTTATTTGCCATAGTTTTTTGTAGGTTTGTAAAGTGGGCCTTGATTCACTTTACTTGGTCTAGCAAGGGGTGAAAAGAAGTGGAATGGTTTCTGTTAGAAATTCTCTTCTAGGAACATTCAAAGTGGCCTAGTGGTTAACTTTGGTCAAAATGACCATTTGATCTTTTTATTCATATTTGATTTCTTTTTCTTTTAATTTGGTTTGTAAATGGTCTAGATGATGTGGCATTCACCTTTAAACCATTTCACATCATTTACAACAATCAAGCATGGCATATACACTCAATTCTACACTAATGCAAACACACATGCATTCATATTCCTTTTGTTAATAACAGTTTTTGTTGACCCTAAATTGGGTGATTAGAACTTGATAATCTTGATTATAAGTTTTGGGGTGTTACAAAGTTACATCAAGCACCTCATAAAAAATGAAAATTGCATCCAAGTCCATGCATTTAGCACAAGGACCCTGAAACTGAGAAATGAAGTGTGGGTTTTGAGGTTTGCGCATACTAGCGGTCATCGTGCTAAAGACTATCAGTAGAATCTTTCTAGATGCTAAGAATGGAAAAGAAGATCCAATGGTTAGCCATGTTTGTATTTTCTAGTCTTTATCAAACGGTCAATGTTCCATACACTATAAAGTGGTATGGTATTGTAAGAGATAAGACAAGATGACGATAAGATAAGAAGTACTGCGAATGGCCGATCTAATGGTAGGTCTCATAGGAGCAAGGTTCTTGAGAGTTAACATGGTCAGTGGAAGTACAAGTTACATCAAGGACTTCGTAATAAATGAAAATTGCATCCAAGTCCATGCATTTAGCACAATGACGCTGAAACTGAGCAATGAAGTATGTGTTTTGAGGTTTGTGCATACCAGCGTTCATCATGCTAAAGACTATCAGTAGAATCTTTCCAGATGCTAAGAATGGAGAAGAAGATCTAGCGGTTAACAATGTTTGGATTTGCTAGTCTTGATCAAACGGTCAATGTTCCGTACACTATGGTATTGTAAGAGATAAGACAAGACAAAGATAAGATAAGAAAGAACTGCAATTGGCCGATATAATGGTAGGTCTTGTAGGAGAGAGGTGATTGAGAGTTAACACGGTTGGTGGAAGTACAAGTTACATCAAGGACCTCATAAAAAAGAAACTTGCATCCAACTCCATGAATTTAGCACAACGACCCTAAACTGAGCAATGAAGTGTTTTTTTTGAAGTTTGTGCATATATACCAGCGTTCATCATGCTAAAGACTATCAGTAGAATATTTCTAGATGCTAAGAATGGAAAAGAAGATCCAACAGTAAGCAATGTTTGGATTTGCCAGTCTTGATCCAATGGTTAATGTTCAAAGTTAATCCGTACACTATGAAGTGGTATGGTACTGTAAGAGATAAGGCAAGATAAAGATAAGATAAGAAGTACTTCGAATGGCCGATCTAATGGTAGGTCTCGTAGGAGCAAGGTTCTTGAGAGTTAACATGGTCAGTGGAAGTACAAGTTACATCAAGGACCTCATAAAAATGAAAATTGCATCCAAGTCCATGCATTTAGCACAAGGACCCTGAAACTGAGAAACAAAGTGTGTGTTTTAAGGTTTGCATATACTAGCGTTCATCGTGCTAAAGACTATCAATATAATATTTCTAGATGCTAAGAATGAAAAAAAAATCCAACGGTTAGCAATGTTTGGATTTGCTAGCCTTGATCCAATGGTCAATGTTTAAAGTTAATCCATACACTATGCAGTGGTATGGTATTGTAAGAGATAAGGAAATATAAACATAAGATAATAAGTTCAGCGAATGGCTGATCTAATGGTAGGTCTCGTAGGAGCAAGGTGCTTGAGAGTTAATATGGTCGGTGGAAGTACAAGTTACATCAAGGACCTCATAAATAATGAAAACTGCATCATTTAGCAGAAGGACCCTAAAACTAACAATGAAGTGTGTGTTTTGAGGTTTGCGCATACTAGCGTTCATCGTGCTAAAGACTATCAGTAGAATCTTTCTAGATGCCAGTCTTGATCCAACGGTCAATGTTCAAAGTTATTCTGTACACTATATTCAGTGGTATGGTATTGTAAGAGATAAGACAAGATAAACATAAGATAAGAAGTACTACTGTGAATGGCTGATATAATGGTAGGTGTCGTAGGAGTGAGGTGCTTGAGAGTTAACACGGTCGGTGGAAGTACAAATTACATCAAGGACCTCATAAAAAATTAAATTACATCCAAGTCCATGCATTTAGCACAAGGACTCTGAAATTGAGCAATGAAATGTGTCTTTTGAGGTTTGCGCATACTAGTTTTCATCGTGCTAAAGAATATCAGTAGAATCTTTCTATATGCTAAGAATGGAAAATAAGATCCCATGGTTAGCAATGTTTGGATTTGCTAGTCTTGATCCAACGGTAAATGTTCAAAGTTAATCCATACACTATGCGGTGGTATGGTATTGTAAGAGATAAGACAAGATAAAGATAAGATGAGAAGTACTACGAATGGTCGATCTAATGGTATGTCTGGTAGGAGCGAGGTGCTTGAGAGTTAACACGGTCGGTGGAAGTACAAGTTACACCAAGGAGTTCAAAAAAATGAAAATTGAATCCAAGTCCATGCATTTAGGACAAGGAACCTGACACTGAGCAATGAAGTATGTGTTTTGAGGTTTGTGCATACCAGCGTTCATCGTGCTAAAGACTATCAGTAGAATCTTTCCCGATGCTAAGAATGGAAAAGAAGATCCAGTGGTTAGCATTGTTTGGATTTGCTAGTCTTGATCAAACGGTCAATGTTCCGTATACTATGTTATTATAAGAGACAAGACAAGATAAAGATAAGATAAGAAGTACTGCAAATGGCCGATCTAATGGTTGGTCTAGTAGGAGAGAGGTGCTTGTGAATTAACACGGTCGGTGGAAGTACAAGTTACATCATGGACCTCATAAAAATGAAAATTGCATCGAAGTCCATGCATTTAGCACAAGGACCCTAAAACTGAGCAACGAAGTGTGTGTTTTGATGTTTGCACATACTAGCGTTCATCGTGCTAAAGACTATCAGTATAATCTTTCTAGATGCTAAGAATGGAAAAGAAGATCCAACCGTTAGCAATGTTGGATTTGCCAGTCTTGATCCAACGGTCAATGATCAAAGTTAATCCGTACACTATGCAGTGCTATGGTATTGTAAGAGATAAGGCAAGATAAAGATAAGATAAGAAGTACTACGAATGGCTGATCTAATGGTAGGTCTCGTAGGAGCGAGGTGCTTGGGAGTTAACATGGTCGGTGGAAGTACAAGTTACATGAAGGACCTCATAAAAAATGAAAATTACATCCAAGTCCATACATTTTGCAGAAGGACCCTGAAACTGAGCAATGAAGTGTGTTTTTGAGGTTTGCGCATACTAGCGTTCATCGTGCTAAAGACTATCAGTAGAATCTTTCTTAATGCTAAGAACAGAAAAGAAGATCCAACAATTAGCAATGTTTGGATTTGCCAGTGTTGATCCACCGGTCAATGTTCAAAGTTAATCTGTACACTATATGAAGTGGTTTGTTATTGTAAGAGATAAGACAAGATAAATATAAGATAAGAAGTATTGAGAATGGCCGATATAATGGTAGGTCTCGTAGGAGCGAGGTGCTTGAGAATTAACAGGGCCGGTGGAAGTACAAGTTATATCAAGGACCTCATAAAAATGAAAATTGCATCCAAGTCCATGCATTTAGCACAAGGACCCTGAAACTGAGCAACGAAGTGTGTGTTTTGAGGTTTGCACATACTAGCCTTCATCGTGCTAAACACTATCAGTATAATCTTTCTAGATGCTCTGAATGGAAAAGAAGATCCAATGGTTAGCAATGTTGGATTTGCCACTCTTGATCCAACGGTCAATGTTCAAAGTTAAGCCGTACACTATGAAGTGGTATGGTATAGTAAGAGATAAGGAAAGATAAAGATAAGATAAGAAGTACTACGAATGGCCAATCTAATGGTATTTGAAAGTTAATCTGTACACTATATGGAGTGGTATAGTATTGTAAGAGATAAGACAAGATAAAGGTAAGATAAGAAGTACTGCGAATGGCCGATCTAATGGTAGGTCTTTTAGGAGCGAGGTGCTTGAGAGTTAACACGGTCGGTGGAAGTACAAATTACATCAAGGAACTCATAAAAAATAAAATTACATCCAAGTCCATGCATTTATCACAAGGACCCTGAAATTGAGCAATAAAGTGTGTCTTTTAAGGTTTGCGCATACTAGTGTTCATCATGCTAAAGAATATCAGTAGAATCTTTCTATATGCTAAGAATGGAAAAGAAGATCCTACGGTTAGCGATGTTTGGATTTGCTAGTCTTGATCCAATGGTAAATGTTCAAAGTTAATTCGTACACTATGCGGTGTATGGTATTGTAAGAGATAAGACAAGATAAAGATAAGATAAGAAGTAATGCGAATGGCTGATCTAATGGTAGGTCTGGTAGGAGCGAGGTGCTTGAGAGTTAACACGGACGGTGGAAGTACAAGTTACACCAAGGAGTTCATAAAAAATGAAAATTGAACCCAAGTCCAAGCATTTAGGACTAGGACCCTGACACTGAGCAATGAAGTATGTGTTTTGAGGTGTGCATACCAACGTTCATCGTCCTAAAGACTATCAGTAGAATCTTTGCAGATGCTAAGAATGGAAAAGAAGATCTAGTGGTTAGCATTGTTTGGATTTGCTAGTCTTGATCAAACGGTCAATGTTCCGTATACTATGTTGTTATAAGAGACAAGACAAGATAAAGATAAGATAAGAAGTACTACAAATGGTTGCTCTAATGGTTGGTCTAGTAGGAGAGAGGTGCTTTAGAATTAACACGGTCGGGGAATCACAAGTTACATCATGGACCACATAAAAATGAAAATTGCATCGAAGTCCATGCATTTAGCACAAGGACCCTAAAACTGAGCAACGAAGTGTGTGTTTTGAGGTTTGCACATACTAGCGTTCATCATGCTAAAGACTATCAGTATAATCTTTCTAGATGCTAAGAATGGAAAAGAAGATCCAACCGTTAGCAATGTTGGATTTGCCAGTCTTGATCCAACGGTCAATGATCAAAGTTAATCCGTACACTATGCAGTGCTATGGTATTGTAAGAGATAAGGCAAGATAAAGATAAGATAAGAAGTACTACGAATGGCTGATCTAATGGTAGGTCTCGTAGGAGCGAGGTGCTTGAGAGTTAACATGGTCGGTGGAAGTACAAGTTACATCAAGGACCTCATAAAAAATGAAAATTACATCCAAGTCCATGCATTTTGTAGAAGGACCCTGAAACTGAGCAATGAAGTGTGTTTTTGAGGTTTGCGCATACTAGCGTTCATCGTGATAAAGACTATCAGTAGAATCTTTCTTAATGCTAAGAATGGAAAAGAAGATCCAACAATTAGCAATGTTTAGATTTGCCAGTCTTGATCCAACGGTCAATGTTCAAAGTTAATCCATACACTATATGAAGTGGTATGTTATCGTAAGATATAAGACAAGATAAAGATAAGATAAGAAGTACTACTGCGAATGGCCGGTCTAATGGTAGGTCTCGTAGGAGCGATGTGCTTGAGAGTTAACACGATCGGTGGAAGTACAAGTTACATCAAGGACCTCATAAAAATGAAAATTGCATCCAAGTCCATGCATTTCGGACAAGGACCCTGAAACTGAGCAATGAAGTGTGTGTTTTGAGGTTTTCGCATACTAGCGTTCATCGTGCTAAAGACTATCAGTAGAATCTTTCTATATGCTAAGAATGGAAAAGAAGATCCCACGGTTAGCAATTTTTGGATTTGCTAGTCTTGATCTAACGGTCAATGTTCAAAGTTAATATGTACACTATGAAGTGGTATGGTATTGTAAGATATAAGACAAGATAAAGATAAGATAAGAAGTACTGCGAATGGCCGATTTAATGGTAGGTCTTGTAGGGCGACGTGCTTTAGAGTTAACACTGTCAGTGGAAGTACAAGTTACATCAAGGACCTCATAAATAATGAAAATTACATCCAAGTCCATGCATTTAACACAAGGACCCTGAAACTGAGCAACGAAGTGTTTGTTTTCAGGTTTGCACATACTAGCGTTCATCATGCTAAAGACTATTAGTATAATCTTTCTAGATGCTAAGAATGGAATAGAAGATCCAACAGTTAGCAATGTTTGGATTTGTCAGTCCATGCATTTAGCACAAGGACCCTGAAACTGAGCAATGAAATGTGTGTTTTGAGTTTTGCGCATACTAGCGTTCATCGTGCTAAAGACTACCAGTAGAATCTTTCTAGATACAAAGAATGGAAAAGAAAATCCAACGATTATCACTGTTTGGATTTACCAGACTGGATCCAACGGTCAATGTTCAAAGTTAATCTGTACACTATATTCAGTGGTATGGTATTGTAAGAGATAAGACAAGATAAACATAAGATAAGAAGTACTAGTGCGAATGGCCGATCTAATGGTAAGTCTTGTAGGAGCGAGGTGCTTGAGACATAAGACGGTCGGTGGAAGTACAAGTTACATCAAGGACCTCATCAAAATGAAAATTGTGTCCAAGTCCATGCATTTAGGACAAGGACCCTAAAGCTGAGCAATGAAGTGTGTGTTTTGAGGTTTGCGCATACTAGCATTCATCGTGCTAAAGACTATCAGTAGAATCTTTCTATATGCTAAGAATGGAAAAGAAGATCCCACGGTTAGCAATGTTTGGATTTGCCAGTCTTGATCCAACGGTCAATGTTCAAAGTTAATCCATACACAATGCAGTGGTACGGTATTTAAGAGATACGAAATGATAAAGATAAGATAAGAAGTACCGTGAATGGTCGATCTAATGGTAGATCTCATAGGAGCGAGGTGCTTGAGAGTTAACACGGTTGGTGGAAGTACAAGTTACATCTAGGACTTCATAAAAATGAAAATTGCATCCAAGTCCATGCATTTAGGACACGGACCCTAAAACTGAGCAATGAAGTATGTGTTTTGAGGTTTGTGCATACTAGCGTTCATCGTGCTAAAGACTATCAGTATAAACTTTCCAGATGCTAAGAATGGAAAAGAACATCCAGCGGTTAGCATTGTTTGGATTTCCCAGTCTTGATCAAATGGTCAATGTTCAAAGTTAATCTGTACACTATGTAGTGGTATCGTATTGTAAGATATAGGACAATATAAAGATAAGATAAGAAGTACTACGAATGGCCGATCTAATGGAGGGTCTCTTAGGAGTGAGGTGCTTCAGAGTTAACACGGTCAGCGGAAGTACAAGTTACATCATGGACCTTATAAAAAATGAAAATGCATGCAAGTATATGCATTTAGGA
The DNA here is from genome assembly GCA_916181665.1 of Avena sativa. Taxonomy (NCBI): domain Eukaryota; kingdom Viridiplantae; phylum Streptophyta; class Magnoliopsida; order Poales; family Poaceae; genus Avena; species Avena sativa. The sequence continues at coordinate 253,711,366 of OV702287.1, forward strand.
CAAGGACCCTGAAACTAAGCAATGAAGTGTGTGTTTTGAGGTTTGTGCATACTAGTGTTCATCATGCTAAAGAATATCAGTATAATCTTTCTAGATGCTAAGAACGGAAAATAAGATCCAACGGTTAACAATTTTTTGATTTACCAGTCTTGATCCAACGGTTAATGTTCAAAGTTAATCCGTACACTATGAAGTGGTATGGTACTGTAAGAGATAAGGCAAGATAAAGATAAGATAAGAGGTACTGCGAATGGCCGATCTAATGGTAGGTCTCGTAGGAGCAAGGTGCTTGAGAGTTAACATGGTCGATGGAATTACAAGTTACATCAAGGACCTCATAAAAAATGAAAATTGCATCCAAGTTCATGCATTTAGCACAAGGACCCTAAAACTGTGCAATGATGTGTGTGTTTTGAGGTTTGCGCATGCTAGCATTCATCGTGCTAAAGACTATTAGTAGAATCTTTCTAGATGCTAAGAATTGAAAAGAAGATCCAACGATTAGCAATGTTTGGATTTGCCAGTCTTGAACCAACAGTCAACGTTCAAAGTTAATCCATACACCATATGAAGTGATATGGTAATGTAAGTGATAAGACAAGATAAAGATAAGATAAGAAGTACTACTGCGAATGGCCGGTCTAATGGTAGGTCTCGTAGGAGCGAGGAGCTTGAGAGTTAACACGATCGGTGGAAGTACAAGTTACATCAAGGACCTCATAAAAATGAAAATTGCATCCAAGTCCATGCATTTCGGACAAGGACCCTAAAACTGAGCAATGAAGTGTGTGTTTTGAGGTTTTCGCATACTAGCGTTCATCGTGCTAAAGACTATCAGTAGAATCTTTCTATATGCTAAGAATGGAAAAGAAGATCCCACGGTTAGCAATTTTTGGATTTGCTAGTCTTGATCCAACGGTCAATGTTCAAAGTTAATCCGTACACTATGTAGTGGTACGGTATTGTAAGAGATAAGATAAGATAAGATAAGAAGTACTGCGAATAGCCTATCTAATGGTAGGTCTCGTAGGAGCGAGGTGCTTGAGAGTTAAGACGGTCGGTGGAAGTACAAGTTACATCAAGGACTTCATAAAAAATGAAAATTGCATCCAAGTCCATGCATTTAGGACAAGGACCCTGAAACTGAGCAATGAAGTATGTGTTTTGAGGGTTGTGCATACTATCGTTCATCATGCTAAAGACTATCAGTAGAATCTTTCCAGATGCTAAGAATGGAAAAGAACATCCAGCGGTTAGCATTGTTTGGATTTCCTAGTCTTGATCAAATGGTCAATGTTCCGTACACTATGGTATTGTAAGAGATAAGACAAGATAAAGATAAGATAAGAAGTACTGCAAATGGCCGATCTAATGGTACGTCTCCCAGGATAGAGGTTCTTGAGAATTAACACGGTTGGTGGAAGTACAAGTTACATCATGGACCTCACAAAAATGAAATTTGCATCCAAGTGCATGCATTTAGCACAAGGACCCTGAAACTGACCAATGAAGTGTGTGTTTTGAAGTTTGTGCATACATACTAGTGTTCAGCATGTTAAATACTATCAATAAAATCTTTCTATATGCTAAGAATGGAAAGAAGATCAAACGGTTAGCAATGTTTGGATTTTCTAGTCTTGATCCAATGGTCATTGTTCAGAGTAAATCCGTACTACACTATGAAGTGGTATGGTATTGTAAGAGATAAGCCAAGATAAAGAGAAGATAAGAAGTACTATGAATGGCTGATGTAATGGTAGGTCTCGTAGGAGCGAGGTGCTTGAGAGTTAACACGGTCGGTGGAAGTACAAGTACATCAAGGACCTCATAAAAAATGAAATTTTCATCCAAGTCCATGCATTTAGCACAAGGACCATGAAATTGAGCAATGAAGTGTTTGTCTTGAGATTTACGCATACTAGCGTTCGTCATGCTAAAGACTATCAGTAGAATCTTTCTAGATGCTTAGAATGGAAAAGAAGATCCAACGATTAGCAATGTTTGGATTTGCCAGTCTTGATCCAACAGTCAATTTTCAAAGTTAATTCGTACACTATGCAGTGGTATTGTATTGTAAGATATAAGATAAGATAAGAAGTACTGCGAATGGCCGATCTAATGGAGGGTCTCATAGGAGTGAGGTGCTTTAGAGTTAACACGGTCATTGGAAGTACAAGTTACATCAAGGACCTCATAAAAAATGAAAATTGCATCCAAGTCCGTGCATTTAGGACAAGGACCCTGAAACTAAGCAATCAAGTGTGTGTTTTGAGGTTTGTGCATACTAGGTATCATCGTGCTAAAGACTATCAGTATAATCTTTCTAGATGCTAAAAATGGAAAAGAAGATCCAACGGTTAACAATTTTTGGATTTACCAGTCTTGATCCAACTGTTAATGTTCAAAATTAATACGTACATTATGAAGTGGTATGGTACTGTAAGAGATATGGCAAGATAAAGATAATAGTAGAAGTACTACGAATGGCTGATCTAATGGTAGGTCTCATAGGAGCAAGGTGCTTGAGAGTTAACATGGTCGGTAGATGTACAAGTTACATCAAGGACCTCATAAAAATCAAAATTGCATCCAAGTCCATGCATTTAGCCCAAGGACCCTGAAACTAAGCAATGATGTGTGTGTTTTGAGGTTTGCACATACTAGCATTCATCATTCTAAAGACTATTAGTAGAATCTTTCTAGATGCTAAGAATGGAAAAGAAGATCCAACGATTAGCAATATTTGGATTTGCCAGTCTTGACCCAACGGTCAATGTTCAAAGTTAATCCGTACACTATATGCAGTGGTATGCTATTGTAAGAGATAAGGCAAGATAAATATAAGATAAGAAGTACTAGTGCGAATGGCCGATCTAATGGTAGGTCTCGTAGGAGCGAGGAGCTTGAGAATTAACACGATCGGTGGAAGTACAAGTTACATCAAGGACCTCATAAAACTGAAAATTACATCCAAGTACATGCATTTAGGGCAAGGACCCTGAAACTAAGCAATGAAGTGTGTGTTTTGAGGTTTGCACATACTGGCGTTCATCGTGCTAAAGAATATCAGTAGAATCTTTCTAGATGCTAAGAATGGAAAACAAGATCCCACGGTTAGAAATGTTTGGATATGCTAGTCTTGATCCAACGGTCAATTTTCAAAGTTAATATGTACACTATATGCAGTGGTATGGTATTTTAAGAGATAAGACCAGATAAAGATAAGATAAAAAGTACTACTGCGAATGGCCGATCTAATGGTAGGTCTTGTAGGAGCAAGGTGCTTGAGAGTTAACATGGTCGGTGGAAGTACAAATTACATCAAGGACCTCATACAAAATGAAAATTGCATCTAAGTCCATGCATTTAGCACAAGGACCCTCAAACTGAGCAATGAAGTGTGTGTTCTGAGGTTTGCGCATACTAGCGTTCAATGTCCTAAAAACTATCAGTAAAATCTTTATAGATGCTAAGAATGGTAAAGAAGATCCAATAGTTAGCAATATTTGGATTTGCCAGTCTTGATCCAACGGTGAATGTACAAAGTTAATCAGTACACTATGCAAAGGTATGGTATTGTAAGAGACAAGACAAGAGATAAATATAAGATAAGAAGTACTGCAAATGTCCGATCTAATGGTAGGTCTCGTAGGAGCGAGATACTTGAGATTTAACATGGTCGGTGAAAGTACAAGTTACATCAAGGACCTCATAAAAATGAAAATTGCATCCAAGTCCATTCATTTATAACAAGGACCCTGAAACTAAGAAATGAAGTGTGTGTTTTGAGGTTTCCGCATACTAGCATTCATCGTGCGAAAGACTATCAGTAGAATCTTTCTAGATACTAAGAATGGAAAAAAAGATCCAACGGTTAGCAATGTTTGGATTTACCAGTCTTGATCAAACGGTCAATGTTCTGTAGACTATACAGTGGTATGGTATTTTAAGAGATAACTCAAGATAAGGATAAGATATGAAGTACAGTACTGCGAATGGCCGATCTTTTGAATAACCTTCCCTCCCGATGTTTGGGAAGCAAGTGAAAATTTTGAATACTAGAAAAGTTTGAAATTTTTTTCCGCCAAGGACCAAAGTGGTTTTATTCCTATGTACTCCTTGCCCCTACTCCACACCAACACATGGCTGCCGAACATGCCAGAGATATAGAGCTGTCGTACCAAGGCACATGTGCACAGCGCCATGCTGTGGATGAGGGAGAGATCAGTCGGGCTGGTGCGCGAGGGGAAAGGGGAGGAGAGATGGAGGATAGCGAAGGAGAGAGAAAACACACGATTTGTTTTGCGCTCATAGGTCCTGAAATTTAATACTAGTAGAGTGGCCGCATGAGTACCTCATGTCAGGAACCCATGATAACTGTGCTCTGACATGGAACCGCCTTCAACTCCTCTTCGCTGCTGCCCTCTTCCCCTGCCAATATTTTATTCTATCAGCATGTACAACGCGTGGACAGAGGTGATCATACATCAACTCCCGCAATGTGTAAAAAAGCACACCTTAATAAGGCCTAGTATGTGGCCTACAATTTCATAGCAACCTACAATTTACTTGTAGTAGTTCAAATTTGACCTAATTTCGATAAATCGATATAAAGTCATTCAAGTGGGCGGTGTTAGATAGTGAGTTTGAGAACTCATAAACCACGGGAGATCATAAGTATAACATATTGTTGGTCCATTATATATGTGTGAAAACTTGGCTTGTGGCATTCAGATCCAATATTCATTGCACTTCCTTTATGGGAGAGAACAATCTCGTCATCACACTCAGAAAATTGAGAATGTCCTTTCCTCGTAGTTGGACACTCACACCAACGACACTGCTTACTACAAGAAGATGCATCCATCTACCTCTGAAATAGCATTTAATTCAAGAGCAATCTATTGCGCTTACTTGTAGCTCAATGATGTGGACATCCCTACTACTGATACAGCCGCTACTCCTATGATTGATGATGACGTTGCAACTGGAGATTTCAGGACTTTGAAGCCACCATAATGCTTCAAGTACTTTGAAGCCACCTACTCGTATTATTTGTCTAAAGCTTTATTTGGTGTTGTGTCACCTTATTTGATGGGCCATACCCATGTATTTTCGAGCTAGATAATATAGGGAGTTTCTGGAGGTTGTTTGAGTGGAGGAAGGCCCATCTAGAGGTGTTTTCGGGTGGCCCATTAGGGTTGGATGAAAATCCCGTCTCTTCCTCCATATAAACCCCCTCCCAGCCATCATTCGAATTTGGATTTTGTTTAGACTAAAAATTAGCTATCATTGCAACTTAGGTAAGGCTTGAGTGTCGCAGAAACCTCCTGTACTTTGAACCTATTCAGGATCCCACGATTTCAATAAAACATTCATATTTATGTGTAATATCTTGATTGCAATATTAGTTCTTACTTGTTCTTGATTTCAGGTAGGAATTAAGACCCTCGCTAGTTAGGCTGATCGTGCTTCTGCAAGATCGGTAACCTCCTGGAGATTATCCTAGTGATTGCATTGGCGCTCGTTCTCGCACATGTAGTTGGATCGTCAAGCCCGAACTCCACCCAAATCGATTATCACGATCTCATCGAAAGATCGGACACCTTTGCCCTATCAAGTGGTATCAGAGTTTAGGTTGTTTAGTGAGATTTTATAGTTTTTCCTAGTGTAGATATGTTTTACCTATAACCCATGAAAAAGCTAAAAATACAATTAGATTTAGATCTATCCCTTCACCAATCTTCGCCTTGCATTTTCTTTTCAGTTTTGCATTGTTGAATTCGTGTCTGCATCGTCGCATCATGTTGCTGGTCTTAGTGTCTCTTCCCTTAGAGTTTCGAGTTCTGGTCTTATTACCGCCACCACCGCCACGATCGCCGATCACCTCCATTGCCATACATCCACCACCATATTCCACCGCCATATACTACTGCCACCATAAACCCTAGACTCCGCATCATCTGGCTCCATCGCCGTGATACCATATTCGGGCTCGAGTCTAAGTAGAGCTGTTATTTCCTTGTTAGCTTTGTTTCCTTCCATATTGATTATGTGTTGTCATCTAATTCCTTGAGTTAAAGTTCCGACCGCAAGTCAAAAAAGTCTGAAAACGCCTCCGAATTTTTTCTGGCTACACTAGTTTTCGGCCTTGGGGATCACTTTTCTCCATCAGCCGTTATAGCGACATTTTTTGGCACCTGCGCACTTTCCGATGCACGGTAGAAAATTTTTGACAAACAATTTCGGGGCATACTGTTTTAGACCCTGTAGATCAGTTCTAGACACTCACCATCATAGTTATTTTGGATATCTCGGTTCGCTTTTCAAATCACCATATCATCACACCATTGCTTGTTGTGCCACGTCGTAACATTGTTAGTGCTCTAGGCTCGCGTCTCTAGTACGGTCTAGCCTAGGACCAGCACGGTGCCGTCGTTGAGCATATTTTCAACTTTGCATTACTATTTTGATAATTGCTAACCCTCTTTGCTAAGCCTTCCCAGAGCTCCCCAAATTTCTCCACGTGCGTTATGTTGATCCCTTGTAATCGCTTTGCTCAATCTTGGGAGTTACTTGATATTGTTGGTTGCCGATCGCCGTCTACTGTATGGTAAGAACTTGTAAGAATTTGGTATTTGCAATCTTGTGAGTGACTTGCCACCACATCCTAGTAGTTGATAGGAACATATACTTGTTATTTTTCTCTTGTTTCTACTAGTTATGGTAGGTTCTGAAGTTAGAATTTCTTGGTCTACGTCTATAGTTGGAGATGTGTCACCATCTAGCAAACCAGGATGACCACCACAAGAGGTAAAAGTACATGATCAGGTTACCGGCTCTATGCCGCAATTTAATGGTCGCTCTAAGCCTGATTTATATATTGAATGGGAGCTTAAGTTAAATGATATATTTGTGTCCCATAATTTTTCTAAGCGTAAGAGAATACAAGTTGCAATTAGTGCATTCACTAATTTTGCTTCTATGTGGTGGAATAAATATTGTCGATTATATCCTGATTATATACCTACTACCTGGCATGATTTGAAACTTTCTATGCGACATAAATTTGTTCCATCATATTATACATGTGACATGGCTAGGAAATTGTGACATTTACATCAAGATAGTGACACCGTGAGAGAATATTATGATGCTTTGGAAACTACCTTGTTGCATTATTTCGTAGAAGAAAGTGAAGACGATTTTATAGATAGATTTTGGAGAGGGTTAAACCATGATATCAAGAATATACTTATGCATGAAGAGCTCTATCTGTTGACCATTTGTTTCGTCTTTCTTGTAAAGCTGAACAGAAAATAAGATGTTATCATAAGACCAACAAACACGTGATGGGATCACTATCGTCAATGTTAAAGAAGGTTTCTTATCCGACCGCTACACCTAACTGGTGGCCATCGAAGCATTTGTAGGGGTCGCACCATTGCCAACTTTTAACATGTTTCCAACAACAGTACATACATCACATGAGCTGGACCTACAAGGTAATAGTAAAGCTACCGAATTTTTTCCTACACATGAGATTGATCCATGCTCTATTGATTTAACTATGCCATGTGTTGAGATGCTGATGATTTGATCACACCGCTTGTTTTAGATGTTTATGCTATTGGTTTGAATATATCGTGTGATCAAACAATTGGATGCCTACGGTTTTGAGTACTGTTTTGTGTGCACCTATTTCTGATTTGAATTCTCTAGTGAGACGAGTGTGCCCATCGAAATTATTGTTGCTGAAATTGACCCATGTAACTTGATAAATAAATTTGATTTTGATTATATACGGTTGGTTATGCATAATAAAGTATTGTATACACTATCTCAGAATACAAAACGCTTTGCGAGTGTTGAGAATGGACCACATGACCCAGCTATTAAATCTGATTTGGATAGTATACTGTTGGTTAGACACAAGGAAGTGTTAGAGAATTATTTTGCTTCTACTTCTTTGTGGTCTATTACAATGGATGCTCATATGTCCTTGTCACATGCTCGAAATAGAATTGCTAAAATCACATGTTTGAAGAGTGTTTATGTCCCTCATTATACTTTTTACTTGGTTGGAGATTATGACATAGACAATGTTTTTATGGTACATCAGATTTGCATCACCTGTGATGAACTAGCTTGTTTGGGAACAAATACATATGTGCATATGCTTGATCATTTTGATATGACCTCCAATATTAGTATGAATTTTGAGCCGAAGAGCTTGTTGCATGAATGTTTATCTAAGCTCACTCTAACTCATAGTTTGGCAACAATGAATCTTTGTTTACCAATGTTGGGATGGTTTAATGATGAGCATTGTAAATTACAAGATGATAATATTATGTTCTTCACTTATATTTGCAAATTGGGTTATAGTACTTGTTTTTGGAATATGACTAATCAGCTAATGAACTTTTGTGCGGTCTGTTATTCTCGAACACTAAATATCAAGAATGTGAGAGGAGTTAAAACAGATTATAGATACATATACCATGTGTACACCTTGTCTCTTTTGTTCGTATGTTTACAGAATAAACATCGCCGAGGACGGCTTTTCTTTCAAGAAAGGGAGGATGATGTAGACATGAATAGCCTAGATATAACCAATACTATTACTTATGGCCATGTTCTTCAGGTAAATTCTAGTACTAATAATTATATGTATTATTTTAGTATTAAAGACAGAGATACAACACATCTTGTTATTACATGCAGAATTATGGAGTTATACAAACCATGCATTAAGATGCAAGAGAAGACTACTCCACCAATGGAGCTATACAATACACATGCATTACATGGAGAGACATACTTTGGAAAGGAATATAAGAATGCGTCGAGGACGACTTTAATCCAAGAAGGGGAGGATGATGAGGACATCTCTACTACTGATACACCCTCTACTCCTATGATTGACGTTGACGCTATGACTGGAGATTTTAGGACTTTGAAGCCACCTTAATGCTTCAAAGGATGCTTGGACGAATTTCACAAGATACCTACTCGTATTATTCGTCTAAAGCTTTATTTGGTGCTACATCACTTTATTTGATGGGCCATACCCATGTATTTTCGAGATAGATAATATAGGGTGTTTCTGGAGGCCGTTTGAGTGGAGGAAGGCCCATCTAGAGGTGTTTTTGCGTGGCCCAATAGGGTTGGACAAAAATCCCGTCACTTCCTCCATATAAACCCCTCCCAGCCGTCATTAGAACTTGGATTTTGTTTAGACTAAAAGTTAGCTATCATTGCAACTTCGCTAAGACTTGAGTCTTGTAGAATCTTGTAATTCGCACCTATTTAGGATCCCACGATTTCAAGAAAGCTTTCATCTTTATCCGCAATATCTAGATTGCAATATTAGTTCTTACTTGTTCTCGATTTCACGTAGAAATTAAGACCCTCGCTAGTTTGGTTGATCGTGGTTCTGCAAGATCGGTAACCTCCAAGAGATTGGCCTAGCGATTGCATTGGCGCTCATGCTCACACATGTAGTCGGATCGTCAAGACCGAACTCCACCCAAATAGATTATCACCATCTCATCGAAAGATCAGACACCTTTCCTCTATCACTCAAGTTTGACCTAATTTCATTAAACGGTTAAGATGCAAAATCTTAGCAAGAAGATGAACCTACCGTCAAAACTCTCGGTGGTTTCTGATATATATTAATTGACCCCCTCGATGGGTAGCTCCAAGAGCTTTTTCATAAAACTTTCAAAGAAACCTACAATTTACTTGTAGTAGTCCAAATTTTACCTAATTTCGATAAATCGACATAAAATCATTCAAGTGGGTGAAGTTAGCTAGGAAATTTGAGAACTCATCAAACATGGGAAACCATAACTGCGTCATGTTGGTCCAGTATATATGTCTGGAAACTTGGCTTGTGGCATTCAGATCCATAGTCTTTGGACTTTCTTTATGGGAAAGAACAATCTCGTCATCGCTCACAAAATTGAGAATGTTCTTTCCTGAGATAGTTGGAAACTCACACTGGCAACATTGTTTACTATAAGAAGATGCACCTATATCTATCGCCAAAAAGACATTTAATTCAAGAGCAATCTATCGCGCTTACTTCTAGCTAAAATTTGGCCTAATTTTGTTAAACTGACAAGATGCAAAATCTTAGCAAGAAGTTTAACTTGTCGTCAAAACTCTCGTTGGATGGTTTCTCATATATTAATTGTGACCCCCCGATGGGTAACTCCAAAAGCTTTTTCGTAGAACTTACAAAGCAACCTACAATTTACTTGTAGTAGTTCAAATTTGACCAAATTTTGACAAATCGACATAAAGTCATTCAAGTGGGTAGAGTTAGGTAGGGAATTTGAGAACTCATAAAACACGGGAAATCTTAAGTACAATATACTGGTCCACTATATATATATGTGTGAAAACTTGGCTTGTGGCATTTAGATCTATATTCTTTGGACTTCCTTTATGGGAGAGAATAATCTCGACATCACTCGGAAAATTGAGAATGTTCTTTCCTGATAGTTGGAAACTCACACCAACGGCATTGTTTACTACAAGAAGATGCACCCATCTACCTCCGAAAATACATTTAATTCAAGAGTAATCTATCGCGCTTACTTGTAGCTTAAGTCTGACTTAATTTCGTTAAATTGTCAAGATGCAAAATCTTACCAAGAACTGAACCTATCGTCAAAACTCTCGATGGTTTCTGATATATTAATTCACCCCCTCCCCCTAAAGGGTACCTCCAAAAGCTTTTTCATAAAACATTCAAAGCAACCTAAAATTTACTTGTAGTTCAAATTTGACCTAATATAATTTCGATAAATCGGGATAAAGTCATTCAAGTTGGCAGACTTAGCTAGGAAGTTTGAGAGCACATAAAACATGGGTATCATCAGTACAACATGTTTGTCCACTATATATGTCTGAAAACCTCGATTGTGGCATTCATATCCATATTCTTCAGACTTTCTTTACGAAAAAGAACAACCTCGCTTGTCATCTCTGGGAAAATTGAGAATTGAATCTTCTTTCCTGATAGTTCGAAACTGTAACACCCTCAAATCGGCCCTATGCAGATTTTAGCGATTCCCGCCAAACCCGCATAGAAACGATTCAAAGATGCCCACCAGGCACTTGCGTGCGGGTGGAAAACGAAGTAATATCATTACACAATAGTCCACGATGGAACCCACAGAACATATATATACAGCAACGACTCACTGAGTCAAGAATACAGATATACAGTACAAAGATCCAAATCACCTTGAAATCGATACAACATCGGAGTATGGATAAGAAGCAAATTGAGCTAAGAGCCCTGAAGAATAACCAATGGCGTCCATAACCCTGCCCAGGCCAAGCCGGAAGGGTAACCCTGCTAACGACGTCAATCTCAAACCTGCTAAAACAAAAGGGGAGCCGACAAAGGGCAAAGGAAAAAGAGGAGCGGTCAGTACTGAGGCCAGTACACGGCGAGGCTAGAATTTGGCGGCTCTCGCCTACATAGGTATGGTGGACTGAAGCGGCAGCGCAGCAGCACTAAACAGCCTATAGAGACTCAGTACAACTATCGGCTATTAGAGAGGGATAAGAAAGACCTATTCGGAATCAAACTTATACTAACACCAATCATACCCATCCTGGTATTCCCCCTTGAGACCAAAAAAGGAAGTCAAACCGAGGAACTCACACAGTTGGTAGTTTTATTCATTCCATTATAGTTGCGGCACTTACTAGTCAGATACAATTAGCATGTGACATCCCAAACCCAGCAGTTGTTGGCACTTTTATTTCATTCCAATGGAGTTGCGATACTTACTAGGCAGGTATAACATGACACGATACACCCCAGTTCCACCAGTGGTTGGCACTTTTATTTCCATTCCGTTGTAGTGAAGCTGATTACTAGTCACATATTAAGTCAAATTTATAGCACTACTTTAGTTATGCTTGTCTATGATCGAGATACTGTGCTCCAAGTCGTCCATAACCGCGGACACGGCTTTCAGAAAGATTTACCATGCAGGGGTGCACAAATAGCAACACACACACGATCAACCTCGGAAAAACCAAATCAAAACCCAACGAGGCTTTCACGACAAAGCTATCACAGGATTCATAAAATATTTCAGGGGGCCACCCCATTAAGCTACCCGCAACGAAGTTGGCTGGCTCCGAGACGGACCCAAGGTTTGCGCCAATGGCTGTAAACGACTGGGAACCCGAAAGTGTGACTGGGCTTATCGATACCGCGAAAACACTCCGCAATTCCTAAACAGTACAGGTGCTCCACGCACAATCGTAAATAAAGCAGTAAAGCATGGCATAAGTACAGGATAGTAATAAATCCCCAAACTAGTTTGTGGCCCCAATAAATAAGACATGAATCAAGCTCTGGCTAAGGGGGATCCATAGGACGACGCAAGCAGTCGGAGTAGGGGCGATGCAGAGGACGCGGTTGTGGGAGAGGGTGGCGGTGGAGGCCTGAGAGAACGGCAGAGCACCCGGGCTCGAGCAGCGACAAGGGGGTGCCAGCGAGGGCGGCGGCGCCTGGCAACAAGGCAATGGGGATCTTGAGGCGACCACGAGGTCAACGGAGGCGAGGAGGACAGGGCAGGGGTGGCGCTGTGAGGGGCTCATAGAGGAGGGAGGTCACGCGACGGAAGAGGGGCGGTGATATGGGGTGGCCCGATCTTCTTAGTAAGCGGATGGCGATGATGATGGTGGATGATAGATAACTAGTGCGTAGCTATGATCTCTCCTGCTCGATCCCTGATGCTAGCGCAACAGATCTCGAACCTTGTAGGATATTCACAACACCACACTCTTGCGCACGTAGCCGTGACCATGAACGGTAGTATGCAATCTACTAATTCCCAATGGAACAACATATCACACTCAATTATAGTTGGTAGATTCGAACATGTAATTCTGGGTGCGCCATCTCTCTCTCTCTCTCTTGCTCATACGTGATTTCCTCATTGCCTCCTAGTGCGCATGCCTCCCGCTCCTCCCTCGTGCACTTGTTGATATTGGAAATCAGTGCTTGTCCTTCTTGCTGCAACTCTCCTCCTCCTTGTGCAACGCTTGTGTTATCAATAAACCTGATCATACAAATATACATAGACTTAGGTAGTCTAAAGTTCTCATTAAGTAACACATCAGGTTCAATTAAGAGTGAATTCACCTCTTGCTCAATCAGCTTTGCACAAGCTCTTGTAATGGGTCCAATCCTGATTTCATTGGACTTATTCTTTGCAGCAACATCTTCATTATGAATAGGAGTAGGAGATAGTGGAATAGTATGGATGTCCTCATCATACCCCCCCCCCCCCCCTTCAAAAGGCGTCGACCTCGACGCTCCAAGGTATTCTCCAGCATATGGTGATAAATCGGCAACGTTGAAGCTGTTGCTAGCACCACCAAACTCCTCAATAGGTATATCAACTGAGTAGGCATTATCATTAATTTTGGCTAGTACTTTGTAAGGACCATCACCACGTGGCTTCAACTTGGACTTGCGAAGTAGTGGAAATCTGTCCTTGCGTAGATGCACCCAAACCATATCTCCAGGCTTGAACAACACTTCTTTTCTTGCTTGATTCCTTGCAGCAGCAATGTTCTTGCCTTTCTTCTCAATAGCCTCTCGAGTCTTCTCATGTATTTTCTTCACATAATCAGCATGTTTTGATGCCTCCATATCAACTCTCTCATGTAATGGCAGAGCCAACATATCAAGTGGCGTCAATGGCTTGAAGCCATACACCACCTCAAAAGGACAAAGTTGAGTAGTTGAATGCACAGCCCTGTTGTAAGCGAACTCAACATGTGGCAAACACTCTTCCCACTCCTGCAGATTCTTTTTAATCATCGTCCTTAGCAGCTGTGACAATGTTCTATTCACCACCTCCGTTTGACCATCTGTTTGGGGGTGACATGTAGTACTGAACAGCAACTTCGTTCCTAGCTTCCCCCATAAGGTCTTCCAAAAGTAGCTCATGAACTTCACATCACGGTCAGAAACAATCGTCTTTGGTATGCCATGTAATCTCATGATGTCCCTGAAAAACAGGTTAGCAACATGCGACGCATCGTCGCTTTTGTGGCAGGCAATAAAATGAGCCATCTTAGAGAACCTATCCACTACCACAAATATAGAATCATGACCTCTCTGAGTTTTAGGTAGACCTAGCACAAAATCCATACTAATGTCTTCCCATGGAGTAGTAGGTGCAGAGAGAGGTGTATACAAACCGTGAGGCTTCAGCTTGGATTTCGACTTGTGGCAAGTAATGCATCTGCTCACAAATCTGTACACATCACGCCTCATCTTGGGCCAATAAAAATGATCAGCAAGCATGAGCAATGTCTTCTCACGCCCAAAGTGACCCATCAAACCACCAGCATGTGATTCCTGCACTAACAACAAACGCAACGATGATTCTGGAATACATAGTTTGTTAGCTCGAAACAAATATCCATCATGTATATGATACTTATCCCATGCATTTCTAAGAGCACATAAACGATATGATTCAGCAAAATCATGGTCAGTTGCATAAAGTGCACAAATAGCTTCTAATCCAGGAATTTTAACATCAAGATTGGTTAATAGCATGTTCTTCCTAGATAGAGCATTAGCAACAACATTCTCTTTTCCCTTCTTATAATTAATGATGTAAGGAAAATACTCAATGAACTCAACCCATTTAGCTAATCTTCTATGCAAGTTTGATTGAGCTTTCAAGTATTTCAATGCTTCATGATCAGAATGTATGATGAATTCCTTTGGCCACAAATAATGTTGCCAAACTTCAAGTACTCTCACAAGTGCATACAATTCTTTATCATAGATTGAATAATTTAAACGAGCACCAGTCAATTTCTTAGAAAAATAAGCTATAGGCCGACCCTCTTGCATCAAAACGCCACCTATGCCTATACCACTAGCATCACATTCAACTTCAAATTGCTTCAAAAAATCAGGTAAAGCAAGCAATGGTGCAGAACTAAGCAAACGTTTCAATCTATCAAAAGCAATGTCTTGGGCCGCACCCCATACAAAAGGAACACCTTTCTTTGTCAAATCATTTAATGGTGCAGCAATGGTGCTAAAATCTTTCACAAAGCGCCTATAGAAACCAGCGAGACCGTGGAAACTACGCACTTGACTTACATTCATTGGAGTAGGCCAATCCTGAATTGATTCAATTTTAGATTGATCTACCTCTACTCCATGCTTAGAAACAACAAATCCTAGGAATATGACCTTATCTTTTGCAAATGTACACTTCTCAAGATTAGCATACAGTTAATTATCACGTAACACTTGCAAAACTTGTCTAATATGATTGCAATGTTCAGATTCGGTATGGCTGTATATGAGTATATCATCAAAGTAAACAACCACAAAATGACCAATAAACTCTCTCAAAACATGATTCATCAAACGCATGAAAGTACTAGGTGCATTAGTAAGACCAAACGGCATGACTAACCACTCATACAAGCCGAATTTAGTTTTGAAAGCAGTTTTCCATTCATCCCCTTCTTTCATCCTAATTTGATGATAACCACTACGCAAGTCAATTTTAGAGAAAATAGCAGCACCACTCAATTCATCTAGCATATCCTCTAAGCGTGGAATAGGATGACGATATCGAACGGTGATGTTATTAATCGCTCTATAGTCAACACACATGCGCCATGTACCATCTTTCTTAGGAACTAAAATAACAGGAACAACACAAGGGCTAAGAGAAACACGAATGTACCCTTTATCCAGAAACGCTTGTACTTGCTTCTGAATTTCCTTAGTTTCTTCAGGATTAGTCCTGTAGGGTGCACGGTTGGGAAGTGTGGCGCCAGGAATCAAGTCCACTTGATGTTCTATACCATGCAATGGAGGTAAACTTGCGGGTACATCTTCTGGAAACACATCCCCAAAGTCCTGCAAAACAGACGAGACACCAAGAGAAATAGGGGTCATGTCGTTAGAAACCAATACCTCGCCCTTATACATGAGCACAAGTGGCATGGCTATAGGATCCTCACGAAATTCTCTCATATCTTCCTTAGTGGCTAATATCAATAAACCAGGCACTCTCTCACCTTTCGTTATGTCACTCAATTTAGGCTCAATTACATTAGGAACAACTGTCACACAATCTCGCCGAGTGGTAGTATCTTCCTTCAAATTCACCTCTATCTTCTGGCGAGAATCATTCACAATTTCTTGTGGTGTCATTGGCTGCATAGTAATCTTCTTTCCTTTGAATTCCAAGTGATATGTATTGGCTCGGCCATTATGTTGCACATGGCGATCATAGAGCCAAGGCCGACCCAATAGTAGGTGACAAACAGTCATAGGAACCACATCAAAATCAATAGAATCTTTGTATGGCCCTATTTGCAAGTTCACTCGTACCATATGATTTACCTTCATCTCACCATTGTTGCTCAATCATTGTATGTAGTATGGCTTGGGATGAGGTAAGTATGTCAAATTCAGTTTGGCACATAGTTCCTTACTTGCAAGATTTCTGCAGGTACCTCCATCAATAATGACCTTGCAAGCTTTATTTGGTCCAACTAGAGCTTTTGTTTGGAACAAGTTGCAACGCTGGGATTCCTCAACCGGTTGCACACTAAGTACACGTGAAGACACAACAATAGTTGGTGCACGCTCAGCATATGCATCAGCACCATCCTCGCCATCATCAATATCATCATCAGAAGCTTCATCTCCACTTTCTACTTCACCTTGTTCATTAACAAACATAACCTTGTTGTTTGGACAATCCTTCTTGTCTGACCTCTACCTCCACAAGTATGGCACACCACATCACGAGTACGTGCAGTAGACATGTTGGAACCCGAGCTAGCAGCAGGAGCAGCGGGTTTCTGAGCATTAGAACCAAACGAAGGTGTACTTGCTGGTTTGGCCGATCGTGTAAACGGAACAGTAGCTGGTGGCGTGACTGTAGGAGGAATATATCTGGCTGAAAATCTGCTGGAGGATGGAAAACGAGCGCGTGACTTCGCCTCTTCCGCCAACTGGGATTCGGCCTCTCTAGCATGGTGCAATAGCTCATTCATGGTCTCATACTTGTGATGACGCACTATGCTCTTGATTGGCAACTTCAAATTGTTTAGGAATCGCTGCATGGTCATCTCAATGGACTCGTGAACTCGAGCACGCTGCATAAGTACCTCCATCTCCATGTAGTACTCATCTACTGTCATTGTGCCTTGCTTCAATTGCGTCAATTTATAAAAAACTGATCGCAAGTAGTTGGTTGGAACGAAACGAGCCTTCATGATTTGCTTCATCTCGCGCCAATCCATCACAGAAAGTTCATTATCCTCCCTCCTATGTTGCACAAGAGCATCCCACCAACGCAAAGCATAACCATCAAATTTAGATGCTGCAAGCTTGACCTTCTTGTCTTCTGGATAGTCAAATAAGCGCCAGAGTTTCTCAATCTTCAACTCCCACGTGAGGTAATCTTCAGGATCAATGGAACCATCAAACTTGGGGATCGAAAACTTTGGCTTGCGCAAACCATCATCAGCAGCTTGGTTGTGAACACGTTGAGCACGCCCAAGAGGGGCAAACCCACGGCCATGAGCAGGTGCATGGGAAGGGGGAATAGCACGACCCCTGCCAACATGTGGAGCAGCATCCACAGCGCTACCCTCATCGAAATCATCAAAGGCATCATCATGTTGAGGATCTTCCCTTCTATGTAAAGCGGTTGTTAAACCCTCAATGGAACGCTGCAAAGTGGTGACATTAACATTGAGTGTAGCCACTTGTGTTTGAATAGTATCAACCGTTCCAACATGCTGATCCAATCTCATATTCATATCCTGGAGATTCTTGTCAATGGCATCTGTCGTGTTAGTAAACACACGTGTCAAGCGGGACTTCAAAGCCTCATATTCACGCCAATTAACAAGATCCTCATCCTTCTTTTTCTGCATCACAACATCATCATCACTAGAAGACATGATTAGTAGGTTAGTGCAAAAATCAAAATCTGTATGGTGGAACTCTCACAGCTCACTCACAACTAATAAGAAAGGAGATCTTACTGTTCCAAAGTGAATAGAGATGCTCTACCAAACAAAATCAAAAACTGATGCACTGATGTGATGAAGTGAATATCAAAGGTATAGAGAACGATCACAGGGCACACGGGTTATTTATGGTGGAGCTGTAGGTATGGTATCCTAACTACACCGCAAATAAGTCCTAGTGCCGATCGTATGACAAAGACCCACGGAAACACACACGATGGAGATAAATGGGGCAATTGCAACTATGAAAATGAGTTTCAATAAATTGAGGTATGTCAGAGGAACGCTCGTGTTGCAATGCACAAGGAGAGACGCTAGCAATGTCTCAACGAAACGGGCACAAGATTGCTAAACTGAGTAGCCCGCAGAGCACTAAGCACGCTAGTCTCGTAGGATAGTTTTAGACACAAAGAAAGGCTTACTAAGGCTCACAAGGATAGGTATGCTATTTGGACTCAGTAAAAAAATAAACAAAAAAAAGAAAAAAAATTGACCTGAGAATTGGTCTCTGCCACGGCAGAAAAACGGCCTAAAATCCCGCCGTGGCAGGATGTCGGCAGACACAAAAATTTCTCGTATGAGGACAGACCTGTCTGTGGTAAGGCAACGATCCGATTTTTTTTCGGATTTTTTTTTTGCTTTCACGCTGGAGCACAGACGCGTCTGCGGTCAGGCGTGAGGCAGCGAGCCGAATTTTTTTTTGTTCTACTTCAACGTGAAGCAAACTCAGTACAAGTCTAGATCCGATCGATTTGCTTTTTTTTCTCCTTCTTTCAAACGGATCTACAACCTGAGACTAAAATAAAACAGATCTACTAGATCTAAGACTAAAGAACACGACAAACAGTCTAGAAATAGTCTAGGGACTCCGACAACGGATTAAAAACAGATAAAAACTAGACAAAAACTATGACTCAGATTTAGAAGATCAGCAACTAGAACTCAAGAACAGTGTTATCTAGGCTATGGCAATGAACTATGAACCCTAATATTTTTGTGTGGCTTTTTCTGTATAGGACAAAAACAACTAATCTATGGATGGATTTGTGGATGCTTACCGAGGCAACACTAGAAATCTGATACCAAGATGATATGGGGTGGCCCGATCTTCTCAGTAAGCAGATGGCGATGATGATGGTGGATGATAGATAACTAGTGTGTAGCTATGATCTCTCCCGCTCGATCCCTGATGCCAGCGCAATAGATCTCGAACCTTGTAGGATATTCACAACACCACACTCTTGCGCACGCAGCCGTGACCACGAACGGTAGTATGCAATCTACTAATTCCCAATGGAACAACAGATCACACTCAATTATAGTTGGTAGATTCGAACATAGGGTAATTCTAGAGGTTCTATGAAAGAAACAACTCCAAAATATTTTAACGTTGTCCAAACACTAACTTGTGATGGCTAAGGAGGTTTATATGAGGGCTGGGGCATCCTCCCCTCTAAACGGGCCTAAAAACAACCATAACTTGGCCCAAACTGACTCGGTTCGACTCAAACTGATACATACCGACCCATATATGGGTTCGGCCTTATTGGCACGCAGTCCAAACATCGTGGAACACCTCAAACATGTAATTCTGGGTGCGCCATCTCTCTCTCTTGCTCATACGTGATTTCCTCATTGCCTCCTAGTGCGCCTCCCGCTCCTCCCTCGCGCACTTCTTGATATTGGAAATCAGCGCTTGTCCTTCTTGCTGCAACTCTCCTCCTCCTCGCGCAACGCTTGTGTTATCAATAAACCTGATCATACAAATATGCATAGACTTAGGTAGTATAAAGTTCTCATTAAGTAACACATCAGGTTCAATTAAGAGTGAATTCACCTGTTGCTCAATCAGCTTTGCACGAGCTCTTGTAATGGGTCCAATCCTGATTTCATTTGACTTGTTCTTTGTAGTAACATCTTCATTGTGAATAGGAGTAGGAGATAGTGGAATAGTATGGATGTCCTCATCAGGCAGCGCGCTGGCGGGGTCCGAGCTGGCGGTGGCCGGGGTTGGGGAAGATGATGCCGGGGATGGCCACGGGTGACGAGGGAGGCGGTTAGGTGGAGAAGCGCAGATGAGAGGCATCTGGGCGGTGTCCAGGCGCGGGGCAATGATGGTGGTAGAGCTTGCGAGGGGCCAGGCCCCGGCGGCCGGAGCTCCTCCATGGAGATCGAGCAGGGGAGAGGGAGGGCGACGAGGGGGACTGTGTGGGTCAGGGGAGCCTCGCGTCGTGGGGGTTGATCGTGTGTTTGTCGCGATAAGGAGCGAGCGGGGTCGTAGGGTGGGTCGCGGGCCGGGTCGGTTGGCGCTGGCACGCGCGATAGGTGCATCACGCCAGAGCGTGTCCGTGGGGCCAGGGTGAGGAGCGGGATGGGCTCGCAAGCAAGGGCGGGTCGCCTAGGAGCATGTCGGGTCGGTTTGGTGCCGCGCAGGTGGGTGGCGGCGGCTGGGTGGAGTCTGGGTGGTGGGCTAGGGTTAGGGTTAGCACAAGTAGGGTGTGGCCTAGACTTAGATCTAGGGTCAGGATTAGTCGGGTGGTAGGCTTCTGCCAGTTGCCCCTTTGGATCTGGCCGATGAAGGCCTCCCCGGGTAAAATAGGTTTTTATTATTTATTTTATTTGGTTTAAAACAAAATATTTGGAAATATATTTTGGACAAAATAAAGCTTCAAGAGGACCGGGGGTTTTGATTTGAAATTAAGACGGGGGTATTTAGAAAATAAAACTAGGCTTTTCGAAAATAGTTTTAGGCAAATAATATGCATGATGATGACGATGCTCAAATGCAATGTGGCATGATGACATGAGCTTGCTATCATGATAATGCACAATACAAAACACAGCGATTTTCTAGAAGTGGTTTTAGCGGGGTGCTACAATTCGACACCACTAACAATGGATCTCGCCCTCGAGATCCGCCTCATGGTACGGGGAAGAAGGCTGACGGTCTGAATCTTCTCGCTTCATGTAGATCCTTGCGACACCACTAACAAGGAATCTCGCTCCATCTTGAAATCTGCGACACCACCAACAAGGGGTCGTTGTTCATGTCCGTCGAGAGAATGCTCCGGATAAACAAAGGACGAAGTTAAAGGTCCCCAAAAGGTAAGGTCACCTCTAACTTCCATGAAAGGAGTAAAAGTCACATTGATCCACCAATTCGATGTACAAGAGTGAACAGTGAGAGTCGGTTAGGGTGATCAGTCCATCCCGTACCCAAACGATTAACTCCGTACATGAATAGGAAAATCATCCAACCCAACTCTCGAAATTAGACTGAAGATCTTGATAAGCGATGTGCGGAGAACAAAGGAGTGATGCAGGCTCTTCCTCGGAGCTGCCGCAGATGATGTCGTTGCGCTGGAAACGCCGGAAGATACAAGGAAAATTGTACGAAAAGACACTATGATTAGGTTCGGTGATGGTTCCATTGGCATGAACAACACATGTTCAAGGTATACTCCATATTCACCAATGCTCATCCTTCTCATAATGTTTTTCAATGATACGTATATCTGTCAAGGTGCAGATACAGATAAAGAATACAAGGACCAAAAGATTGGATAAAGGGTACAACAAACAAGATGCAGATTGATGATTGTAACTCCACCGTTATAAAAGGAAGGAACAGAAACCCTGAAGGTACGACAGAAACCCAACCACGAGAAATCCTAGACTCGAAGAAAAGATAAGAGTAGATTCAAAACACGCGGAGTAAGAGGAGAATAGCATAGGGGTAAGGAGTAAAAGCAGACCTAATCAAATCTATCCAACCGATTTTCCAAAATAGTTTTCACACTCTACAATGCCCGTTAGCTAGGTTATCCTACAGGCTGGACCAGTGGGGTATCGCAACAGCTGGGCTCTGATACCACTTTGTAACACCCTCGAATCGGCCCTATGCAGATTTTAGCGATTCCCGCCAAACCCACATAGAAACGATTCAAATATGCCCACCAGGCACTTGCGTGCGGGTGGAAAATGAAGTAATATCATTACACAATAGTCCACGATGGAACCCACAGAACATATATATACAACAATGACTCACTGAGTCAAGAATACAGATATACAGTCCAAAGATCCAAATCACCTTGAAATCGATACAACATCCGAGTACGGATAAGAAGCAAATTGAGCTAAGAGCCCTAAAGTTTTAACCAATGGCGTTCATAACCCTGACCAGGCCAAGCCAGAAGGGTAACCCTGCTAACGACGTCAATCTCAAACCTGCTAAAACAAAAGGGGTGCCGACAAAGGGCAAAGGAAAAATAGGAGCGGTCAGTACTAAGGCTAGTACACGGCGAGGCTAGAATTCGGCGGCTCTCGCCTACATAGGTATGGTGGACTGAAGCGGCAACGCAGCAGCACTAAACAACCTATAGAGACTCAGTACAACTGTCGGCTATTAGAGAGGGATAAGAAAGACCTATTCGGAACCAAACTTATACTAACACCAATCATACCCATCCTGGTATTCCCCCTCGAGCCCAAACGAGGAAGTCAAACCGAGGAACTCACACAGTTGGCAGTTTTATTCATTCCATTATAGTTGCAGCACTTACTAGTCGGATACAATTAGCATGTGACATCCCAAACCCAGCAGTTGATGGCACTTTTATTTCATTCCATTGGAGTTGCGATACTTACTAGGCAGGTATAACATGACACGATACACCCCAGTTCCACCAGTGGTTGACACTTTTATTATCCATTCCATTATAGTGAAGCTGATTACTAGTCACATATTAAGTCAAATTTATAGCACTACTTTAGTTATGCTTGTCTATGATCAAGATACTGTGCTCCAAGTCGTCCATAACCGCGAACACGGCTTTCAGAAAGATTTACCCTGCAGGGGTGCACAAATAGCAACACACACACGATCAACCTCGGAAAAACCAAATCAAAACCCAATGAGGCTTTCACGACAAAGCAATCATAGGATTCATAAAATATTTCAGGGGGGCACCCCATTAAGCTACCCGCAACGAAGTTGGCCGGCTCCGAGACGGTCCCAAGGTTGCGCCAATGGCTGTAAACGACTGGGAACCCGAAAGTGTGACTGGGCTTGTCGATACCACGAAAGCACTCCGCAATTCCTAAACAGTACAGGTGCTCCACACACAATCGTAAATAAATAAGTAAACCATGGCATAAGTACAGGATAGTAATAAAGCCCCAAACTAGTTTGTGGTCCCAAGAAATAAGAAATGAATCAAGCTCTGGCTAAGGGGGATCCATAGGGTCTCCTGGATGTGGATAGTGCGAATAATCGAGGAACGGGTATCAAGTACTCGGGGCCTACGGGACACAAGTGACCAAAAAACCAAATAGCATATATTGCCCACCGGTGCCTCTTTCATTAGTTATCCCAGCAATTTAATAGTTGTATTTAAAGTCATGATCGTCTCCACCATAAAGCATATGACAACATCCCAACAACTGTGTGGTACTTCACGACACGGGATCACACCTGAGCAAGCGACTACGACTTGCAAGACCATCTATCTACCAAACAACAGGTAATATGAGGTGTCCAAGGCAATATAAAGGCTGCACGGAATATATCTGGTACGGAACACTAAAGCATCACGACACAGATAGCAATAGATCAACAGGAGGAAATAAAGACTATAAATGCAAAATAGGTAGAAAGGGGGAGAATGCTCGCCTGGGAAACACTGTCGAAGATTCACCGGAGATCGGGTCGACACTCGCATAAACCCATCGGCCTAATCCGTGAAGAAGCGAAACACTAGAAGAAAAACCGGATGCACTATTTAATACTACGGCAGAAGATCGGGCATGATGCAGGTATGGTGCATGACATGGCAAAGATGCGATGTAATTAGGCAATATTAAGCGGAACCGGGGTCCCGAAAATTATTTAGAAGGTTCATGTTGTTTAGTTACCCCGCAATTTAAATGTTGTCTTAGCAAGGCAAAACATGGCATTGGTTCGCTACACCAATTTAAATGGAGCCAATATAAGACTAGAATAGCCCGCATATGGTCTCCATATTTAATTTAGGTGAACCAACAAAATACCCCCAAACAATGAATATGTATGTGAGCATGTATAATTTAATATGCAACAAGATATATGTTGTTATTATAAAAATAGGGGTCTCGGATAGAGGTCACACATCAAGGTCCGAAGATCTTGGGGTTCGAGGGTCAAGGTCTTCGGATTCTCTACGGGGTCTCGGCCATCGGATCCAGGGGCTTCGCGTCCGGGAAGGAGCACCTGCGCGACATCGCCTTCGTGTTCCGGAAAGGAGATCTTGGCGTCCATGAAGGAGATATTGTCATCTAGGAAGTAGATGTTCATCGTCGTGCACCGACACCATCTTCATTTGTTGTTGCCTCGGTCTCAATACATGTCAGTCTTGGCAGATTCGGTGCCATCTGTCAACGAGCAAGGGACAAACGCAGAACAACGAGGGTCATTGTGATACACATGTACACACAACAAGGAAGCTTCACGACTCTGTACTGCATCGATGACAGCCGGAGGCCAAAACGGCAATTACCAGAATGGAGGTGGCCCTGGGCGAGCGAGCGTGGGCAGAGGATGGCCTTGGCCGGCATGAGCTCGCAGAGGCTCGCGGAAGGGCCAGGGCAACGACAGGATGAAGGGGCGCGGAGACAGCTACGCTGGGGCGCACGGCGTCGCAGTCCTAGTACGGGCGCGAGGCATGGCGGGCGAACAGAGGCGACACCACAAGGAACTCGGGTTGCGGCCAGAGGAGCTCGGGTGGATGCCACCTGCGGCCAGGAGGAGCACGGACAGAGCAGGGGCCTCAAGGCGGCGACAGCACTCGAGAGCAGAGGACAACGGTGCTCTGCAATTTCCTAGATGAGGACGGCGCAAGCGGTCGGGGTAGGGGCGATGCAGAGGACGCGGTCGTGGGAGAGGGTGGCGGTGGAGGCCTGAGAGAACGGCGGAGCACCCGGGCTCGAGCGGCAACAAGGGGGTGCCAGCGAGGGCGGCGGTGCCTGGCAGCAAGGCGATGGGGATCTTGAGGCGACTGCGAGGTCAACGGAGGCGAGGAGGACAGGGCGGCGGTGGCGCTGCGAGGGGCTCACAGAGGAGGGAGGTCGCGCGACGGAAGAGGGGCGACGCACTAGCGGGGTCCGAGCTGGCGTTGGCCAGGGTTGGGGAAGATGATGCCGAGGATGGCCACGGGTGACGAGGGAGGCGGTTAGGTGGAGAAGCACAGAAGAGAGGCATCCGGGTGGTGTCCAGGCGCGGGGCGACAGCGGAGGTAGAGCTTGCGAGGGGCCAGGCCCCGGCGGTCGGAGCTCCTCCGTGGAGATCGAGCAGGGGAGAGGAAGGGCGACGAGGGGGAGCGTGCGGGTCAGGGGAGCCTCGCGTCGCGGGGGTTGACCGCGTGTTTATCGCGATAGGGAGCGAGCGGGGTCGCGGGGTGGGTTGCGGGCTGGGTCGGTTGGCGCTAGCATGCGCGATAGGTGCATCATGCCAGAGCGTGTCCGTGGGGCCAGGGTGAGGAGCGGGATGGGCTCGCGAGCAAGGGCAGGTCGCCTAGGAGCGTGACGGGTCGGTTTGGTGCCGCGCGGGTGGGTGGCGGCGGCTGGGTGGAGTCTAGGTGGTGGGCTAGGGTTAGGGTTAGCACAAGTAGGGTCTGGCCTAGACTTAGATCTAGGGTTAGGATTAGTCGGGTGGTAGGCTGCTGCCAGTTGCCCCTTTGGATCTGGCCGGTGGCGGCCTCCCCGGGTAAAATAGGTTTTTATTATTTATTTTATTTGGTTTAAAACAAAATATTTGGAAATATATTTTGGACAAAATAAAGGTTCAAGAGGATCGGGGGTTTTGATTTGAAATTAAGATGGGGCTATTTAGAAAATAAAACTAGGCTTTTCGAAAATAGTTTTAGGCAAATAATATGCATGATGATGACGATGCTCAAATGCAATGTGGCATAATGACATGAGCTTGCTATCATGATAATGCACAAACCAAAACACAATGTTTTTCTAGTAGTGGTTTTAGCGGGGTGCTACAGAAACTCACACCAACGACATTGTTTACTACAAGAAAATGCACCCATCTACCCCTCACAAGACATTTATTTCGAGAGCAATCTATCGCGCTTACTTGTAGCTCAAGTTTGAACTAATTTCGTTAAATTATCAAGATGCAAAATCTTAGCAAGAAGTTGGAGCGGTGGCATTATATTCTAACTGTGGTAGGTACCGTAGGAGCGGGGTGCTTTAGTTGACACGGTCAGTGGAAGTACAAGTTACATCAAGGACCTCATAAAAATGAAAATTACATCCAAGTGCATACATTTACACAAAGACCCTGAAATTAAGAAATGGAGTGTGTTTTGAGGTTTGCACATACCAGCGTTCATTGTGCTAAAGAGTAAAGAATATCAATAGAATATTCTAGATGCTAGAATGGAAATGATCCAACGGCTGGCAATGTTGGGATTTGCTAGTCTTGATCCAATATTCAATATTCAAAGTTATTCGTACATTATATAGTGGTACTCTCTCTGTTTGATATTACTCGCACGTTTGACCATGTCAAAGTCAATTTTTGTAATGTTTAAGCAAACATAACATACAAAATATTAATATCTACAATATCAGATATATTCTATATGACATATTAAAGTATGTTTCATTGTGTTTCAACGGGTATTGATTTTTTAAATAAGTATACTTTTTAATACTATATATAGTTGGTCAAACTTTATAACGTTTGGCTATGATTAAACCTAATATGTTGAGTAATATTAAACAAAGGGAATATAGGATAAGATTAGGAAAACAACATTTTTTTGGAGAACCCTCACAAGCTTTTTCTTAGCATCACAAATCTGAATATTACATTGACACTGATGATTAACCTAACTGCAAATAGAGAAAACCCAACCTCATACGGAGTAGTACAATTTAATGACTTCTAGGGGGACTCTGCGATCTTCTCAGGCGACTTCGCAGCATCCTCCACGGGTAACTTGGTTGCGTCCTCTGCGGTACCATTGCCAAGAAGGGACTCGTGGATGTTGGGCAACACGCCACCGTGCGCGTTGGTGACGCTGACCCGTAGCTTGCTGAGCTCCTCGTCACGCATGACACTGACCATCATGGGCCTCAAGATGATGCGGATCTTCTTACTATCCTTCGTGGCTTGCCTAGTGAGCTCCAGCACCTCTGCGGTGAGGTACTTGCCAACGGTCGCGAGGTAGACGGGAGCCCCGAAGCATATGAGCTGGGAGTACCGACCCTCCTTGAGGTAGCGCCCAATCCGGCCAAATGGGAAATGCAGGCCGTCCTTGACAAACCTCGACACCTGCTTCTTCTTGTGGCTGCCTGGTGCGAGACTGTGACCTGGAGTGGCCCGAGCAGGATTCGAAAGCCGGCGACATGTCTTCTTTTTCTCCACGGCCTTTGTCTCTGCCACCTGGGTCTTCTTCTTCTTCCCACGGGGAGCTTTGGTCTTTGAATCCATAACTGCAAATTCTTAAAGGAGCAAGGGGAAGAAGAGGAAAAAAGGTTAATTGTGGAGGGCCGGTGAAGGTTCCTAGGTCCCTTATATTGAAACTTTAACATCGTCGTTTTTACTATTTTACAAGTATGAAATTTTAATACTAAAAGGCGATGTGCATCAACCGATGCATAGGCCGGGCTTCTACTCCCCTTTTCAAAAAAAAATACCAGAATTGTTTTGAGTTGTGATGATGTCCAATCTATTCGAGAGTCAGCTATGCACCTCCGCCCCTTGGATGTGAACCATTGTTTTTTGGAGTACTGTTGTATAATATGGCCATGACCTTGGTCATTATTTCCTTGTTTCCTTATTTTTTTTCACTTTTTTGAAACATGGTCAGATGTGTCATCATGGAAATTCATATAAAGAAGTTGTATCTTTCAAAACAATCGTTGGTTTTCAGTATGACTGCATGAGTACAATAATTATATATGAATTTCGGACAAATTTACAATAAATATATCATGTACCTGTAGTTCAAATTTTACCTACTTTGGTTTTATTGACAAAATGTCATTTAAGTATGCGAAATTAGCTAGAAGGCTTGAAAATTCATGAAACTTGTTAACCATAAAACATACTCTATTTTGTGTGAAGTTTAGTGTGTTGTGGCATTGAGAGACATACTCTTTGTCCTTTCTTAAAAAAATATTTATATGTGGCACTTCTAAAATTATTTTAAAAAAGTCTACACATAAAAGTTGAAAATTCCATTAACAACATTAGTATGCCATGCCAAGATACACCCCGTCTACTAGAAATGGACACGTTATTATAAACTTTGTAGATAATGGCCATAACTTTTGTCATTATTTAACTTGAAACTCAAGTATTTAACACATCGCTGGTCATATTGTCAAGCAAGTGTTTTTAAAACTTGTCAAAATTCATGTTTATCATTTACGGAAGAGGACATCATACATAAGTGCTTAACTTTTTTATTATTTTCTTTACTTTTCTGTAATTTATCCCAAATAAACGGGATGAGTGATGCAGATATGACCTTGTCATTGGTAACTTGGCTTAAAGTGTGAACAATGTTCATACATGGTTGTGACCATATTGTGTATCAAGTTTTTTCGAAAGTTGTCCAAATCTATGTTTGTAGTTTCGTCCAAACAAGCACAAATATAAGAGGACACTATGCGAAGATTTTTATTTTTTCATTTCCATTTAATTTCTTTGATTTTTTACAAAACAGGTTTAAAATTGTTGGCACACAACTTTATAGCAAGAATTTGAACCTTTCAAAACTCTTGGTGCTTACAATATATAGTACTATGCCCTCCGTCTCAAAATAGATGTCTTAAGTTTGTCTAAATTTCAATGTATCTAGACACTATTTAATCTAGATACATCCAAATTTTGAGAACCTTAAGACATCTATTTGGAGACGGAGGGAGTACCTTCGTTCTTCAAAGTAAGGTGTATAGTATTAATTTTCCAGAAAGCGAAATATTATCAAGTTTGACCAATACTACGGAAAAAGTATTATTACCATTTAAATTTCAACTATGTATCATTACACACACCCCCCAAAAACTATGTATCATTACACACATTGAAATAAGTATTTTCGCATAGTACGGACATGCGGTGGAAATTATTTATATTTTGCTAGAATGCAGTGAGTGCACTCTAAGAAAAATTGTTCGGACGTACTAAATTACTAAAAAACAAATCCTATCACTTGGAAATTGAAAAGAATTTTTCTAAAAGTTTGGAACTCTCATTGACAATATTATTTACCAAAGCCAAGATGCTTCCTAAAATGAGATATAGTACACTGCCCGCCTCTTCTCTGGACGCCATTTAATTTTGCACCCGGGCAAGCTTTTTCAGGGGAAGAGACCTGCTCGTCGTCGTCCTCGGCCTCCTACCTATCGTCGACCTCGGCCTCCTCCCTGTCATCGTCCTCGGCCTCTTCCATGTCTTCTTCTTCGGCCTCCTCATCAACATCGACCTCAGACTCCTCATCTTCCTTAGTCTCATCGACGTCTTATCAGAGTCGCTCGGTGTTGGTAGTGGCATCCCTTCGAAAAAGCGTCGCCAGTGGCTATCTTCTTCATGAGAGGAGTCGGATAGCGAGGGCAGCCATGGCCCGTCGACTGATTCTGGGCTTCTAGGCAGAGTTTTGGGGCCTTTATCGTTTGTTAGGTCGATTGACATGTTCTGGAGAGAGTTATCATATGACATTTTGGAAGGAAATAGAGAGAGATGGAGTTCTAAGCAACGGTAGGTTTAGTGTTTTGGGTGAAAGGAGGGTTGCATACTATTGCAAATTATAATGTCTATTTATAGTCGTGCTTGTGTTAATACCCTTAAAAGTATCCCAAAATATCATAAATATATTATACTAGACTCATCCTATCAACCAAAAAAAAGATTATAGCAGACTCATCGGTTCTTGATTTTTTCTCAGCCCAAAGAATTCAGGAGGCACCCGCTATATCCAAAAAACAAAGAGAATCATACATAACCTGCTGAATTACTCGGTGTCTCTTCCTTCCTTCGTTAAAAATAAGTGTCTCTAGTACATGCTTATCTACAGTACTACTGGTATACGTATACTCTTTACAAAGTTCTGTCATCGAACTTGATTGATGGTGATATGGTGTGGGCCTCATCTTTTTCTGCACCGCTGCACCTCAGACTAGAAGTATAATCATTGTGTGAAAGCTTACATGGAAAGGAAGGAGAAATGCAGAATGGGTGGATGGATGGTGAGAGGGGGTGAAGGAGGGAGAAAATCTACTAGTAGTACATGTACTAGTACCTCGTGTCAGGAACCCATCGTAATATATAACTTTTCTTCTGACATCGCACCACCTTCAACTCCTCTCGCGCTTCTCGCTCTTCGATTTTCCCCTCCATTTCGAACCATATTCTTCGTAGTACTAGTACTACTGTACTTGTTTTTGCCAAGGGGGGGCTAGTACTGTTGTACTTGGTTTATAGAAAAAACATTCCTCGCACTTGGAAAATTGAGATTGTCTCTTTTCCTAATACTTGTTAGAAACTCCCCTTGGCAACATTGTTTGCCATGCCAAGATGCACCAATCTACTTAATATGGGAAATTATCATAAACATGATGTTGGATATGGCCATGACCTTGGTCTTTCGGCTTTGAAACCTGTTCACATACATGTTAGGCCAATTTTGTGAGGCAGGTTTTTCCAAAGTTGTCAAAACTCATGTTTATCATTTTTCATGGCAGGTAATACACGCAAAAGGATGCCATGGGTAAGTCTTTGTTTTAGGATTTTTCTTTAGATTCTTCTATTGATTTCAAAATAGGGTCAACATTGTCAGCCGCAAATTATTAGCAAGAAGTTGAATCTTTCAGAACTCTTGTTCCTTCTCGTATATTGATTGCCTGGTGGGTAGAATACCTTCAAAGGCCATGTGTAAAATCTTAAGAGCAATCTACCACTTACTTGTACTTCAAATTAATTTTACATAGTTTCTATAAATCTACATAAAGCCATTTAAGTGCCGAAGTTAGATAGGAACAATGATCGGTATGTGTTAAACTATTAGCTTGTGGCATTCTGAACCATATTATTTGGACTTTCTTCACAAAAAACATCACTGTCCTCACTAGGGAAAATTGAATGTATTTTTTCCTAATTCTTGGAAACTCCCACATGCAACAATGATTTCTATGCTAAGATGCACCCAACTACCAAACTATTATGGGAACTCTATCAAATTGTAACTATGATGTCGATATGGCCTTGATGATATTGGTTGTCCAGGTTGAAATAAACCTTATAATGTCCATAACATGGTAGGATAATATTGTGAAGATGTTTTTCCAAAACTTGTATATTCCCATGGTTACCATTTTCATGGCACGTGGAGCACAATACATGATAGGACATCATGGGTAAAACTTTCGGTTTTTGGTTTTCCTTTATTTCATGAGATCCTTTTAAAAATGGGTTCAAAATTGCCAAGATGCAAAATATGAGCAAAATGTTGAACCTGTTATCATAACTCTCGGGTGGTTTCAGATATATTAATTGACCTCCTGATGGGTACCTCCCAAAGCTTTTTCATCAAACTTTCAAAGAAACCTACAATTTACTTGTAGTAGTTTAAATTTTAGCTAATTTCGATAAATCGGCATAAAGTCATTCAAGTGGGCGAAGTTAGCTAGGAAATTTGAGAAGTCATAAAACATGGGAAATTGTGAGTACAACATGTTGGTCCATTATGTCTGAAAACTAGGCTTGTAGCATTTAGATCCATATTCTTCGGACTTTCTTTACATGAAGGAACAATCTCGTCATCATCACTCGGAAAATTGAGAATGGTCTTTCCTTATATTTGAAAACTCATGACGGCAACATTGTTTACTATAAGAATATGCACCCATCTACCTCCGAAAAGACAATTATTTCAATATGAATCTATCGCACTTACTTATAGCTCAAGTTTGACCTAATTTCGTCAAATTGTGAAGATGCAAAATCTTAGAAAGAAGTTTAACCTGTTGTCAAAAATCTTAGTCGTTTCTAATATATTAACTAAACCCCCGATGGGTACCAAACTTTCAATGCAACCTATAATTTACTTGTATCTCAAACTTGACCTAATTTAGATAGATCCAGATAGGGCTAGAGAGGCAGTAGCATCCGAGTTAGAGGGTCTAACCGGAGAAGCCTGGAGAGGCAGCAGGAAAGAGTAAACCACTTGGTGAGAGTGGCGAACAAGCAGAATGAGGAGATACCCAAAGCAAACACGGCGATACCAGGAGGATCACATTTAGTTCATTTGATGAGGGGTAACCCGGCGAAATCCGCGGGGGCTACATCATCACCTCATGATGGCCTAGAAGAGAGGAAGTGGTAACCTCAGGGAGGAAAGACAAACAGATGGTCCCGTATGACCTGGTAAGGGCAGGGAAAGGAAAAGCTGTGCAAGTTGATGAAGATCATCACCGTGCCAGCCGGGGTGAAGCTGGCCGAGGTAATCGCGACCAATGCAATGTCGGTCAAGGAAATGCTGCCAACAGCAATGCCGGATAGCGTAACTCGGTAGGTGCAGGGCAATACCCACCTCGGCAACAGCAGCAGCAATATGTACCTCGGTAGGAGAGAAGCGCTGGCCAGGCAATGCAGCGGCAATATGCTCGTCCGGGTCAAGATAGATACAACGATGGTTATTCGTAGATTGGGCTAAGATGCAGTATGAACCACCTTTGCCAGACTCAAACTATTGGAAGATGCACTTTGATGGGTCAAAGTTGAAGGAAGGACTAGGAGCCGGGGTAGTACTTACCTCACCCAAGAAAGATCAACTGAAATATATTCTCCAGATCCATTTCAGAGCATCGAACAATGTTGTCGAGTACGAAGCGGTCGGGCATGGACTTAAGGTGGCAAAGGAAATGGGAATACGTCGGATACAATGTTTTGGTGATTCAGATTTGGTGGTACAGCAAGTGTCTGGCCATTGGGATGCCTTGGATGCGAACATGGCCCTTTATAGATTCCATGTCCAAAAGATATGTGGGTTCTTTGAAGGGTGTGAATTCCATCATGTACCTCGGCTTGAAAATGAAGCAGCCAATGTACTGTATAAATTGGGGTTATCTCGGCAGCCAATCCCACTAGTAGTTGCTTTGGAACACTTGAGAAAACCATCTATCACACCTTCACCAGAATCCGAGTCAATCTATGTCCCAGTGCACTTCGGATCAGAAGCTACCCCTATGGATATTGACTGGGGGAATACCTCAGGAAACCCAGGGACTACCTCGGCAAACCCAGGGACTGCCTCGCAGAACCAACGGACTATTCAGCTTGATCCGGCGGGAGTTATGTCGGTGGACGCAATGGAAATTGACGGGAGCTTTTCCTAGTTCGTGTTGTACCTACATGGGCCAAGCCAATATTTGAGTTCTTGAAAGATGGAACTTTGCCAAGTGATGAGATACTTTCAAGGCAAATCCAAAGGAGAGAAAAACCATACACCATTATCAATGCCAAACTATACAAGAGAAGTGTCACAACTGTGCTGCAGTGGTGTGTAGACCCGGAACAGGGGCTTGCCATCCTCCGAGATATACATCAAGGGGAATGTGGGAATCACTCATCATCCAGAGCCTTAGAGGCAAAAGCTTTTTGGCATGGATTTTACTGGGAAAGTGCCTTCGAGCAAGCAGAAGATCTTGTAAGTAAGTGCAATGGTTGTTAGAGGTACCCACCAAGACACACATGCCAATGTCGGAACTGAAAACCATACCAGACACTTGGACATTTTCTATATGGTGCTTAGATATGGTTAGACCATTTAAGCCGGCTAAGGGCAACATGACTCAAATCTTGGTCATGGTAGACAAATTTACCAAATGGATTAAAGTGAAGCTAATTAGGAAATGTGATGGGGCAACAGCTATGACATTCCTCAAAGATATAATCTTGAGATATGGCTATCCTCATAGTATCATAACTGATAATGGCACAAATTTTGCTAAAGGAGTATTTGCGAGATTCTGTAGAGAGAAGAAGATCTGGTTAGATATTGCATCAGTATCCCACCCCGCATCGAACGAACAAGTGGAAAGATCCAACGGACTAGTTTTGTCCGGGATAAAACCCTGGCTGATTGAGCCGCTGCAAAGATCAGCGAGGTGCTGGATAGAAGAACTACCAACAGTACTGTGGAGTTTAAGGACAACTCTGAATCGATCAACAAGCTATATGTGGCAGAAGCTGTATTACCAGCCGACATAGAGCATGACTCACCCCGGGTCGCCCAATACACAAAAGCCGAAGTGCAAGAAGCCCGGCAAAATGATGTTGATTTGCTGGAAGAAGCGAGAGAATTGGCCTTGTCCAGATCCGCCATATATCAGCAAAATCTCTGACGTTACCATAGCCGGAAAGTAAACC
The DNA here is from genome assembly GCA_916181665.1 of Avena sativa. Taxonomy (NCBI): domain Eukaryota; kingdom Viridiplantae; phylum Streptophyta; class Magnoliopsida; order Poales; family Poaceae; genus Avena; species Avena sativa. Next base: position 253,745,876 of record OV702287.1, read on the forward strand.
CCCGAGTCTTCCGGGAAGGTGATCTAGTACTTTGGCTGGTGCAGCGCACTACTGGCATGCATAAGTTACCCCCCCCCCCATGGGAAGGGCCATTCATTGTAAGCAAAGCGTTGCACTATGATTCCTATTACCTCATTGATGCACAACCACAGGAGAAAAACAAGGCGGACAGGTCCGGCGAGGAGTCTAAACATCCATGGAATGTAGCTCTACTTCGCTCGTTTTACACTTAGCAAAAAGTGTATGTATCTCGAACTCTCATATGTTGGTATGTATGTCGGCAATCAGCTTATCAATGAAACTTCGGCACCTCGAGCAGAAACTCAGGCACTACCTCAATAATAATTGTTTTTCTGCATTTACTTTTTATATGTCGGCTGGCTTAAATTACCTATACCTTTGCCGGATTAGTAGTGTGTAGGCACCAAAAACCCAACTCTTCAACTTGCTGCTGTCCAACAAGAATTGGCTTCATGGCAAGCAAGAGAACAAGTTTGGAATTGCTAAGCACATGAAAAACAACTAAGGAAAGAAATGTAATCGAGCCAACATTTGTTATTTGGACTAACCCCTGTATTCACTTTACTTCTGTTATGTTGAATTACTTTGAGCTAATCCCAAAGTTTCAAGTATTGTTAACTCAGTTTTTTGAACCTCGAACTCGTAAGTCAAAACACGAAGCAAGGTAGACGTGAGCCGAATCATAAAATTGGGGGAACAAGGAAATGGAACTCAGGGACTCCGCCCAAGTTAATCCGACATTAAAAACTTAGTGGTAGCAAAATAACCATTGTGCACATTACATCTGCGCTAGACATACCGGGATTTAAGAAATTTCAAGTGTTTTTTGCTAAAGGAGTAGTAGCATCTGAGGTATCAGTTGTAGGAGGAGTCAACTCGATCATCGGTGGGGGGAGATTTAGTTTCTGACTCGTCATCCGGGTTGACCTCAGCGCCCTCCGGATATTCAGTATCCTCGGCAAACTCCAAGGCTTCTTCCTCTTCGCCGCCCAATCCTTCTTCGACGTAACCATCATTGACGGCTTCGAGGAAGCTCAATCCTTCATTCCAACTATGGAAAAAGGCATACTGGTTGAAGTTGTAGGCACAAGCTTTACGTTGAGCAATGCACTCTGGGTCATTAGTCCACTTAGATCCGGTGCGCATGCGGTCAAGAATCTTCAGATCCAAGCCCTCATACCAAGAGAGCACGAAGCTCAGCGACATGTCAACTCCAGCGCGCATAGCGGATGCCCTCTAGAGGTTCAGCTGAGTCTCACACTCCATTTAATTTTGCAATAAAGGGTGCAGAACCTCTGGGAGTAGGCTCATTGGGCCAAAGGGCATTGAAGATACGGACAATTGTGGTCATGATATCCAGCCATAGTTTTTCATGGTTTCAACTCGGGTCGTGAGGCTCACCAGCATGTCATCCATATCATAAGGAATAGATTCGGTGCCAGGACCAACAAGAGTGCCTCTCTTCAAGCGAAACTTGGTAATGGCAGCAAAAGCAATGGCATCACTCTCCGGAAATTTGCCTGAAAATGAGACAAGTAACATCAGTAAGTAAGGACACAAGACCCAGAGAAAGGAATGTCGATGGAAGAGAAAAAACTGACGAGAGATATAACTAAGGATTCGGGTCAACTCCATGAGACAGTCAGCGTTCCTCTTCTGGAGCTTCTCGTATTTGGTGGTCACCGACTCAAACTTGATGTCGGCCTCCTTCAGCAAATCTTGATTCTTTTCGAGCTGGGTCTTCAAACGCTCCTTTTCCTCGGAGAAGTTTGGGTCAACCTTGTCCAGCTCATCCTTCTGGAGCTCTTTTAGCTTTTTTAGTTCAGCATTGAGTTGAGTAATCTCATCATCCTTGAGGTGGAGTTTGGTGAGCTCATCATCCTTCTTCTTGAGTTCGGCTTGATGTTGCCCTGCTTGTTCGAGAAAGTGGTGCATCATGTTAGGCAAAGGCACGCTATCTTGAAGAGACACTGTGATAGTTTGTTGACCCGGCAGAGCCGAGGTATAATTATCTACCGATTTAGAAGGAAAAAGGAGAAAGAATGAATAACCAAGACGGGTTACCTCTGATCTCGGCCAAATTCTTCCTCATGATGATGTTCTTAGCCTCCACTTCGGCTGTGCAATCTGAATAACAAGTTAGTTCAGACAATCAAGGATGAGGAGAAGTAAAAGTAAAAAAAACTGACCGAGATAACTTACACTTCTTCTTTAGCTCAACAATCCACCCACTATGCTTTGAGCGAAGATCCTTGTGTGTGTCCAGGAGCCTTTGGAACTCGGCAGTGCGATGGTTGGCAGTGATATGAAAAGAAGAACGTTAGCTAATATATCATAAGGAATATTTGAATCTACTCAAGACCCGAGTCAAGTGGAACCTAACCCGGATCTAGGTGAATGAATATTTGAATCTACTGAAGACCCGAGCCAAGTGGAACTTAACCCGGCTCTAGGTGGGTGAATATTTGAATCTACTCAAGACCTGGGCCAAGTGAAACTTAACCCGGCTCTAGGTGAGTGAATATTTGAATCTACTCAAGACCCGGGCCAAGTGGAACTTAACCCGGCTCTAGGTGAGTGAATATTTGAATCTACTAAGGAATTTAGCACAACTAGCAATACTTCGGATTGGAGCATCTGGCCGAGTAACCCGTTACTCCACCGGAGGCTCGGGGACTGGAGGATATATCTATAATTACTTGTGCACATGTAAGCGCATGACGAAGAGATTTACCTCCATCATTCGGCCTGCAAGGGAAATAGCCTTGGAAGTTGTGTTCATCTAGGCGTTGAACTCGGCAGGACTAGACTTCTCCGAGATTTCATCATTGAGGTTGACGAACTCAGCATCATTCCAACTATTAACATATTCAACCAAAGGACCATAGCTCTCCCCGCTGAGCGTCTGGGTCACCGCCAAGCCTTAGGCATGAGCCTCTTTCCTGGCAATTTGTGCTGCAGTTGGGCTGGTATGTAAAGTAAGCTGCTTACTGCCAGCAGACCCGGAAGTAGTAGAGCCGGAGGCAGTTCTCCCCTTTTTCATCATGGACGCGAGAGTACGCTGTTCAAATTCAGTAGTTGATCCCTTAGGGGTTTTGGTAGCCTCGACAGATGTTTGGCTTTTGGAGGCATCAACCCCTTTCTTGGCCTTGGTGCCTGCTTTGGGCTGCTGCTGTGAAAGTGTCGCTTGTGCTCCGAGTTTGGCCTGAGGCTTCTGCTGGAAAATATCTTTGGCAGAAGCAACTGGCGCGGGAGATTTGGCTGAAAACTTGGTCTTGGTCTAGTGTTCTCGCCGAGTCTTGGGAGACTCGAATGTAGCAGGAGGAACTGGAGTAGCTGAACTTTAAACTGGAGGTGGAGCCGATTCGGGTAAAACTTGGGTCGGTGTCGGAGTATCCGGCACCTCGGTGACAACTGGTGCGGCGCCGACATTGTTGGCGCTTTCATCATCTTGTTGCAGCTGAGCCAAAGAAGAGCTGGGCTGGTCCGGCATAGCCGTATCCTCGGTAGCACCACTTGACTCTATGCCGACATTGCTCGTGTCTTGACGAGATGGGCTAAGATCCGGAGCGGCCGCTGAGCTCTCTAGAATAGGGCTCAGGGGCACGCATCATCATTGCGAGGAGAAAGTGGAGCATCCTGGAGAGGTGAGGCAATGCTCAAACCACTCTAGGGGATCTCCTTGGGAGCGCTGCCAAATCAAAAAAAAATACAAGTTAGAACAGAGAGAGAGAGAGAGAGAGAGAGAGAAACAAGAAATACATGAAGAAAATGCAATACAACTCAAAGGGTAAAGAATGAAAGAAAAAGGAGCTTACTCGGAGGAAGTTGGAGGTTCCCTGCACTTAGGGGCTTAGGGGCGCTTTGACCCCGGGTTTCTTCTGATTTTTTTGTTCCAAGGTGGCTCGGAGGAAGGAGCCGAGGTGGTTGCATGTTTCTTGGAAGGGGCAGGAGCCAGATCACCCACAGCAAGGGGAGGATCGTCGTGGACCTGACAGGCCGAGTTAGCTGAAGCCAGATCAACATGAAAGGCATATGAGATAGACATAGGGTCATATACCTACAAGAGCTCAATATCAGGGTCTTCGTCATCATTCAGCCAATCCCTTAAACCAGAGGTCTTACCAGAGGGTCGTCGAAAGGTTGGGACCGGAGTGGGCAGGAAATTCTCTGGGTCCGGCTCCACCATGTCCGAGACAGTTCGGTCCTTCCCCACTTAAGGGATGGTTCCTTGTCGTCTTCAATTGACTGTTGAAGACACAACTGAAAGCAATGTTGCAAAGAGATCAAGTAAGTGAGATGATCCGACGTAAAACATCACTCGGAGAAAGGGTCAAACAAGGAACATACCCTGGGAGGCAGCCTATCCCGACAGAAGTGCTCGAACCCCCACTCCCAATCCTCATTGAATTTGAAAGGACATTTACTGTCATAATCACTTTTGGTGTTTGTTAACAACAAGTAGATCATTTTACAGTATGCTATTGTCTACAGGGTGATATAATGCAAAGTGAAAAGGACCCTTGGCCTATGGAACTTTCCCTACAATATTTACATGTTCCTGGGAATTCTAGACCGGAGTTTCCAGTCTGGCTAGACCGGAGTCTCCGGTGTGGTCTGAAGTTTCCCCAGGAATCCTCGGAGGGGGCTCTAGATTTCTGTTTGGGTCAGCCAGATTGGTGGTCCGGAGCAAGGTCCGGAGACTGACCAGAGTCTCTGGTCCAAGCCTCAGACTGGAGTCTCCGATGAGGTTGGACCGGAGTCTCCGGTCCACTTGGCTTTCAGAAGGGCTGGGTCAGCCAGATTGCTGGTCCGGAGGCTGTCTGGAAATGGGCTGGAATCTGTAGTGTAGACCGGAGTCTCCGGTCTGACTTTTCTCCAACGGTCAGAAAATGGTTCAGTGGAGTGAAGGGCTATAAATAGAGGACCTTATCCCCTTCCTCCAGCTGCTCGACCCACTGAAGAACCCCATCCCCATTTGAGCCACCAAATCAACAAGATCTCTTCATCCAACCATCCAAAGTCATTGATCATTGGAGAATCGAAGGAGGATGCCTTGATCTATAGCTTCACCAAGAGAGAACTTCATTTCCCCCTCATTCACTTGAGGGCCTCCATGCTCTAGTGTTTCTTTGGAAACCCTAGCTTTTGATTTGGTTCTTACAAGCTTGTCTTTGATTGTTTGACAGCTTGCTTGTATTTGGAAGCCTCCAATTAAGTTGTGGATGTGTGCCCCGAACTCGTTGTAAAGGTGTCGGCTTCCACCTCGAAGGTTGTCGTATAGTGGAAGAGGTGAATCGAGCCCATTAGGGTGAGGTCCATCGGAGAACAAGGGAGGCCTCTCATGGCGTTGGTGGTTTGAAACCACCCCTCTCCAAACGTAGATGTACTTCCCCTCAAAATTTTGGAATTACTATGTGGCCTAGTAATATTTACTCATTAGAAAATAATTGTCTAGTATTTTTAAAATATGAATAGTTCAACATTTACAAATATAAAAGCAAAAACACATGTACACAATTGCAGTAGACAACAAATTTATTCCAAAAACACGAATCATGTATATGATTATTGTTCCAAAAAACCATATGTATCATGTATAGTTTCGTCGACTTGATGCACGCGCACACACATCACACCCAAAAAAAGTCACTTCTTGTGATGTTGATTCTGAACGAGCTAGCGTCGTCTCGTCACGGCGATCTTCTTGCCCTTCTTCGTCGCGGTTGAATAATTTAGCCCGGGAACATGAGGATTTCTTCTCGTGTACGGACATCTTTTAGCGGGTAGGGTGGTCTTCCTTCTTCCTGATGCAGCACTAGGCCTATTGAAGTACTTCTCGAATTCCTCTTCTATCTTCGGATCGCCGTACTTTTCAAAGTCTTGCTTGGTGGCCGCTCCCTCCATTCTGATGATGCTCCTTTTTCCCCTCCTGATAACAACGCGGCTAGGCCTTACAGGGTCGGTAATGTAGAAGCATTGATACACCTGGCAAGCCAGTACCCATGGCTCATTTTTTGCCTGGACGTTCATGCCAGACGCCTTCGATGATTTGGCTTTCGGATATAACCACCGTGGTGAAATACTGGCCTTCTTTTTCGACGCTCTTCGCCCATCTGACCCGGAACATCGGTATCTTGTCTCCATAGTAGTCGAGTTCCCAAATCTCCTCGATCCTACCGAAGAATCTCTCCTTAACAGCGGATTCCGCGTCCGCATAGGATAGCATCATGACTCCTGAGTTCTGATATTCGCTATTCTTATCCTTTTCCTCGGTGTAGAATGTGTAACCATTGATGTCGTACGCCTGATAGGTCCTCATGTTCATCCCGGGGCCTTGTGATAAGGTGAATATGAGTTTTTCCTCATCTGTAGAAGGCATCTTACCATGATGAAGTTGGGGTATCTCTTTCTTGAACCAACACATGAAGCTGGAGTTGTGCTCTCTAGTCACATCTCCCTTTGTCCATCGTCGTCCTGTGTCCCTGAACATCTTCTCAATTAAGCTTTTGTGCTCTAACATCCATGGTTTGACCAACTCTATGTGTTGTAGAGCGACTCGGTGTGCCCTATCAACGTCTGTTTGTCGACCAGTGAAGACGATATGCATTGGGGTGTGGCCCTCGCGGTGACCACATCCATCGAGCCTCTCGAGGTGCCTCCTGATTGGCAGACCAACCGGGTCGTCGTCCTCATTTCGTAGATAATTCTAGCAGAACGATATGGACTCGTACGTCAGGAAGCCCATGGCTATGCTTCCATCTGGACGGTTCCTGTTGCGAATGAATCCTTTGAGAATGTCATTCAGACTTTCAAACAACATCATGTTGTGTAGGAATAGCGGCCCGAGGTGGATGATATCATCCACGAGGTGGACCAGCAAATGCACCATGATGTCATGAAATACGGAGGGGAAGTAAATATCGAGCTCGCATAGTATCACGATGATCTTTTCTTGTAGCCTGTCGAGCTGCTTCACACCGATCGACTTCCTAGAGATGACATCGAAAAAGTTGCAGAGGCCAAACAACATCTCATGTACGTGCTCATCCATTATCCCTTAGATCGCAACCGGAAGTATCTGCGTCATCAACACGTGGCAGTCATGAGATTTCATCCCAGAGAACCTCTTCTTTGTTTTGTCCAGATATCGGGATATCTTCCCTTCGTAACCGACATGAAGTTTGGTTCTGATGAGGATGTTGAAAAACTACTAGAGCTCCTCCCCACTCATAGTGAAGCAAGAAGGGGGGCAGTAGTAGTCGTTCCTCTTAACCCTTTTGCGACGACCTTGAGTCTCTTGCGTCTGAGCATCATCCTCATCGTCATCATCATCTAGGCATCCTCCATGAAGTTCTTCCTTGATGCCCAGCTTGATCAGGTCGTTTCTTGCCTTTGGCCCGTCTTTGGTCCTCTCTGGAATGTTGACAATCGTGTCAATCAGACTCTCGCACACGTTCTTCGTGATGTGCATGAGGTCAAGGCTATGTGGCGTGTGGAGGTATTTCCAGTACGGCAGGTCCTAGAAAATAGACCTCGCTTTCTATACACCCAACAACGGCTTTGTCCTCGGACGCTTCTTTCCCGACGCAAGGCACTCTTTCCATTTTTCCAGCAAGTCATTGATATCCTCGCCGCTCCTCCTAGGTGGAGCTGTTTCGAGCTTGTTCTCACCATTGAACATATCTCCGTGTTTTCTCCATGGGTGATCCGCGACAAGCCACTTCCGAATCCTTGGGAATACGGTTTTCAAAGACCCGGGATCCTTCAGTAGCTGCATATGCGGGGTTTTCTCCACACACCTGACACATGCACCGTGTCCGTGGTTCACCTAGCACGATACATATGCCAGACCCGGATAGTCCTGCACCGTCATGAGCAACGCGGCTCTCAGAGGGAAATATTCTCATGTGTAGGCGTCCCACGTATGGGCTAGTGTCTCCCATAGCGTGGCTAATTCCTCTTTCAACAACCCTAGACACAGATGCATATCGATACCTAGTTGTTTTGGCCCCTGAATAAGAACTCATGTGTACGTACCTTTGCTTCGTGCATAGCCAGGGGGAGGTTGTACGACCATACAAACACGGGTTAGGTGCTATGTGTGCTACTCTGGTTGCCAAAGGGATTGAGTCCATCAGTGCTCATGCCTAGCCTAACGTTCTTGACATCGTCCTCGAACTCCTATTCGAACTCCATGTCCAATGCATGCCACTAGCTAGCGTCTGTAGGGTGTGTCAGGATCTTTCCCTTCTTCGGATCATCTTCGGCCTTCTCCCTTTCTGCATGCCATTGTATGAGCTTTGCTTTCTTAGAGTCTACGAAATACCGCTGCAGTCGGGGAGTGATAGGAAAGTAGCATACCACTTTTTGAGTAACTTTCTTGTTCCCTCTCTTGTATCGTGCATGGCCGCACATGTGGTTCCATCCTTGTACTCGCCCCAATAAAGTGTGCACTCATTGATGCATGCATGGTATTTGACGTGTTGTAGATCGAGAGGGCACACGACTTTCTTGGCCTCCTCGATACCTCTTGTCAATGTGTTCCCCTCAGGAAGTATATCGTGCCAGAATTCCATGATATGGTTGAAGCTCACGTTGGTCCAATTGTGTTGCACCTTCATCTCCAGAGCCTTGAGGGTTACATTTAGGCGTGTATGCTCGGATCAGCACCCATGATACAACGGAGTAATTCTGTCTTTATACATTTGCACCAGCTTGGCTTTCTCTCTAGCAGCAGCTTTGGCGTTGCTCGTCTTCTTGCGGAGAAGTTCTTGGACATGAGGGTCCCATAAAGCTGAAGTTAGCGGTGTCTACGTATCCACATCTTCTCCACCACCATCGGATCCGGCATCTCCTTCATGATGATCATGTCTACTAGCATCTCCTTCATGATAATCATGCTCGACATCTCCTTCATCATAATCATGTTCGGCGTCTTCGTGAGCACCATTTCTTGCCGGCGCCCCATTGTTGTCGTCCTCGTCAATGTAGTCGAGCATGAAACCACCCATGATCAAGTTCTTCTCCAATATCCCGGAATCAGGTTTGATTAGGGTCCTGAGTTTGCATCTCTTATAAGGACATCTTATCTCGGTCATGTTGTTCTGAATCATGAAGGTCGTCGCGTGTGCCTTGTATCTAGCCACCATAGCTTCGCTCATGTGGAGCACCATGGTTGCCTGCGAGATATATGGATCAAAAGAGAATATTTAGAACCACACCCATGCAAAAATTTGGCATGACCTTCCATATAAATAGGACATATGGGTAGTGCAAAATTTTGCAAAAACAGAAATAAATCAACATTTCCGCAAACATTCATGCACCACACACCGGCACTGTACCTGCACAACACAAAGCATAAACAAGAACACAAGCATATATCCATGTAAACATCTCTCCAGCAATGATGAAAAAACCTCACATACAAGCCAACATCATACATATACCACCAACATTGATCGTCGTCCACACACAAAACAACCACAAGTTACACCGATACAAGCGAGGCCGCGCGAGAGAGCATGTGGTGTGGTTGTTATATGTGGCGCACGACTTTCTTGGCCGCGTAAACTTGATATGGAGACAAGAGATGTGGAGGCGTAGGAGAGAAAATGTGTGTGCGCTTACTTTATATAGATCTACACGGTGGCTGAGGAAGTCCCTTTATAGATCCATCCAACCCAAAGAGCTTTGGCAACCTAAAATGGAAAAATTATTGGAGAAAATGGGGTAGAGAGGAGGAGCAACCCGAGCTAACTCTAGATCTAAGAAATGGTGGTGCTTACACTAGTGGAGGAAGGTAGGGGAAGTGCCACCTTTTATGTGGCTGGCACGACATACCTGTGGCGCACCAAAATACCGTGCTCCACAAATATTTTGGTCAGTGGTGCACCTGCCGGCCGTGCGCCACGAGTAACTCGCCACCTTTTTCGGATGCCTGGGCCCACTGATACGTTGCAAATGTATCTATAATTTTTGATGTTCCATGCTTGTTTTATATCTACTTTCTTATGTTTTGTCCACACTTTAGAGTATTTTTATACACTTTCTTGGACTAACCTATTAACAAGATGCCATAGTGCCAGTTGCCTGTTTTCTTCTGTTTTGGGTTCCAGAAAGTCAGAAAATCAATATTCTCGGAATTGGACCAGACAAAAGCCAAAGTCGATATTTTACCGGAAGACTCACGGAGCCAGAAGACGAGACAGAGAGGGGCCACAGGGCGGCCACACCATGTGGTGGCGCGGGCTACCCCTGGCCACGCCACCAGGTGGTGTGGGCCCCCTGGCCGCCCACCGACCTTGCCTCTTCGCCTATAAGATGCCTCCCGATGCAAAAACCCTAGATTGTCAAGCCTCCAGCCATGAAAAGTTCCATAGCGCCGCCGCCACCGAAGGGGAGATTCGGGGGACAGAAAGTCTCTGTTCCGGCACCCTGCCGGGACGGGGAAGTGCCCCCGGAGCCATCTCCATCGATCTCCATCACCATTGCTGATTCCCATGATGATGAGGGAGTAGTTCTCTCTCAAGGCTAAGGGTTCTACCGGTAGCTATGTGTTCATCTCTCTTTATGCATGATCATATTGTGATCATGAGCTTTGTAATCAAGTAGATCTACCTTTCTACTCAAGTGCTTTAATAGATCTCTGCTCTCCCCATGTGTGTGAAAGTGACAGCATGCACACCATGGTGGCACTTAGGCTAGAGATTACAAATACTTGTTATGAGTTATATTTGGAGTTGGATGTTTCTATGAAATTGTGGTGTTTGTTGGAACCATCTAGTGCTCAAGGTGACAATGTGGGGTTATCTAGATAGGGAAGGTGAACTTTGAGGTGTGCTGTTATAGCCCTACCATGGATTAGAGTGTCCAATCGGATAGTAGTTAAGAGTAGTATCATAAAGAGAAGATATTTATATGAGAGTGTTCACTAGTGAAAGTATGATCCCTAGGCCTTGCTTCTAAAGCATTGAAACACCGTTTGCAACTAGATCCGTTACATGTTTGCTTGCTGCCATCTTTATTTCAGTTTGACTTTAGTCTCTTCCACGCCATCAATCTATTTTCTGGCACCGTTGTCTTATATCCATACCACTTGTATTTCACTATATCTTCGCCGAAATAGTGCACCTATACACCTGGCAAGTGTATTGGGTGAGTTGGGGACACAAGAGACTTCTTGTATCTTGATTGCAGGGTTGCTTGAGAGGGATACCTTTGACCACTTCCTCCCTGAGTTCGATAAACCTTGGGTGATCCACTTAAGGGAAACTTGTTGTTGTTCTACAAACCTCTGCACTTGGAGGCCCAACAACTGTCTACAAGAATGGAAGTGCATAGACATCAAGCTATTTTCTGGCGCCGTTGCCGGGGATTGAAGAAGAAGAAGCTCCCATGTCAACCACGCGCCAGCAAGTATTTTCTGGCGCCGTTGCCAGGGAGGTAAGGTAAAAGGTACTCACATCCTTCGGTGTGAGTGCTTGAAGTTATTTCCTTTAGATTCTGCAATTTTGTCTTTTTGTTTCTTGTTTTCACTACTTAGGCTTAATGGAAAACAACAACAAAATTAGAGAACTTTATAGTATTTATCTTGAGTTAGGACATGAAGTGTTTGAAGAGAAAATTATAAAACCTATGGAACTTTATTTGCATGCTAATAGAAATGTTGTTAGTATGAATTCTTTGGACACCATTATTGCTAATGCTATGGAAAAGTCTAAGCTTGGGGAAGCTAGTTTTTATGAAAATGATCTTTTTAGTTCCCCAGCTTTGAAGATAGCTATTCTATTGCTTATGATGATACCAAACCTCCAATATATGATGATTACAAGGATGAATATGATATTTTAAGTCCACCTACTATTGAGGAGAAAATTAATGATTACAATATGCCTCCTATATTTGATGATTATGGTGATGATAATAATAATGATAGCTATTTTGTTGGATTTGCTCACACCAAAATTAATAAGAATGACTATGTTTATGTGGGGAGTATTAATTCTTTTATGCATGTGGCTCATGATAAGAATATTTCATGTGATTGTTATATTGTTAATTTTATTCATGATCCTACTAAAAGTTATTATGAGAGAGGGAAACATGGTTTTATGTATCTGATGTCTACGCACTTCTATTCTTGTAGATAGTTGTTGGGCCTCCAAGTACAGAGGTTTGTAGAACAGCAGCAAGTTTTCCCTTAAGTGGATCACCTAAGGTTTATCGAACTCAGGGAGGAAGTGGTCAAAGGTATCCCCTCTCAAGCAACCCTGCAATCAAGATACAAGAAGTCCCTTGTGTCCCCAACACACCCAATACACTTGTCAGGTGTATAGGTGCACTAGTTCGGCGAAGAGATAGTAAAATACAAGTGGTATGGATATAAGACAATGGTGCTAGAAAATAGCTTGATGGCGTGGAAAAGACTAAAGTAAAACTGAAATAAAGATGGAAGCAAGCAAACATGTAACAGATCTAATAGCAAAAGGCGTTTTAGTGCTTAGAAACAAGGCCTAGGGATCATACTTTCACTAGTGAACACTCTCAAATAAATATATTATTTTTTATGATACTACTCTTAACTACTCTCTGGTTGGACACTCTAATCCATGGTAGGGCTATAACAGCACACCTCAAAGTTCATCTTTCCCATCTAGAAACCCCACACTGTCACTTTGAGTACTAGACGAGTCCAACAAACACCACAATTTCATAAAGACATCCAACTCCAAATATAACTCATAACAAGTATTTGTAATCTCTAGCCTAAGTGCCACCATGGTGTGCACGCTGTCACTTTCACACACATGGGGAGAGCAGAGATCTATTAAAGCACTTGAGTAGCAAGGTAGATCTATAGATTACAAGCTCATAATCTCAACATGATCATGCATAGAGAGAGATGAACACATAGCTACCGGTAGAACCCTTAGCCTTGAGAGAAAACTACTCCCTCCTCATCATGGGAATCAGCAATGGCGATGGAGATGGTGGTGGAGATCGATGGAGATGGCTCCGGGGGCATTTCCCCATCCCGGCAGGGTGCCGGAACAGAGACTTTCTGTCCCCCGAATCTCCCCTTCGGTGGCGGTGGTGCTGCAGAACTTTTCATGGATTTCTGATTGACGATTTAGGGTTTTTGCCTCGGGAGGAATATATAGGCGAAAGAGGCAAGGTCGGTGGCCGGCCAGGGGGCCCACACCATGCCCTGGCACGACCTAGGGGTACCCGCGCCTAGGGGTGTGGCCAGGCCCTGGCCCTCCTCCATCTTGTATTCTGGCTCCGGGAGTCTTCCGGTAAAATAGGAAGTTTGTCTTTTGTCCCGTCCAATTCCGAGAATATTCATTTTCTGACTTCCTGGAACCAAAAACAGCAGAAAACAGGCAACTGGCACTGTGGCATCTTGTTAATAGGTTAGTACAAGAAATCATATGAAAAGTACTCCAAAGTGTGGATAAAACATAAGAAAGTAGATAAAACCAAGCATGGAACATCAAAAATTATGGATACGTTAGCAACATATCAATATCTCAACAATATTAAGTTTCTCCTCTTTATGTTGAAAATTTTAAAGTTGCACTTGTTTTGCTTTCCTATGCTTGTTGCTTTGTGCTTTCATGACTTGTTTCTTTACATATTATTTTTCATAGAAAGTGGGTAAGACTTAAATGTGTTTTGAATTTTATTCTTGATACTCTCTTTTACTTCAATTCATATTTCTTATGTGAGCATCTTCTCAAACTATCAAGCCTAACTTAAAGGAGTTAAAAAAGTACTTATTGGGAGATAACCCATAAGTTTTAGATGAGTCTTGGAAGTTATTACCTTTGTAATTTCCGCTCCTTATCCTTTTTATTTGCTTTTTGTGCCAAGAGTAACCTCTAATGAGAGAGAAGTAATGCTTGAGAAAGTTGTTGTCCCGAAACAGATTTTTGTGCTTCACCGTAAAAATTTGTGTAAAATCTCTATATGTCGTTTTGAGGCATGCATTTTTGTGCTTCTGACCCAGGTTGTTATCTAACTTTCGTTAGTTCAACACTTTTTGATTTGAGCAACAGAAGGTCTTCAAAAAAATTGGTTTTTACCTGCTGGTCTGTTTTGACAGATTTCTGCCATTATTTGCATTTGCTTCTTGTTGGTTCCTTTTTGAGTTCTCTTTGGGGAATTGAGCTTTTTGAGGGAAGTGATACAGTAGCTTGTGTTTTAATGGAAGTTTTATTGGTGTTTAAACTGAACCTAAAGACTTATTATCTTGAGTGCACTAATGTTGCTAATAAAGATTGTGTGAAGTTTTGTATGAAGGAAAAATTTCAGGTGTATGGAGAGAATGATGTAATGAGATGAAGAATGGACTAAAGCTCAAGCTTGGGGATGCCACTCCGTGTCACCCCAAGAAATATCCAAGAAGTACAAGCTTCAAAGCTTGGGGATGCCTAAGGAATCCCCTTCTTCATCAATAAAAATTCCAGGTTTCTTCCAAACACTTCATTTTTATTGTTTCATGCATAGTTGTGTTGTTCTTGGAGCGTCTTTGTTTTTTGTTTTTGTTTGCTTGGTTTTCTTAGTTTTCTGAATAAATTGGTTGGACCCCCTCTTTCATGCATTGGTTTTCAAATAGTTTGGTTTGGATTGGAAAAGAGTAGGAAAAGTTCATGCTTAAGTGGTAAAAAGGAGCTTGTTTTTTACTGTGGCCTATGCTTTGTCATGTCATGCTTGGTATTGTTTTGGCTTTACGCTTAGTGATTTTTGTTGTAGCATGACTTGTTCCAAACAATTGAGATTGCTTAATGTGCCTTGAAAGAATCATGCGTTGTTTTAGCATATTAAAGCATAGTATTGTGGTATTCTCCTTTGATGCTTTATTTGGGTTGACTTGGCGCATGCTCACACCATGTTATGACTATCCCAAGTCACCATAGCCTTTATGATCCTTTAGTTTTCAACTTATAGTATCACTTTATGCTTTGATCAATGATGTTTTGTCGCTCTGCATGATTATGGCCATTATTGCTCTCTTAGTTTGTCGCTCCCAGTCTTTTGCTAGCCTTCACAACCAAGTATGAGTTCCACTCATGCATCCAACTCTCTAAACCAAGTTATTCCAAAGAGTCCACCATACCTACCTACTAGCATATGCTATTCCAAGTATATTCATGTTTTTATCTACCTTTCGAATTAAACTTGTTATGTGAAAATTAGTGATTAAAGCTCTCACGAACTTGATGGCACACTTTACTTTACTTGCCCTTAATAAACTTGAACCATTGTGTCGTCTATGTTGTATATGCTTACACTTATTTGTTGGGAATTAGCAGAACCATGCTGTCATAGGGAACACTTTCAACATTGCACTTGTACTTTGTACCTAGTTGATATCATGCTCTTTTGTCTATGGATGTCGTCGGTGTGAAATGAAAGGGGAGCTTGTAAGTCCATGGAGTTATGTATGTGTGTTAGAGAAACGCATGGCCGCTGGTCTAATCCATGCTGTCATGGTGGAAACCTGCAACGTAACCATAATGAGCTGTCTATGAAGCATTCTTCTTATAAACAAAGAGTCAGATATTGAGAAAAAAGAGAAAAAGAAAAAAAAGAGATATGAGAAAAGAGGAAAGAGAGGAAAAAACACCATTTTCCCATGGTAAATAAGAAGATTGTTAAGATGCTCGTTGTCTGCTTGCCTTGTCATTTTGATATGGGGATTCTTCCATATCATCGGGCAAGGGGTACCCCGTTGGCGGTTCTCTATGATACACATGTACTTACGATGACATGAACTTACCGGTGACTAAACTTGAGTAGCATGAGGAGCGACCCTCGTATTCAAGGGACATGAGATTTCCAACTTATACTTCGTCAAGCATATACACCATAGTTTGTTCACTTTAACCTTAATCACTCCAAGATGCTTATGATAGGGGCAATGAGAGCTGAAAGCTAATAAGTACCATAATTTTTAGAAGCTCTTTATGAGACTTGAATCCCTACTTCCTTCTATGAAGGCCTTTCTTCCACTTATATATTGAGTCTCCACCTTCTATCTTTATGCACTTACTTTGAGAGCATAGTGGCCATTCTTAGTTCTATGTGCATTGTACCAAGACTTGTTGATTGATGCATAGTTTTGATATTGCTTATTTTAAACTATTTGTATCTAGTCACTCTTATGAACTTTGAAGGTGTCCTATGCATTTATGTTTGCTACTCTATGAGGGACAAGCTGAATGCCACTATGCTATATTTTCTTTATGTGAAACAAACAAACGTCTTGCAAAGCATTGCTATTCATGAATCTTTTGTTTATGCCTTTTCATGTTGCAACTTAGTTGCTTTGTCTTATTGCTAGAATTTTTTCTTTCATGTTTTGATTGAAGTACTATGATCCCAGCTATCAATGCAAATACTTTGATCAAGTTTATGATGGTGCATGTCACCTCAAAAATTATTCTTTCTTTTTATCACTTACCTAGTCGAGGACGAGCATGAGTTAAGCTTGGGGATGTTGATACGTTGCAAACGTATCTATAATTTTTTATGTTCCATGCTTGTTTTATATCTACTTTCTTATGTTTTGTCCACACTTTGGAGTATTTCTATACACTTTCTTGGACTAACCTATTAACAAGATGCCATAGTTCCAGTTGCCTGTTTTCTTCTGTTTTTGGTTCCAGAAAAGTCAGAAAATCAATATTCTCATAATTGGACCGAACAAAAGCCAAAGTCGA
Organism: Avena sativa; assembly: GCA_916181665.1. Classification (NCBI taxonomy): domain Eukaryota; kingdom Viridiplantae; phylum Streptophyta; class Magnoliopsida; order Poales; family Poaceae; genus Avena; species Avena sativa. Next base: position 253,762,627 of record OV702287.1, read on the forward strand.
TATTTTACCGGAAGACTCACGGAGCCAGAAGACGAGACAGAGAGGGGCCACAGGGCGGCCACACCATGTGGTGGTGCGGGCTACCATGGCCGCACCACCAGGTGGTGTGGGCCCCCTGGCCGCCCACCGACTTTGCCTCTTCGCCTATAAGATGCCTCCCGATGCAAAAAACCCTAGATCGTCAAGCCTCCAGCGACGAAAAGTTCCACAACGCCGCTGCCACTAAAGGGGAAATTCGGGGGATAGAAAGTATCTGTTCTGGCACCCTGCCGGGACGGAGAAGTGGCCCCGGAGCCATCTCCATCGATCTCCACCACCATCTCCATCACCATTGCTGATTCCCATGATGATGAGGGAGTAGTTCTCTCTCGAGGCTAAGGGTTCTACCGGTAGCTATGTGTTCATCTCTCTCTATGCATGATCATATTGTGATCATGAGCTTTGTAATCAAGTAGATCTACCTTGCTACTCAAGTGCTTTAATAGATCTCTGCTCTCCCCATGTGTGTGAAAGTGACAGCGTGCACACCATGGTGGCACTTAGGTTAGAGATTACAAATACTTGTTATGAGTTATATTTGGAGTTGGATGTTTCTGTGAAATTGTGGTGTTTGTTGGAACCATCTAGTGCTGAAGGTGACAGTGTGGGGTTATCTAGATGGGGAAGGCGAACTTTGAGGTGTGCTGTTATAGCCCTACCATGGATTAGAGTGTCCAACCGAAGAGTAGTTAAGAGTAGTATCATAAAGAGAAGATATTTATATGAGAGTGTTCACTAGTGAAAGTATGATCCCTAGGCCTTATTTCTAAAGCATTGAAACACTGTTTGCAACTAGATCTGTTACATGTTTGCTTGCTGCCATCTCTATTTCAGTTTGTCTTTAGTCTCTTCCACACCATCAAGCTATTTTCTAACACCATTGTCTTATATCCATACCACTTGTATTTCACTATCTCTTCGCCGAACTAGTGCACCTATACACCTGATAAGTGTATTGGGTGAGTTGGGGACACAAGAGACTTCTTGTATCTTAATTGCATGGTTGCTTGAGAGGGATACCTTTGACCACTTCCTCCCTGAGTTCGATAAACCTTGGGTAATCCACTTAAGGGAAACTTGCTACTGTTCTACAAACCTCTGCACTTGGAGGCCCAACAACCGTCTACAAGAATAGAAGTGCGTATACATCACCCACCTATTCTCGTGGCGAACCAAAAGGCCGTGCGCCACTGATGTGGTTATTATAAGTGGCGCACGCGTATTTCGTGCGCCACAAATATGCATGCAATGGATGGGGTTGACCACCAGCTGTGGGGCCCACGTATGCGTTGAACACCAATATAGCCATGCACCATAGTTATGTGTGTAGGTCAGTGGCACATATTTTCGTTGTGCGCCACGAATCGATATCCGCGGGGCACCCTTTCGCTGTGCGCCACTGATATGATCCCTGTGGATAAACCTTTTCCTACTAGTGGGGGGCAATGCCACGCCCACGACCTCCATGAGCACCACCACGACCTCCATGGCCATCACCACAACCATTGCCAACCATAGGGACAATGACCATATTACCATCATTGATGTTGGCATCATCATCCTCAACATGTGGGTGTTGTTGTTGCTCCACTAGCAGCCTCAGACCATTCACAGACTCTGTCAAAGCTTGTATACTTGTTTGAATTGTAGTGACCCGTGTTTGGATTTCAGTGACTGTTGTGGCAGTATCTTCCACCTGTATCTGTGTGGACTGAGCATCTTTCACAATTCTATCTGTTGTGCGAGTAACGAGCCCTTATAAATGATCTCATAATTCTTCATAGTCTCGTTAGGTAACGGTGGTATCATCATCCTTTTTCTGCATCACATGAACATCACTAGAAGACATGATTAGTAGGTTAGTGCACAAAATAAAAAATCTTTTGGTGGCTCCTTCATAACTCACTCACAATCGCAAGAAAAGGAAATCTTACCATTTCAAAGTGAATTAGTAAAGCTTACCAACTTGGATAAACGACACATGCACATATGTTGGAGTATGTAGTGGAGCTATAGATATGGTTACCTAACTACACCAAAGCAAGTCCTAGTGCTGATCGTGTAACAAACACCCAAGGAAACACACACAGTGGAGATAAACATGGCAAATCAACTTATGGATAGGAATATGCAATGTACAAGAGATACGCTAGTAATAGCTCAAAATAAATAGACACAATATTTCTCAATCTAAAAGTTCTATTAGAAACTAGGCCTCCAATCAAGCTTTGATATATCTCTTTTGTCACTTTGTATCTTTTTTCCTATTTTTTATACTTTTTTTTATTTTTCAACTATATGACATAATGTAGTATTGAAAAAAATTTGTAGCACAATGTGCCGGATACTCCAGTATGCGTGAGCCGGATATTTCGGGGCCGCTGGATAGTCCAGGGTGTTTTGGCCGGATTGTCCGGTCTGTCTTGGCCAAAACTTTTGCACTTCAAAACCCTCAGGAGCAGCCTGTTCAGAGCAAAGCAACTAGTCTTGTAGGTACGTTCCTAGGCACAACTGTTGTAGAAAGGCTGTAGCTAAGCTAAACACAAAGGTACGCTATATGGATTCGGATAAGTAGATATAAACTAGTGGAAAACGATGAGGAACGACTCGAAAACGAAGAACAAATGATAATAACAAAGAAGACCTAGACACCACGACTTGTACTGGCAGAGATCGGATCAAAGACACAACAACAACCAACAACTAAGACTCAACTCTGATGCATTCTAGGCTATGGCAACGACTAACCCTAATCTTTTTGTATGGCTTTTTCTGTATAGGACGAAAAACACTAAACTATGAATGGATTTGTGGATGCTTACCGAGAAAATGCCGGAATCTGATACCAAGATGATATGGGGTGGTTCGATCTTCTCAGTAAGCGAGGTGGATATATGAAGATAGTGGGTGGATATAACTTGTATGCCACTCACGAACCTCTCGATCGACCCCTGATGCCAATGCAACAACTCTCAAACCTTCTAGATATTCACAACTTCACACACTTGTACATGTAGTCACTGACCACGAAGCGGTATTACAATCTTCTAATTCCCAATGGAACATCAGATCACACAAAACTTGTAATTGATTAAATCCCAATGGATCAACTAATCACACTTGATTGATAGTAGCAAATACACCAGATTGGTGTAGGAGTTCAATTGATTGCAAGTAGCAACTCAACGGATCTAGAGTTTACTTTAAACGTGGTCTAAACTGAGCTAAAGGGCATCCCAAGGCTTATATGGGCGGCTGGGACGGCCAAAAACTAAAACAAAAACGTGTCTGACTCAAACTGATACAAGCCGATTTGGAACATATCCGTCGGTGGCCGGACATTCCGGTCCGTATGGGCTGGACATTCCGGTCGGGCCGGACACTCTGGGTGTGGCACACCGGATAATCCGGTCCGACGAAAACCTTCAGAGTTTCCGGGTAGTGTCCAGGTGGCTTCCGATCTGGGTCTCTGACTGGCAGCCACCTTGTCGCGTCTCGGAGCATGCCAGATTGTCCCATGGTTGTGCGCCGAACACTCTGGTCTTCTGGGATTTCTTCACGGCCTTCTTGATGATCTTCTCCTCGTCCCGTGCTCCTGCCTCCCGCTCCTTTCTCGCGCATCCTTGGATGATCATCACATCAGGCTCCTCTTGTAGTAGCCCTTTTTGGATCAGCTCGGTGGAGATGCCTTATACGGGCTCCGGCCGATTCCGACCTGGGCCCCACTTGGAGCAGGCAAATAAACAAACCATCGTGGATGCCCTCCTCTCCAAGAAAGGTCCGGGCCACCAGCGTCCAACGTGGACAACAAATATCGAAAAAACAGAGGAAATTACACATAACACCATTTTTTAGGGCCTTTGTTGCACCAAACCACAACTCTAACTTTTTTTTTTCACAAAACATCAATATTTCGGGTAATCGGTTACACAAAACACAAAAGTCATTCCTATTTGACGGATACTTAGCTACTTGGGCCCACAGGCAGAAACAGGCAGAAGCATCCACTTTCGAACACAGAGAGAACCGGTGACGGCGCACCGCCCCTGGCCTACCGCCCCTGGCCTTCGTCTTCCCGGTTGTTCGTCTGCACGGATAGAGTCTCAAAGCTGAACATCATCCAGACACAAAGCTAACTAGCAAGCACGTACCTGAAATTGCACTCTCTAGCCACGGTGTAAGTTCCGATGTACCAAATTAATTAGCTATTTGCACTATCTGATCATGGTATAAGTCGCATTTGCTCTCTCGCTCTGCGCTGTTCTATTCTGGTCGGGTGCGAATTGCGATCTGATGCACCTGCCTGTGGGGCTAAGTAGCTAATTATCTGTCAAATAGATTAATGACTTGATTTGTGTTTTGTGCAACTGATTACCTTGGTGTTTTGTAAAAAAAAAGCTGAAGTTGTGGTTTGGTGCAACAAAGGCCCCATCGAATGGTGTTCCGTGCAATTTCCTAGAAAAAACAGGGGAAGCAAAAGCAGCAATCGCCACCGACCCGACCCGACGCGCATCTCAGTTTCATCTATCCCGCCGCCGTCGACTCCGCCGCCGCCTCTGCCGCGCCTTCCCTTGGCCGAGCGGATCGCGCCTCCGGTTTCGAGTCTCCTCTCCACTCCACTCCTAGGGTTGGTGCCCCCCTCTCCGGGGATTCGGTCTGGTTCGCCCCCGTACGCGCGCGCCGCGCACGTCCTGTGGGGGGGTTCTCTTGGGGTTTTGGCCGCGCGTGGCATGATTCCTGCCGGATTGGCGCGGTGAAACCCGATGCTGCGGCTACAGTCGATCGGCGAGAGGTGCGATTCTTCCTCTTTCTCGTATTTTCCCACTATGCTGGTGTGGTTTTCGTAGCGGGGAAGGTGGATCGACATGTTTTGCTTTCCAGATTGGAAGAAATACGGCTTTGCTTAATTTTAATTTAGGACTAGCCCTCTATTTCTAGTTTTTAAAGTAAAGCAACACATAGCTTGGTGATGAAACTGTTGATTAGAGACGTAATGAAAGAGATGTAAGGAACCGGGTCGTTTTTTTGCGGGTGAGGAACCGGGTCGTTGCATAGCTGACTGCACCAAATCTGTTTTTTGAGTCAGGCAAATCTCAACGATCAGAAATAGAAAACTGGGGGAAAATGCTCATGTGAAACTACCGCAACGACCAGGGAATTCCAGCTACCAAAAAGTGAAAGCCTGAGAAATTAGTGATTCTAACATGAAAAATCATAGCTTGATTTATGAGGAGGAAAAGGAGGAGTTGGATGAAAAGGAGGAGTTGGATGAAAAGGAGGATCCGTGCTCTTATGAGTTATATTATATTCAGCAGAGATGTGTACGTAAAATCGAATTTGCAGAATATATTTTTTTATGGATCTGTGGAGAATTCAGTGAGCTAGAAGCTTTCTTCCAGGCGTAGTCTTTGGAATCGAAACGCAAAATTGCATCTTTCCTTTATTGGTTTTTGGACAGAAAATATTTTATGCTTCGTGTGGTGCTTGACGGGAAAATAGGGCCCAGTTCTATTGCATTTTTCATTTAATTGTGAAAGACGCTGAAACTTCATCTCCTTGTGCTATTGTCATATTTTCTATTTGATATCTGGTTGGTGTTCAGCTGTTTATTTGTGTACCATTTTGTACTTGGCATGACCTCATGAGAAAACCTAAACAGTGTATAGCAAGATTGGTTCTTGGAAAAGCATGGCTAAAATTGTGCTCGGGGTCCAACATTCAAGGAGGATAATATTTCCTCTTTGTTTAACAAGTGTCAAAATGAAATGCAACATTCGAATCTAGACAAATCCAAGTCAGTTATTTCTAGATGGAGGGAGTATTACTTATTGCATTTATTAGAGTTATTTTTTAATTCTTGGTCACCACGGAAGTGTTGCACGACATCATGTATGTGAGGTGCTTAAACATGCTTGAGCATAAGAGGAAGTTTAAGGGAAGTGAGTGAGGCGAGCATGTGCTGTGGAGGGGAGGCACCGAATCAAGGACATGAAGGTTGGGATTTTCTCAGCATCATGATGGAAACTGAAATCAAATGGCATTATGATGAAATATAACAACTAAAGGTAGATAAGAACTTTCTTTGTGGTTTCTTAACATATATGACCTCTATTTGTGTTTTCTTAACATATAATCCGTATTTCATATTCCGTAGCAACTGGTTCTAGATAAATTGCATATTTTTAACCAGGACGAATGGGGTAGCCTTTTCCTTGATTTATTGCCGTTAGAGGGTTGTTCTTTATATAGATGCCTACCGATAAAAAGGTAACTTATAGTGAATCTCATCGCTAATTTGCTTAATGCCCAAACCAAAAGATATCTTCCTAATTTAAAAGATACACTAGCTAATTAAGGATTGGTGATCTTATCCCATAACTGGGTGCTGATCTCCTTGCCATAGTAGTGCCATGTAATTGCACACACAACATCACAACCCAATGTGGGGCTTGTCCTCAAGTTGCCACATTTGGACTATGTAGCACCTGGTTGTCCATCACCTGCAGGAGTGGTGGTAACACGTCCATTGGATTCTGGAGCACACTACCCTCCGTACTTGAAGTGTTGGCTGCTCTGAAGTACCATTCTCTGCCAAAAATCGTAAGTGGTTCTCTTGAGACTGGAGCATGTTTTCTCGCCATCGCAGCTGTCCCTTCCGAGGCCTTGCTAGAACTACCTTGCCAGCATGGTGAAGGTGTCCAACGTGGACAGACGGCCACATGAAGCAGGGAGCCCATGCAGTGGATTGGAAATCGCTGTATACATGCTATAGCTGTGTACATGGTCTTTAGAGACACACGTTGCATGCATGCCTGCCTGTTGCAACATTGCAGGAACACATCACCTGGTTTGCCGTCTTGGACGAGGGCTTGCATAATTGGCAGCCGCAGCCACAAAGGCTCACATCGCAAAGTACTACTGCTCTGGTGTAGATCTCAAAAACAGGGGCCAAGGCTATCACTAATAGTGAGCTGCGCCACCTACGACGTTGACCGCGCCTCCGCTGTAGAGCACCTTGAAGGCTGTGCAATAACTGCTAAATCCCTCCACTCTTTCCAGACATGCAACTCGTCTTGAGCTGCTAGTTGTTGAAAGCGGCTGTAGGACACAAGCGGAAGAGCAGTGAGGTTGCCAGATAGATGCTACTGCAGGTTACAGAAGCATGACAGCTGATGTCGATGTCATCACCTATCGGGATAGCAACACTGAAACCAGTGACGCTGACTGTGATGTTGGTGCGTGAACCGAGGGCATCATGGCTAGCCTCAGATGTTGTTAAGGTCGTCAGAGAAGACAACACAATCGTGGCTTGACATGTGGGGCTTCCTCCTTTACTACCGCTAGCCTCCTTCAGTTCAGTGCTAGTGGAGTCATGGCACTAGGCGCATGAGCTTTGGTACTAAATGTCATGGTGCATGCCGTCCCTGCTAGTTGCTGCTGCTTCTATACACAGAAGATGTTCGCGGTTGCTGCACCTCGTCTGATTACTTCCACTCCTCTAAACCCTAATGCAGTAACCTCCCTGGGCCATATCGGCTGGCTTTAAACTCTCGGCCTAACATTCCTTTCTTTTCTTCCTTTTTCTCTCTTTCATATTCATCCTCCCAGCCCACCCAGCTGCTCTGGCCGTACAACATGCTTTAGTTGTTTGCCTAGTGCTTTACCTAGATATTGCCATAGTATATTTTCCTTGATAACTGAATAATGGGATTTTCTTACAAACTACCAAATATTAGCTTAGCATATATAACATATTTTGATTAACCAAAAAGTTATGATTCGTTGCTCGTGCAGGTCAACACCATTGCAAGTAATTAATACTTTGGGAAACTTTTTTAGAATTTGGTCTGTGTACTCGCTATATAGCTACCTAGCTAGTAGTGGGGATTCAATAGTTGGCTTTATCTTCAGTTGCCTTGTACCATCTTCAATCATCTTCTTAGTCTTACAAAAGCCTTGGAAAGGCCGGCCTCTGCCCAACTCACAGGTTTGTGTACATATTATTTTCCTTGAGATTATGTTGCCTGCTATTGTACCTGCTTTTCATTTATTTATTTCTGCATGGCTTATTTCAGGTTGTTCCTACGGTTATCAATGGAGGAATTCTGGCACTATACTTCGTGTTGTGGGGCAAAGGACTTCTTGCTTGTGGACCACTAGTGTAAGTGTACTATTCCTTGAACAAATTGATGTGTGTTGTACGTTGTAAGAATGTAAAAAAGAGTATCTGGTGCCTGGTGCAAACCATACACTTAACATAATTATGCAAGCCATACTTTGAGTTAATAAAATGAACTGCATTTGTTAGGTCTATGTCTTTGGAGACAATTGCTTTGCTTAGTTGCTGGTGTCCTATAGATCGAAGATATGGTAATCCCCGCCAAGTTTTGGATGGATAGCCGAGACAAAAGTTAGCATTATTGATTTGGAGGGGCTTGCGCTTGCCTCTCCTAAGAAATCATGAAATCTGGCAGAACTTGAGGATAGGGTAGCCTCTGACCCTGATCTAGGGTCGTAGGGGCGCTCAATGGGAGGCTAGGGCCTGTAGCCTCGGCACCCCGGAGCTGCTAGATGATACAAACGAGAAGTGGACCGGGACTTAGATCTATTTTTTGTTTATTTATTGCTTAATTTGGAATAACTAGTGGATTGCATCTGACTTGGAGGAAAAGAAGAACTCCTAACTGCCTAACTAATCTTAATCCTGTGGCCGCTGGATTGTTGGCACCACATAACATCTCCCTTGTCAAACAACTTGTCCGCAAGCTAGAATATAGGGTGACTGTGACAAAGCCTAGTTTGGCTTGGCAACTTGTTCATCACCAGAGTTAGGACCGATGTAGAGAGCAAAGAGCTGTTTGCGGCGATGCCCAACAGAGAACTTCTCGTCATAGTTGAAACAAAGACCTTGGCTTCGACGCATGTTCATCTCTACAGGATCCAGCTGCTTGAATGACTTTGACCTGATGGATGCTGCTGATACCAAGCTCTTTGAGGATGTTGCTGGTACCGTTGTAGTTGTAGTGATGAGGTCTAACCTCTAGGGATGGCCTGATCTTCATGGATTCAAGGGGAGGGTGATGAACACGATGAACAAGGCGAGTAAAATCAAGCCTACTCAACACACACACAACGCACATGATACACTCGGTTGTCTTCCACTAGCTTGATCCACTAGCTCAATAGAATCACCCGAGAGATACCGAGTGGTATAATCCCGGAGTGAGAGATCGAAATGCCCTTGGTAGAATCTTGAGGTAGGAGAAAGTAGGGCTTGGTAGAATCCCTAGGGGAGAGACCAATCACTACTAGAATCACACACCAAGAGAGACCAAAATCATAAGAAGGGCCTTGTACAACTCAAAGATATAATCAAAGGAGAGGTTTGTATTTCCCACTTGGGAAAAGAGTTTTGGGGTCCAAATTACAGAGTCAACGACCATTTTTGCAGGCAGGCAGGCACTTAAGATTGGAAGTTCGAGCTTCCTATGCGGTACTATCGGCTGGGGTGGACACCTCTTCCTTGAGAGTCGACGAGGTGGCGGTAGTACTGGCGGGTATGAGCGGAAGTACCGGAAGCCGATAGTGTCGGAAGCCGGTAGTATCAGTCTTCTACCGGCCCAAGTGTTACCCAAATTTAGAGAATGGCAGGAACCCGGGACTTGCAGGTGGCATTGGAGCGGCGGTGGGGCATGGTGGTACGGTCTAGGCCAGGCCCAGTGGCACGGCGTGAGCGGTACTACCGGGTAGAAGGGGTGGTAGTACCGGTCCTAATTATTCAGAGCTTCGTTTGTTTGGTTGCGTTTGCTATGTTCTCCTTGCCCCCCGTGAATGCACCAAATTGACAGCTCAATCTGTTGAGGTTGTTTTTCTTGGATACAGTGATGAGCACAAGGGTTATCAGTGTTGGGATCCCGTCGGCCGTCGGATGCGTATTTCCCGGGATGTGACTTTCGATGAGTCTCGTCCATTCTACCCACGTCCATCCGCCTCGACCTTTTCAGTAGAGTATATATCTTTCCTCACATTTCCCGATACACCTCCCTCTGTGCCTTGCCTTCCTACTCCTCCTCGTCCCAGTATTGCTGATCTGACACCGTCTTCTCCTACGATTCCTTCTCCTTCCCTGTTGCATGACTCTCCACCTTCATCACCAATGTCTTCCCCATCTCCGTCACCTCTGGTGATTCCTTCTCGTCCCACTTTTCCTTTTCACTATACTTGTCGCCCACGTGTGGTGGATGACTCTACTGACGTGCCATCTACTTCCGCTGTGCCTTCTCGGTCGACATATGTTCTTCGTCCTCGACCTTGCCCCCACCTAATCACTATTCCCTTGACCGTTCTGGTCTTTTTGCTGTCCTTGAGCTGACCTCTTATCGTGATGCTGTTGTTCATCCTGAATGGCAGCTTGCGATGGCGGAGGAAATTGTTGTGCTTGAGCGCACCGACACATGGGATTTGGTTCCTCTTTCTCCCCGTGTTCGTCCCATCACATGTAAGTGGGTCTATAAAATTAAGACTCGCTCTGATGGTTCTCTTGAGCGTTACAAAGCTCGTCTTGTCGTGGCTTTTAGCAGGAGCATGGTCGAGATTATGATGAGACTTTTGCTCCTGTGGCCCATATGACCACTGTTCGCACACTTCTTGCTGTGGCCTCTGCTCGCCACTGGTCTGTGTCTCAGCTTGATGTTAAGAATGCATTTCTTAATGGTGAGTTGCGTGAGGAGGTTTATATGCAGCCACCACCTGGGTATTCCGTTCCTGATGGCATGGTATGTCGTCTTCGTCGCTCTCTCTATGGCCTTAAGCAAGCCTTCCGCGCCTGGTTTAAGCGCTTCGCCTCTGTGGTGACTACTGCTGGTTTTTCATCTCGTGCTCATGATCCGGCATTGTTTGTCCATAATTCTGCTCGTGGTCGGGCTCTTCTTTTTCTATATGTTGATGACATGATCATCACTGGTGACGACTCTGAGTACATTGACTTTGTCAAGGCCCGTCTGAGTGAGCAGTTTCTTATGTCAGATCTTGGTCCTCTTCGCTACTTTCTTGGGATTGAGTTATCTTCTACCTATGATGGCTTTTTTATTTCCCAGGAAAAGTATATCCATGATCTTCTTGCTCATGCTGCTCTTAGTGATGAGCGCACTATTGAGACTCCTATGGAGCTCAATGTTCACCTACGTGCTTGTGATGGTGATCCCTTACCTGACCAGACACGTTATCGACATCTTGTTGGGAGTCTTGTCTATCTAGCCATCACTCGTCCAGATATTTCTTATCCTGTCCATATTCTTAGTCAATTTGTTTCTGCTCCCACTTCGGTTCACTATAGTCACCTTTTACGTGTTCTACGATATCTTCGTGGCACTATTTCTCACCGTCTTTTCTTTCCCCGCTCCAGCTCGTTACAGCTTTAGGCCTATTCAGATGCTACGTGGGCTAGTGATCCTTCAGATCGTCGTTCACTTTCTGCTTACTGTGTTTTTCTTGGTGGTTCTCTCATTGCCTGGAAAACAAAGAAACAAACCGCAGTTTCCCGTTCGAGTGCAGAGGCTGAGTTGCGAGCTATGGCTCTATTGACAGCGGAGGTGACTTGGTTACAATGGTTACTTGAGGATTTTGGTGTTTCTGTTACTGCTCCTACTACCCTCTTGTCAGACAATACAGGTGCTATTAGTATTGCGCGTGACCCTGTGAAGCATGAGCTCACCAAGCATATTGGTGTTCATGCTTCGTTTGTGCGCGCTGGTGTGCAGGATCAGATTATTACTCTTCAGTATGTGCCTTCCGAGTTGCAGCTAGCGGATTTCTTCACGAAGGCACAGACTAGAGCGCAACATGGATTTTACCTCTCCAAACTCAGTGTTGTAGATCCACCATGACTTTGAAGGAGGGGGGGGGGGTTAGAGTTATATTTATGATGCCTTTTGGCCTCCTACATATTGACCTTTGGCCTCCCACTTGTATATTATATATGTGGCTTTTGCCTCTTCGAAATACTATGTTGTTATTCATAATAGCAGGGAAGTTTGTCCATCGGTGCCCCGTCTGTCAAACCTGCAAGGGTCAGGTCTAGAACACAAGGGCTGTACATGCCTTTGCCTATTTCCGATGCTCCCTGGGAGGATATCTCTATGGACTTCGTCTTGGTTTGCCAAGAACAAGGGTATGATAGCAATATTTGTGGTTGTGGACCGATTCTCTAAAATGGCTCAGTTCATTCCATGTCGCAAGACAACGGGTGCTCACCATGTAGCAAACCTATTCTTTCAAGAAGTGGTTAGACTTCATGGGGTCCCAAGGCCCATCATCTCAGACCGTGATAGCAAGTTTCTTTCGGCATTTTGGCTAACTTTGTGGAAGCAATTCAACACCGAATTAAAATTTTCGAGTACTGCTCATCCACAAACAGATGGCCAAGCGGAAGTGGTGAACAAGTTATTGGGCAATCTGATCCGTTGCATTTGTGGAGACAAAAAGGGACAATGGAATTTGGCCTTATCTCTTGCTAAATTCTCCTACAACAACTCCAAGCATAGATCAACAGGAAGGAGTCCTTTTTCTATTGTCTACACTAAAGTTCCAACACATGTGGTGGATCTGGTGAAGCTACCATCAAAGGGAAGCTCAGCGTTGTCCTTTACTGATAACTACACTGAATTATTTGAAGAAATTCGCAATGTGCTAGAGGCACAAAATTAGAAGTACAGACAACTAGCTGACTGAAAACGGAGGCCGGAATCATTCAAAGTTGGAGATAAGGTGATGGTATACCTCCGAAAAGAAAGACTACCATTAGACTTTAAAGGGAAACTTAGACAACGGAAATATGGACCCTTCTCTATTCTAAGGAGGATAAATGATAATGCTTATGCGATAGATCTTCCAGCTGAGATGGGAATATCCAACACATTCAATGTGGCAGACTTCGCTCTCTATCATCCCGAAGAAGCACTTCATGAGGTCGAGTTCTAAACAACCAGGGGAGGGTGATGGAGAACAACAGGGAAAATAAAAGAAAATAAAGCAGAAGTCAAGTACAATACTGACTTCTACACAGTTCTACTCTATTCTACATAATTTTGTACTTTAGTCATATGTGTTGTAGAAGTTTCCAGAATGTTCTAGCTATGTGTTGTAGTCATGTTGCTTGTATTTATTTATTAGCTTTAAGTAGTGTTCTCTAGAATGTTCCAGCTACAAGTATAACTAAGTAGTTAAGGCTTATGCAGCCTATAAATAGAGGAGCACACCTCTATCTATGTAACTAGACTATGTAACCTTTGCCTACCAATAAAGAATTTTGTGTTCCTATTTTAAGATCTTGGACTAGATCTTGTGTGTTAAGAGTTTTGGATTGAACTCTTGACAGCCCTGCCTCTAGAGCGATATCTAGCTCACGCCCCTAGAGTGATATCTAGCGCAGCACGTTGAAGTGGTTCCTTCAACACTTGTGCTGTCCACCTTGCAGCAGCAAGGTGGAGCTGTTCCTCCACGACCTTGGTGCTGCATCAGCCAACCTGCTCTCAGATGACTTCCTGCATCTCAGCCACCATGGTGTTGACAAGCTTCTTGTCAGGATTCATGGTGAGCGGAGCAGCGGAGATCGATAATACCAAACTGGTAGAACTGGAGGATAGGGTTGCCCATGACCCTAATCTGGTCATAGGGGTGGAGGATAGGGTAGCCCACGACCCTAATCTGGTCATAGGGGTGCTCGTTGGCAGGCCGGAGCCTGTAGCCTCGGCGCCCAAGAGCTGCTAGATGATACGAACTAGAAGGGGACTGGGACTTAGATTTTTTTATTTATGGGCAGTGCTGAGTGTCGTCTAGGCCCACAAAATCGGTTGCAGTCCGTGCCATTAGATCAACATCCGACAATCAAGATTAGCTCCAACACAATTTTGCAGTTTACCCCTCCATTTTTAGAAATTCAACCCATGGTCATGATTCTCTCCACTTAAACTGAAAGGGTGTATACCTTTGGCCCTAACCTTCTCGATATTTACAACACACATGCCATCCATGCTGATTTAACTTACTATAGGGAGTATTGCAACAAAAAATCTCTCACTCACGTACAAAAAATATATACTGTTACAGCAAAATCGTTGCAATATTTTGAAAAAGTAATGCTACAAAATTAAGTGGTTAAAGAACAATTTTTTCCTATAGATTGTGTTCAACAAAAATCATCAACAATTTTAACAAAAATCTCAAACGATTACAAAAAAAAAAGTGTTTGCAGCAACAAAAAAAGTGGTTAAGTAAGAACATTCTTTGCTACCGATTGATTTGCATCAAAAATCACCAACTATTTCAACAAAATTCACACACAATTACAATAAAAATAATCACTTGGTTATTAGTACTCCCTCCGATCCAAATTAATGTTCTCAGATTTGGCTAGATTCGGATGTATCTAGCACTAAAACATGACTAGATACGTCCGAATCTAGACAAATGTGAGAACATTAAATTGGATCGGAGGGAGTAACAATAATCAACAACTAAACCCAACAAATATGTTGGTTGTTTACAACAGTAGTCATCAACGATTCCAATATAAAATTTGGTATTTACAACCATGGTTGTAAACGAATTCACATAACCATTGCAACATCTCGCATGTGCTTTCACAGCAAAAACTATACGTGTTTGTTACAATTTTAACGTCCGATTGCAACATCGAAAAGTCTGCGAAAAAAGACTTAGGTGTACTATCGTCCATGGCGGTCCGACCTCGCCGATTTGACACCACCAGCCAACCAAGCTTGTCGGAGACCTGTCGTCGCCGGAGCAGCGACCCTGGGCACATTCTATCTGCACCATTGTCTCCCTTGGATCGTCGTAGTCGGTCGTAGGGATCAGACGACGTTGTGGATGTAGGATTGGAGGGACCGTCTTCGAGTAGGATAACTGTTGGTTTGCTCAGAGCAGTCGCCGATATGCCCAGAAAACGGCACGGCGGAACAGCGAGCACCACCATGAATGACCAAATCAGGGTGAAGCTAGCTAGCAGTAGTCAACTAGGCCACATATACACATGTTAGCAAACTAGAGAAGCAACGTTGCATCTTGCTGGTTAGCTATGCGCGCGCGAGCAGGCGTGCTAGCTAGGGTGCGCGAGCGGCCATCCAAACTGGCATGCAGCATGCAGGCTGCGGGGTTGGGGTCTACCATGTGCGGGCAAAACAAAAGACACACACGAAGAAAAGACAGCACGGGACAGTGAGCATGGCTGGGTGACCGATCACTGCCCCCGATCACTGCCCCCGATTGGTCGCCCGATTGGAAGTCTTTTCCTTTATTTATTGCTTAATTTCGGAATAACTAGTCCAGGCATAATATAGCCTGGATTACATCTGACTTGTAGGAAAAGAAGAACTCCTCACTAACTCTTTGACTTATTTAAACTGCCTAACTAATCTTAAATCTTGCAGCCGCTGGATTGTTGCTACCACACAACAAAATCAGGATTTTATCAAAAGTTGAACACCATGCAAGGATTCTCATTGCTTTTACCATCTTAGTTAATATTAATAACAGTGTTTGCCTACTAAGCTGCAGTTTTTTCTCTTGTTGAATCTAGTGCTTTGCTGGCGGAGTATGCAGGTGCTGTTCTTGGAGTTCTCTCTGCTGCTTTATATGGAAAGAAAGTTAATATATGGAAAAAGGCAAGTTGTTGATATCTTATGTAATTAAAATTTTGCTGATTATATGTTGTTGTGCATAACTAACTCACCAAGCATCTGAATATTATTACTGTTTGAACTGATCTCTATATACGTGGCACCCTGACCTAGATGATTGTGTAGTGACTAATAACTGTTATTCATATGGAGGGGTTACTTTTATGCACAAGCACTTACACTGTTCTCTTGCCTATATGTTCAGCATAAATGCTGTTTTGTAACAAATACCAAATATGTGACCATTAGTCCATCCTGCTTTGGTTGAAAAATATTTTAGTGTAAGTCTACACTCTACAGTGATTGTGCATACATACCTGTGCACATGAACATTGATGTGCGCATAAGCTTGTGTTTTCTTTTTCAGTAAGTCACTTGTCTGAAATCTCATTTGTGGAACTATGGTTAGACTACTGGATGCATAGCTACTGTTGAATTCCCTCTGTCATCTTCATCTGAATTTGATAAAAAATGCTATATTTTCCTTGGCCTTGTAGATTGGAGGGCTCGCTGGTATGCTGCTAGCATACTATCTGTTATCAAATGGTTGGGCTACAAGAACAAATTCACCACTATGTATCCTGTTGCAATAATCTGACCTGTGATGGCATACTTTGCATAAGTATGCAGTTTTTCGCGGTTGAAAGTTGCTCAAAATTTTAGGACAGTAAGTATCTTTGCGTCTATTGGACACCTGCAAATGGCGTTGAGAATCCTTGACTTCATACAGATAGCTTTGGAAGTGAACCGCTGGAAAAGGCTACACAAATTACTGGAATGAAAGAAATGGTTGTGCCAATTACTGCTGGAATTTTGTCTGCTTTGAGGAGAGTATTAGCTCGGCGAGTCTCTCTCAAGGTACTCTAAATTACAGTAACCTTCTATTATTAATGATGAAGGCCTTCCGTTACTTTATGCTTACATGAGATTTATATGAATCAATAATCAGTATCTCTTTATTCCTCTGCAGAATCAACTTAAAAGGCGACTTCATGCAGTAACTGTTGCTTCTGCCACATGTTTTCTTTTTTCCATTTGCAATGTGGGATACAATTCTAGTAAGTGCACATTGTTTGTGCTGTAGTATGCAAACTTCCTGTGGGTTGGAATTTTTTCACCCTTTTGTTTGAAAGTAATAGTCGTTTTGTTGATTACAGGGTTCAGCAGCAGATAGCATTGTTAAATTACAACTTCCAAGCTGGGCATACTTGAGTACTGTGTTGTTTGGAATGGTGCTTATATTCTATGTGGACAGTGTTGCTGAGGAAAAGTAAGATTTTTCTTGAAAAAAGGAAAGATAATAGTTTAGAATAACTCAAATTCTTCCATCACTTTCTTATGGTATTGTATTCAGCATAGATAGTTCTTGTCTTAATCTCAGCTCGACACACAGCAGATGATTTGTTAAAACATGTTATCCCTTCAATGCTTTCACGACCAATAGTCATAATATAAACTAGTATTTCCATTTCTTGAATGCCTCTCGAGTTACATGTTATTTCTGGCATTCACATTATTTAAACATAAGAAATGAACTACTCCCTCTGTCCCAAAATAAATGACGTGACTTTTTCTTGATACGCATGAATCTAGACGCGTTTTAGTATATATATACATGCATATTTAGACAAAACCACGTCACTTATTTTAGGACGGAAGGAGTACCTATTTAGTTAAGTCCTATTTGCTTTGTCATTATAAATATTTACTCTGTTTTTTATTCACTCTCTTGCAGATTGCATCTGGTCTTCTCTTCTCCAAAGCACCTGATGGTTTCAACAGGTTGCATCATCGTTATGGAGATATTGTACAAAATGGATTTCTCCCTTTTGGGCTTTCTGATTTGCTGTGTGATTTTGAGATTTGGTGAGTTCTGAGGTCTCGTCCTTTTTATATCCTTTACTGAACTCTAAAGTTTCTCTGCCAAATTATACAACATTTACTTGTCCATTTTCAGAGTATTCTAATTCTTTAACTGACTGTTCGGCCATCAAAAAGTTTTGATGTCTTCATTCTTTTTTATTTAGTGTGATAACAGATGTTGTCCTTTTGTAGGTATTTTGGAAGCAACCTCCCTAGATCGCTCAAAAAAAAAAAAATCATTAGAGACACATGAGCTGTCAAATGGATCATTTCACAATCAGTTGCCAATTAAAGCACTTCCAAGCTAGAATGAGGCTGTGGTACGTAGTAAGATTAAGGCGAGATGTTTGAACTTCAAACAGTGAATCTCTGAAAGTTTGAATTAGCATTAACTTAGTATCGTATGTTTCAAGCTAGAATGAGGCTGTGGTACGTAGTAAGATTATTAAGGCAAGATTCGAACAGTGGATGGCTGCGAAAGTTAGCATTAACTCATCATATGTTTCATATGTTTATTTGGAGATGATGGGGATACACTAAGACAAGTCTTGAATGTTAAAGAGAACTCTTGTTTTTTTTTTACATTTGGCTACCCCCGCAAATCACGCACGGACAGGTAGAATACAACCACACGATCATGCCCATTTAAGATTATCTAACGCCTGATCTGATTCCTGGGTGCGCTTAGCAATTAGCAGCGTTAGACACAGAAAACTCACCCCTCTGGAGAACGAACCAGTGCCCCACTTCCTCAATGTCATGTTGGTTCCAGGAATTAAACAAGGAAACTGATTGCCCATCGTTAAACAAGGAAAGTGATCACGATTATATATATTTAGAGATGACATCAAATACTTGACTCTTAGAAACCGATGCTCGTGAGACTTGTAGTAAACATTTTATCATGGAGCTCTCTCCAAACATGTCATGACAAAATATATATGTCATCATAATCATATAAGTAATTCTCATATGTTAGTACTGTATCTTACATCCCTCAGAACATTTTTAGCCTTATTGAGTTCCATCATCATTCTCAGCGCACTCGTTACTTGTTTACTTGATTACATTCTTTACTTTCTTGTACTCAAACATAACTCTCTTTAAAAACACCTTTTACTTGAGATCAGAGGCAACTTACAAGTATCCTTTGATAGATAGTAATAAAGGACATAAAGACCTTAACCAAATAGCTTGCTGTGGGATTGATACTCTTATTTTGAAACTACCTACAATTGATCTATGCACTTGCAGTCATCAACCTTCATAAAACATATACCATAGATAATACATTTATAGGTTATGGAATAACTGAAACCTTAATAATAACTGGATCATAGACCGTATAAAAATGCCCCAACAAAAACTTTATGTAAAAGTCAAACATTTTTGAAATGAGTAGAAGCACCTGAAATAAGTGAAAATTTTATGAAGCATGGTCCACATGTTTTCAAACATTTTTGGAACATCTTAAAGCAAGTGAAACATTATCACCCATTTTCAAACTATTTTAAAGGAGACAAAACAAGTTAGACACTACCATCAATTTCTTTATGAAACAATTAAACCACATCGAACAATTGAAGCACATCAATCCTTTTTGAAACAATTAAAACCATAATTTGTTTTCAATTAGGTGGAACCACCAAAACTTTTATGAAAATAATTAAAACCACGTCAAACCTATATGAAACAACTGAAACCACATAAAAACCACCAAACCTTTTATGAATACAACTGAAACCACATCAAACATGTATTAAACAACTAAAACCACATCAAATCTTTATGAAACAGTTGAAATCACATCAAACCTTTATGAAATAATCGAAACCACACCAAACCTTTACGAAACAATACAAACCACTATTTTGTTGTCAACCACCCATCAAAACTTTATGAAACTATTGAAACCAAATTAATACTTTATAAAACAATTGAAATAATATTAGAACCTTTATGAAACATGTGGAACCACACTTTTTACCCGGGTAAGGATGAAATTGGGCCGAGAAATTGGCGGTAGTGTTTCGTAAAGATTTCTTTCTTTTGAGAGAAAACACTGCGAATATATTAAACACTTAGAGCATCCATAACAAGAGTTTAACAATACTAGCTCGAGGAGACCCCAACCAAACCCTACACACTTTATTGTCGCAACCTTCTTTTGCAAGTAGATGTGCAACACCATTCACCGTTCGTCGTACCGCACTAATCATAACTTCATCAAAGTCTTTCATGAGTGCTTTAATTTCCTCCACAAGCGACCCATATGTCGACCTGTCTCGACCATCCCTCCTCAGTTTTGCCACAGCTTCCGCACAGTCCGTCTCCAGCCACACCCTTTGTACCTGACAGTCCTTCGCAAGCAGCAAGCCCGGACGACACGCAAGGAGGTCGACACCTTCTGCATCAGCAACGTGGGTAAAAAATGGCAGGCCCCTGGTAAGAACCTCCCATGGTGGTCTCTGATTACCACACCGCCCCACCGCTGTTGTCCTCCTGACGGAAAGCATCGTTCGTGTTGACCTTACTCCATGGATGCCCTGGCGGGATCCATTTTTCATTGCCCCGCACACTCGTTTTAGGATTTCTAGCATGGACATTACCCCATTCCTCAACAGTAGCACGGGTTTTCATCGTTACATCCTTCGGAGCTTGCAAATTTTTGTCTCTCTGGCATCATTTCTTGCTTGCCAAAGGTTGTACAACATCGTACACATCCAGGCCAGCTGATCCGATGTGATTTTTCCAAGCCAATCTTGCAACCATCCTTTGAGATCCGCGTGACAAGCTAGCCTCCTCGGTGGCCCTTCCCACTTCACTCATGTTTGCTCTTCAAGAAAAGACCACGCTGAGACTAAATGAGGATAGGTCCAAAACCGGTGTACCAAACTAACTATTCTGCCCCACGCTAGACAGACAACACTGTCTTTGATCTTCCTATGATTGAGTCCGGAACCCACAGCTAAGCCATTCTCTATCAGCCTCCACACATGAACCTTTGTCTTGCCTGGGATTTGAGCCACCCAAAGCGCCAACCACCCTTTATGATCAACACATGAGTTAGAGGTTTCCACCATGCCCTCCTCATCCTCTTGCGTTGAGTAGCTAGATGATACGCCGACTTCACCGAAAAACACCATTCTTGGTAAAGTTCCAAGCTTGAAAATCCTCAGCTCCTGCCCAGCCAACCGGAGTACGTAGAATATCTGCAACGTCGATCTCATAGAAAAAAGCATTCAGATTTTCTGCATCCACGCACCCCCTTAGGTATAATAAAATCACTAACAAACTCCAGGCATTCATCATGCTTACATCCTAGTGGACGTTGGGCACCCGCCCGTGGTATCCAATTATCACCTATTACTTTGATTGATCGATGATACATTGCAAATGTATCTATAATTTTTGATATTTAATGCTTGGTTTTATCTACTTTCTTATGTTTTGTCTACACTTTGGAGTACTTTTCATATGATTTCTTGGACTAACCTATTAACAAAAGCCACAATGCCAGTTTCCTGTTTTCTGCTGTTTTTGGTTTCAGGAAGTTAGAAAATAAATATTCTCGAAATTGGACGGGACAAAAGCCAAAGTTACTATTTTTCCGGAAGACTCACGGAGCCAGAAGGAGAGTCGGAGAGGGGCCACAGGGTGGCCACCCCCTTTGGCACGGGCCAGCCCAGGCCGCGCCAGGGCATGGTGTGGGCCCCCTGGCTAGCCACCGACCTTGCCTCCTTCGCCTATAAGAGCCTCCCGATACCAAAACCCTAAATAGTCAATCATCCAGCCACGAAAAGTTCCACAACACCACCGCCACTGAAGGAGAGATTCGGGGGACAGAAAGTCTCTGTTCTGGCACCCTGTCGGGACGGGGAAGTGCCCCCGGAGCCATCTCCATCGATCTCCACCGCCATCTCCATCACCATTGCTGATTCCCATGATGAGGAGGGAGTAGTTCTCTCTCGAGGCTAAGGGCTTTACCGGTAGCTATGTGTTCATCTCTCTCTCTCTCTATGCATGATCTTATTGAGATCATGAGCTTGTAATCTATAGATCTACCTTGCTACTCAAGTGCTTTAATAGATCTCTGCTCTTCCCATGTGTGTGAAAGTGACAGCGTGCACACCATGGTGGCACTTAGGCTAGAGATTACAAATACTTGTTATGAGTTATATTTGGAGTTAGATGTCTTTATAAAATTGTGGTGTTTGTTGGACTCATCTAGTGCTCAAGGTGAAAGTGTGGGGTTTTCTAGATGGGAAAGACTTATTTTGAGGTGTGCTGTTATAGCCCTACCATCGATTAGAGTGTCCAACCGGAGAGTAGTTAAGAGTAGTATCATAAAGAGAAGATATATTTATATGAGAGTGTTCACTAGTGAAAGTATGATCTCCAGGCCTTGTTTCTAAGCACTGAAACACCGTTTGCAATTAGATCTATTACATGTTTGCTTGCTTCTATCTTTATTTCAGTTTGCCTTTAGTCTCTTCCACGCCATCAAGTTATTTTCTATCACCGTTACCACTTATAATTATCTATACCACTTGTATTTCACTATCTCTTCGCCGAACTAGTGCACCTATACACCTGACAAGTGTATTGGGTGTGTTGGGGACACAAGAGACTTCTTGTATCTTGATTGTAGGGTTGCTTGAGAGGGGATACCTTTGACCACTTCCTCCCTGAGTTCGATAAACCTTGGGTGATCCACTTAAGGAAAAACTTGCTGCTGTTCTACAAACCTCTGCACTTGGAGGCCCAACAACTGTCTACAAGAATAGAAGTGCGTAGACATCAAGCTATTTTCTGGCGCCGTTGCCGGGGAGGTAAGGTAAAAGGTATTCACACCGGAGGATTAAAGAAGAAGAACCTCCCATGGCAAACGCCTATTTTCTGGCGCCGTTGCCGGGGAGGTAAGGTAAAAGGTACTCACATCCTCCGGTATGAGTGCTCGAAGTTATTTCTTTTAGATTCTGCAATTTTGTCTTTTTGTTTCTTGTTTTCACTAGTTAGGCTTAATGGAAAACAACAACAAAATTAGAGAGCTTTTTAGTATTTTTCCTAATATAGAACGTGAATTGTCTGAAAAGAAAATTAAAAAACCCATGGAACTTTCTTTGCATGCTAATAGCAATGTTATTAGTATGAATATTTTGAACACCTTTGTTACTAATGCTATGGAAACGTCTAAGCTTAGGGTAGTTAGTTTTTATGAAAATGATCTTTTTAGTTCCCCAGCTTTAAAGAAGAAAATTTGCTCTGATGATACTTTATCTCCCATATGCGGTAATTCTAATGATACTTGTGATATTTTAGATCCACATACTGAAAGCATCTCTTTTAAAATACCTATAAAAATTGTTGACGTGTTATGGACAACTGTTATTTGGGAGATGGAACTGTCCATCCTGGTGATCATTTACTCCTTATACATGAATTATGCGAGTTGTTCAAGTGTGCAGGTATTTCAATGAACCAAGTTAAGAGGAAGCTATTCCCTATTTCACTTAAGGTCAAAGCAAAGGGGTCCAATTCATATGGCAATCAGAACATAGGGCATATTGCAATGGCTCTCCTCCCCTCCCTCCACCCATCTGCTAGCCTTTGCCGCCGGTGATCTTGATCTCTAAGTCGACATGGATTGTCTTCTGCTGTGGGATCTTTCCCCTGGCAGGGCCTTGGCTGCTCAGGTGCGTCGTCGTTTTAGGTCTCCGGTCCATTTCTCTCCTTCTTCTTCCAAGGAGTTCTTTTTGGTGGTGGTTTTTCGTTCTGCCTCTTTTCATCTGGATGAGGATTCGGTGGGACTTGCTTTGCAATGTTGCTTGGGAGGTGATCCAGCTGGTTTTAGAGTGCTCAGTTTAAGTGAGAACACGTTTAGGTTTTCGGTGGCTTCTAATCGAGTTGGACATTTTATCTATCGTTTGGAATCCAGGATCTGGCCTAACTTTCACTGTTCGTTTCATTTATACCATGGATCCATTTTGTCTGGTTTTTCCAATCAAGTTTCAGCTGATATGGAGGAGGGTTGGTCTACTCCTTATGTTCCTGTCAAGAAAAACAAAGCAGTCTTTGTTCCCAAGCAGAAGGTTGATCCGTTGTCTTCTATCAGATTTAAGCCTGATCTCAGTTTCCTCCGGCAGTGTTCTTCGTCAATGCCGATGAGCTCATTGCCGGCGTTCCTAAAACTGGGCAGTTTTGTTTGTCCTATTAAGTCGGTAGTCAACGGTTCTCCTTTTCAAAATTCTGAACGGCTTATCCCTTTGGACTCGGAGTTCTCAGATGTTTCTGCTCCTACGCTTGAATATCTGCGTGATCTTAGCCGGGCAGGTTACTCTGATACAGATATTTTGCAGGGCACGGGCCTTTCCTTTATGCCAGATATTTCTGTCTCCCAATTGGAATGCCCCTTGTGTCTTGGGCCAGGACTTTACTGTCATCATGCAGGTCCAACGTGTATCATTGGGCTACGTTGCAAATTTTGTTTTAAGCTGGGTCATTTTCGGAAGGACTGTCCTGACTTGGCCTCTAAGGATTTGTTGGTCAGCTCTAACTCATTTCTGTTGGAAGGAGGGGTGCAGCAGTGCGTTTCTATGCAGGAAAATCGGGACTGTACTGATACTTCTGCAGAAGGTTTGTGTGGCCCTTTGATGAACTTCTGTCCGCGGTGTCTGACAGCGGGTCATGTATAGGCCAAGTGCACGAATAAGATCAGATGTTTCAAGTGTAAAATTGAGGGTCATGTTGCCGCAAGGTGCAAAACGTTTTTAGTTTGGAGACCTAAGCAACAACCGAGAGGTTTATCTCCTAATTCTGTTTCATGTTCGTCTCATAATACTAGTCTGGCGGCTCCTGTTCCAGTTTTTCTGCATCCAGAACCCGACCCTCCACCCTCAACCTCATTGGCGATGGCCAATTTCCTAGTGAATCCTTTTAGGTTTGTGCCTGATGGTCTGACGCTTGATGATGGATCAGAAGATCGACTGGTCCGTGCACACATGGCTTTACCTTCTGATCCTCCCTTGTTTCATGGTGAGTTTGCTAGTGCTGTAGCCAACTGGGAAGTACCTGAGCTGATGCGTCCTGAGATGTTAGAAGATCTGGTTAATTTTCTTAGATATGATCATCATGTTGTCATTAGAAGTGCTCGTAGCTCGCTGTTTGGTATTGGTCTGTTCAGGTTTGAGACTGTGATAGTTAGAGATGCTTTGGTTGAGGGGTCTGGGTTTGACTTGGAGGATGAAATTGGTACTCATATTTCCTTTATTCGTCATGATGCTGCTCTGAATCTGCGAGTGCCGGTGTTGGGTCAGGAGAGATGGGTGCTTTTCTTGGGTTTTCCAATGGACTACCGTACTGAAACCTTTATTTCCATGGCATGCGCTGGTTTTGGAAGGCTTATTCTGTGGCATGATCCTAATGGTAACCTGTCTAGAGTCCTCGCTAGGGTTTGGTTGATGGATGAGGCGCTGGTGCCACGTAGCCTGATCATGCGTTAGGTTGGCGCTATGGACTGTACCCACGTATCTGCTGAGAGGTTTTGGCACTCAGGCTCTTGCTGGTGGCCCCCCCCACTTGAGGTGAATATGGAGGAGCCTGCGCTGCCGGCCAATGTGGACCCTCACCCTTTTCCGGCTATTGTTCCAATGGTGCATCACTGGGACATGGAGGTGCAGAACCCTCAGCAGGCGCAACAGCAGCTACAGCAGCAATTCCTCAACCTGCACAACAACCTGAATTTACCTGAACATGACCAGATTCTGATTCCGGTTGGGGTGCTGCAGCGCCTCTTTCACATTCCTGTTGAGCAGGGTGTCAATGCTGAAGATGGTACTGTTCCCTTGTTCAATGTGGTTGATGACCTATCTGATGTTAGTTTGAATTCCACAGAGTTGGAATTTGAAACAGATATTGCTATGATAGGCTCTGGTGTGATGATTTTTTTGTCTGCTCCTTTGGTTGAGTCACTGCAGAATATTTTGTACTGGAAGATTAGGTCCCTGTTTGAGGTGGTTGATGATAGTCTTGCTATTGTTACTTTCTCGGCACCTGGAGTTCAGTGGATAACAGTTCTCGATGGTGTGCAAGTTCAAGACTCTGGTCTGCAGGTGGAGGATAATTTGCTCGAGGATGCAGTCATCTCTCGAAAGCGTCGTCGCAATACTCCTGCAGAAAAGCAGCCTGTCAGGCGTAGTCAGCGTTCCAAAGGCTTCAAAATTGATTACTCTGACACTACAAGGAAGAAATCTTGGGTTAAGGCCCGTAAGAGTCCTGGTGTGGTGATTACTGAGGTGTCGCCGACAGTGCAGGTCCCTTCTGAGATTCCAGTTTCAGTTCTTCAGGACATTGGTCATCGCATCTGTGGTATTCCAGTTGAGGAGCTCTCCCTGCAGCGACTATTGGCACCTGATCAGGAGGGCACTTCTGAGTCTTCTAGCTCTCAGTGATGGCTGGGATTGTTTCCAATAAAAAAATTGTGTGTCTCCTGACTGTCTCAGGATGTTGCTTTTTATCATTTGCTTTGTCGAACCTTTCTTTCAGTTATGTCAAACTCTGTTTGGTTTGTAAGCCCTCTAGGCATTGAGACTTTTATCATCTGTCTTTCACTCAATGTCGTCTAAATTATGGATTGTACTGTCTTGGAATATTAGAGGGATAAATGGAGAGGACAAATGGTTAACCTTGAAAAATAAAATCGATGAGTCTGGCTGTGCAATTGTTTGTTTACAAGAAACAAAACGAGAGGCTTTTGACCATTCTTTCATCCGTAAAATATGTCCAAGACGGTTTGATAAGTTTGAATTTGTTCCTTCTATTGGTGCTTCGGGTGGTCTTTTAGTGCTTGGAACAGTTCCATTTTCTCTGGACAAGTTCTGCATATGGAACGTTTTGCTATAACAATCCAGTTCTACTCTGTTCATCTTAACCGATCTTGGACACTCTCAAATATATATGGCCCATGTAAGAAACCTGAGAGACAATTTTTTCTGGATTGGTTTTCTGGTCTGGATATTCTGGCAAATGATTTGTGGCTTTTCTTAGGGGACTTTAATCTCATACGGTCGTCTGATAATAGAAATCAGCCGGGGGGTGATTTTCTGAATATGCAAAGATTTAACTCGTTAATTAGTGGCCAGTCTTTGATTGAGATCCCTTTGAAAGGCAGAAGGTTCACATGGAGTAATATGCAACAGCAGCCTTTGCTAGAGCAATTAGACTGGTTCTTCTCTACAGTTGAATGGATCTCTGTTTTCCCCAATACCATAGCCAAGATAATGTCTAAACCAATTTCGGATCATGCTCCTTGTATGATTTCCATTGAGACATCCATCCCAAAGTGTAGAATATTCAGGTTTGAAAATTTTTGGCCTTTGCACCCAGGTTTCAAAGAGGTTGTCAAATTAAATTGGGAAAAGCCCGTCCGTGCTTCTTGCAGTACCACTGTGATTTCAGCAAAGCTTAAGAACTTACGAAGAAGCCTGAAAGTGTGGAGTAAGTCAATTTCTAGGATAAAGCTACTTATTGAGAATTGTAATAAGATCCTGTTGGAGATGGACAATTTGGAGGATAGGAGAACATTGTTTGTGCAGGAGAATAACTTCAGGGTCATTTTAAAAGCACATATCAACAGGTTATTGGGATATCAAAATAAATACTGGCAGAAACGATGTACGTACAGATGGGTGCAGGTTGGTGATGAGAATACTAAATATTTTCATGCCAGGGCCACCGAAAGGTACAGGAATAATGCCATCCCCTCTGTAATCTTGGAGGATGGTACTCAAGTTGACAGTCATTCTAGAAAAGTTGCTGCTTTCCTTGCATCTTTTAAAGGACGGATGGGTATCTCACACTCTCCTCACATGGCATTTGACTTGGACTCTTTGATTTCTAGAGTTCATGGTCTTGAGGCTCTCTCTGTCCCATTTTCAACTGAGGAAATTGACAAGGTAGTTTCTATGATCCCTGTTGATAAGGCGCCTAGGCCTGATGGGTTCAATGGCTTGTTCTTAAAGGTCTGCTGGGATATTATAAAGGGGGATTTCTATAATTTTTGCTCTGATTTTTGGGAAGGAAACATCAGTCTGCAGTGCCTGAATAATTCTTTCATTACTCTTGTGCCTAAAGTTCTTTCTCCTGAATCTGTTAATGATTATAGGCCCATTTCCTTGTTAAATTGTGTTTTGAAAGTCCTGACAAAGGTACTAGCTGAGAGATTGCAGAAGTGGATTCTTAAGATGGTTCATAGGAATCAGTATGGGTTCATTAAAAGCAGAAATATCCAGGATTGTCTTGCCTGGTCTTTTGAATACTTGCATCAGTGTAAAGCATCTGGTAGGGACATTGTGGTAATTAAGTTAGACTTTGCAAAGGCATTTGACACTATTGAACATGCTTCTATTTTGGAAATTTTAAAGCATATGGGCTGTGATAACAGATGGCTAAAGTGGATTAGTCTGATATTTGAGTCTGGCTCTTCCTCCATTTTACTGAATGGGGTTCCTGGTTCTGAGTTTCAGTGTAGGAGGGGTGTGAGACAAGGGGACCCCCTATCTCCACTTCTTTTTGTCGCAGGAGCTGAGCTTCTTCAAGTGGTCATTAATGCTGCTTGCTCAGAAGGTTTGCTTTCTCTTCCAATTGACCAACCACCTTCTGAGGACTTTCCTGTAGTCCAATATGCCGATGATACCTTGGTGATCCTACCGGCTGACCATGATCAACTCAAGAACCTGAAACATATTCTTGATGCCTATGCAACTTCGGCAGGGCTTAAAATCAACTATCATAAATCTCAGCTCATTCCTATTAATGTGGATCAGTCTAAAGCTCTTGATCTAGCTAATGGATTTGGTTGTCAAGTGGGTGTGATGCCATTCACTTACCTTGAACTACCTCTAGGCACCACAAGACCAACTATAGCTGAGCTCATGCCACTTGTGGACAGAGTGGAGAGGAGGTTGTCTAGCACTGCTTTATGGCTCACTCATGGAGGGAGAGTAACTTACATAAACTCATCTCTTACTCCACTTCTCACTTATGCTTTGTGTGTTTTAAAAGTGCCCCTTCAAATTATTGAGTTTGTTGATCGTGCTAGGAGGCACTGTTTATGGAGGAAAAATGAGGATAGGGATGAGAGATCCTACTCTCTTGCTGCATGGGACTTGATGTGTAGGCCAAAGAAAAAGGGAGGTTTAGGGATTATGAACCTAAAAGTGCAAAATCAGGGGCTGCTTCTGAAATTTCTTCACAAGTTCTACCATAAGCTTGATGTTCCATGGGTGATGTTGGTTTGGTACAAATATTACATGGACACTATTCCTCATGCAGCAAGACCATGCGGGTCTTTTTGGTGGAAGGATGTTTGTCACCTCTCAGATATTTTTAGAGGGATTTCTTCATGCACAGTCAACAAAGGGGATTTGGTCCTACTTTGGAAGGACCTTTGGGTTGGAAATGACATCTTACAGAACACTCTCCCAAGGCTATTTTCTTTCTCGGTACATGAAGATATATCGGTCGCCGCCTTTACTGCAGCTAATGATTTATCAAGTAACTTTGCTCTCCCAATTTCCTCAGATGCGAATGCTGAATTAAGCATCCTTGAGGGTCACATTAACAATCTTAGTAGAGATCAATCGTTGCCAGACGAATGGGTTTATGTTTGGGGATCCAAGGAGTATAGTGCCCAGCGATTCTACAAATATTTTTTCAGGGATCTTAGGCCAATTGCTGCCCTTCCGAAAATTTGGAAAACCAAGTGCATGATGAAACATAAGGTGTTTGCGTGGTTACTAGTCATGGATAAACTAAACACTAGATATATGCTCCAGCGCAGACATTGCGCGATAGCAGATGTCAACTATGTCATTTGTCAATAGCATAGGGAAACGAATGATCATCTCTTTTTCTCCTGTCATTTCAGCCGTGACTGTTGGGCACTTTTGGGTATCTCATGGGACATGGATTTGAATCTAAGCTCAAGGCTTCATAGTGCGCAGAGGCTGTGGCAGAGACCACTATTTTTTGAATGTGTTATTCTCGGTGCATGGAATATTTGGAAGCAACGTAACAGAAAGTACTTTGATAGTGTAAATCCCAATATTCCTTGCTGGCTGGTTCAATTCTCCTCCGACATAGATTTGTTAGGAGCTAGGTTGAAGCCTGATCTCAGTGATCAACTAAAAACTTTTGTAAGTGAGTTGAGAGTCTCTTAGCTGATTCTTTGAGGGGGGAAGGAAACTCCTTACCCTTTGTAAATATGATGTAACTTCTTTATTGTTTTTATTTAAGAGCAGTAGGAGCCTCTCCTGCTGTAGTTCCTAAAAAAAAGGTCAAAGCAAGGGAGTGGTATGAGCTACTAGATGATCCTCATCATTTGGAGTGGAAGGAACTTGAATCTCTCTTTTACTCTAAATTTTATCCTCCTCATGAAATTCATAAAGATAGGAATTATATTTATAATTTTCATCCTCATGATGGAGAAAGTATTTCCCAAGCATGGGGGAGATTGAAGTCACTAATGCTCAAATGTCCCATTCATGAGCTCCCCAGTAATATTGTTATTAATAATTTCTATGCAAGGCTTTCAGGATATTACAAGGACTATCTAGATACTTGTTTAGAGGGATCCTTCACAAATAAGGAGGTCAAAGCTAAGTGGGATCTTCTTGAAACAATTCAAAGCAATACCAAAGATTGGGATAACAACAAAGGTAAAGAACCAGGTATAAACTATGAGTATGATTGCATTAAGTCTTTCGCTAAAACTGCTGATTTTCAAGAGCTTAGTGCTAAATATGGTCTTGATCCTCAAATTCTTATTGATTGTTTTAAAACCTTTGCTTCTCATATTAATGCTCCTAAAGAAAAGTGGGACATGTATCATGAGCCTTTTAAAGACACTTGCATGGAAAATGAAATTGTTGTTAATGATAGCAATAAACATGCTCAAACCTCTGAAAGTACTATTTCTTATAAGCATGTTAATTTTTGTGGGATACATAGACCTTGTGAGAGTAATCAAGTTGAAGAAGAATATTGTATCACCCACAGGAATGAAAAAACTAGAATGTGGTATAGGGCTCTAAATGATCTTGGTAAAAAAGTGTGTGCCCTCTATCCTTTTATTTGTGAACTTTGCTTTGAAGTGGGTCATTTCAATTTCCAATGCTCAAGCCATAATAATAGCCCTTTTAATCCAATGAGTACTGGAAGTTTGTATTGTGATGACATGATCACTCCTAATCAGCATGATGAACTTACATTATTTTTGGGGTGTGAAGAGTTATCAAGAAAAACCTCTTTGGTAGATATGGGTGCTTTTGATATGAATAGTGTCCTGCATGGTTGTCATCTTTATTGTGTTGATAATTGTCACACAAATACTTACATACAAAATATTGTAGAAGATGAGATTTTATCAAAATATGACAGGACTAATATGTGTTTTGATCTTATTAATGAAAAGAAGGAATCCTCCAAAGTTTCTTCTATTATCTCTAACAATAAACCAGGGTATATGGAGAAGCTTCCTTTCAAGCCTCTCCCTCCTAAAGAGAAGAAGAAAAAGAAGAAGAGGAGGATTAAAAGAAGAGAGGAAACGGTATTTTCCCCTAAGCATGTTGCTCCTATTATAGTTTTTGATGAGTCTGAACTCGATGATGTTCCTATGCCTATTACCTATGTGATCATGAGTGGGAAAAGCACACTACTTTTGATATTGAAAATCTCTTCGGTACCAATTCTGAAAATGATGATATTAATAATTGCTATACTATTAGTGCTATCCATGATCCTTCCAATGATGATATGTTTACAAATGAACACACTTGGGAAGATAATTACTCTATTGCTTATGATGATGCTATACCTCCAATATATGATGATTGCAATGATGAATATGATATTTTTAGTCCACCTACTATTGAGGAGAAAATTAATTATGATTACAATATGCCTCCTATATTTGATGATTATGGTGATGAGAATAATAGTGATAGCTATTTTGTTGATTTTGCTCCCACTATGATTAATAAGAATGACTATGCTTATGTGGAGAGTTATAATCTTTTTATGCATGTAGCTCATGATAAGAATGTTTTATGTGATAGTTATATTGTTAATTTCATTCATGATGCTACTGAAAGTTATTATGAGAGAAGAAAACATGGTTTTATGCATCTCAATAATATTAAGTTTCCCCTCTTTATGTTGAAAATTTTGAAGTTGCACTTGTTTTGCTTTCCTATGCTTGTTGTTTCGTGCTTTCATGACTTGTTTCTTTACAAGATTCCTATGCATAGGAAGTGGGTTAGACTTAAATGTGTTTTGAATTTGCTTTTTGATGCTCTCTTTTACTTCAATTCATATTTCCTATGTGACCATCTTCTCAAACTATCATGCCTAACTTAAAGGCGTTAAAGAAAACTACTTATTGGGAGATAATCCAAAAGTTTTAGCTGAGTCTTAGAAGTTATTACCTCTGTAATAAACGCTCCTTATCCTTTTTATTTGCTTTTTGTGCCAAGAGTAACCTCTAATGAGAGAGAAGTAATGATTGGGAAAGTTGCTGTCCCGAAACAGATTTCTGTGCTTCACCGTAAAAATTCTTGTAAAATCTCTGTACGTCCTTTTGAGGCGTGAATTTTTGTGCTTCTGCCCCAGGTTGTTATATAACTTTCGTTAGTTCAAAACTTTTCGATTTGAGCAACAGAAGGTCTTCGAAAAAATTGGTTTTTACCTGCTGGTCTGTTTTGACAGATTTCTGCCATTATTTGCATTTGCTTCTTGTTGGTTCCTTTTTGAGTTCTCTTTGGGGAATTGAGCTTTTTGAGGGAAGTGCTATAGTAGCTTTTGTTTTAATGGAAGTTTTATTGGTGTTGAAACTGAACCCAAAGACTTATTATCTTGAGTGCACTAATGTTGCTAATAAAGATCGTGTGAAGTTTTGTATGAAGGAAAAAATTTCAGATGTATGGAAAGAATGATATAATGAGATGAAGGATGGACTAAAACTCAAGATTGGGGATGCCACACGTGTCACCCCAAGAAATATCCAAGAAGTACAAGCGTCAAAGATTGGGAATGCCCAAGGCATCCCCTTCTTCATCAATAAAAATCCCAGGTTTCTTTCAAACGCTTCATTTTTATTGTTTCATGCACAGTTGTGTTGTTCTTGGAGCGTTTTTTTTGTTTTTGTTTTGGTTTTTTGTTTGCTTGGTTTACTTAGTTTGCTGAATAAATTGGTTGGACCCCCTCTTTCATGCTTTGGTTTGCAAGTAGTTTGGTTTGGTTTGGAAAAGAGTAGGAAAGTTCATGCTTAAGTGGTAAAGAGAGCTTGTTTTTGACTGCGGCCTATGCTTTGACATGCCATGCTTGATATTGTGTTGGCTTTATGCTTAGTATTCTTTGTTGTAGCATGACTTGTTATAAACAATTGAGATTGCTTAATGTGCCTTGGATGAATCATGCGTTGTTTTAGCATATTAAAGCATAATATTATGGTATTCTCCTTTGATGCTTTATTTGGGTTGACTTGGCGCATGCTCACACCATGTTATGACAATCCCAAGTAACCATAAGCCTTTATGATCTTTTAGTTTTCAACTTGTAGTATCACTTTATGCTTTGATCAATGATGTTTTGTCGCTCTGCATGATTATAGCCATTATTGCTCTCCTAGTTTGTCCCTCCCAGTCTTTTGCTAGCCTCCGCAACCAAGAATGAGTTCCACTCATGCATCCAACTCCCTAAACCAAGTTATTCCAAAGAGTCCACCATACCTACCTATTAGCATATGCTATTCCAAGTATATTCATGTTTATTTTTACCTTCCAAATTAAACTTGTTATGAGAAAAATTGTGATTAAAGCTCTCACGAACTTGATGGCACACTTTACTTTTCTTGCCCATAATAAACTTGAACCATTGTGTCTTCTATGTTGTATATGCTTGCACTTATTTGTTGGGAATTAGCAGAACCATGCTTTCACGGGGAACGCTTTCAACATTGCACTTGGTACTTGTACCTAGTTGATATCATGCTCTTTTGTATATGGATGTCGTCGGTGTGAAATGAAAGGGGAGCTTGTAAGTCCATGGAGTTATGTATATGTGTTAGAGAAACGCCTGGGCTGCTGGTCTAATCCATGCTGATATGGTGGAAACCTGCAGCGTAACCATAACGAGCTGTCTATGAAGCATTCTTCTTATAAAAAAAGAGTCCGATATTGAGAAAAAAGAGAAACAAAAAAAAGAGATTATGAAAAGAGGAAAGAGAGAAAAAGCACCATATTCCCATGGTAAATAAGAAGATTGCTGAGATGCTCGTTGTCTGCTTGCCTTGTCATTTTGATATGGGGATTCTTCCGTATCATCGGGCAAGGGGTACCCCGTTGGTGGTTCTCTATGATACACATGTACTTACGATGACAAGAACTTACCGGTGACTAAACTTGAGTAGCATGAGGAGCGGCCCTCGTATTCAAGGGACATGAGATTTCTAACTTATACTTTGTCAAGCATGTACACCATAGTTTGTTCACTTTAACCTTAATCACTTCAAGATGCTTATGATAGGGGCAATGAGAGCTGAAAGCTATAAGTACCATAATTTTTGGAAGCTCTTTATGAAACTTGAATCCCTACTTCCTTCTATGAAGGCATTTCTTCCACTTTTATATTGAGTCTCCACCTTCTATCTTTATGCACTTACTTTGAGAGCATAGTTGCCATTCTTAGTTCTATGTGCATTGTCCCAAGACTAGTTGATTGATGCATACCTTGATATTACTTGTTTTAAACTATTTGTATCTAGTCACTCTTATGAACTTTGAAGGTGTCCTATGTATTTATGTTTGCTACTCTATGAGGGACAAGCTGAATACCACTATGCTATGTTTTCTTTATGTGAAACAAACAAACGTCTTGCAAAGCATTGTTATTCATGAATCTTTTGTTTGTGCCTTTTCATGTTGCGTCATAGTTTCTTTGTCTTATTACTAGAACTTTGTCTTTTATGTTATGATTGAAGTACTATGATCCCAGCTTTGAATTTTTGCAAATACTTTGATCAAGTATTTGATGGTGCATGTCACCTCAAAAATTATTCTTTCTTTTTATCACTTACCTACTCGAGGACGAGAAGGAGTTAAGCTTGCGGATGTTGATACATTGCAAATGTATTTATAATTTTTGATGTTCCATGCTTGGTTTTATCTACTTTCTTATGTTTTTTCCACACTTTGGAGTACTTTTCATATGATTTCGTGGACTAACCTATTAACAAGAGCCACAGTGCCAGTTGCCTGTTTTCTGCTGTTTTTGGTTCCAGGAAGTCAGAAAATGAATATTCTCAGAATTGGACGGCACAAAAGCCAAAGTTACTATTTTCCCGGAACACTCAAGAAGCCAGAAGGAGAATCGGAGAGGGGCCACAGGGTGGCCACACCCCCCCTTGGCGCGGGCCAGCCCAGGCCGCGCCAGGGCATGGTGTGGGCCCCCTGGCTGGCCACCGACCTTGCCTCCTTCGCCTATAAGAGCCTCCCGATACCAAAACCCTAAATAGTCAATCATCCAGCCACGAAAAGTTCCACAACACCACCGCCACTGAAGGGGAGATTCGGGGGACAGAAAGTCTCTGTTCTGGCACCCTGCCGGGACGGGGAAGTGCCCCCGGAGCCATCTCCATCGATCTCCACCGCCATCTCCATCACCATTGCTGATTCCCATGATGAGGAGGGAGTAGTTCTCTCTCGAGGCTAAGGGCTTTACCGGTAGCTATGTGTTCATCTCTCTCTCTCTCTATGCATGATCTTATTGAGATCATGAGCTTGTAATCTATAGATCTACCTTGCTACTCAAGTGCTTTAATAGATCTCTGCTCTCCCCATGTGTGTGAAAGTGACAGCGTGCACACCATGGTGGCACTTAGGCTAGAGATTACAAATACTTGTTATGAGTTATATTTGGAGTTGGATGTCTTTATGAAATTGTGGTGTTTGTTGGACTCATCTAGTGCTCAAGGTGACATTGTGGAGTTTTCTAGATGGGAAAGGCTTACTTTGAGGTGTGATGTTATAGCCCTACCATCGATTAGTGTGTCCAACCGGAGAGTAGTTAAGAGTAGTATCATAAAGAGAAGATATATTTATATGAGAGTGTTCACTAGTGAAAGTATGATCCCTAGGCCTTGTTTCTAAGCACTGAAACACCGTTTGCAATTAGATCTATTATATGTTTGCTTGCTTCTATCTTTATTTCAGTTTGCCTTTAGTCTCTTCCACGCCATCAAGTTATTTTCTATCACCGTTGCCACTTATAATTATCTATACCACTTGTATTTCACTATCTCTTCGCCGAACTAGTGCACCTATACACCTGACAAGTGTATTGGGTGTGTTGGGGACACAAGAGACTTCTTGTATCTTGATTGTAGGGTTGCTTGAGAGGGGATACCTTTGACCACTTCCTCCCTGAATTCGATAAACCTTGGGTGATCCACTTAAGGGAAAACTTGCTGCTGTTCTACAAACCTCTACACTTGGAGGCCCAATAACTGTCTACAAGAATAGAAGTGCGTAGACATCAATCGACCGTGTCCAATCCGCCACACCAGCCCCGCTTTCAGAAGCTCTCTACCATGTATAAACCTCCTCTAAGTGTATGAGGACTTGCTCAGGCATCCTGCTGTTAGGAAATCCCCATCCTTGTAATATCTAGCTTTCAGGACCTTAGCACAAAGGGAATTTGGATCAGTAATAAGCCTCCACCTTTTTTGGCTAGGAAAGCCTGGTTGAAACATTCATACTCTCTGAAATCAAGCCCTCCCCTATCCTTGATCTTACACATCCCCTCCCAGCTGATCTAGTGAACCTTCTTCTAGCCATCCTTGTCACCCCACCAGAAGTCCGAAGTGATCGAGCTTAGTTGCTTGCACATTTTCTTTGTAAGATGAAAGCATCTCATCACGTAAGACGGGACAGCCCGAAGAACCGACTTCACAAGGATACTTTTTCCTTCCTTTGACATGCCTTGCCCTTTCATACCCTTTACCTTTCCCAAGTTCTCTCTCGAAGATGCTTAAAGCACCTATCTTTTGATCGATCAACAACAATGGGCAGTCCCAAATATCGTTTAGATAGAGCCTCCGAAGAAATGCCCATAATGTGCTTGAGATTTGCTTTGACACTATCAGTGCATCCCGCGTCGAAAAACATAGAAGATTTCTGCAAGTTGACCTTCTGTCCAGAGCTAATCTCATAGTCCATAAGCACACGCTTTAGTGTGTTCATGCTACTAGGTGAGGCTTCAAGGAACACACTGCTATCATCCGCAAACAACAGATGAGTGAGATGAGGGCCTCCAGCACCAAACTAAACTCCTCTGATCTCATTTGCTTGTTGAGCTTCTATAAGCAGCAACATCGAGAAGCCTTTCACACAGAAGAAAAATAAATACGGGGACATTGGGTCTCCTTGCCACATGCCCCTTGAAGGAAAGAAAGGATCAGAAATGCCACCATTCAACTTGACCGTGAATCGAACAGAGTTGATGCACCGCATAATCATATCCACCCATTCTTGCGCAAACCCCATTTTCAGTAACATATTTTCCAAAAAGATCCACTTGACCCTATCGTAGGATTTGACCATGTCTAGCTTCACCACACAGAGCGAAGCCTTCCTTTTCCTTGTTCTAATCGCCTGAGTGCATTCATAAGCAACAAAAACATTGTCTGTAATTAGCCTGCCCGGGACGAAAGCACTCTGCTCTTCAGAGATCAAAATTGGAAGAATTATCTTCAACCGGTTCGCCAGAGTTTTCGAGGCAAGTTTGTATAGCACATTACAGAGGCTAATCGGCCTGAACTAAGAAAGCGATTCAGTCGAGTTTACTTTGGGGATCAGGACCAAAATTGTATCATTAAAACCCCCCGAGCATTTGTTTCCCGCCATGAAATCACGCACCGAATTATAAACAGAAACTTTCAGCTCACCAGACTGTGTTTTTGCGTCTCCTATGAGTCGCTCTGTTCTGGAAATATCTTGTATTTCTATCACCAGCCTTCAACCAATCATGCCTTGACCTTTGATTATACATTATTTCCTCTTTTTCATAGAACTCGTGCAATTTTTTCTCGATGTCCCACCTAGTGCCCCTTTTAGATTTTTTTATTTCTTTACATACAGAGCCAAAAGACGAGGCACTCCATCGCTGCATGGCAAGAGAAACCTCCTTCAGTCTCCCCGGAAGACCAGCTAGCCCTCCGCCAAAATGATCACTTCCTCTCCAAGCCTCTTGCACCATGGCATCATAGGACTCATGGTGAGTCCACATTTCTTCGTGCACAAAGTTCTTTGTCAACCCCACTAGCCGGTTGTCCGGCTCAGCTGCAATCTTAATGAGCAAAGCCATATGATCCGATTCCTCTGTAACAATATGCTGAAAGTGGGTGAGGGGAAACATAGCCAAGAAATCTTCATTAGCAGTAGCATGACCCAACCTCGCTCTGACGTTATCCCGACTAGCCCTCCTGTTATCCCGTGTAAACGGATAGCCAGAAAAACCTAGGTCAACCAATCGGCAGTATGACAAGCAGTCCCTAAACCTTGACATCTGTTTCTCATCTCGATCATTCTTGCCCAGCAAACGATCTCATTGAAGTCACCCGCACAAATCCACGATAGCTGATCTTGAGCTTTAAGATACCTTAGAACCTCCCACGTCTTTGATCTGAGCTTAGTTTTTGGTTCACCGTAGATTCAAGTGAATCTCTAGGTGTCTGCTTCTGTGGTAATTTTCGCTTCAATAAAATACTGGCACCAAGGGCGAACTAAAACATCAATGTCGTCTCTCCACCATAGACCCAAGCTTCCCCCTTTTCCTTTTCCTTCAACACATATGCCATGTCTGAACCCCAAACTCCATTGCAATTTCTCCATAGCCTTTTGTTTCTGTTTGGTTTCACACAAGAACACCACCCCTGGGTTGTAGGACCTAACCAGGTCTCGAAGCTCGCCCACCGCCGTGTCCAACCCCAATCCACGACAATTCTGGGGAAGGAGATTCATTGTCCTCAGCGGTCCTGCATCGCAGGAGACGCCGATGGGTTTTGAAGTCTGGCAAACACTGAACTTGGGACTTGTCCCTCCGAACCTCCTCTGGATCAACAATGCAGTTGAACACCGAGTTTGTACGTTTCCATTTTCCTGTTGTTTCCAGATCGTCCTCACCGATGACTTGGACTGGCACCCTTCTTCCAGACCCTAACCCAGATTTCCATTGCATCAAACACCATGTCCGACGGGCAGATTGAGCCATCATAGTCCTTCACTAAGACCGCATGGAAGTCGAACTGCCACTGTCCGTTCTTGAGCACATGTCGCCAATCCCCCTCAGAAGTAAAATGTACCGCAAATCGGTTGTCGCCTAGATCCTTGAATTGTGCATGATGATGAAGCCCCCACACAGGCTGCATATCTCTTTCCAGGCCATTGATCACCAACTTCCTCGACAAGTAGACTTTGCCCACCACCGCCCACCTTGGATGAGGAACATGAAGCGATTATGAGCCCTTGATGATCATACCCATGGCTTCCTTCTCCATGAGGAGAAGATCACCCATCTTTGCTGGCAACTCCGCGGCTAAATCCTCCGCACCGGACTTGTTCAGAGATCTCGATGGTGTCCTGGACGGACCGCCGCTTCGCGCACAAGAACGCCCCGGAGTCGCCATGCCTTCACCTCTACTCCCACCACCACACGAGAAGATGGGGAGAAGTCCTTCACCGTCGCGTAGAGTCAATCCTGCCGTCAAGATCCCCTCTACCGCCGATCACACCACCCTCAAGAAGAAAACCCTAGCCCCAGATGCAATCACCTCTCGATCGCCCCTAGAGTAACTTCCTCTTTCGGTGGACGCACTCGTCATCACTGCGCACCATCCCGAATACCCCGTTTCGTAAAGATTTCGTTTGGGAAATTTATACCAGCTATGGTATACTTGTTTCATAGGTTCCCCAAAACATCCAATGCTATTGAAAACCCAGCAATGCATTATCTATGATACGTTTTTCATAAATGATGAAAAATAGTTTGAGAAAATAGTAGGTAGTGTTACACATCGTCTATGTTTGTGAAGATATAACGCAAGGTTTAACCTTTTCCCTTGTTATAGATGAAATTGAGTTTGTGTACCATATGTTTTAATGAAGTTTCCACCTATTTCAAAACCAAAATCGTGGTTTCAATTTTTTAAAAAAGGATTGATGTGGTTCACAACCAAATCGTTTTTTCTATTGTTTCATAAAGGTATGATGTGGTTTCAATTATTTCATAAAGGTTTTATGTGGTTTCAATTGTTTCTTAAAGGTTTGGTGGTTCCACTTGTTTCATAAACGTTTGATGTGGTTTCAATTGTTTCATAACAGGTTTGGTGGTTCCACTTGATTAAAAACCAAAATGTGGTTTCAATTATTTCAAAAGGTTTGATGTGCTTCAATTTTTCCATAAAGGTTTTATGTGGTTTTAATTGTTTCATAAAGGTTAGATGGTTTCAATTGTTTTGTAAAGGTTTGGTGTTTCCACCTATTTCATGAAGATTTCATGTTGTATCGGTTCTTTTATAAAGGTTTGATGTGATTTCATTTGATTCATAAAGATTTGATGTGGTTTAAATTGTTCATAAAGGGTTGATGTGGTTTCAATTGTTTCATAAATGTTTGGAGTTTCCATCTGTTTCATAAAGTTTTGATGTTGTTTCAACTGTTTCACTAAGATTTCAATTGTTTCATAATTTTTTGATGTGGTTTTAATTATTTTAGAAATTCATGATTTGATTTCAATTGTTTAATAAAGGTTTGGTGGTTCCACCAGTTTAATAAAGGCTTGATGTGGAGGTTTGGTGGTTCCACCTATTTTATAAATGGTTGATGTTGTTTCAATTGTTTTATAAAGTTTTTGTGTGATTTCAATTGTTTCATAAATGTGGTTTCAGTTGTTTCATATAGATTTGATGTGTTTTCAATTATTTCATAAATGCTTGATGTGGTTTCAATTGTTCTATAAATGTTTAGTGATTTCAATTGTTTCATAGAGGTTCCAATGGTGTATGTTTGACCAGATATAAATTCATGTTTCAATTTTTAATCCCGGATAAGGATAAAAATGGGTTTGCAAACCTCGCTAGTTTTTTTCACTTAGCCATGTTTCATACTTTTTTATAACGAAAGCGCTATGTTTCGCTTTTGTCGTGTAGGTACAATGTTTTGTACAAGGGATGGTACATGTTTCACCCGTATTCATTTGATGTACACACATTTCTACACTAGTATATGTTTCACTTGTCATTAGATTTTCCACCGCACAATCTTCAAAAAGTGGGAAACCTACCATTCATGATGTCTCGATCAAGACCATGTTTGAAATTAGTATTCGTGTCTTGATAGTTGCACCGGGTGAACTTCAGGGCTCGTAGAAGTTCATTACTAGTAGATCACAAGGTTGCAAGCGCTGCTGACATGGCATGCATCAACGTGAGACTATCCTGCTACGAGGGGCAAGATGTTCATCCTGGCCGAGAACCTCACTAAATGTCCACTACATATCCATAGACTGTCCCATTGAGCTTGCATAAAATGAAGAAAATATCATAACTTAGAAAAGAGATATTGGCAAGTTTCTCCTTACACAAAGGTTGTCTTCCACTTTATTCCATTCAACGGTGTGATGTGAACTTAGACCTAACGACCACATATAATTCCGAACTCTGGTATCCCTCATCTCTGTCCCGGAAAGAAACGTGAGGGAGGACGATGAGCTTTCACCAATTGGTGACTACACCTTGTTCCATCATCAAGCAAATTTTATAATAAATCTATGCACTAATGAGTAAAAAGTACGTGCTCAATAGAACGAGTCTGCTGTCTCTGTTCCAAGATGAATCTAGACATTGAACCCAATGGTCTAAAAAATAAACAGCTAATAACTACTCGTGCAGATGTGTCAAAAGTCCAACCGTATAGGCCAGAACGTTACCTAGCTAACTACTCACTCCGTTCAAAATATAAGATGTTTAGTATATAGGTTCATTCCAATTATATAAATCTACACCCTAAAAAGGAACTAAATACACTTGTTTCACAAAGTTAAAACATCTTATATTTTAAAACGGAGGAAGTAGCAATGAAGGTAAACTTGCATCGGTATGCTAAGATAACTAGTACTGGTCTCGTCTCGCTCCCCGCGGGCGACGAGGCGAGGCCAGCCGCGCCGCCCGCCTTCCGTCCTCCTCCCCTCCTCCTCCCGCCGCTGCCGGCGCGCACCGCCGAGCAAAGCTCGGGCGGGGCCAGTGGCGGCGGGCGCGCTCTCTTTCCGACGGCGGTAGGGGTGCACGGGGCTCCCCTCGTTGGCGGCGGCGGCCATGGCGAGCTCGGCGGGTGTGTGGCAGGACCGGGCAGCGGTGAACGGGCGATCCCCGTGGGCGGTGTGGCGGCGGGCAGCTCGGCTGTAGGGGCGGCGGAGGGGCTAGGTGCCCCCGATGGTGAGCTCTGCAGGGCCCGATCTGGGCCATGCGGGCTCCGTCCGGGGCCCTCGGTCACCGGCAAGGCGGCGGGTGGCACGCCCCCTGCTGGCTGTGGCGCGGCCTGGGCACCAGATCTAGGCCGGGCGGGCCTAGATCGGGTGGTCGCTCGCCAAATCCTTCCCGGGGTGGCCCGGACGGCACGGAGGTGCCGTGTTCATCGCGTTCGTCCCTCCTCGCTCTTGCGGGCCCAGATGGTGTTCCTCAGACCGGCGATGGTCCAGTAATCCTAGATGAACACGGTGGCGAGTGCGTTGCTGCTTGGCAGCGGGGTTCTGCGGTGGCAGTGGACCCTCTGGTGGGCGGAGGGGTAGGGACTAGTGCTAGGGTCGGCAGCGACGGCAACACCCTTGCTGCAGTGTTGTGGCGGAGCTTCACGAGTCCATTTGGGCTCGGCCGGACCAGTGAGGGCCTGGTTTGCCTTCCCAACTACATCTGGTCGGCTATCGCCTTCCGGCGGTGGAGGTAGTTTCCTCCCGCGTGTTATTGTACCGTCAACCCTCGCCAGAGTCTCTTCCTTTCGGTCGGACCAGCCTCACATTGTGGGTCACGGTGAGACGCCGGGGGTGACTTCAAGACCGTGGTGGCGTGTGTTGGTGGGCGGCGAGCTTGGCAGGGAGCTTCGAAGCGTCCGGGAGTGTGGTTTTTTGAGGGGTCGGGAGAAATCCTTGTCGTCTAAACACCGACGTGGTGACGCCTGCGGGTGTCGCCGTCCTTCCTGAAGGGCGCCGGGTACCTCTTCCCCACCTCCCGCAGCGTATCAAGGGAAACCCTAGGACTTGTCCGGGCAGTAGTGTCATCATCGTCGCTTTCCTTCTTGGAGGTGCTGCTTGATGCGTGACGCTTCAGAGAGGCTAGGAGAGTGGTGGAAATTCTCCGGTGGGTGCAGCGATTGCGGGCCATCCTCGGTCGTCGAGCCGCTGGCGCCGGCTTTGTTTTCTCTTATTGTTCTTTTTCATTTTCTTTTCTGTTTTCTTTGGGCGTTGTGCTGTCTGGCCCAGCAGCGGTATCAATCGTGGTTGCTATATTTATATAGCTGGGCGCATGCCTGTTTCGAGGAGGAGATAACTAGTACTCATCCGATCCAACAATATGAACTAGTAATATTTTATCTCAATCAACAAATAATTTTCTTAGCAAGAACGTTCCTGTAACATTATTTTGCTGCAATCAAGATCGTGGATTGAGAAATAGATATGAGAAAAAATTTATAAAAAGTTAAAGTCTAATAAAATGATCTGAAACACGGAGAGTATTCGCGAGTGTCGTCATCCTCGTCAAGTAGATGTTTTCTTTGCTTCATGTTTCTCAAAAAGCGTCAGAATGGGCTCTTCCTCTTCATAATCAATTCTACGGTTACAATAATAAAAACATATAATCGAACAAAACATATATACGCTATTGCCTATTGGACTAATTCGAGGAAAAATTGTTCTACTAACAAATTAAATTCAAGGCATAGAGACGAAGAGCTAGTTCGGTATGAAAAGCTAGTGGGAAAACCGGAAAGCATACATTATGGTCTTCTGGAGCTCGATCTCCATGGGCGGGCCAGGCGACCGGCAACAAGGCAGGACAGTAGTGGTCTCTGCTCCTCCCGCCAGTTGTGCTAACAACGGTGGCATTCAGAGGCCCGGAGCCCGGACGAGCGGCGAGTGTCAGCGCCTCTCTGCGGCTGCGCATGACGGCTAACGGTCTGAATGGGAAGTACCGTCCGGAGAGGGTGCGAGGGAGTCGTGATGGGAGCAAGCCGGTTAGGGGAGGTGGTGTAGGGTAAATTTGACGAGGTGAATCTCCGATTTAGGCTATGGATTTAGGTATGGTGTTCTCGTCCCCCTTTCCATTGGTATAGAAACAAAGCGAACAGAGTGAGTCGAGAAGTATGGATTGGCTGCATCGCTCTCACACGGATTAGATGAGGGGTAGGTAAAAAATCCAAGAATTCTGGGTGGGCCATGACCCGCCCAGTGCCACCCTTGCGTACGCCAATGGGTGAGGGGATCGTCGGCGTCGAGCGCAGGGTCCGGCGACCTGAGTGCGAGGTATCGGGCAACTCTCATGTTGGTGATGGTGAGGCCGATATCCGCGGACTCGCATGGTGATGAGCTCGGAAGAGCGGAGACAGTCGTCAGGAGCATAGCCAGTGGGCGGCGGTAGCACCGATGGTCTCGCTACCTCTGTTTCT
This sequence comes from Avena sativa, assembly GCA_916181665.1. Taxonomy (NCBI): domain Eukaryota; kingdom Viridiplantae; phylum Streptophyta; class Magnoliopsida; order Poales; family Poaceae; genus Avena; species Avena sativa. The sequence goes on from OV702287.1 coordinate 253,806,992, forward strand.
CGATGGGAGGAGAAGTGATGTGCACATGGGTGGGCCCTAAGGGAAATCACGGGTCTTAGAAACACGTGTCAATTGGAAGAGGAGACTACGGTATGTGCCGACGCCTTTTAAAACAGTTTTCCGGTACTCTATATAGACTACTTACCAAAGGGATCTGACTCATCACCGCAGTATTACTCTACCTCGACGCCGGTGATCTGGAGCAGTGAACGCCTCAAGTACCGAGCTGCGGAGGAGTCTAACTCAGACGTGCCGGCGCCCGGCCGTGCCATCATGCTTGGAGCTCCAGCAAACTTCACATCTCTAAATTAGGGATGGTACCCGCCGGGCGAGGCCGGGTTCGCCACCCCCATACCCGTCCTGTTTAATTAGCCGGGTCTCATTTTTTTACCAGACCCGCGACCTGGCCGGGTTCGGGGCCCCAATGGGTACCCGTCAGCGTGTGAGACGGGAACAACGCTGGCACAAACGGGAAGAAAACGAAGGAATATTGGGATGAGGTTGGTGGAAATAGATGCGTGCATGTATGTATTGTCTCTAGGACTCCATATTCCATCGCGTGCATGTGATGTGTGATGTGTGTTGTGTGTTTGCATGGCTGCGTGGGGCATGTGGTTAGACGTAGAATTATTAGGAACATGACTAAGGTTTAAAGCAGGCCTACGGATCTGCGGGTACGGGTTTCTCATCCCAGACCCGCCCCGTTAAAATTGACGGGTCTAACTTTTTACCAAACCCGCCCCATTTAAAACGGGTACACGCCAGATTTACGGGTTTCGGAGGCCCATTACCATCCCTACTCTAAACCAACCTTGATCCGTGGAGTCGAGCCAAGTATCATAACCGAGTGAGCTAGGCGAGATATGTCGCTCAAGCCCTCGGATTGCCTCAACTTCTCGCTTCGCGCCAACTGTCAGGTGAATTTTTGTTTTGCTTCGGCCCTTACCCTATTTCTCAATCTCCTCATCCCAGTCACGTCAAGGAACGAGATCTTGCTGCTGGACTTGCGTTTATGCATTGTTCTTCTCGTTGGTTTTATAACCCCGCCAATGAGGCGAAACTTGTTCGGAAGTGGCTAAATAAATGGTAAATTTGCGATTGATTTTGTTTCCCCCCTTTGTTTTGCTAGCTCGAGTCTTTGCAACTTGTTATGTTTTGTACTCCCTCTGTTTTAAAATATAAGATGTTTTAGCTTTGTAAATAAAGTGTATCTAGACCTCTTTTAGTGTCTAGGTTATCTAGGTTTGGAGTAAACCTAGATATTAAAAGGGTCCTAGATACACTCCTTTCATAAAGCTAAAACAACTTATATTTTAAAACGGAGGGAGTATAAGTTATTATGAGAGTCCCAGTTTTACTCCAAATACCCAGAATCATCTGACAGATGCATCCTGAGCCTGCCATTCGTAGTAACCGCACGGGCATATCAAATTGTACTGACTTAAATCTTTACTTGATTGGAGTTGGTTCACTTTAGGATCAAATATTGGAAGAATCTAGGTCATCCAACAACACAGTCAAACACTTGGTTAATCAGCATCGCCTGATCGTGCCAAGGGAAAATATGGAAAGGACCGTACTGGGCGTCCTCTAGGAATAAACTAGACCATGACTGCACGCGTTGCCGCACCCATTCATTGTTATGATAGTAATTTTAAGATTCTAAAACAGTGATTAACATAAAGATATAGAATACATGACATAATACTTAAATTTTACAGACTATTTTTTGATCTAAGAGGATAGTTTTATAAACATGAAATACTTTGACCCTAAAACTATTATAGAAACTTAAATATTTCAAATTACTACACGTCCATGTACATAGCGCAGTAGTAATACAGATGAGCACAAGAAAAGTAACTGAGACTTATTTGCCTATACATATAAATCATACCCACCAGAAATGTGACAAATACACATGGTACAACATGTTGAGAGCAATTCGGTTAAATATTTCTTACCCAGATAATCAATGGAATATTTCATGTTCATCTCTGAAATTGCTGGAGACACAACTTCGGACCATATTAAACAGTAACATGTCATAGATTTCATTACAGGAGTACACGTAATGTGCAGTGAGCAAATCACCACACCATGCACCAAGCTAATGTACGGGCATAGTATAACACATCAACCTTGTTTAACAGCGAAATATATAGCGAGTTGATAATTTGATACCGACCATGCTACTAACTTGTTCCTAATTTTTCAACCATAATATAGCACCCTTGTGATTGTAGAATCTGTCAAACTTCATGCACTAACCAACTATTCTAAAAGACCGATCTGATGGAAAGTGGTAGGCAATCCACTTATACACTTCAACACTCCTCCCAACGTGTGTGACGAGGAGACAAGTTAACACGTGTGAACTCAGAGGTATGGCTCAAGAGGCCAATACGTGGACAGAGGAGGCACCAACAATTTTTAGGAAAAATTGCGCTACACAGGACTCAAACTCGAGACCTTGGCTCTGATACCATGTCAAGCTTCATGCACTAACCAATTATTTCAAAAGACCGATCTGATAGAAAGTGGTAGGCAATCCACTTATACACTTGTTTAACCCAAAAGAAATACTTGAAATTGTTAAGTGTACCTATGTACAAAAAGATATACCCATCTAGCTACCATTGACCTAAAGCCTATGAATTATATTTGTAAAGTAGTGCAAAACATGGCATGGTGCAAGTATCAATTTTGTTAAGCTCAGGCTACTTTTCATGCACTCAGAGGTGCACTCAGAGGTGTAAGTTGCCAATAATATATCTCAAACTAACTGAATGCCAAACCGTTGTTTCATAACTCGCTGTACTATCCCTTGTTCAACCTATACTATCACAAAGTAAATGCTGCAATCTTTCGTTTTTATTTACATACAAATCCTAACTTAAAATATTTCAATATTGCCGAATATTAATAATAAGCAGATGCTCTGGGAATGAATATGCATCAAAGTTAAGGAAATATTTTGCATAAGAACTCACCTTTAGGAGAAGAGGTACAACATGATAGGTGCTCTTCTGATACCTCCGATTTCATTTCAACCTGCAGATTTTGAGTCAGTTCTTGAAACAAAGCCTCATAGATTTTGGATAGGGGGGCTCACAAATTAGATGGTCAAATTTTTATTAAGAGATTATCTGACGTTTCTTTCGCAAGAAGTGGATAGGGTGCAAATTATTCTGCCGATGGATATCCGGATATAGCCAGTAAACATTTCCTTGCATATTCCTTATGAAACTTGAGTCACATTATAATCCTATTTTCTGCAAGTAGCCAAAATAATTTCTGCTAGGAGATACGACAATAGAACTGGCGACCCAACAATAGTTGTGTGTACAACCTGCTTTTCTACTGATATCTTGATATTCTGTAATATAAGGCAGTGTTTTCTTACAAAGAAAGAGTAATCCAGCAACATAGAATCATCTCTAAGAGAAAGATGGCTCCTTGGTACATAATGTTGTGCACTGGTATATAATGTGGATATGCGAGTCTAAAGCTATTCATAATGTTAAATGAAAATTTAAAAAGTAGCAAACTTTATAGAAAGAAATACTTTTTTTGATTCTCGGATGCGGATGTATAGCTTGAATATCAGGTATACAGTGGCAAAAACCAAGTCGATAACATTGATATATAATCATTTAAAATGTAAAAGATTAACTTCCAATGCATTTGTCGGTCTAAAATATCCTTTAACTCGACCAAGTCCCTTTGCAATATCCTTTACCAACGGTCCAACGCAATATAAATCATGAACTGACAGAATGGCAGGTAACATGTATATGTGGTCATGTTTCTTACTTGCTTGAATGCCAAGATTATCATGAACTGGCAGAATGATAGGTAACATGTATGTGCTCATGTTTCTTACTTGCTTGAATGCCAAGGTTATCGGAAGAGCCAGACAGAATACACCTGGCTTATGGTAAGACGAATGGCACCTGGGATGCACAACCGCGGAAGCCACAGAGGGGCACAGTGTAGCTGGTGAGGAAGCGGCTGGTGGCAGTCGGTGATGTGAATGGCACCGAAGATATGGTTGCTGGGAGAGAAATTGGAGCCGAGAGGCTTCAAGGAGGATCCCCGATCTGGGCGGCGATGTACCTTGTCTGGATGGAGCAGCGGCGACCTGGAGGTGACCGCTGTCGTGAAGGCAGGACACAAGGCTGCAAAGAGAAGGGCAATAGATGGAGGCTCGGTTGTGGTGGATGGCAGCGTCGGCGACGGCAGAAGTGGTGGGAGTTCGTCCGTCGCGAGAGAAGAGAGGTCGGGATGGGGGTGACTCCACTATTCTATGCCCTTTCGCTGTCGTGTTCCTTTTATCGGATCGATGACCCTTGCTCATGGAGCCAGATGGCTAACTCCAGAAAATATCCCAGACAACCACGCGGCAGCCCAATTAACCACGCTTCCCTGTAGTATATTTGCAGAGTAGCAGCCCATCTAATGACGGATAGGCGGAACACGCGCAGCGATGGCTGTAAAAAAGACCCACATGCATGTGCGGGACAATGGAAAGATCAGGGATGTTCAATCGGGCAATCTAACGGTTTAGATTGTCAAATCGTTGTGGTGGCTCCTAGGTAGGCAAGTTATACTGTTTTTTAATTCCCCAAATCCCCCTTGTGCCAAGCGATTGACACGTGTCCTGGGAAATATTGTTTAATATCGCTTTTTCTACAAACCTCTCGTTTTTTGCTACATAAAATCTGCTTTTGCTATATTTAGCGCATTGTGAAAAAAGGTTTCACCCTAGTAGAAAAATAAAAAGAGACAATCCTTGACCTCGTCGGAGACTTTGTAACAAAGAAGTTGTTCTATTGTAAAAAAACCAAGCTCTAAAGCTCTTTTTGTCAACTCGTGCTCTGATACATTGCAAATGTATCTATAATTTTTGATGTTTCATGCTTGGTTTTATCTACTTTCTTATGTTTTGTCCACACTTTGGAGTACTTTTCATATGATTTCTTGGACTAACCTATTAACAAGAGCCACAGTGCCAGCTGCTTGTTTTCTGCTGTTTTTGGTTCTAGGAAGTCAGAAAATTAATATTCTCGGAATTGGACGGGACAAAAGCCAAAGTCGCTATTTTACCGGAAGACATCTGGAGCCAGAATACGAGATTGAGAAGGGTTGGGGCCTGGACACACCACCTGGCCGCGTGGCCAGGCCTGGCCCGCGCCAAGGGGTGGTCTGGCCGACCCCAGCACCCCTCGACCTTTCCTTCCGCCTATATATTGCCTCCAATACCAAAACCCTAAGGACCCAATCAAAAATCCACGAAAGAGTCTATAGCCGCCGTTATCTCTATCCCTAGATCGGGAGGGATCTGAAGCTCTTCCCGGCACCCTGTCGGAGAGGGGAATTCACCCTGGAGGCCTTCTTCATCATCATGCAAGCCTCTGGTGTGATGCGTGAGTAGTTCATCTCTGGACTACGGGTCCATGTAGTAGCTAGATGGCTGGTTCTCATCCTTTGTGCTTTCATGTCTAGATCTTGTGAGCTCTGTTCATGATCAAGATCATCTATTTTTAATCCATACATGTTGTGTTTGCGGGGATCCGATGGATATTGAGATGCTATTTCAGATTGATTATTGATTCTATCATGTCTTTGTTATTTGTGATCTTGCATGCTTTCTGTTGTTAGTAGCTATCTTGGCCAAGTAGATGCTAGCAACTCCAAGAGTTAGTATTTATGCTCGATAGTGGGTTCATGCCTCTGGTAATCTGGGGAAGTGACAGAAATCTCTAAGGTACTAGATGTGCTGTTGCTACTAGGGAGAAAACAACAATCCTTTATTCATAGAACAATCGTATTATTTACTTTACACACAATTCGTAAAGCAATAATCTGTTGCTTGCAACTTAATACTTGAGGGGGTTTGAATGATAACCTGAAGATGGATTGTTAGTCATAGATGCAGTTGGATGGCGGTCTATGTATAATATTGTTATGCCCAATCGAATCTCAAAGGAGTCAAGATGATTAGTATATGCTTGTATGCTTTCTTGATGTTTGTCAATTGTCCCGCTGTAATTTATTCACCCAGCATGTTATCTATCTTAAGGAGAGCCACCTCTAGTGAACTATGGACCCTAGTCCTTTCTTTTACATATAATCTACAAACTGTTTACTGCTTTGTGTTTACTTTCTACAAACTATTACTTTCTTCCATTCGATACGTTTAATCCTTTGTTTTCAGCAAAACCGGTGAAATTGACAACCTCATCGCAAGTTAGGGGAAAAGTTATGTGGTTGTGTTGTGCAGGTCTCCATGTTGCTGCTGACACCGGTAGTGCGCCCTGCCAATGTTCAGCTAGCTATACCTTTGGGGTGTTTCCTTGTTCCTACTGGATTGATAATCTTGGTTTCATACTGAGGGAAAACTTGCTGCTGTGCTCATCATACCTTCCTCTTGGGGTTCCCCAACGAGCTCGATATATTTTGGGCCATCAAGCTATTTTTCTGGCGCTGTTGCCGGGGAACGAAGAACAAGAAGAAGCTCCCACGTCAACCACGCGCCAGCAATATTTTTCTATCGCCGTTGCCGGGGAGTCAAGGACATCTTCACAAGGGGAGTCCCTCATAACCAATCTCTTTACTTTGTTATTTTTGTTTTGCTTAGTTTACTTTTGCTTTGTTTGTTTGTTTCTTATTCAAAAACACAAAAAAATTAGTTCCTACTATAGTTGTTGGTCTATTATTACCTTGCTTTGTCATGCTTTCTATCAATGGTTGGTTTCTTTGAAACTGAATCTTATTGGCAAGGTGGGTTCACGGAAGAACAAAAATATTATTATAAGGAACACCGCTTGTCACAAAAAGGGAAACACTTATGGGAACAAATTGTTAAATTGTATACCATTGCTATAAACGTGTGCTCTACTTATAATTTTACTTATTGCTTTGACAAATCTTGTTGTTGTAGGAGATATAAACACCTCCCTTTTCAACGTGAGTATAATGATAATGTTACCATATCTTATTATGTTAAAGGGAATTATGACTTTTATGATGTGGAACAAATTGAAAAATTTATTGCTTGGAAGGGTGCATTTGAACTTGCTAGTTTGCTTGAAAATACTGACGATTCACCTTATAAATATGAGGTTTATGATATACTTAAATTTTGCTTTGATAATTATAAGGTAGAAAATGGCTATATTTTTGAATATCTTAATAGATGCTCTCCACCAATGGAAGAGACTAATGCCTTGCAGGAGCCTATGGAAGAAGAAATTGCTGAAACTGGAAGCTCATTGGATGAAAAAGAGGAGGAGAGTGATGATCAAGAGGAGGAAGAATGGATCTACCCATCCCTACCTTCTAATGAGAGTAACTCTTTACCCCTTACATTATTTGATTGTCCCCCATGCTTACCAAAGGAGGACGAATGTCATGTTCCTGAGGATTCTTTTGAAAATGTTTATAATAAAGCTCTAGTGTTTGTAGATCATGAAAAGCATGCTTTATGTGATAGTTATATTGTTGAGTTTATTCATGAGGCTACTGAAAATTATTATGAGAGAGGAAAATATGGTTGTAGAAGTTTTCATGATATTGAAACACCTCTCTATGTGCTGAAAGTTTTGAAGTTACTCTTGTTTTATCTTCCTATTCCTGTCACTTTGTTCTTTGTGAATTTATTTGCATACAAGATTCCTATGCATAGGAAGTGGGTTAGAATTAAATATGTTTTGAATTTGCTTCTTGATGCTCTCTTTTACTTCAATTCATATTTCTTATGTGAGCATCTTCTCAAACTATCATGCCTAACTTAAAGGCGTTAAAGAAAAGTACTTATTGGGAGATAACCCAAAAGTTTTAGTTGAGTCTTGGAAGTTATTTCTTCAGTAATAACCGCTCCTTATCCTTTTTATTTGCTTTTTGTGCCAAGAGTAACCTCTAATGAGAGAGAAGTAATGATTGGAAAAGTTGCTGTCCCGAAACAGATTTCTGTGCTTCACCGTAAAACTTCGTGTAAAATCTCTGTACGTCCTTTTGAGGCGTAAATTTTTGTGCTTCTGCCCCAGGTTGTTATCTAACTTTCGTTAGTTCAACACTTTTTGATTTGAGCAACAGAAGGTCTTCGAAAAAATTCGTCTTTACCTGCTGGTTTGTTTTGACAGATTTCTGCCATTTTCTGCATTTGCTTCTTGTTGGTTCCTTTTTGAGTTCTTTTAGGGAATTGAGATTTTTGAGGGAAGTGCTACATTAGCTTGTGTTTTAATAGAAGTTTTATTGGTGTTATAACTGAACCTTAAAGACCTATTATCTTGAGTGCACTAATGTTGCTAATAAAGATTGTGTGAAGTTTTGTATGAAGGAAAATTTTCAGGTGTATAGAAGGAATGAGTAATGAGATGAAAGATGGACTAAAGCTCAAGCTTGGGGATGCCACGCATGTCACCCTAAGAAATATCCAAGAAGTACAAGCGTCAAAGCTTGGGGATGCCCAAGGCATCCCCCTCTTCATCAATAAAAATCCCAGGTTTCTTCCAAACACTTCATTTTTATTGTTTCATGCATAGTTGTGTTGTTCTTGGAGCGTCTTCTTTTTCGTTTTCATTTTGGTTTTTCGTTTGCTTTGTTTGCTTAGTTTTCTGAATAATTTGGTTGGACCCCCTCTTTCATACATTGGTTTTCCAATAGTTAGGTTTGGTTTGGAAAAGAGTAGGGAAGTTCATGCTTAAGTGGTAAAGAGAGCTTGTTTTTGACTGTGGCCTATGCTTTGTCATGCCATGCTTGATATTGTTTTGGATTTATGCTTAGTATTATTTGCTGTAGCATGACTTGTTATAAACAATTGAGATTGCTTAATGTGCCTTGGATGAATCATGCGTTGTTTTATCATATTAAAGCATAATATAGTGGTATTCTCCTTTGATGCTTTTTTGGGTTGACTTGGCACATGCTCACACCATGTTATGACTACCTCAAGTCACCATAGCCTTTATGATCCTTTAGTTTTCAACTTTTAATATCACTTTATGCTTTGATTGATGATGTTTTGTCGCTCTGCATGATTATGGCCATTATTGCTCTCCTAGTTTGTCGCTCCTAGGTTTTTGCTAGCCTCCGCAACCAAGTATGAGTTCCACTCATGCATCGAACTCCCTAAACCAAGTTATTCCAAAGAGTCCACCATACCTACCTACTAGCATATGCTATTCCAAGTATATTCATGTTTTTGTTTACCTTCCAAATTAAACTTGTTATGAGAAAACTAGTGATTAAAGCTCTCACGAACTTGATGGCACACTACTTTTTGCATTTAATAAACCTGAACCATTGGGTCCTTCTTTGTTGCATATATGCTTGCGCTTTTTCAGTTGAAATTAGCAGAACCTTTGGGGGGGGGGGGGTTATCTCTAGGTAGGTTAGCGGTTACGACACTTCTTGCTAGTCTTCAGTCAAAGTAGAGGCTTCCAGTTTTAGAGAAGTTATCTTCACTTGAATTATTGGTGTTGCTTCTGCTTGACAGCAGGGTAGAATCTTTGTCTTCATGCATCCTTTGTCTTCAGGAATTTGGAGTATTCTGGCCTTCTGGTGAAGAACTTCATGTCGGTTAGGGCAGAGGGGTAGAATTAAAAAGTTAGTCTTTTGCGGTTGTCGGAATCTCTAATATACCGAAGGTTAGTGATGCAGCCCGTCCTTCGGACGTCCCGACATCTACACCACCAAGTCCCCAAGTGGACCGATGACTCGTGCCCGAGCCAAACTCCTTCAAGCAAAGGTGAATTCGCTCCTCATCTCATGTGATTTCAATACATCCTTGGATGGTTTGCTACTTCATGCCACTACTTTATGCATCTCAGCTATGTACCCCATGAAGATACACCCAGATAAGGGACCAAGCCATCACAAGATAGATTTCTAGCTCAAATCGGTGCCAGGATCGGCAGACCGGCTCCTGCACCATAAATACCGGCGACCATCCCGGCGGACTGGACCTTGCACCGAAATTACCGGCGACCACCAAAACCAATCAGTGAAGACCAAAGTGCACTTCTTTATGTGTTTCTGGCGGCCGATCAAAACAACTGGCGGTGACCGGAATTTCCAGCACACATTCCGGTCATGCCCGACTTATCGCCGGAACGCACCGGTCTCAAAGCCTACATGGGTTTGATGCTCGAGAATATTCCTATTTCATCTAGATTTTACCCTTTTGTGCCCAAACTACCCCTGTTTTAGTGACTGGCCTATATATATAGCCCCCACACCCCTTTGTAATACTAAGACTTGGATAATTGAAATTAGAAGACACCCTTGTGGACCTTCCTATTTTTTAGTCTCTTGCTCCTTGATAAAGGAGCAACAATTATCCCCCACCTCGTTGGAGTTTGCATCGTGCCTCCCTTGTTGTACAAGGCCTTGGCATTGGATCCCTTTGCCAAGACGTCAAGATCTCACCAAGACTCCCCACTCGCTGTGCCGGTTCGAGAGAGAGATCTTCGCCTGACGCTGATCCTAGGGATTGCACCGGACCGGTAGCCGCCGGTGTGAGCTATAGGTGTATATCGTGTCTTCTTGTGTGTGTGAGTTCATCGTGTTCTTCGTGCATGAGTTTATGGATTTCATCCTCCCCCTCTTCCTCCACTCACATCGCCTCGATTTCCAAGGATTCGTGAAAGATCGGGCCATCCCCTAGGTTATCCCTCAACATATTGGTATCAAGAGCTTCGTTTCTCATGAATTCCCCATCAATTTTTCTTCTATCCACCAAAAATTCAAAAATCCTGAAAAAGAGCCCCAAATTTCCTTCGGATCGATCTCTGGATTTGGTTGAGTTTTTCGTTGTTTTGGTCCATAGATCTGTTGCTTTGGGTGTTGGTCTACCTTCCTTTGACCTTCCCCAACCCCAATTCCCATAGTTTTTCAAAAAAATTCCGAGATTTGACTTTTGGAATTCATCATGAACTCAAACCGGCGCCAGAACTGACGGACCGACACAGTCGCCGAAATTTCTGGTGAAATTCTGGCAACAGGTCCGCCGCCGCCGGTTTGGCCGCCAAAACTGCTGTGTTGACTTAGTTTTAACTGTTTTTCTTCTTGTGTTGTTTGTGTTTCGCGTGCGTGTCGTTCAAACTAACAACAAGTTTCCGCAAATCATCACATACCGTGCTCCTCAACACCGCAACGCCCAAACATTATCCCCAACACCGATAGCAAGTCATCATCCATACCGAAGGTGTAACTTGCTCCACGTAGTCTCCCAATACAAAGAGAGTCTCAAGCTTGTAAGCAAAGAGAGAGAAGAGCACGACCAAGACAAGTGCACAAATCCGTTGCGTATCCTCTTTTGGTGAACGATTGTGGTCTCTCCTTGTGTTGGCACGACAACCGAGCTTAGTATTTGTTGGGACATTTTGTGCTCGTTTTCATAGTCATGCTAACCACATCCGTCTCCATGTGTGTGTATCTTTGTGTTTTTGTAGATCATATCCTTTTTGCTTTTGATCTTTTGTTCTCTAACACCTTTAGCAATAACCTTTCTTTGGATCATTTTGTTTGGTTTTCTACCACCCTAACCTTTCACCAAAAGCTCTTGAGAGTTTATTTCTTTCGTTAGTGTGAGATTTCTTTGAATTTTCACTTTGCACATTTATAGTTCTCGCATGTGGTTTCTAGTTTGGTGCAATCCCCAAGGTGAGTTAAAAGGCTAACACCCACCATATTACACTTCCATATACAATCCTTGTGTGTTTTGCATGATGGATAGGGACGGTGAGTCGAGCCAACCACCTCCCCAAGAGGAAGAACAAGGCCCGTACATGATGCGCGCAAGACACTACATCATCCGACATGAGTTCCCTGAACGTTGCAATGCTCTCGTGTCGCGCCAAGATGAACAATTCATCAACACTCAAGTCGAGTTCAAGAGTATTGACAACCGCTTCGATGGCCTCCAACAACAAATGCATGAAATGTAGCAAGGCTTCTCCAACCTTCATCAAGACACGAGGGCCATGCACATCAACTTCGCCAACCAAAATGAAGCACTACAAAGGTCGATGGCCGAGCTCGCGCACAACACAAGACCGCATTCACGCACATCAAGCTCGTCAATATCACCACGTCACCGTTCTCCTCTTTGTCAAGACCCTTATACAAGTGCTCCAAGATGCAATGATGCCCCTGTGGTTGAAGATGGAAGTTCTTTGCACTATGTACCTTCCCCACGGCACGCCGCAATGTCAAGCTATGATGGTGATTTCTCTCCTCCAGGCCCCAAGCAAGGCGAGAAGGACACCATCATCACGCAAGGGCACTAGTGATCCAACAAGCGCAACCACAAGTGGAACCTCGAGTGCAACCGCAACCACGCGACCAGCATCCACGAGACATTCTTGATTCAACAAGTGCTGACTCCAACTTGGAGGAACAAGCTCGTCATCGACATGAAGCTCTCCAAGATCCTCATCTTCGTCATCGCCATCATGAACGTCCACGCTGTCACCATCATCACCATGACAAGCCTCCTCCACCACATCAAGACATGGAGCGTCAAATGGTACATACTGAGAGATGCCCACCACGTCATGAGGCTCAAGACCATGATCTTCATAGTGAGGCCCAAGTGCCTAATCCGCAACACCAACCGAGGAACAAGCCTCCCCTTCATCAACAACCACGTTAAGAGGCTCCACATCCTCATCCTCATGAGGGACAAGTGCCTCCTCTTCGTCAACAACCATGCCAAGAGAAAGAGCAAGCTCCCTACCAATGTCGCGAGGATCAAGCTTTGCCACCTCCAAATGCGGCTCCTCAACTGCAAGTGCACCAACAAGGTCACCAAGCGCGTCGCAATGATTGCATGGAAGATGAAGACCACCAACATCTTGGCCACAACCGCTACTATGACTGCAATGATGAAGAAAACTTTGGCAAGCTCAAGTTCACGATGCCCAAGTTCACCGATTCAAATGATCCCGAAGAATACCTCTCATGTGAGCTTAAAGTAGACAAGATCTTCCACATGCACAACTACAGCAATCAAAAGATGGTCGCCATGGCTTCGCTTGAGTTTGATGACTATGCCAACCTTTGGTGGGAACATGTTCAAGTCGCCCGTGACGCAAGAGAAGAGCCTCCAATCACAACTTGGAATGACATGAAGGCTCATATGAGATCCCGCTTTGTCCCTACGCACTACACGTGTGACCTCTTCAACAAGCTTCAATCGCTTAGTCAAGGGACAAAGACAGTGGAAGATTACTTCAAGAAAATGGAGCTCAACATGATCCGTGCCAACATTGAAGAATGCGAGGAGCAAACAATGACACGTTTCCTCATCAGCTTGAACCATCCAATCAAGCGCCTCGTCGAGTTCCAAAAGTACAACGACATGGTTGAGCTTGTGCACATCGCAATAAAAGCCGAGCGTCAAGTACAAGAGGACATCAAATACAACAATCCCAAGACATACTTCACCTACAAGCAAGCTTCAACCTCTACACCAACAACCTTCAATGGAAGCTCCTCAAGTACCTCCAAGATTCCCTTCAAGCCCACACTTCCTCAAGCAAAATCCGCCCCAAGTGGCAAGTATACAAAAGATGAACCGCCCTTCAACGAAGAATGCTACAAGTGTGGAGGGAAAGGACACAAGTCAGCCACTTGTGGAAACAAGAAAGTATTGTTCATCCATGACAATGGCGATGAGGAATACTTGAGTGAGGCTGAATTTGATGCTAGAGTCAAAGAGGCGATGACAAGGCAACATGTGGAAGATGACCAAGAACTCCTCATGTGTGAACATGATGCAAGTCCATCGCTTGTCGTCACAAGGATCTTGACCACTCAAGCACAAGAGCATGAATATCAACGATCCAACATCTTCCAAACACATGCCGGCATCAATGGGAAATCTATCAAAGTGATCATTGATGGATGGAGTTGACACAACCTTGCTAGAACAGAGTTGTGTGAGAAGGTCAACCTCACCCTCCATCCACACAAGCACCCCTACCATGTCCAATGGATAAGTGACCAAGGTCCGTGAAGATCAAGCATACCGTCTCGGTAACATTCTCAATTGGCCCCTACAAAGACATGGTGGAGTGTGATGTAGTCCCAATGACGGTTTGTCATATGTTGCTTGGTCGACCATGGAAATTCGACAAAGGTGCTCTACATGATGGTCACACCAATGTATACACCTTCAAATGGCTTAACAAGACATGTGTTTTGCAACCGATTACTCCTAGCCAAATAATTATGGACAATGCAAAGGCTTTAGCGAGGGCGCAAACCACAACACCTACTTGTGAGAAGAGTGGTGAGAGAGAGAACCACTATATAGCGAGTGAGAGCCACATGCCTAACTCAAGTGGAAAAACTAATCGTGTTCTTATTGCCACCAAAAGTGAGATATGAGGAATAACCCATCCATCTTGCACTATGTCCTCATTTGCAAGGGACTAGTGCAAGGAACTAATGACTTGAAAAATATTCCTCCCTCTTTGATGGTTCTTTTGTAGGAATTCAAGGACGTGTTCCCCAAAGAGCTCCCTCATGGGCTACCTCCTCTTCGCGGAATCGAGCACCGTATTGACCTGATACTCGACGCACCTCTTCCAAACCACGCCGCCTATCGAACAAACCTGGAGGAGATGAAGGATATAGAATGCCAAATCAACCAACTCATCTCCAAAGGTTTGATCCAAGTAAGCACTAGTCCAAGTGCGGTACCGGTGATTATCGTTCCCATAACGGATGATACGTTGCGGTTATGCATGGACTGCTGTCCAATCAATGCTATCACCGTACGTTATAGATATCCTATACCTCGTCTCGATGACATGATTGATGAGTTGTGTGGAGCCACTATTTTCTCCAAAATTGATCTTCGTAGTGGCTACCATCAAATACGAATGGTGCAAGGTGATGAGTGAAAAATCGCCTTCAAGACCAAACTTGGTCTCTATGAATGGTTGGTCATGCCTTTTGGCTTATCTAATGTCCCATCCACCTTCATGTGCCTTATGAATCATATTTTGCATTCTCTCACTAGAAAGAGTGTTGTTGTTTATTTTGATGATATTCTTGTTTATAGCAAGTCACTTGTGGAACATGTTACACATGTAAAGGAGGTTTTGCAAATCCTTCAAAATGAAAAGCTATATGCTAATCTTCCCAAGTGTACTTTTGCTAAAGGCAAGTTGATTTTCCTTGGTTTTGTTGTTTCTTCCAATGGAATTCAAGTTGATGTTTCCAAAGTCAAAGACATTCGAGATTGGCCCATCCCCACAAATGTGAGTGAACTTCAAAGTTTTCATGGGTTGGCCGGTTTCTATCGTCATTTTGTGAAAGACTTCTCTACCATTGCTTGCCCTCTCAATGAGTTAACCAAAAAGAATGTCACCTTTGTGTGGGGTAAAGCACAACAAAAAGACTTTGATGAGCTTAAATGGAGGCTAACTGAAGCAGCTCTTCTCGCATTACTGGATTTCACAAAAACTTTTGAGATAGATTGTGATGCTAGTGGTATTGGTATTGGAGGAGTCCTTATGCAAAACAGACGTCCTATTCCCTACCATAGCGAGAAACTTGATGGCGCACAACTTAATTACCTGATTTATGACGAAGAGCCTTTTGCCTTAGTTTGTGTTCTTCAAGTTTGGCAACACTACCTTTGGCCTAAGGAATTTATCACACATTCCAACCATGAGTCATTGAAATATCTCAAGGGCCGAGCCAACTTGAGTAAAAGACACGCTAAGTGGGTTATGTTCATGGAGTATTTTCCTTACATTGTCAAGTATAAGAAGGGAAAATATAATGTAGTTGCGGACGCTTTGTCTCGCAAGAACACAAGCCTCCTTACTCGACTCGAAGTAAGCGTGTTGGATCTTGATGAAATCAAAAATTTGTATGCTTCCGACATGTTCTTTGGACCAATTTTCACAAAGTGCTCCATTTACAAAGGAGTTGATGATTTCTATTTGCATAAGGGCTTTATTTTTAAACAAAACAAGCTTTGCATTCCGAAGTCGTCTCTCCAAATTTTGCTTCTCCAAGAATCTCATGGTGGAGGCCTCATGGGTCACTTTGGATGTGACAAGACATTGGACATTCTTGCCACTCATTACTATTGGCCAATGATGAAGAGAGACGTGGAGCGCTATGTTGAATGATGCACAACATGTGTTTAAGCTAAGTCTAAGTATAACCCCTTCGGTATTTACATGCCATTGCCTATTCCTCATGCACCATGGTCGGACATTAGCATGGATTTTGTGTTAGGATTGCCTAGGTCTAAACATGGTCATGACTCTATATTGGTTGTTGTGGATCGCTTTTACAAGATGGCACATTTCATCCCGTGCCATAAGACAGACGATGCTTCACATATTGCATTTTTCAGGGAAATTATCCATCTTCATGGTGTGCCAAGAACAATCATCTCCGACCGCGATGTCAAATTCATGAGCTACTTGTGGAAGACCCTCATGGACAAGCTTGGCGTCAAGATCCTCTTCTCATCCGTGCCGTATCCGCAAACTGATGGCTAAACCAAGGTCATCAACCGAAGCCTCAGAACTGTCCTTCATGTGTTGATCAAGAAAAACCTAAAGGATTGGGAGGAATGCATTCCCGATGCCGAGTTTGCCTATAATTGTGCCAAGCACTCTACAACGAAGATGAGCCCATTCATGATCATCTATGGCTTCGAGCCCCTCACCACGCTCGACATCCTACCACTACCTCTCCATGAGCACACCAACATGGACGTTGAAAAGCGCACCCAATCTATGAAGAATCTTCACAAAGAAACAAGAGCTACTATCAAGCAACAAGTCCTTCGCCAAGCTTCAAGGTTAAACAAGGACAAGAAGGAGATGACCTTTGAGGAAGGCGACTTGTGGGTACACTTGAGCAAGGACCATTTCCCCAAGGAACGTGATTCCAAGATCAAACCAAGAGGATATGGCCCCTTCAAGGTCCTCAAGAGAATCAACAACAACGCCTACATCATCGACATTCCAACCTCCAAGTACCTTGTGAGCAATACATTCAATGTCAAGGACCTTCGCCTTTCCATGGAGAGGTTCAAGATGATAACCATGAATAGTCGAGGACGACTCTTTCCCAAGGGGGGGAGCTGATGCATCCCGTCCTACAAACGTCCCGACATCTACACCACCAAGTCCCCCAAGTGGACCGATGACTCGTGCCTGAGCCAAGCTCCTTCAAGAAAAGGTGAATTAGCTCCTCATATAATGTGATTTCGATACATCCTTGGATGGCTTGCTGCTTCATGCCACTACTTTATGCATCCTCGGTTATGTACCCCATGAATATATGCCCAGAGAAGGGACCAAGCCATCACAAGATGGAGTTCCAGCTCAAACAGGTGCCAGGCCCGGCGGACCGGTTCTTGCGCCAGAAATACCGACGACCATCCCGGCGGACCGGCCCCTGCGCCAAAATCACCGGCAACCACCGAAACCAACCGGTGAAGACCGAAGTGCACTTATGTATGCATTTCCAGTGGCCAAGAGAAACAAATTGGCGGTGACCAGAATTTCTGGCGCACATTTCGGTCACGCCGAACTTATCGCCGGAACGCACCAGCCTCAAAGCCAACATGGTTTGATGCCCGAGAATATTCCTATTTCGTCCAGATTTTACCCCTTTGTGCCGAAACTACCCCTGTTTTAGTGGCTGGCCTATATATAGCCCCTCACCCCTTTGTAGTACTCAGACTTGGATAATTGAAATTAGAAGACACCCTTGTGGATCTCCCTAATTTCTAGTCTCATGCTCCTTGATAAAGGAGCACAAATTATCCCTCACCTTGTTGGAATTTTCATCGTGCCTCCCTCGTTGTACAAGGCCTTGGCATTGGAGCCCTTTGCCAAGATGTCAAGATCTCACCAAGACTCCCACTCGCCGTGATAGTTCGAGAGAGAGATCTTCGCCCGACGCCGATCCTAGGGATTGCGCCGGACCGGTAGCCGCTAGCATGAGCTATAGGTGTGTATCATGTCTTCGTGTGTGTGTGTGTGAGTTCATCGTGTTCTTCGTGCGTGAGTTCGCGGATTTCATCCTCCCCCTCTTCCTCCACTCACCCTCACCTAGATTTCGTGAAAGATCGGGCCATCCCCGAGGTTATCCCTCAATAGTTAGTGGAGTTAGGTCTTCAGTTCTTGTCTTGGTTAGTAAGTATTGTGGTTTCTTATTGAGGATCTTGACCTTCCAGTGATAGACTTCCGGCTTCAATGGTATTTTTGCTATGATCGGTAGGTAAATGACGATGTGCGGTGTTGGTGAAGAGTCTTGAGAAGTGAGTTCGACGATATATGCCATCCTACCGAGGATAAGTCTTCAAGGTTCTAACTTAATGCTGTCGAAGTCCTGGTTCTTGGGGCAGTCTTCCTTTCATAACTCCTGAGGTTTGTATGGGTCTTGTTAGTGACAACTAACAGGGGTGCCTGAGTTCCTAGGTGGTGTCTCGATCCTCAAAACACCTTTGACTCGGGTCAATCAAGCCAGAACATAATTGCAAGATGAACAGAGCGAGGGAGTCACAAAGTTCTTCCTAACCTAGAGATGCAAACAACACATATCAAGCAACACATTATGCACTTAAACAAACAAACACGACCTACTATTGGGACCAAGGAGTTAACTACTCGCAATATAAGGGAATCCTATCCTAGCACTATTAATCCTAGATGTCATGTTATAGTGGTCTAGGTCACTATATTTTAGATGAAGCCTTCGCCATATTATTGGATGCTTCTTGGTAGTGTAGCACTTGATTTCTTGAGATTATGAGGATTCCGCTGGTTGGGCAAACTTGTAGTCTCCTTGTGTTTGCTGGTAGTTTCTTGTCTTCATCTCGTTATCATTATATTCACATGGTTCTAGGTATTATTGGTTTCAAATTCATATGTTAGAAATTTAGACGAGAGATAGAAGAAACCAATTTCAAAATTATTTAAGTTAGGATAAGATAAGTAGAACTTTTCAAAAAGCATTGAGAAACTAGTTTTTGAAAGCCGGTGTTTTCAAAATAGTTTTCCTGTCTAACGACCATGCTAACTAAGGTTCTCCTACATTTAGGATGGCTCTAATACCATGTCTGTGGGGCCCCCTAGAGTAATCCTCTGAGAATCCCTGTTATGCATATCACCATGATCCCATGATCAGTCTGTCATGGCACATAACCAACCAGTATCAGAGTAAACATCCATTACTTAAGCGGATACAAGTCATACCTCGAGTGCCATTATGGCTACATAGAAAATCTTCGATGGAACTTTATCAAGCGTTGAGCCCGAGCCATGCCTTAACCTACAGGCAGCTGACTGGGAGAACGTCCTAGCTCACATAGTCGTCAACATCACCTTCTACTTCACCTTACTTCTTGAATCTGACCAAGCTAATAGCCAGGGACAATGCCAGTGAGTACTTTGAATGTACTCGCAAACCACCTTAAGGTAATAACAATAAAAGGATATCCAATATGGTTGTGGTAGTAGGATGGATCCATGAGAGGTTCTTCTCTAAAATAGTTTCTCTTGTACATGTAACATCTACATATCTTTTTTGAATTTTTTTGTAATTTTTTGAAAATCATTTGAAAAGTTTTAGAAATCACTAGGATTGGTTCACCCATTTCTCATCTCACGGTCATCACTCGATTGACTTTTCTTCCTCCGTGATCTTCCATGATCACCCCACTTCTTCTGTGGTACTCTAGACCACCTTTTTCAGAATACTCTTTCATTTCTAAAATCCGTTTTGAAAACAAAACCATCACCACTCTACAACAACCTTTCCAACCGTCCATGACCATGGACACGGCTATTCGAATAGATTTACAATCTACAGAGGTTGTACACTTTACCCACACTATCCGGTTACCCTGCCCTAATCCCGCATGGATCGTGGGTCGAGTAACTGATCAAGACTCTCCAAGTTCTGATACTTCCATTTTGCATCACTATTCTATATCATAATTTACTGTTATTCATTGATATATTTCATATTAAGAGATGATACTTATGTTATTTCATCTGTTTTTGCATGGTTGATGACTTTTGGAGCATGGACCGCTATAGTCAGGATTCTGATAGAAAAGGTGCTGTTTGGAGGCAAAATTCATGAAATCAGAAAATCCGGAAAAATATATGGAAAATCCTATTTTTCTAGAAGACGAAGACTACCAAAAGGAGGAGTGGATATGGGCCACAGGGGGCTCACACACCCCTAGCGCGGGCTAGCCTAGGCCGCACCACCAGGTGGTGTGGCCGCCCTGGCCCACCTCTAGCTCTCCCCTCTGGCGTATATTATCCCCACGGAACCCTAATACCAGGGGAGCAACCAGAGAAAGATTCCATCGCCTCTGCGGGGCGGAAAACACCGAGAGAGAAAGATCTCTCCGGCAGACAGAATTCTGCCGAGGAATTCCTTCCCGGAGAGGGGAGATCGTCGCCATTAACACCACCATCAATCTAGACTTCATCGGGATCATCATCATCATCACCACCATCATCATCAGCAGCACCTTCACCACCATCTCCATATTGTTGTAACAATTGGGGGTAATCTTGCATAGTTCTTAGGGGAAACTTTCCCGGTGTTAATTACTCTTTGTAGTTGATGCTATTGAGTGGAACCATTGAATTATTGTTTATGTTCAGATTGTTATACATCATTATTCCATCTCTGATCATGATCCATATGATGTCTTGTGAGTAGTTCGTTTTGTTCTTGAGGACATGGGAGAAGTCAGGGTTGTTAGTAGTGGAATTGTGTTGAGAAAGATTCAATAATTTGATATTTAAGTTGTGGTGTACTTCTTCTAGTGGTGTCATGTGAACGTCGACTACATGACACTTCACCTATATGGGCCTAGGGGAATGCATTGTGTATTTGGCTACTAATCGTAGGGGTTGCCGAAGTAACAGAAACCTGAACCCCTGTTAGGAAACCACTGCACAAGGGACGTCAGGGTGTTAGAGTTTAAAGTTGTGGTTAGGTTTCTACCTTAATTACTTTCTTGTACTTACGGATGTTTGCAAGGGGTATAATCACAAGTATGTATTAAATCTTGAATGGGACGGTACATTAGCACAGGTTCACCCACACAACACTTAGCAAGCTAGAGAAGATTAATCGACTATATGAAGCGAAAGCACTTGACAGTCTTCCCATGTGTCCTCGAGAACGTTTGGTCATATATAGAAATACAACCGGCTTGTCCTTTGCTACATAAAGGATTGGGCCACTTGCTGCATTCATTCTTACTGTCTTTTGTTTACTCGTACTTTGTTTGCTTGCTTTATCGAAAACCCCTAAAAATCCGTTTGCTAAGTATTTGCAGAGAATTCCTGATCCATACCACTAGCCACCACCTTCCGAGGCAGTGGGGTCCATCTTCTGAGGCACCACTAGACTTGTCCTTTGCTGCATAGGTGAAGTGTCATGTAGTCGACGTTCACATGACACCACTAGAAGAAGTACACCACAACTTAAATAATAATCTATTGAATCTTTCTCAACGCAACTCCACTACTAACAACAAGACTTCTCCCATGTCCTCAAGAACAAAACGAACTACTCACAAGACATCATATGGATCATGATCAGAGATGGAATAATGATGTATAACAATCTGAACATAAACAATAATTCAACGGTTCACTCAATAGCATCAACTACAAAGAGTAATCAACACCGGGAAAGTTTCCCCTACGAACTATGCAAGATTCAACTCAATTATTACAGCAATATGGAGATGGTGATGAGGGTGCTGATGGTGATGATGGTGGTGATGATGATGATGATGATCCCGATGAAGTCCAGCTTGATGGTGATGTTGATGGCGACGATCTCCCCTCTCCGGGAAGGAATTCCCTCGGCAGAAATCTGTCTGCCGGAGAGATCTTTCTCTCTCGGTGTTTTCTGCCCCGCAGAGGCGGCGGAATCTTTCTGTGGTCACTCCCCGAGTCTTAGGGTTTCCGGAGGAAGATATACGCCAGAGGGAAGAGCCTGGAGTGGGCCAGGGTGGCCACACCACTCCCTGGCGTGGCCTGGGCTTTCCCGCGCCATGGGTTGGTGTGGGCCCCCTATGGCCCACCTCCACTCCATCTTCTGGCATCTTGAGTCTTCTGGAAAAATAGCATTTTCCGTATATCTTCCCGGATTTTCTGATCTTCGCGAATTTTGCCTCCAAACAGCACCTTTTCCATCAGAATCCTGACTGCAGCGGTCCATGCTCCAAAAGTCATCAACCATGCAAAAATAGATGAAATAACATAAGTATCACCTCTCAATACAAAATATATCAATGAATAATAGTGAATTAAGACATAGAATAGTGTTGCAAAATAGATGTATCACTGATGATGGGAGATAGTCCTAGTTATCATAGTCGTCCTGCTATCCTTCATCTTGGTAGCCTCCTTCATAGTCTGGCCATGAGAATAGCCAGGGACAAAAGCCATGAGTACTCTTTAAGTACTCGCAAACTATCACTAACAAGTAAGGTAGCGCTAGTGGGAAAATGCTAACTCTAGGTTTATTTGTAAAGTTAAGTTTGAAACCTAAGTTGAGTTCAGAAACAAAGAAAGATAAAACAAAGTCCTAGAATCACTTAAGTTGGAAAGCTAGTGTCATAGTCACAACCCTGTTGTGGTCAAGTCAAGATTCATCATTCATTCCATAAGTCATTTTGAAAATATCTGACAACGAAATAGTATGGCCACTCCAACTGTCCATAACCGTGGACGCGGCTATTCGAATAGTTTGACACTCTGCAGAGGTGGTACACTTTCACCACAAGATTCGATACATCTGTCAGGGATAACCCTGAATCATCATACTTAGTTAGCAGATAATCAAACATAACCTTTCCTTTACACACCCTAGTATAAGCACCTCTCCTATGAGTATGGCCTCCCAACCATGACCATCTGTCATCTTGGGTACTGCATAGGTGGACATCATTAAGAGGTAGCCTCAGCTCAAACCTCTCCCGCGAAGGAAGTAATACTAATGCATATAAATTTCCGGCTAAGCCTTACACAATTCAGGTATTGTGGTTGTACGGTAAAAATTGGAATGGTATCGCATTCGAATCCAACCATCAGTTTTTGTAAAAGGGCTAAGGCTCATGCCTCAACATTTTCATCATCATAAACCATTTGTGTTTCTCAACACATGTCAAAACATCTCAATAGAATGACTCATCATTCCAAGGTTTTCACAATTCATTTTCACCAAGTATTCCCATCTAAAGTGATCTAGTTTTTGGTTTAGCTCTAAACTACTAAGTTAAGAGTGTTCACTAAGGTGGGATGCTAAGATCAATCTCATGCCATAGAATGACATGTAAGGTTATCTAGATAGGTCAAGTTTTATACTCTTTATGCTACCTTTAAAACAAATAAGGTACTTTAATAAAGTAAGGAAGTAAAAGCTGGGAAATAAAACTTGGGGTAAGTAATAGTCAAGTTGGTATAACCAAAGCATGCCTAATGCATCTTGCTTAGGTTATGTAGCTTAATTCTAGCTTGCTAACACTAGCTTGCTCTGTTTACTTAAAGTCCTAGGCTTGCCTTGGTTGGTGTAGTGGTTGAAGTTTTCTTCCTCTTCTTCTTGGTAGAACTCCTCCTCCTCGTAAGCTTGGTCGGTACTATCGTCTATAAATACATACGGAGTACACAATCAGCAAACAATACTTAACTAGTCTACTTAGCACTCTAAGGCACACATTTGATGATCTAATATCATCACAAGCATCACAAGGTTTAATTAACTCGCTTTATTCTTTTTATTTGAGAAAAGTAATTTCTACTCATTGAAATTAACTAAGATTTAATATTCTCCACTTAAAATATGGGATCATGTGGACACATGTCATCACCACATATTCTAACATATGGGAATGTGATTTAAAGGTCGGATCACATTTAATTAAGTTTAAGTTTAATACTTAATGATTTAAAGTGACTAGAAATGCCTATATATCATTATTTTGGTATTAGTCCAAAGTCACTACATTCAAACCTTAATATTATTACATATTCAGATAGGTATGGTTAAATGTGATTTTTGAGAGTTGGAATCAACTCAAAAGCTATTATGGTTGATTTTATAAAAATGTTTGAATGTGCAAATGCTTCTGTCTTGTTATTTTTACTAGGAGAGATCTCTAACTCTAAATGAATTAAATCCATCGGGCTTGGATAGATCTTTTCAGAAGCTTTCCAACAAAATTGGAATCACTCAATTTGGTTTAGTAAATCTTCCTGAATTGATTTTTAAACTAAGGGACAGAAGTGAGTTCAAACTAAAATAGAAAAATCTATATTTGAATTAACTGGGTCACGTGGGAAAGGAAATGGGCCGGCCTAGTAGCGCTCCGTGGTGCAGAGAGCGGCTGACAGGTTGGTCCCGCTTGTCAGCGAGACTTAAAACCCGAAACGGTATCTATCAATCCGTGCCACACGATTAGAACAGAGATCGACGGCTCACAGTCGTCATCGATGACAGACTCGTCACCGGCGAGACCGAACCCTAAACGGACGGTGGGGGTCTACTAGGGACGTACCAGGGCTCCAACTACTGCGGCGAGGCGGGCAAACAAACTGGACGGCGATGGCGGACTCAGGCAAGGTCGAGGCAGGGGCTGCGATGGACGGAATCGACGGCAGCATCTCCTCCTCTACAGCGGGCTCCTCCGGTGCAATTCCGGCAAACTATGGCTCGAGCAGCTCCGGCAAGAGGTGGGGAAGGATCAGTGGTGAGAGGGGAGTTGAGTGGTGTGAAGAAATGGTGCGGGGGAAGGCTCCTTATATAGGCTCGACGAGGGGACCGAGAGGGCGACGGCGAGCTCGTCGGTGACGAAGATACAAGGTGCTATCAGCATGGGCAGCGTAGGCGGACGGTGGCTTGCCTTCTGGTGGTGCTCTACATCTTAATGGCGATGCTAGGGGCGGTGGATGGTGGTCGGGAGCATCTCGCGCTCTGAGGGACAGAGGCGGTGCTCGACACGGCGCACGGTGACTGTGATTCGCGCGGCGGTGCACGGCCGTGTCTGGCGGGTTGCTGGGGTCGAGGTGGAGCAGCGTGCGCGGTATTGGGTCGAGGGTCGGTCTGTGGCGTGCTGGCGGTGAGGGCGCTCTGGCTGCACGCAGAGAGAAAGGGCGGCGAGGCTGGGGAGTGGTCCAGGGCCTGGCTGGGCTTGGGGAAGGGGCAGTGAGGTGCGGTAGGGTTGGGCGGAGCTACTAGACAGGGCGAGAGAGAGAGGGGTGGTCGGCTGCGAGCTATCCATGCTCGACCGGCGAGCATGTCCTCGGGACGGCATGGCACTAGCTCCAGGTGCTAGAGATAGGGTTGGTTTTGGTCTGGTTGGACTTGGGGGAGACAAGGATGATCAATGCACACCAAATGGCTCGACAAGATTTGATCAAAAACAGTAATAGTTAGGCTAATTTGATTCTGCCTGCCAGGTGTTCGACACAATGGCCGCATGAACAAAATATTTGAATTTTGGGCTGATTTTTGGCGGAGTGTTGTAACTTATGCTTGAGATTCTAGGTGTGCTTGGGTTTTGAAAGTGGAGTTCATTTGAGTGGTTTTTGAATAAGTGTGATCTATACATATGAACTACATTCAAATTTCAAATGTCATTTAAAATTAGTGTTTGAAAGTTTTTGGGATGAAACAAAGTGGGCCTTGGTACATCACTACTTGTACTAGCAAGGGGTGCAAAGAACTACAATTGTTTCTGTTAAGATTTGAGTTCTAGGAATAGCCAAAGTAGGCATGGTGATTAAAATGGCAAAAGTGACCATTTGCTTATTTTATTCTTTTTGATTTGTTTTTCTTTGGGATTTGTTTGGGGTTGATCTAGATGATGTTTAATTCACCTTAGAATCATTTTACAACCAATGGATCACTCAAACATGGCAATTCAAAATAACTCCTATTTTAAATGCACACACATATGAATGCTTAATCATTTTAAATGGAAAAGTTTTTGTTAACCCTAAATTTGATGATTTGGATCTTAATTAACCTTGGATTAAGTTTTGGGATGTTACAAACCTTCCCCCCTTAAATAAAATCTCGTCCCGAGATTTACGAAAGAAAACTAAGAACTAAGGAGATCTGGGAACTCTTTCCTAATGTACTCTTCTCTCTCCCAAGTGGCTTCCTCTTCGGTATGGTTGCTCCATTGAATCTTGAGAAATTTGATACTCCTGGTCCTGGTGGTTCTGTAAGATTCTTCCAAGATACGGATGGGCACTTCACGATACGTCGGGTCCTTGTTGATCTCAACAGCTCGGTGATCGATGTTCTTGAAAACTTCAGTCTTCTCCGGCACTTCTAGGCATTTGCGAAGTAACGAGATATGGAACACATTATGGATGGCTGACATCTCCTCTGGTAGTTCCAGTTGATACGATACTTCTCCTCGACGGTTCAGAATCTTGAAGGGCCCGATATATCTGGGGGCTAACTTTCCTTTCAGACTAAAACGTTGGGTTCCCTTCAATGGTGAAACCTTGAGATATACAAAATCTCCGACATTGAAATTCAGGTCTCTCCTTCTCTTGTCAGCATAACTCTTATGTCTGGATTGCGTGGTCTTGAGGTGCTCATGGACTTTGTGAACCTTTTCTTCGGCTTCTCGGAGTATGTCGGGTCCAAAGATCTGACTCTCTCCTACTTGCGACCAATTCAAAGGGGTGCGACACTTTCTTCCGTATAGGAACTCAAATGGTGCCATCTACAAACTAGCTTGATAACTGTTGTTATATGAGAATTCTACGAAAGGCAGGCAGTCTTCCCATTTTGATCCATATTCCAACACACAATCTCTCAACATATCTTCTAAGATTTGGTTGACTCTCTCAGTCTGTCCATCTATTTGCGGGTGATAAGCGGTGCTGAAATTCAACTTGGTGCCTAATCCTTCCTGGACTTTCTGCCAAAATCTCGAGGTAAACTAGGTTCCTCGATCTGATACTATGGTCTTGGGGGTTCCATGCAGACTAACAATTCTAGCAATATACAGCTCTGCTAGCTTCGAATTCTGATAGGTTGTCTTGACAGGTATAAAGTGAGCTACCTTGGACAGTCTATCAACGATGACCCAGATTGAGTCATTTCCCCTACTAGAAGTAGGCAAACCGGTGATAAAGTCCATTCCGACGGAATCCCATTTCCATTCTGGAATTTGCAATGGTTGCAACAGTCCTGCGGGTCTCTGATGCTCGGCTTTGACTCTTTGACAGATGTCACACTTGGCGATGTAGCTTCCGATTTCTCTCTTCATCTTGTGCCACCAAAATTGCTCTTTCAAATCTTGATACATCTTTGTTCCTCCGGGATGGATAGAATAAAGAGTATCATGAGCTTCCTGCATGATAACCTACTGGCACACAGATACGGCCTTTGTACCACAAAACTCCTTCTTCGTCTTTAGTGAATCCAGGTACCTTTCCTGTACCAATAAGACGTTTGATTCCGTCGATACTTTCATTTCCCTTCTGGGCTTCCTTGATTTGGCTAATCAAAGTGGGTTGAAGTTCAATGCTAGCTAGAAATCCTTTGCTAACTAGCTCAGTCCTAAATTGCTCCAACTCTTCATACAAACTTGGTTGCTTGTCCTTGATCATGGTGTTTAGCATACACGACAATCTGCTAAGAGCATCCGCTACCACATTGGCTTTGCCGGGGTGATAGTGAATGTCAAGTTCATAATCCTTGATTAACTCTATCCATCTCCTTTGCCTCATATTCAGCTCCTTCTGGGTGAAAATATACTTCAAGCTTTTGTGATCTGAGTAAATCTCACAGCGATTACCCATAAGATAATGATGCCATGTCTTCAAGGCCAAAACTACTGCTGCTAACTCAAGATCATGGGTCGGATAGTTCTGCTCATGCTGCTTCAGTTGTCGAGACAGATAAGCGATGACTTTGCCCTCTTGCATCAATACACATCCGATACCAATCTTGGATGCATCACAATATACGTCAAACGACTTCTTGATATCTGGCATGATCAATATTGGGGCTGAAATCAATCTCTTTTTTAGTTCTTGGAAACTGGCTTCACATTTGTCGGTCCATTCAAACTTCTTGTCCTTCTTCAACAATTGGGTCATGGGTCTGGCGATGCTCGAGAATCCTTCTACGAACTTGCGGTAATATCCTGCTAATCCGGGAAATGCACGGACTTGGGTTTGGGTGGTTGGGGCTTCCCATTCTTCGACATCTTTGATCTTGGTGGGATCAACAGAGACTCCTCCGGCAGACACAATATGTCCTAGGAATCCTACTTCTTTCAGCCAAAACTCACATTTGCTGAACTTGGCATACAACCGATGCTCTCTAAGGGTTTCAAGGATGATCCTCAGATGTTGCTCATGCTCTTCTTCTGACTTGGAGTAGATAAGGATATCGTCGATAAACACAACGACAAACTTATCTAGGAAATTCATAAAGATCTTATTCATGAGATTCATGAAATAAGCAGGGGCATTGGTTAATCCAAAAGACATAACTGTATACTCGTATAAACCATAGCGAGTAGTAAAGGCAGTCTTTGGAATATCCGTTGCACGAACCTTAAGTTGGTGATAACCAGTCCTAAGATCAATCTTTGAGAATACATGGGCACCAGTCAACTGATCAAATAGATCCTCTATCTTTGGCAAAGGGTACTTGATTTTGATGGTGACGTCATTCAACTTCCTGTAATCGGTGCACAGACGGTTGCCTCCATCTTTCTTGTCGACGAATAACACTGGCGATGCGCTTGGTTGAATCAAGCCTGTTGCTAAGATGGCATCCAACTGCTTCTTCAATTCTACTAACTCTGAGGGGTTCATGCTATAGGGTCTCTGGGCTATGGGTCCAGTTCTGGGGATTAGTTCGATAATGAACTCAATATCCCTATCCGGGGGCATACCTGGCAATTCATCTGGGAATATGTCGGGGTATTCATAGACTACTCTGACTTGGTCAATGGTGGGCAGGGCTAGACTTTTGTTGCACTTTAATTGATGAGGTAAGGTTTCAGGTATATGCTCTACTGTTACTCCAGAGCTACTGGTCATGGTGATGGCTTTCTTAGCACAGTCTATCAGTCCTTTATGCTTTGACATCCAGTCCATACCTAGTACTACTTCCAATCCTTTGGTTCCAAGTACTATTAGGTTGGCATAAAAATCTATCCCATGTATTCTGATAGACATAGCTTTGCAATTTTTTCTAGCTTTTGTAGTTGAACCGGGAATTTGAACTATCATGACATGCTTCAAGTTGGTTGGGTAAATCTTACTAGTGCATGCAAATTCTTCGGTGACAAATGAGTGTGATGCTCCCGAATCAAACAACACTCTTGCTAAAACTGAGTTGACAGAAAACATACCCAACACTACATCTGGTGCTTCTTGGGCTTCTTCGGCGTTCATGTGGAAGAGACGACCGTTGCGGTTGTGAGGGTTTCCTAGGGCAAATCTTCTTCCTGGTTGAACACGACGCTACTGTTGAGTTGGGGCATTCACATTGGCAGTGGCGGCAATCTTCTTGGGGCACTCATTGGAATAGTGACCCTTCACTTCACACTCGAAACAAGTGATCTGAGACTTGTCCTTAGCTGCGACAGGCACAACATTGCTTCCAGTTCTGGGTGCAGTGTTGTTGTTGTTGTTCTTGGGAGGTGCATGGTTGAAATTGCTGGTGTTGCCGAGGTTATTGTGGTTTCCTCCGGACTTCACATTTCCTCCACTATGGTTGGGGTAGCTTGGGCAAGACATTGGGGGTCGGTGTTGTTCCTTGGTGCATATCCTAGTGAGAGGTTGGGACGGTACTTCTGGTGACTGTTGGATCTAGATTGCTGCATCATACGACGTTTGCGGTTGTCGTTTGCCTAGTTAATCTTTCCTTCCATCTGAATTGCAGAGTCGACTAGCTCTTCAAGATCTTGGAAACAAATGTTGACGAGTATAGTCTGCATCTCATCATGCAGTTCGTTCAAGAATCTCTCCTTCTTCTTGGCCTCCGTGTTGATCTCATCAGGTGCATACCTGGCAAGCGACAAGAATCTGTCACGGTACTCCACCACAGTCATTCTGCCTTGCTTCAAATCTCTAAATTCATCCCTCATTCGGGTGACTAGGCCATGTGGCATGTGAGTGCGGCTGGACTTGATTTTGAAGGCTTCCCATGTCATCACTTGACCATGGTTCATTGTGCGGATACTGTTCCACCATGCTCTTGCATCTCCTGCCAGATAGTGGGTGGCAAAGAGAACCTTCTCATTGGCATCTACTCCAGCTACTTCTAGGTTGTTCTCCATTGTTTGCAACCAGTCATCAGCATCCAGTGGGCTCTCTAAGGTACTAAAGATTAGGGGATTGGTATTCTGGAAGTTTCTCAGCTTGGATCCTTGATGATCCTGATTTCCATGGTTCTGGTTGTTGTGAGCCATCTGGGCAATCTGCTGCAGTGTTGCTAGATTAGCTTGGCGCTCTGCCCTGCTTGCTTCCCTGTCTGTGAAGAGTCTGCAGAATTTGCAGCATTGGGT
This sequence comes from Avena sativa, assembly GCA_916181665.1. Taxonomy (NCBI): domain Eukaryota; kingdom Viridiplantae; phylum Streptophyta; class Magnoliopsida; order Poales; family Poaceae; genus Avena; species Avena sativa. The sequence goes on from OV702287.1 coordinate 253,837,578, forward strand.
CTTGCGATGAGCTGCTCCCTCCTTGGTTTCCACGAGTCATCTGAAGATTGAGATAGATAATGGGGTAAGAGGGAAGTTCTAAGGTTTATGGTTTTGGTTTCAAAGCTAAAACTTTGAGTTTGACTCAGGTTTTTGCAACTAACTTCTGTTCATTCATTCAAGCAAGCACACAATACAAACACACACACCACAACAACAAGGGAAAACAGATGGTTTTAAGAACCATTCTGTAAGCTACGATACAATGGGACCGCTACATCTCATGCTACGACAGCGATCTAGTGCATCTGCTCATCGTCGATGAAGTCGGAGTCCTCATCGTTGGTGTAGAAGTCCACGGCATCCTCCTCCAGAAAGTCATCATCATTGCTGAGGTAGGAGTCAATATCCCCTTGGATATCTTCACCTTCCTCTTCTTCCTCCTTTGGTGCAAGCTAAGCTTCTTGCTCCTTGATGGTCTTCTTGAGGTCGGTCACCTTCTTGCGAAGACGGGCGATGGTGTGATCCTTCTTTTCACGCTGGAGGCAAAGATACTGACGATCCTTGACAAGTAGTGAGAAAGTCTGGGCCTTCTGGGCGGCAATGGCATGGTTTTGGTTGGCAAACTCCCTAGCATTGTCCAACTCCTTCTGGCGATCGTACAGTAGGAAGTCAAGGTTCTCCACCTGACGCTTCAACTCTGGGTGACTTGGCATCTCCATTGGCATCCCCATGAAGTCACGCCTAGCATAATGCGCAAAGCGGGTTCCTTGGATTTGGTTGACACTGAGGGCACATAGACGTGCGAGAGCTTCATGCATTGCCCTGGCTAATCCATCTAGCCAGTTGTTCTCTCTTAAGGAGAACTGGATTCTCCCGGATGTTGGTGCTTCTATGCTTCCTCGAAGATCAGCGGTGACTAGCCAATGTAAATCTCCTCCTAGGGGTCCAGGAAGTTGAGCTCCAAGAAACTCCGGATGTGGGCGTCCCAATAACTCAGACAGTGAATCTAGATCCCTCTCGAAGATCAGTTGGCCTCCGTTGCCCAACTGGTAGAACTTGCTGAACTAAGTCTCCATCTATAAGAATTAAGGATGAGGAAGTTAGTGAAGTGATCAAGTGTGTCAAATTTTATGTAGTAATGGTAAGAATTGGAGGAACATGAATTTTTGAGAAAGAATGAATTCCCAAGGGTAAGAAAGGAAATAGTTTTTCAAAAATACTCACTTTGGTTTTGAAATTAAGTTTTTGTTCGGACGTCCATTCTAACTAGGGTCTCTTATGGTCAAGATGGCTCTGATACCAACTTGTCAACACCCAGATTTTTAATCCCAGATGCCTGTTATGTCATACATCGCAATCCTAGGATTACTATTTTTGCGAGACATAATAGATTGGATATCACAGTACATCATCCATTACAAATCATAATAAGGTCTTACACGAATAAAGGATCTCATGATCCAATCTTGATACAACAAGCAACGGAATAAATAATAAGCGTAGCGGTGGGGTCCATCTTCAGAGGCACAGGCAATGCTGACGATGGGAGATAGTCCTAGTTATCATAGCCGTCCTGCTGTCCTTCATCTTGGTAGCCTCCTTCATAGTCTGGCCATGAGAATAGCCAGGTACAAAAGCCATGAGTACACTTTAAGTACTCGCAAACTATCACTAACAAGTAAGGTAGCGCTAGTGGGAAAATGCTAACTCTAGGTTTATTTGTAAAGTTAAGTTTGAAACCTAAGCTGAGTTTAGAAACAAAGAAAGATAAAACAAAGTTATAGAATCACTTAAGTTGGGAAGCTAGTGACATAGTCACAACCCTGTTGTGGTCAAGTCAAGATTCATCATTCATTTCATAAGTCATTTTGAAAATATCTGACAACGAAACAGTATGGCCACTCCAACTGTCCATAATTGCGGACGCGGCTATTCGAATAGTTTGACACTCTGCAGAGGTGATACACTTTCACCACAAGATTCGATACATCTGTCAGGGATAACCCTGAATCATCATACTTAGTATGCAGATAATCAAACATAACCTTTCCTTTACACACCCTAGTATAAGCACATCTCCTATGAGTATGGCCTCCCAACCATGACCATCTGTCATCGTGGGCACTTCATAGGTGGACATCATTGGGAGGTAGCCTCAGCTCAAACCTCTCCCGCGAGGGAACTAATACTAATGCATATAAATTTCCGGCTAAGACTTACCCAATTCAGGTATTGTGGTTGTACGGTAAAAATTGGAATGGTATCGCATCCGAATGCAACCATCAGTTTTTGTAAAAGGGCTAAGGCTCATGCCTCAACATTTTCATCATCATAAACCATTTGTGTTTCTCAACACATGTCAAAACATCTCAATAGAATGAGTCATTATTCCAAGGTTTTCACAATTCATTTTCACCAAGTATTCCCATCTAAAGTGATCTAGTTTTTGGTTTAGCTCTAAACTACTAAGTTAAGAGTGTTCACTAAGGTGGGATGCTAAGATCAATCTCATGCCATAGAATGACATGTAAGGTTATCTAGATAGGTCAAGTTTTATACTCTTTATGCTACCTTTAAAACAAATAAGGTACTTTAATAAAGTAAGGAAGTAAAAGCTGGGAAATAAAACTTGGGGTAAGTAATAGTCAAGTTGGTATAACCAAAGCATGCCTAATGCATCTTGCTTAGGTTATCTAGCTTAATTCTAGCTTGCTAACACTAGCTTGCTCTGTTTACTTGAAGTGCTAGGCTTGCCTTGGTTGGTGTAGTGGTTGAAGTTTTCTTCCTCTTCTTCTTGGTAGAACTCCTCCTCCTCGTAAGCTTGGTCGGTACTATCGTCTATAAATACATACAGAGTACACAATCAGCAAACAATACTTAACTAGTCTACTTAGCACTCTAAGGCACACATTTGATGATCTAATATCATCACAAGCATCACAAGGTTTAATTAACTAGCTTTATTCTTTTTATTTGAGAAAAGTAATTTCTACTCATTGAAATTAACTAAGATTTAATATTCTCCACTTAAAATATGGGATCATGTGGACACATGTCATCACCACATATTATAACATATGGGAATGTGATTTAAAGGTCGGATCACATTTAATTAAGTTTAAGTTTAATACTTAATGATTTAAAGTGACTAGAAATGCCTATATAGCATTATTTTGGTACTAGTCCAAAGTCACTGCATGCAAACCTTAATATTATTACATATTCGGATAGGTATGGTTAAATGTGATTTTTAAGAGTTGGAATCAACGCAAAAGCTATTATGGTTGATTTTATAAAAATGTGTGAATGTACAAATGCTTTTGTCTTGTTATTTTTACTAGGAGAGATCTCTAACTCTAAATGAATTAAATCCAACGGGTTTGGATAGATCTTTTCAGAAGCTTTCCAACAAAATTGGAATCACTCAATTTGGTTTAGTAAATCTTCCTGAATTGATTTTTAAACTAAGGGACAGAAGTGAGTTCAAACTAAAATAGAAAAATCTATATTTGAATTAACTGGGTCGCGCGGGAAAGGAAATGGGCCGGCCCAGTGGCGCTCCGCGGCGCAGAGGGCGGCTGACAGATTGGTCCCGCTTGTCAGCTAGACTTAAAACCCGAAATGGTATCTATCAATCTGGGCCACACGATTAGAACAGAGATCGACGGCTCACAGTCATCGTCGACGACGGACTCGTCGCCGGCGAGACCGAACCCTAAACAGACGGTGGGGGTCTATTGGGGACGTACCAGGGCTCGAGCTACTGCGGCGAGGCGGGCAAACGAACTGGACGGCGATGGCGGACTCAGGCGAGGTCGAGGCAGGGGCTGTGGTGGACAGAATCGACGACAGTGTCTCCTCCTCTGCAGCGGGTTCCTCCGGTGCAATTCCGGCGAACAATGGCTCGAGCAGCTCCGGCGAGACATGGGGAAGGATCAGTGGTGAGAGGGAATTTGAGTGGTGTGAAGAAATGGTGCGGGGGAAGGCTCCTTATATAGGCTCGACAAGGAGACCGAGAGGGCGACGGCAAGCTCGTCGGTGACGATAATACAGGGTGCTATCGGCATGGGCGCGTAGGCGGATGGTGGTTTGCCTCCTGGTGGTGCTCTACGGCTTAATGGCGACGCTAGGGGAGGTGGATGGTGGTCGGGAGCGTCTCGCACTCTGAGGGACAGAGGCGGTTCTCGACACGGCGTACGGCGACTGTGGGTTGTGCGGCGGTGCACGGCCATGTCTGGCGGGTTGCTGGGGTCGAGGCGGAGCAGCGTGCGCGGTATTGGGTCGAGGGGCGGTCTGTGGCGTGCTGGCGGTGAGGGCGCTCTGGCGCGCTCTGGCTGTGCGCAGAGAGAGAGAGGGCGGCGAGGCTGGGGAGTGCTCCAAGGCCTGGGTAGGCTTGGGGAAGGGGCAGTGAGGTGCAGTAGGGTTGGGCGGAGCTACTAGACATGGCGAGAGAGAGAGAGGGGCGGTCGGCTGCGAGCTATCCATGCTTGACCGGCGAGCATGTCCTCGGGGCGGCATGGCACTGGCGCCAGGGGCTAGAGATAGGGTTGGTTTTGGTCTGGTTGGACTTGGGGGAGACAAGGATGATCAATGCACACCAAATGGCTCGACAAGATTTGATCAAAAACAGTAATAGTTAGGCTAATTTGATTCTGCCTGCCAGGTGTTCGACACAATGGCCGCATGAACAAAATATTTGAATTTTGGGCTTATTTTTGGTGGAGTGTTGTAACTTAAGCTTGAGATTCTAGGTGTGATTGGGTTTTGAAAGTGGAGTTCATTTGAGTGGTTTTTGAATAAGTGTGATCTATACATATGAACTACATTCAAATTTCAAATGTCATTTAAAATTAGTGTTTGAAAGTTTTTGGGATGAAACAAAGTGGGCCTTGGTACATCACTACTTGTACTAGCAAGGGGTGCAAAGAACTACAATTGTTTCTGTTAAGATTTGAGTTCTAGGAATAGCCAAAGTAGGCATGGTGATTAAAATGGCAAAAGTGACCATTTGCTTATTTTATTCTTTTTGATTTGTTTTTCTTTGGGATTTGTTTGGGAATGATCTAGATGATGTTTAATTCACCTTAGAATCATTTTACAACCAATGGATCACTCAAACATGGCAATTCAAAACAACTCCTATTTTAAATGCACACACATATGAATGCTTAATCATTTTAAATGGAAAAGTTTTTGTTAACCCTAAATTTGATGATTTGGATCTTAATTAATCTTGTATTAAGTTTTGGGATGTTACATAGAGTGTGCACTTTCAATGAGTGGCTCATAGTATCGCTCGGCCGCTCACGAGGGCGGTCTCACCTCCCCTAGGACATTGTTGCCACAAATGACCCTTTTTGTAAAGGAATCCCGGAATTCGAGGGAGTTGATCCCTTATAGTAGTTGTGAGGAATCCCATACGAGAGTGAAAAAACATCAAGCCAGGCCCTGTCCCATTCTAGAGTAATGTGGTTGCACGATTTAATTGTTCTAGCAAACTACAAAGAACCGGGTGCATTTTCATAAACATTTCCCCCTCTTTATTTCAGCACTTTGTAAAAGAAAACCTTTTTTCTTTCTCAAACTTCTCTTGGTAGGTCGAACCTCACCAAGGTTTTATCATAAAACATTTTGTAAACTTTTCTAGGGTCTTCCCATCCTATAGTTTTACTTTGGCTAAAACAGGGTCTCCAAGGGGCCATGGTGTTATATACCATTACAGATTACAAGGAGGCAAGTAGGTATCATCAAAAGGGGTTGTACTTAATAGTACAAGTTGGTAATGGGTTGGAGGAGCCAAGCCATGACTAGGTATAGATCATCAATATAGTAAAACAATGCAGCTTTGCATAATCAAATAGATAAAACATGCATAAGTAAAATCATAGGACAAGGCTTATGAGCAAGTAGGTGGCTTGCCTGCGATTAGCAATCTGAAAATATATGTCCCTGGACTTCTTCTTAGAATAACATAATAATTGATAATAACCATCTTCTTCCAGTCTACGATCTAATCGCAGATATCGTCGTCAAGAATAATACATGCAACAAAAACAACGCAACAATCAACAGAAGGCATTCAAGCACCAATAGCATACAGGAAACAAACATACAACACATCACTAGCTTCAGTAGGTTTTGATAGACTGGGTCCAAGGCACTTGGAATTACTATAAATGCCTTGGTGGAATTTCCTTTATGATTTAATTGCCAAATACCACTTAAAGAAGGGTTTTGAACTACATCTTGGGTCTGTATGATATCAATGTATAAAAATGATATCAACATATATGTATTGAAATAACAAGGACAAACAAAAGTGGTTTCATGATTTTATCACTTTTCTTTAATTAGATATGGATATTATAGTGGAAATAACCCTAGTTTTGGTGAATAATTCTCCAGAAAAGACCTGGAACTCAAATAATTTTTTACTCATAGGGTTTTGAAGATCATTTAGTTTGTGACTTTTGAGAGTTGGAAACACTTCAAAATAATTTCTAGAATACCCTTGGGAAATTCCTAAAGTCAGTTATGCAAGTAGGTTGTCTTTTTCACTGGATTTATTCTATAGAAGCCTTTGATATGAATCCAAGGACACATGGTAGGTATATGTGATTCCTTTCTATATAAGTTGGAATCACTATTTTTGGGGTTGGATAACTAGAGGTGTGATTTATCTAGTGAAACAAACCTTGGCAGAAGGGTTCAATTCACTATAAATTGTTAATGGATCAATAAATCTTGAGCTTCTAGGTTAGTTAGATGAGTTAGTGTAATTATACTGAGAGTTGGAATTAGTGAAGATAGGTTATGGTTTTGTCTAAGGAATTTTCTAAAGGCAGGAATGAATTGTTTTTGTTATTTTTACTACAGGTAAATCACATCTCAAAATGGTATGAGACAAAGGCCCAATGATAGTATTTGAGTTAGCAACCAGATGGAATTAGATTCACTCCATTTGGGTTTACCAAATTCTCTACAAGATTTATTGAGTGGAAATGACACATTCTACTTGATTAAATCCCAGGAAACACTTATAATTATATTTGGCCTAGGGCTGGCTCTGCATGTTAGGAAAAACACTATAGGATAGGCCAAAAATTAGATCTGGGAAATATTAATCATTTTATATTTTGTTTTATGTTTAAAGCAACATGCATTTCTATAGATGTAGCAAAATAGAAAATGATTTCTGAAGAAGAACATGAGACGGGCCAGATCAGGAGGGGAGATGGGCCACCTCTTAGGCCATACAGAGATAAACAAAACTTTTTCCCTAACACGGTACTCCCAAGATCCATCTTAGGTTATAGGCCACGAGATTACCGCTAGATACGCATATGCGGAAGTTGATGTAGCGCGTCGAAGCAGTGCCAAACGATCCAACTGGCAACCCTCCAAATCCCGCACACAGCTTCTCCGGATCCCACGAACACCTTTGTCAGATCCCAACGAGCTTCCATGTCTCCAGCGTCGCACGTGCAACGCTTCTACCGGTATCCACACATACATGAAGAAGCTTTGGACAGAGGATTGCTAGATCTTGTCTAGCCCGAAATGGAAGTGGAGAAAGGGACGGCTAGGTTAGGTACTATCCCTTGTCACTCCACTTATATACACTCCTAGTTGGGATCAATGCTTGAGGCCCATCTAGATCGTATTCCAATCTCCACATGGATCTAATCCACATGGGCTCCTTACCCTTAAGTATGTGACCCTGTATGTCGTTGTATTGGAAACGGCATTGCCTAAAAAGGCTAGATAGAGGTGTGAGAGCGAGCAGGGCGACTGCGGCGGTGTCCGCAGGCGGGATTGTGTACAAGCGAGTGTAGCGGGACACAGGAAGTACCCAGGTTCGGAGCCCTCGTGGTGAGGTAAAACTCCTACTCCTGCATGTCTGACGGTATATGCGGGTATATTCCGGCTATAAATGTTCTCTTGGAGCTGTATCTGAGCTAGTGCGTGTGTGAGCTCGTATGCCCGAGAGAGAGTGAGATATCTAGTGAGTTGTGAGTGAGTGGTCGATGAAGTGTGTGCTCCTCCTGTGTCTCTATCTGAGTGAGGCCCTCCCTTGGTGTCTTATAAAGGTGGCCCAAGGGACAAAGGTAGGACCCACATGCCTAATTAGTACTATTGGTGTGTCATATGATTTACACTATTTGCTATATAGTGTATACTATTTGGTATGTCATCTGATAAAATAATACAGGTATAGTACATATGTGAGCAGTATGGCTTGATGTCTTCTCGCTGTCTTTTTCTTGTCTCTTCGCTGTACGTCTGGGGATCCAATCGTGTAGCTGGTACTTGATCGATATGGATGTGAAGAGTAGCAGCTGGGCAGCTGACCGATCCACAAGTGCCAGCCGGCCATGCACACAATGCCTCAGCCGGCCATGCATGCTCGCATGGGACAACCGGCCAAGGCATGCACACACTAGGTGGCCAACACACAAGTGAAGGCACGTACATGCATGGGCCATGCATGTAGGCCAATCGGACATGCGGTGTATAAGAAGCATTCGGCCAGCTCCCTGGCTCGACAATTAGATGTCTGTTTGGTCCTCTTCTTCTTCTCGCCCTCTTCCTGTTTTGGGGTGCACTTTGGGGTATCCGGGGACAATCTCTCCGACACTAGCTCCCGAGCGGACGCTGATTTCACCCGGAGGGGGAAATTCGCACGGGCTCCACCAAACTTGAATTTGTCTGTAGATGAAGTCCTTGAATGGCGTCCGGCTGGACACCTCCGGCCCGGTAGACAACACAACTCCCGCGAGGGCGCGCGAGCGCACCCGCGGGGTGTAGCCCACGAGATTCGAAGTAGCTGACGAAGTTAGGTGCTTTGAATCTTCATCTGCACTTGAAATCCGACTCGGTGCAGTCGTGCAAAAACAAACAAACAAAATTGAATTTTTGTCAGTACGTTAACATACAACACACATGCTATCAACCGGATAACGGTTTTATTTTTCAAAACTATCTCGTGCTTATCTAAATACTTAGTCACTTTCTCGTGCGCTCTGCTGTTTACGCTGTGTCCTTGCCGGCCAGCAAGGTTGCGGTCTGGAGCCGGAACCAAAGGGGGAGCTGACAGTATATTGCACACGGTACTGGGGGTGAGCAGCCGGAAAATACCAACTAGGCGCAAGGCCGGAATGCCTGATCTGTCGCATCTCCTCCTCGTCTTTCATGTGGGATGCCTCGGGCTTTTGCTCTTGCTAGCTGGACAGCCGGGTTGCGGTCTGTAGCTGAGACAAAGAGTGAGCCTCTAACATCATCGCACACTACTCAGCCGGTTTGCAGAATTAGCAGGTCGGGCCAACCGGCGAACCCCCGAGTAGGGGTTGCCGGCGCCGGAAAACTGAAAGCAGAAAGCAAAACAACATCTGGCGAGACCTCGAGGGTTGCTCAAGGTCGAAAAAACACTCACATTGCTGCAGCTGGTGTAGTAGGGTCGAAGGCGCGATTCCACGGGCGTTGCGGGCGCTGGAACGGTCCAACTGGCGTTCTAGTCGGATAGCCTGGCTCCAGCCGGACAGGCAACCAAACACGACGTAGCCGGATTCGGTCCTAGCCGACCAGACAGCCAAACACGCCAGGCTGCGCCGAGCCGGCCTAGCTCAGCCGGAACGGGGTCCGGCCGGCCGAACCGGCAACCAAACAGGGCGAAGACGCTTCTAGCCGGTCAAATCGGCAGCCAAACGAACAAAGTCACGCCAAGTCGGCCCGACTCAGCCGGAACGGGGACCGAACCGGATGAAACAGACAGACAAACGGAGTCAGCCGGACTAAAACAGTACAGCCGAAACTGTCATAGCCGATTTGAATTTTTCTTTCTTTCTTGATTTTTCTCTCAGCCGGATTACCTTAGCCGGAACCGATCTTACTCTTTTTTTCTCTGTATTTTATGTTTCTCTCAACCGACTACAGATAGTCGGCTTTCTTTATTCTTCTTTCTCTTTTTTCTTTCTTTTCTAACCGGCTATGCACCAACTCCACGCTCAGCCGGACTGAACTTTCCTACTTTTTTCTTTTTCTAGCAACCGACCGCACATAGCCAAGAAAATGACAAAAACCTACCACATTTAGGGCAGCTAAGTCATATAACTACCGGTTTTGCTTGTTTTGTCGTAAAACACCGCATACTAGGGCAGACAGTTGACAGAAAACACCGATGTTGCGCTAAAGCCGTTTTAATTAGTTTTCTGACAACAAAGGCCCACTGTCAGGTCTGCGTGGCAAAAAAATTGGGACTAACCTAGGAGTAGAGGGTAAAAAATTTAATTTCCCTAGCGTTGACCGAGCTAGTGGAGAGCTAGCCTCGCGCACGCTCAGCCGCGCTGCGGCTGGCCGGAGCTGGCCACCTCTGCGCTGCTTCCTGCGCCGCGTGCGCCGTGCAGCTTGATCTCGGCGCCCACCAGGGCCCGCCCGCGCTGCCCCGCCGGAGCTCGCCTGCGCCCGCCAATACGGATAAATTTTCCATCTCCTCCGCCGAGGTTCCCCATGCGCCGCCGGCGAGACGGAGGCTCCAACAGCCTTGGGGGTAGCAGTGCAGTAGCAGCGAGAAGGCTGACGCGCTCCCGCCGGAGCCTAATTCGCATCACTTACCTTAGGGAGGTAGGGGTGCACGGCGGCGATAGGTAGCGGCGCAGGCGACGGCGAGCTATAGTTGTACGCGCAACGGGAGGCAGGGGCATGCGGCAGCGAGCTACAAGTGCGCGTGCGGCGGCGGGAGGCTGGTGCGCGAGCTGCGGTGAGAGGCAGGGGCGCACGCGGCGGTGAGCTGCAGGTGTGCAACGGGAGGCAAGGGCATGAGGTGGCGAGCTGAAGGTGCGCGTGCGGCGACGGAAGGCTGGTGCGCGTGCGGCAGCGGAAGGCTGGTGCGCGTTCGCCAGAGCTCCGCCTCGTCCGCGCCGCGCTGGGTCGGAGAAGAGGAAGTCGAGCTCGAGAAATGGAGGTGCGGTGCGGGTGAGCTCCAGCGCGGACGCTGCTAGCCCTGGCACGGGCGTAGGCGAGCTCCGGGGTGTGGCGGTGGGACTGCATAGGGGCGGGCGAGCTGCATAGCACGCACGGTGACATGCATCAACATGGAGGTGGCGAGCTCCTTGTTTTAGATGAACACGAGGAGCCGTACACGTGTGATGGCTGCGAAACTTGCCGCATCACCTATTGATACGTTGACCCTCGAGTTACTTGGTATCGAGTTCACCGAGGAGTTTCAGCTAAACTGTTTCGACCGTCTAAAGCTCCGAGAAATCAAGTCCACCAAGTGGGTGTTCCCCTATATCCTGAACCAACTTAGCATTCGTGTTTATTTTGATTTACTTTGCAACAATGTTGGTCTATATGACATTGTCTTTCAGGATGTCGCCACGTATGGCTGCTTAACGCTTGAGTTCCTCAGCACCTTGACACATACGATGTTCTCCCACTATTATTCCGAGGAGCAAATGCTTGGAGTTGACCGCATCAACTTCCGTCTTATGAACTGTGAGTACTCCTTGACACTCGACCAATGAGCTAAATGTTTTGGGTTTACCAACAATATCACCGACATACGCTCCACCATATTTGTTTTAAATTCTGCACCTTGGGAGTACTTTAATATAATAATAATTCATGGAAACACACCTCAGGGAAACCAAATTGATCATACTGCTATTCGCTATTTGTTTTATGTCATTGATAACACCTTGCAGGAACGTGGTGAGTTTATTAGAGTCAATGGGGAGGACATGATGGTCCTCGCAAAATATGCTATTATTAATTTTAACTTAACGCCAAATGGGCGCTCTTCTTGTGTTTTACCTTAAGCATCAAGCTCTGCAATATCAACGACCCATATGCGGAAGAGTTGTAACCATTCTTGCACACGCACTTCACGTCAACCTAGGTAACATTCAACTATTGACAGGAAGTCACCGTCTTGGTTTTTCTACTCTAAGAGCTTATGGTATGATTTCTCTAACTAATGGTAGATACTTCCTTAATATACCTAGAGCGGATCACTTGATCCCAACTCCTTTGCCTAATGGTCAATTCTCTATCGAGGATGGACGTTTGTATTTTGATGCGCATATTGAGGCAGGTCTACCCTATCAAGAAATACCCATGGGATAGGGAGGAGAAGATGAAGAAGTGGAACAATAGGGACCCAAACAAGATGTGCATCCATCAAACTACTATACCACCTATGAATATATCTATTCTCTCGAAGGAAATATCCAAAACATGAACAACCTCTCCATCAACCTTCGAGATGCTTCTACCAACCTCGCCGCCTAGTTCCATGATTGGAGCAGCCAATGGAATGTTGGATATTATCCACCACCACCACAATGAGCAACAAAACGGCTTGCAAAAGCCCGAGCTTGCGGATGTGTTCCTGATACATTGCAAATGTATCTATAATTTTTGATGTTCCATGCTTTGTTTTATCTACTTTCTTATGTTTTGTCCACACTTTGGAGTACTTTTCATATGATTTCTTGGACTAACTTATTAACAAGATGCCACAGTGCCAGTTGCCTGTTTTCTGCTGTTTTTGGTTCCAGGAAAGTCAGAAAATCAATATTCTCGGAATTGGACTGGACAAAAGCCAAAGTCGATATTTTACCGGAAGACTCACGGAGCCAGAAGACGAGACGGAGAGGGGCCAGGGGCTGGCCACACCACCTGGTGGCACGGGCCAGGCCAGGCCGTGCCAGGGGGTGGTTGTGGGCCCCTCCTGCACCCCCTCGGTCTCCTTTCTCGCCTATAAAAGCCTCCCGATACATAAACCCTAAGTAGTCAATCAGAAATCCACGAAAAGTTCTGCAGCGCCGCCACCACCGAAGGGGAGATTCGGGGGACAGGAAGTCTCTGTTCTAGCACCCTGCCGGGACGGGGAAGTGCCCCCAGAGCCATCTCCATCGATCTCCACCACCATCTCCATCACCGTTGCTGGTTCCCATGATGAGGAGGGAGTAGTTCTCTCTCGAGGCTAAGGGTTCTACCAGTAGCTATGTGTTCATCTCTCTCTATGCATGATCTTATTGAGATCATGAGCTTGTAATCTATAGATCTACCTTGCTACTCAAGTTCTTTAATAGATCTCTGCTCTCCCCATGTGTGTGAAAGTGACAGCGTGCACACCATGGTGGCACTTAGGCTAGAGATTACCAATACTTTTTATGAGTTATATTTGGAGTTGGATGTCTTTATGAAATTGTGGTGTTTGTTTGAACCATCTAGTGCTCAAGGTGACAGTGTGGGGTTATCTAGATACGGAAAGCAAACTTTGAGGTGTGCTATTATAGCCCTACCATCGATTAGAGTGTTCAACCGGAGAGTAGTTAAGAGTAGTATCATAAAGAGAAGATATTCATATGAGAGTGTTCACTAGTGAAAGTATGATCCCTAAGCCTTGTTTCTAAGCATTGAAACACCGTTTGCTATTAGATCTGTTACATGTTTGCTTGCTTCCTTCTTTATTTCAGTTTGCCTTTAGTCTTTTCCCACGTCAACCACACGCCAGTAAGCTATTTTCTGGCACCGTTACCACTTATAATCATCTATACCATTTGTATTTTACTATCTCTTCGCCGAACTAGTACACCTATACACCTGACAAGTGTATTGGGTGTGTTGGGGACACAAGAGACTTCTTGTATCTTGATTGCAGGGTTGCTTGAGAGGGGATACCTTTGACCACTTCCTCCCTGAGTTCGATAAACCTTGGGTGATCCACTTAAGGGAAAACTTGCTGCTGTTCTACAAACCTCTGCACTTGGAGGCCCAACAACTGTCTACAAGAATAGAAGTGCGTAGACATCAGTTCCCCCGACAATTTTATTTGTGCAATAATAAGGTTGTACTCCAGCTCCTTGAGATCTTTGAAACACTCGTGTTGGTTTGTTCCAGCACTTTGATTTTTTTCCTTTGCCTTCATTTTTAGTTTGCTTTTCTTTTTTCTTTTTTCTTTTTTATTTTCTTAGTTTCTTGCTTGGTCGCAAGTTCTTTTCTATTCTTTAATCCCTATCCTCACAAATACAAAAATATTTTTCCTTTTTTCCTTTTTTCGTGAACGTGGATTTGCACTTTGCCTCTTTGCTTTAATATTATTAAGGGAATAATCATACTTGAGTTTTTAAGGAACACATCCCTATAAGGAAGAGGATTATGAAGTCACTCATGAGAGTTATGTCCTATGTCTCCCACTTTTGAAGTTTTAGTTGTTTATTTTAGTTGGTTGATTTGCTAAGATGCCATGCTAGTGGGAGTAATTCAAAATAGTTAGAGTAAAGCTTTTTATTGGTATGGATGATTAGTTGTGGAAGCTTTTGCTCTAGTTCTTTTAGCTAACCGAGTCTTGTCTTGGAAATAATATTGCCAAACAAGTACAACAACAAAAAATCTGAAATTTATGACTTGTTGATGAATGGTTGTCTTGAGAGTACACGCTTGAAGATACTTAACCCCATAGATGTTTTGATAGACTTGATGACACTCTTGAAAGGGCTTGTTTGATTGAAATGAAGTCTAGTGGTAATTGTGATGCATGCCAAAACTAACCTTGTGGATCAAACAGTGGTACTAGTTAAAAAAGTTCTATGTTTCTCATGCACACCTTTGGATGCCAACAACTCCGCTACCCTTTGAACGATCTATGGTATAACCCTGGATTTTGCCTATGAGTTGACAACACGAGTGGCATACGTGTCAATATATGGGCAAAAGTATTGTTACTCTCAAAGGTTGTGCAAGCACTTATAGAAGAAACACCCAATGATCCTTGAAGAAGGAGCACAAAAAAATATATGAAGATCCACATAACAAGTCATTGTCATGGTCTCATTACTACTTTATGATTTTTCTTGAAAGACAATGATTGTATTAGAAGTATTTTGATAGCCTTGATTTACTGATGTGGGCGTCAATAAGACACTTCACTTTTATGCTACTTAGGACATGAACTCTCATACAATTATGCTATTAAAACATCCTATTGTTCATTGTCAAGTTCAGAGTTAACTAGAAGAATTGGATTGATTGTTATACTTCTAGTTATTTATGCTTATATTAAACTTTACTTTGATTGTCTTGACTTACCGAAGCTTGTATAGTATTCTTGTCATGTCTCTAACTTTGATAAGCCTTTCAAATGGATGAAGTGCTGGACACATATGACTACCAACCATAAGTGAATTCTTATTCTCGTTGTTTCAAGTTTAAATGTTGAATTCCTTATAGTTCTTTTGTTTCTTCTTGCTCGAGGGCGGTCAAGCTTTGAGCTTTGGGGAGGTTGATGGATCCAAAAATAGCCATTTTCCATCGTTTTTAAACATTATTTTTAGTCAAAAAATTGACAAGAAACTTTCTATCCTTGCCACAAATGACTAATAATTGAAAATATATGCAAACCATTGATTTGATATGTGTTGTGCAAGAAATCATGCTTTTTAGTGTGAAATCTAGAGTCATAATGAAGGTTTTTGAGGAAGTCCACACGACCAAGAAATTATGGAAAAATTCTAGGCGATACCAGTGTTGGGGATCGGTGCGGAAAACAAAAATTTTCCTACGATGAAACCCCAGAAACTGCCTAGGATCTATCTATGTAGTAATGTGGTAATGGCCGGAGCGTAGAGAGTACATACCCTTATAGACCGTACGCGGTTAATGTTCCGCGAGGAACGTGGTTGAAGTAGTCGTACTCGTAGCCGACCTCAAGGTCGCGAAGCTCCTCGCAGGTCACCCCTTGCTCCTTCTTGATCTTCATCATCTTCATCGTGCAACAGCTCCGGCTCACGACATTCTAGCGCCCCAAGTGTTGCGCCTCGTGTCTTCGTACACATCCGATGCACGATGAGACCACCGGTTCCCCGATCCCACCAGGAGTGCGGAAGTTGATATCCGGCTAGGAATCCCTGCAGCGCAACGACGTACTGCAGGTGTGCCTCGATCGTATAGCCCAGACATGGGGCCATGGTCACAAGGTATAGAGAGAGGGAGGAGAAGAAAGTCAACCAAAGGACTTCTCCAATTATGTATTTGGTGTATTTAATCCCACCCATGGGCACCCCTTTATATAGGCGGAGGGGGTGTGCCCTCCCCATTGGGTTAGCCATGTGGGACTAATACTAAAGGAAAAAGTCAGCAAATTTTCGGACTGCCAAATGGGCCAAAAGAACTCAGCCCAAATAGCAAACAGAAAAATAACAAATAAAAGAAAAAGGGGATAGCAGGCTGGGGCTGGCTGGGTGGGCCTTGGCGCGGCCCACCCCGTGCCCAGCTCTCCCGCGAGGCGGCGGCTTGGCAAGGGTAATCCCCGGGTGGGCTGGCTCGCCCCCCGGCGGCCCAGCACCCCGCCCAGCTCGCAGCGGCAGCCAGGCGACCCTGCCCGGGTGGGCCGGCGGCCCAACTCGTGCCCGAGAGGCGGCCTACGCCCGAGCGGCGGCCGGCAGCAGTGGCTCGCCCCCCTGCGGCATGTATTATCCACCGCCTGCTGGCGAGTGCGGCCCAATTACCTGCCGCCCTGTGCGGTGGTGGTTATCCGTCGCCCACAGGGCTGGCTGTTTTGCCCTTTTCCATTTATTTTTCTGCACTTTCATTTCTAGGCCTTTTCCCTCTGGGATTTGGCCTAATATAAAAGTTGACTTTATAAATCTTAATCTAAATATTATTTATAATATATTAATTCATAATTAATATATATTAAATATATATTTAAATTCCCATTTATCCGAAAACACTTTTCGGGGCTTTTCCTTTATTCTTTCTCCGAACAACTTCGGATCTCTCCGCGGAATGATTCCGGCTTTCTCTCTTTCTCTACTGTGATTCCGTCTTACGAATGATCGCTCTCATCGTACCCTTAAGTGTATCCTCTCACGGCTCGAGAATGCTCTAGACATGATCTGTATCAATGATCAACAGAGGGACCAGGGATATCCATGTGACCCCTATGCATTCCTGATGACAATGTCGTTTGAACCGTCTAAATGTAGCATCCTCTTCCTTTTGTTTCTCGATACAACTTGTCCGAGATCCGATCATTGGTATCCCATACCTTTGTTCAATCTCGTTCACAACAAGTTCTGTTTTCTTGTTACCGTGATATTACATCCCCGTGACCTAGTCACATGTTGCAACATTTATGGATATAATCTCACCAAGCCGGTCGTATGTATCTTTACCCGTCATGTGGGTGAACAAATCCCAGTCTTGCAGTCATATGTCATCCACTGTTCCTTTGGAATACCCAACATACACCTATATGGCCATCGTATTACTAGATGACGGTTGATGCAGTCTAAGCAGCCTAGGGAAACAGTGAGTAATATGAGCTCACGGTCTAAGGAGAAGGAGTCTAGGTATAGTTGTTGGAACAATGAACTAGATGACTTGATCGTGTTGCAATCCTTCGAGGAATGTCCAATCACATCATTCTCCAATGATATGATCTCGTTGTCAGTCGGCAGAAATGCCTATGATCTTGAAACCTAGATCATCTTCGTGACCAACGAACTAGTATGAATAGAGGCTACTAGGGACTTGGTTGTTTCATACCACACTTGTACCAATGTTTCTACTTGGCACAGTTATAGCACAATATGAAACTATTATAAACTAATTGAGATATGATAATAAAAACCTATTTCTTATTTGCCTCTAGGGCATATCTCCTTCAGTCTCCCACTTGCACTAGAGTACAAATAAACTAGCTTGCATTTTACTCATATAAACCATATACCATATGCGTTTACAGATCATGCATGCTCATGGGAAACGTCATGTCCATGTTCTGTTTTACCAGATCATTATGTCTTTTGCAAATCGTTAATGCCTTCCTAATTTTGACATTCACACCATTATCGTATAATGGGTCGAAGTATTTGTTTGGCAACAAAGCGAGACTTTGCTTCTAGTGTTTATGATGACGGTCATTTTCACCGTTGTCATCTAAACTTTGAAACACACTTTGCTATCCTTTGTGTATATACTATAGTCATGGCAGTAGAACGAGGCCAGATTCTAGGATCTTACAGTGACGTTAGATCAACCTCGAGGGCTTTCTCATGGGCACTGGGCTCTGGGACACATCATTCTACGTTAAAAGCGAACTAGCCCCGCCGCAACATTATACATCACATCAGATGGAGCTTTTATACTTCTATATCTATGTAGATCCTAGTGCATGAAATGCATCTATGCCACTTACATTGCCTCTTGCCATTTACAAACTTAATTCTGGTTCAGTGATCAACTCAGGAATCACTTAAAGACATGTTCTTACAGTTAAGAGCTAGTCCTTCCAACTAGAACCTTGGGTCACATTATGTCGAGTATACAACATGGTTTTATGGAAGAACCTATGACTGAGGCATAGGAGATGCAATGCATCTCTTTCTTTCAACCATAGTTTCAATACTCAATGCTTCATATAGTAAGAACTTCTTTCTTACCTTGTTCCATTCTGAGCTACTTCAGAATCTTGCTTAGGACTTTCTGAACATCTTTCAGAATCAAGTGCAGGAAGCATTCGACATTCATTGTTTATTAAACTCATCAATCTATCCTGATAGATCTCTTTGTTTAATAACTTCAACTTCATCCTTATTTACCTATTTAAATGTTATTAACATCAATCACATCATTCATATATGTTGTCCACATATCCTAGAATGATTTCACACTCCCACTCAAATATGACATTCATGTTTGAGATCCAGGGATTTTACTTAGCTCCCACTCAGAATATGTCAGTTACATATTATGAATTAGCTAAGCTGATTTGCTCCCACTCAAATCTAGGTCCTCTCGATAATCTTGGACATTCCAAAATTCCTTGATCATCGTCAAATCGAGAATTCCACTAACGAGATTTCAATGACCATTGATTTATCGTACTTAGGTCCATCACGCTTCTTTGTATTTCGTAGGTATGTCTTGTTCAAAACATGACAAGTGAATCAACAGTATAATTCCACAAACTTGCAGAATATATAGTTGAATCCTACTTTCTTTAGTAAAAGTATTCACTGAAACTTTATGATCATTATCATTGGTTTCTCCTCTATTTGTAGAGTTTGGATTTACGAAACAAATTCCGCTGCGCCACTCAACAATTCGGAGGTAAGGTCAAATACCTTGTTTTGATCTTTTACTTTCTTCCACCTGTATCTTCAACAAGACACATCAACTTAGGACAACATCAGGTTTGCCCCTTGTGGATGATGCATTCATAGCTTCCTAAGAATGCTCTACAAAGACTTGTTTATTCGCCACGACTTCGACTTATCGAAATCTCCAGAAACTCGAACGTGCCATAACACTTATGGTGTTGTTTCCATGAATCTTTTGGATGTTCCTTTGTATTTCAAATGAGTGTTTGCTTATTTTGATCTTTAACTCTAAACAACAACTATAACCCCTATAAGAGATAATATTAGATCATATGTATCTAATACATAATAATTATGATGTTTGGACATTTCAACAAAGTTTGAATTCGTCTAATTATCATAATTTGTGAAACATCTTTCACAAGTTCCTTTTATGCTAAACTTAACTTGAATACCTTAGTCATGTCGATCAAATCGAAGAGACTTGTTAATTTAGTTAATCCAATATCCTATTTAGTTATCAACTCATTTGTACAATTCAAATCATTTCAAACTTATGTTTCACTAAGTAAATACGCTTATTCACTTAAGTCCACAATTAACGATTTCCACTACTTGTTGAAAATGTGATACATCATTATGTATAAGTTTCAACATTTCTTCGCATATCACCGTTTTACCATTATGTGGAGTTTTAGTCATTCTACCCAAGAAACATGGTTTTGCAAAGTCTCTAGATTAAGCATATAGGACCCCGATCTTTCATAAAGAACCTGCAATAACCAAAATGACTTAAACTGTAGTGTCATTTCATTATCAAACTTTGGATATCTCTTAGCATTCTAATCCTTTATAAATGTTTAAACTATTATTATTAACATAGTGATGAGAATAACTTGTTTTGTAATCGTAATGTGACCATAAGGTATTGTTCATAAGAATAGTACAAACTGGTTTGTAACTTGTTCATATGAATAATCGCCTCGCAAAAGGCAAGACACACAAACTAGGATTACAAATCTATATTCAAGTCCACTAATCCAAATGATAAACTTTGAGGAAAGTGGTGATGTCGGCCATCAACTGTTTTGCTTGTCGTCATCAAGTCACGTTGCCTCAAAACCAGCAATTCTCAAGCATATCATCATGTTTTCACAAAGCAGGACAAGTATCAAATACTTTGCAAACTGTAACGAGTTTTGCAAGAACCACATTTGTAATTTTGTATATCTAACATATACCTTTTTCATCCATGACCTCCTTTTGCAATCAAGCCCTTCTAAGAGTTCTTAACTCTAATACAAGATCGCTAAGTGTTTTTCCAAACAATCTGGAGTCATCGAATTATCTCCTAATGGTTACTGTATCAAGAAGAGAAGATCACATTTTACGAGGATATCCCTCAGGCGTGGGTATTAATCTATGAAGTTGGACCCTTTTGCTAAGTACCAAATTAAGCAATATATTCCCATGGTCGCAAAGGACCTCAATGGGATATGCTAAGATCTACTAAGATATTTGCAAACAGACATATATACTAAGTTTATAATAAGAGGTCAATTTATAATTGGTCTCCACTAAAACGATCATCCCCTGGACGATTTTAGTGATGGCATGATCCCTATCCTCTGCACCTCCCCCGATCGTCACGGCCATCAGTGCATTATCAAAGGTAGACATTCAATAATGCCAATCACATCATCCATGTGACTCATGCTCGATCTTTTGATCTCTTGTGTTCCGAGGCCACACTTCTCTAGCGTGCTAGGCTCGCCAAATCTAACTTGTGTGTATTCGCTATGCAACATGGCTTACACCCACTTTATGCGAACGTAGATATGTTTCACACCCAGGCTTGTAACCCTGGATCGCCTCATACCGAAGAACTTTCTTGGTGGTGCACACACAAGGGGAACACGGAACATTGGAATTAAATAGGGATTATCTTATTTGCTACCGTTGAGTATCTAAATACTAGCACACAATAAGATGTAAAAAAATGGTATCAACATCATATATATAATGTGATATGATATGGTCTTTCTTGCGCCTTAATCTCTATCGAGCGCTCCGGCATGATCTCCATCTTTGCCTTGGTTTGACGCCAAGTACACGACGCCTCCACTAGGTCGTCCATCGGAACGATGACTATTACTATACTAGTTAGTAACAGAAAAATAAACTACTTTATCTTCACAACGACCAATGCCATATCATAATCACACATGCCCCCTACAAAATAAAGTTAGACGCCTCTACTTTATCTATTGCAAGTTTTACGTGGTTGTTAGGGCTTTCGCACTAGAACCGTTTCTAAACTACGAACTTTCCAACCACAACATGGATCCGACAGTTGTCTCTACTACACCCCTTTCGGGGCCCTCCGTTGTAAATGCTATATCAACTATTGAATGAGAGACAGACACCCGCTAGCCACTTATACGGTACAAGCCGTATGTTGAGCGTGGAACCAGTCTCGCGTACGAATACGCGTAAGGTCGGTCCGGGCCGCTTCATCAAACAACACCGCGATATAAACAAATACATGTTAGAGGGTAACAACTAAGGGATCAATGCCCGCACAATACTTATGCATACTGGCCGTACAACACTCCTACGCATAGATCGGCTCTGATACCACTGTTGGGGATCGGTGCGGAAAACAAAAAATTTCCTATGATGAAACCCCAGAAACTGCCTAGGATCTATCTATATAGTAATGCGGTAACAGCCGGAGCGTAGAGAGTATATACCCTTGTAGACCGTACGCGGTTAACGTTCCGCGGGGAACGTGGTTGAAGTAGTCGTACTCGTAGCCAACCTCAAGGTCACGAAGCTCCTCATAGGTCAGCCCTTGCTCCTTCTTGATCTTCATCATCTTCATTGTGCAACAGCTCCGGCTCACGACATTCTAGTGCCCCAAGTGTTGCGCCTCGTGTCTTCGTACACATCCGGTGCATGATGAGACCTCCGGCTCCCCGATCCCGCCGGAAGTGTGGAAGTTGATATCCGGCTAGGAATCCCTGCAGCGCAACGGCGTACTGCAGGTGTGCCTCGATCGCACAACCCAGACATGGGGCCATGGTCACACAAGGTATAGAGAGAGGGAGGAGGAGAAAGTCAACCAAAGGACTTCTCCAATTGTGTATTTGTTGTATTTAATCCCACCCATTGGCACCCCTTTATATAGGCGGAGGGGGTGTGCCCTTCCCATTAGGTTAGCCATGTGGGACTAATACTAAAGGAAAAAGTCAGCAGATTTTCGAACTGCCAAATGGACCAAAAGAACTCAGCCCAAATAGCAAACAGAAAAATAACAAATAAAAGAAAAAGGGGACAACAGGCTAGGGCTGGCCGGGTGGGCCTTGGCGCGGCCCACCCCGTGCCCAGCTCTCCCGCGAGGCGGCGGCCTGGCAAGGGGAAGCCCCGGGTGGTCCGGCTCGCCCTCCGGCGGCCCAGCACCCCGCCCAGCTCGCAGCGGCAGCCAGGCGATCCCGCCAGGGTGGGCCGGCGGCCCAGCTCATGCCCGCGAGGCGTCCTGCGCCTGAGCGGCGACTGGCAGCAGTGGCTCGCCCCATGTGGCATGTATTATCCACCGCCTTCTGGCGAGCGCGTCCCAGTTACCTGCCGTCCTATGCGGTGGTGGTTATCCGCCGCCCACAGGGCTGGCTGTTTTGCCCTTTTCCATTTATTTTTCTGCACTTTTATTTTTAGGCCTTTTCCCTCTGGGATTTGGCCTAATATAAAAGTTGACTTTATAAATCTTAATCTAAATATTATTTATAATATATTAATTCATAATTAATATATATTTAAATTCCCATTTATCCGAAAACACTTTTCGGGGCTTTTCCTTTATTCTTTCTCCGAACAACTTTGGATCTCTCCGCGGAATGATTCCGGCTTTCTCTCTTTCTCTACTGTGATTCCGTCTTACGAATGATCGCTCTCATCGTACCCTTAAGTGTATCCTCTCATGGCTCGGGAATGCTCTAGACATGATCTGTATGAATGATCAACAGAGGGACCAGGGATATTTATGTGACCCCTATGCATTCCTGATGACAATGTCGTTTGAACCGTCTAAATGTAGCATCCTCTTCCTTTTGTTTCTCGATACAACTTGTCCGAGATCCGATCATTGGTATCCCATACCTTTGTTCAATCTTGTTCACAACAAGTTATGTTTTCTTATTACCGTGATATTACATCCCCGTGACCTAGTCACATGTTGTAACATTTATGGATGTAATATCACCAAGCCGGCCGTATGTATCTTTACCCGTCATGTGGGTGAACAAATCCCGGTCTTGCAGTCATATGTCATCTACTGTTCCTTCGGAATACCCAATATACACCTTTATGGCCACCGTATTACCAGATGACGGTTGATGCAGTCTAAGTAGCCTAGGGAAACAGTGAGTAATATGAGCTCACGGTCTAAGGAGAAGGAGTCTAGGTATAGATGTTGCAACAATGAAATAGATGACTTGGTCGTGTTGCAATTCTTCGAGGAATGTCTAATCACATCATTCTCCAATGATATGATCTCATTGTCAGTCGGCAGAAATGCCTATGATCTTGAAACCTAGATCATCTTCGTGACCAACGAACTAGTATGAATAGAGGCTACTAGGGACTTGGTTGTTTCATACCACACCTGTACCAATGTTTCTACTTGGCATAGTTATAGCACAATATGAAACTATTATAAACTAATTGAGATATGATAATAAAAACCTATTTCTTATTTGCCTCTAGGGCATATCTCCTTCAACCAGCCGTAACGACCACTGGTACGGGAAGGGCCAGCCCGTACCGTCTGCCCGTACCATGTGGAGGCGGCTCCGTCTCGTCAAACCCTACAACTTTCGTGAAGACACCTATATATTTTGAGGTATCAGCCGCCGCGCAGAAGGCTGCCATTCTTAGATTGCATCACAACACCACCAAAGGAGATCCACACCATTGTTCATCCCTTCCATCTTCCATCCCCTCCATTAGCCATAGCCATTACTTTGTACTTTAGATCTCCTTGTGATTCGGCGACCATTGTAAGAATATTTTATTTCAATCTAAGTATTTTGCACAATGTTTTCTATCCTTGATCTTATTGTTATGAGTGAGTAGTCCTCACGGGCTGTGGGTTGGGGAGAAACCTCGCAGCGATTATGTACATCTCATCTATGGGAGCATTGTGTATTGTTTAAAATAGAGATTCATATTTTTGTTTCTTTGTCTCTTGTCTCGATCTTTGGACTTGTAGGTACCCAAGACCCCCCGATATTGATAAAGGCTTGAGGTGTGATACCTGGCTAGCGGCGATCTCATAGTAACCCAAGTGACAGAAAGGGTAGTACGGTCTTTGCTTAGCGACCCATTCGGGATCACAACAACATCACCACTTAATGCTTTGATAATCATTTGTAGCCCATTTCTTCATGGTGCACTCGGTTGGATTTAAAGACTACCGCTATGCCTGTGGCATCATAGGGGCTCTAGTATATTAGGATGTGTTGCCCACAAGAGATTATCCCTATTAAAACATTACACATGACCATGCTTATTTTTACTATCTTTTATCCCATATGATGTGCAGCTACAAGTGGATCTTCAACCCTGGATTATCTCCACCCATTGAATCAACCCATTATAAAAGTAAACTAGATTGAATCGGTAAACAAAGGTAAAACAAAGAAACAAAGTCTTGTAGACGTGTCCTTTTTATTTCCTTTTAGCATTGCTTTCCAAGATTAAACCTAGGTCTACTAGGGAAAAAAGCTATTATATTACATCTGTGAATCCGGATCGAAGGTATCAATAGATATGGTCAAGATACACCTCCAAGAATTATTTGGGATTTTTCTAATGATTTTTGGTCCACTTTGTATCACTTGTGCAAATAGTGCTGAAGAGGTTTTCATGACTTGATTTGAGATTTTTGAATTGGACAAGGTGAGTTTGTGATTTGGGATGGTCCTAAATATGAATACATACTTTTGAGAATTTTCCGAAGATTTATTGGGGTAGAAAAGTATTTTAAAGCAATTGTTTCTCATTTGTGCCATTTAAGAAAATAGGCAAAAAGAAATATTAAAACTCTTCAAAAATAAATATTTTTGAAGTGGGCAGATAGGTCATGATATATAGGCCTCGAATTCCTAAAGGTGGAAACGTGTTTTGGGGGAAAACGAACTTTATTTTATAGGAGATTTGAGGTTTTTGACAAATAAAGGAAATAAAAAGTTTTTGGGCCAAAATAATTAGGGAAAATATTCTATAAATGTTTATATCCAATTTAGATGATATCTACATAGTTTATCCATCATTTGCAACCTTGGGTTTTGAAAATCCAACTTGATTTTGGAAGAAAACAAGATAGAGGATCTTGGGCAATGTTATTTTTATACCTTAAAAACCTTGTTGGATTAAGGAGCTCAAAGATCCCCTTGGGTAATCAGATATATGGATAGATAGACCAAGTGATGTAGGTCACCATGGTACAGAGGTTTGATGTTGATCGTGATTGAGCTCTCCAAGGATTGATGCCAAACTTTGAACAAAATAAGGGTGCTAAAACAGATTGTCAAATAGCCACCAAAACCATGTGGGTTTTAGAAGCACAAAGATCCAATTGAAACAAGTGAAGTATGGATAGATAGGCCTTCATGATTAGAGAACAACCAAGCTAGAATATGGTAAAAGGAATATAGCATGGAGATGTGAGCTTCTGCCAAAGTAGGCATGTTGGTAAGGATTGGAGAAAAGATTAATTTCTTGCCTGTAAAACCATCAAGAACAAGTGGGTTAAAGGATGGTCTAGCCAAGTGCAAGTGTGGGACTTGGGAGTATTTAAGATGATTTACAATATGGTGCAAGTGCATTTCCAAAAATGCACAAGGGTTGGGAAAGAGAGAGTCTCAAAGATGTGATATTGATAACAGTTTTCCAGACTTAAGTCATTTTTGGCAGATTTTGGGTTTTTGACTAGAATAAAATTGGGGAGGATCTTGAGAGGATGAAAGGTTCCAAATCATCATCAAGGGGATTATATTGAAGTGTAGATGGAGTAGAAAGGTTCCATGTTTGATATTGGTCTTCATTTACTTGGAAGCTTCTAGAAGGGATTAACTCTAAGTTAATTTAGTTAAGGAAATAGATGCTAATCTTAGTGACTAGAGGTTAGAACAAGATTGGAAAACTTGATTAAGGTTTGTAAAATTTACTTGGTTTGATACTAGAGGGTGAGCTCCTAGGGTAGCTCATCTACTTCCTAAGCAAGCAAGTCAAACAGCAGATCAAGACAATTCATCTTACAAAAAGATCAACTACTAATATGATTACCATCAAGCCTAGCTTGAGGTAAAGATGGGTATTTTGAGAGGTTTCGGTTTGAATAAGGTAAGAGTCCTTGCTATTTCTACCAAAAGTAGAATTCAAAGGTTTTTATAAAAGGTTTTGGAAAGCCTACTGGTAAGAGTAGTTGAAAGTTCTATCGTGAAATTATAAGGAGATTATATCTTGTAGATCGCCATAATTTTGTCAATAGAAACTACTAAAATGGTTAGGGTTGCAAAGGCATCTTGGCTCAGGTTTTTGAAATACCAGAACATTTGAAAATATGGAGACTAAGCTAAGACAATTTTGTTAAGTAGATTTTGTAAACTTGAGGGGAAGGTAGAGGAGTATATCATCTAATACACAGTTAGATGCATAAACACCAGCAAGCAAGCAACCACTGCATCACTAAACAAGAAAAATGTTTTGTTCCCCTGATTTTTGCATTCTGGATAACTAATCAGGGTTGCTGAAATTGGAATGTTACATAAGGCATCATGTGGAGGTTGTGAGCATTCGTGCGTGGGCCCCTCAGTACACGTGTCACAAGTAGAAGCCGGGGGACACGCGGTGATCGATCCCCTGGGTGAATACGATCATTTCCCATATGGAAAGCAAACACCAATCATGCCAACAATTAAAGAATTAATGGACGGCGTTAATCAATCATAAGAAACATGGAAATCATGGATTATACAAAGGAACTTACGAGGAAAATTAATACAGAGTCGGACCGGAGATTCAGGCATGACCAACATCCACTTGCAAGAATCTATCCGACCATCTCTCTGTGCTGGTGAAGGCGAGTCAAGAATTCCACACATCGTTCTCTCGTGTTTCAGCACTGCTAGCTACCCCCTCGTGGATTCGACATCCTCGTGAAAGCGTCGATGACCGGCCACGCACCACCCCTCGCTAAATCTGCAGTCACGGGCCATGTCGCCGATTCTGGTGGTTAAATGATAGTAGCATGATTTACTTACAAAATTAAACAGAAGACGAAAAAAAGTTATTATGACTGCTATTTCTACTTCTTTCATGGATCAAGGTTCGCTACATCAAAAGGCCGAGCTTGTAAAATCATGCTACATCAAAAGGCCGAGCTTGTAAAATCATGCTACATCAAAAGGCCGAGCTTGTAAAATCATGCAGTAGCTCAGAAGTTTGATCACTGTTGGGAAGGTAGCTGAAGCTGAAGATATTAACATGTAACCAGTCAAGGTCGATCCATGGGTCGTCATGGACATCAAATAGAGACAGCTGACGCCTGCATCATCACTTGCATCATCTTGTCGGCGACCACGGGTAGAGTGTTGGCCATATCATTGGATTGAGTCAACTGAAATAAAGGAACTGTTTGTGCGTCCATGACCTACTCATCAGCAGTAAGCACGATTCACCACCAACAGCGGCATTTGCAGTGTACCGGACGTTCGAGGTCTTCACACCATTGATCACCTCGTCACCGCTAGATGTAGGAGCCACGACTATGGTGTCGTTATTGTGCTAGATGGCAGAGGCACCGCCTACTGATAGTCTCCCGACGCCATGGTTTTTCTTGCACTCGCCTCACCATCCGCGTGCAATTGGAGGCTGGTCGCGTGCCTGAATTCTTGGCATGATCCAGCAAACAGATTGATTTCCCTTGTACGCTTTCTTGTGTTAAAGTTGTATTTATTATGGCCTTCGGCCTCCTTCATATTGGCCTTTGGCGTCCTCATTGTACATGTATATATGATGTCATTAGGACTCCTATTAATCCAAGTTGCTATTATCTTCAAATAAGCTTTAATATAGCCAACCACCGATACAAGAAGGATATCACTGCTGGGGCAAAGCAGCACACTCTGAGCCCAAAAGAAACAAAAAAGAAAGAAAGAGAAAACAATACCGAGAATGACGGCTTGATGAAAATAGAGATGATTCTCCACCGCTGCACCCTCCGACGAATTTCCACCACGCTGCTATCGCTCCGAAGCGGCGTGCACCAACCAACACCTCCAAGAAGGGAAGCGACGACGACGACGCTGCTGCCCGGATCGTTCCTAGGGATATCGCCGGAACACATCCTAGGGTTTCCCCTTGTCCACAATGGGGGGTGGGGAAGAGGAATCTCTGACGCCCTTCAGGAAGGAGTGACACCCGCAGGCGTCACCACGCCGGTGACGAAACATGGATTTATCCCGACCCCAAAAAAACAACACCTCCGGGCCCTCCGGAACATCCACCAAACTTACCGCCCACCAGCGCGCACCACCATGGTTTTGCAATCACCACCGTCATCTCACCGTGGCCCACGTCGCGGGGCCGGTAGAGACAAAAAGAAAGGGACTCGGGTGAGGGCTAGTGGTACAGCGTCACCCGGGATGGAACTACCTCCACCACATCCATCGCCGGGAGGCGGTAGCTGACCGGGTGTAGCAACAGGACACACCATATTATCAACACAGTAGACTCTCTACTTATCAACACAAACACACAATATTTTATGATAACCTTTTCGCAACCATGCATGAATTATCTCATGAGTTAAAAACTAAAGCCATCGACCATCCACATGCAAGAACAAGAACTATTATTATTTTCCTATTTGAACATGCCTCCTAATATTGTTATTATACAGGGAGAAGTCTAACCTTACTAAACAGAAGATTAATGGTTCATCTAAAGGATATCACATATAGAAGTTGCTTACTTCGCCATGTCGACCTATATGGCTCTTCCACCTTTTGATGAAATTTGTTTCTAGCCTCCTTGAATGTCTTACAACAATATTGTTAGTAGTCAGAACTCAGAAAAACCCAGCAGATCGATAAAGTTTAAATAACACTTGGATTTAAATGATGAACAAATCATCTATATAGCATTTAGAATATTTACGGTGCGACAATCTAGATTTCTTATAAGAAAAACCTCTTGTTTCTGGAAGATTTTGATGACCAGGCCTATGTTTCACTGCTTACCGACCAGTCATGCAAAAAGAACAATTAAACAATTAGCAATCTGGAAAATATCATCACTAAATATTTAAAGGTTAGTTGATAAATACGGGCTCAAATACTTAGTTCTTCCCAAGTCATATAACCATATAAAAACAACAGGCATCGACAATTAAGTATTAAGGGAATTAGCTATATGTACAATAAGAAAAGTTGAATTTGTACCTGATAATAGGGAAAGAATCGTACATATATACTCTGAAATGAAATGTCACATAAAAAGATAAATTCCATTACCAGTGAGAAAGAAAAAACACAATGATTTGGACTAACCAGATTCATAACTATATGAATTATATAGCCAAGAACATAGTGCTGCACCTTTGAAAATAACATAGAGGCTTTTTGCTTGCTATGACTTGTAAGCAGCAGTTGGAATGATTCTTACATTGACCCTCTTCCTCGTTGCTTGCGCAAGACTGCCTTGATTTGACTGTTTCTTTGATCTGCAATCTGATGCCCACGCTGGACCATAACACACTCGAGAACTCTTGAATTTCTTGGCTTCCGTGTGTAAAGATAAAGAGCAGGCAGCAAAGTCAATAGGCAAGTATGTAACTTCAGTATAGCTATGTGGTTGTATGAATTCTCGGTGATTGTGCTTCAACTGGAGGCAGCATGATTCAGCGAGAGCACTCTCCAAACATGGTTTGCCAGTTTTGAAGCTGCGTTATGGTCATCATCTACCGGTCCTTCTGGTCCCATCCATCGCAGTCGCAGATGATGAAACTTCTACCTGAAATCAAATAAAAATAGCAGGAACTTCTTTATCTGCAATGAACACAATTAGTTAGTTAATTTGTGTGCAGAGTTCTTCACCAAGACAAGCAAAAAAACTTCACAAACCTCGTGAGAGGCTGTGACGAGTGGGCATCGTCACCGTTGATGCCGATGTAGTTGAGGCGGATGGAGGTGCACGTGCTGGTCGGCATGGACGCGGCTCTGAGCGAAGAGCATGGTTGTACCTCTATAGTAGAACGAGTGAAGGTCGATGGCCAGAAGGACAAACGTCGACTATTACCGGTAAAAAGAAGAGTAAGCACCCCGGCATGAAACGGTCGCCCACCATCACTGGGGGAAGAAAACTGAACTGGACGCACCTGCTATGCTATTAATTGAAGCAATAAAGGACTGCGGCGCCACCATGCCCGTCCTCTTGCTGCCGCTTCGTGTTGCGTTGTTGACCACACAGGGGTCTTTTCTGTGGAGGCCCATCCTAATACTGCCCAAAGTCTGATTTCGGCCCAGTTAATCACAAGACTCTCAAGTACACTTGCGGAGTAGCAGTCTACCGAGGTTCGGTGCGACGAAGACGAGGTAAAAACAACCTGGAAACGATCGGCGGGACGACCAAAAAATCCGGAGCATCGAACAACCAGATCGGACGGTTGGGAGCTTCAAATTGCTGTGGGCAATCCTAGGTAGCCCAGTTTTACTGTTTCTTAATGTGATGTTCAGTGAGGAGACAAATTGGTGAGCATAGTTTCTTTTTTGTTGAAAGTCTTATGTTGCAGTTTATAATAATAGTCTTTTGATGTATATTATAAGATATATCGACTTCCCTTTTCCGAGAAGCTTAACATGGAAACTTTCAAGGGTGTACAGGAGATGCACATATTGCCATCACTCTCTCCTCTTATAGTTGGTAGTATGTGCTCACAATTTGATGGAATTTAGATTAATTGTTGTATTGTTGATATGTTTTGTAGTTTTTTCATTTGTGCTTTGATGCAAAAGTTGACTCCCCATTTACTTTGTTACTCGATTCATCACAACAATCTGCCTTCTCTGTACACTACATAATGAGTGCCACTTATCTAAAATGGTTTGCTTTGTTGGGGTTCTACTAATAGCCAACTTTCCTGATTTTCAGAAGTACAGAAGATTTTGAAGAAAATGCATGCAGTGCACAGTGTCCTATCCTTTTGCTAACTTCAGGTGTAATTCATTAAGTAAAAAAAGAGGTTTATTGCCACATAACTATCCATCAATGTTATTTCTTTTGCTATATGTCTATACTTACTATTATCAATCTAGAAGCTAATATATAATAGAAGCTTGAATCAAAATTTAGTTGTAGGTATTGCAGTGATATTTGTAGTTGATATTCCACATGCAGTCATACATTGCCTCAAGCAGAAGGGTTGAGAAATATTTTCTGTTCTACTAGAAAGATTCGAAGAGGATGATAGATATTTCAGTGATAATAATTGTGTGGTACTAAATAAGGTCGAGGGTCTAACTCTCCAGGTGTGATCAAGGACTTATAAGTTGCATCAAGGATTCAAGGTACAGACTATTTTGTAGCAAAAAGTGCAAGTATGCTTTCACATGATGTACGCTTTCAGAATATAAAATTGGTTTACCCACAAGTAAACCTTTTTAGGTATTATGTAATTGATTAGCTCTTGTGTTGTCGATCCAGTACTGTTTCCTTTTCTAGTCAAATGAATCGTACAATCAGGGGGCTTTCAAAGGAAATAGCACACTGAATGGCTTAAGATCCGCTCTGAGCAACAATGTGGGGTACGCTGGATCTGTTCTGGGTACCGAAAAGTTAGGGACACGAAGGTTTGTACATGAATTTGCCGTTTACATCTCCATACTAGGGAGGAAGAAGGGCCAAAATAGAGTGCTCTCGGTTGCTGATGGCTGGGTGCTCTCTGTCCATTTTTTTTCAAAAATTATGCTAACAAAGCGGTGTACAGAAGCAAAAAGGAAGATGCTCCCTAGAAGAAGTGGAAGAATAGTGAGGAGGATGATGCAATGAGGGAAATGAAGCTAAATGTTCATTCTTTTCTCTAGGGCTCTCAGACAGTTTTCGGGGTCAAGAAGCCATATCGTGCGACACCTGGAGTGTCAGAAGGGCGTCAAGGGAAAGTGTGGTGATCGCAATTGGGATGTTGGGTGGGACCAAGGGCATCATTCTTGGAATCAACTTTTCCTACGGATGAAGTGGTGCTGAGATGGTATGCATTCCCCGGAAAGGGTGTAGCGGATCCATTCTGGCTCTAAGCAGCCTGGCATGCGTGCGCATCAAAAGTACTCCCTGGAGACACAAAGTCGTAGAACCCTAACCAGGCTAAGCCTTTTAGATCTCGAAATAGATAAGTACATAAAAGGCATCGCAAGACGACATTGCCGTACTATCCTACCAAAAGATACTATGACAAACTGAACACTACCATCCCTTTGGATGCACGCTGAAGCTTGTGGATAAGCGGGGATCAATCCTCTGGGGGGGGGGGGGGGGGGGGGGGGTCCTCCTGGAGCCTTAGCTCTGGCTCTGCCTCATCCGACGTAGAAGATCTTCGACATGGTGGTAAACCATGTTCTGGGGAGCTTCGCGTTCCTCCTCGGTCTCGTATGTGTCGAACATGCGAGTGAAGGGGAAGGTTGGAGCAAGATGGCGGACACGCGGAAGAATGGTTTTGGCTGTGGTAACGTATAAGGCCTCCCCGAGTCCTGCACCGCCTTCTCGAGCAATAGCCCGAGTGCTTCTAGCTTCCCCGTGTCATCAAAGAAGTGGGTGGGCCCGGTAATGCTGGACTCGTCGATGGTGGCTGCCTCCATGCCATGGTGCAGCATCATCTCCACCGCGGGAATCGCCACATAACGAAGACTAGAGATTTTGGCCCAGCTTTACATGCCTCACTGCTGCGACGCGGCACCAGTGGCCAAGCGGGCAACCACCACCTCTTTCATTAGGCACGTGATCTTCACGTCCTTCTCCGCGAAGCTGAGCTCAGCTTCAGAAAGGGCTTGCTTGGTGGCGACAAGGTCCTTCTGGGCCTTGAGGAGTTGGCCATTGAGGTCCTTCTCCCGTTGGGAGGCCGCAAGGGCCGCGACGACCGCCTCTTGGGTGTACCGGTCGGCCTCAACCACTAGGTCATGAATCGTGGTTGTGTAGTCCTAGATCATGTTGCTCTGGTCGCGAATGCGGTCCTACGCAGTCTCGATATGGTCCTGGAACGAGGCCTCCCGGGCCTTGCGCTCTGCTTGACACCGATCCAGCTCCCTTTGGTAGGAGAGGCGCACGTCTTCTAGCAGCTTTTGCAACTGCTCTGTGGCTGCTAAAGAACCGCTCCCCGTAAGGATCAAGCCCTCCGCTCCTTCACGAGGGCAAGACAAGTTCGAGAAGGCCTAGTCCTGCTCACGTCGATAGTAAGCGATGAACTCCTCTTATCGCCTAAAACGTTCCTCGATGCGGAGGGCAGCCTCAGCATACTGCTCGTGCGGCCTCTCGACTTGCCCGAGAACTTCACAGGCTGCCACAAAGACACGTGGGTCCACCCGGAGCCCTTAGGGAACCCAAGGAACCCGATGGAGAACCAACTCGTTTCTAGGGTGGTCCCCAAGCTCCGTCACCTTGATGCCTTGGGGGCATAGCCAGGAGCCCCCGGCAAGGGCAGATCTAGCTCTGGGGTAGACTCAGAGCTTCACTTGTGAGCTTCTGACGCTATGGCCATCGTTTCCACCTCCGTCTCAGAGCTGGAACCGGGCTCTAGCGTAACATCCTCCACCATTGATACAAAGGCAAACTAAAGGCGCCTTAGAAAACCAAGGACTGCCTGCAGGGTTGGTAAAAGGAAGATAAAAGGGTTCAGAGGCATCTTACGAGTGGGAGAAGGCTCCCTTATAGGGGTTGTTGCCCTGGAACTTGCCGGGAAACTCTGGGAAGCGGCTGCTGGAAGCTCCCGAGCTCTTTTGCTTGGAGCAGAAGGCACATACCCTCACGAGGCCTCTTCGTGGGGGCTTGATTTCTGAAAGAAACAAGAGAAGCACGATGTACGAATTTTCGCTCTAAGAAGTGCATGATGGTGACTATTGCCGAAAACTTACCCGGTGGCGTAGAGATGAATCTCAAAGTTTCTCGGCCGAAGGAAGGTTGGTTCCATCACTGATGTGCAGCCGTGTGGCGTCTTTGTCCCCCTCGTATAACCACACGGGGTGGGAGCATGACATTAGCGACGCGGTGCTGTAGTGGAGGAAGAGAGACACCATGTGGATGGGGGCGAGCCCGCTGCTTGCGAGCTCTTCGATCCTCTTGAATGGCGGGAGGAGCTTTTGGGTGTCCTCACCTGAGTTAAGCCAGGTATCGAGTGGCTAGGGAGGCACCTCCGGGTCCATTATGCAATCCTCCAGCGAGGGCAGCTGAATGAAGCACAACACGCGTCGGAACTCCAACCACTTCTTATCCCGTGCTCGAGGTAGCGATACTTGAACTCCTCGCGCGGCGGAAGACTATTGGGGTATGGTCTAAGGATTAGGTTACAACGTTTATTATTATTGCAACATGAACATCGTGACACAATCGTGTTACAATACTAATATTGGGTATGTCCATCATGGCATTATCCTAATGGCGTGATCCTCATTATCAGTTGACATAAATGTTACATGGTCTGGAAACTGATCATCAGTTAACCAACGAGCTAGTAATAGAGTCTTACTAGGGACTCTGGTTGTTCAATACCACACGTGTATCAATGTTTTCCTATTGATATAGTAATAGCACAATATTAAACTTATTATGAACTAATGATATATGCAAATAAACCCTTTAGTATTTTTCTCTAGGGCATATATCCTCTAGTCTCCCACTTGCACTAGGGTACAAATAATCTAGCCGCATTCAATCATGACACCATATCAGACATATGTGTCCTTGACCATGATTGCTCATGAGATAGGTTGTTTCAACGATCTGTACAACTCATACCTTTTATATTCTATGCAACTTGTCACCTAATTTGACATTATTTTATCATCAAATGATGTCATTAAAGTATATGTTTGTCAGAAGAGTGAGACTTTGTATTCTACCGTTTGCAATAGCATTTGATCAGTCACGTGGAACTTTCATCTAGCCATGCATGCTAGAAACACACTCATCTAGAAGACAGAACTTTCCAAGCCACAACACTATACTTGCCAGTTTCCAAGTACCCTCTAACCTTTTCAATTTATGTAGATTCAATCGGAAGTAAAAAGTGCAACTTCGATGTCTAACCACGCTTCCATTTTTATTTTAGAAATTTCCAAACTCAATAAACTCGCACTTGCGGCCAAGCTTAATTTCTTTTAGAAATATGTCCTTAGTTCTACATGAACCTGAAGGATGAACTTTCCTTTGTTCAACGATTCTTAAATCATTCTAGGACTTGTTCTTGAAACTTAACCTTTGTTCAACAATTCTCAAATTGTTCTAGAACTTTTTCTTCTAACTAAGAACTTGGGTATCATTATGTCGTGTACATAGCATGGCCTTTAGATGACGTAACTTGATTAGGGAAGGGAAACCTCCCATCACCTATGAGAGGACAACATGATGGTATCCTCCTCATCCTTATCAGATCCCACCGGTGGGATGTCAGGTTGCTTGGGGCCTTTTCCCTTGAGGTCTGGTCCCCGTGAGCCAGAACTTGCCCGTGACGCCTAGGCAGTACCGGGCTGGCACAAATGGTATGGCTTACGACGACACCACTCCCCCCGTTGCTGCTGCCTCCTGTCCTAGATAAGAGGTTGCGCTTGATCTCATGATACCTTTCGAGGGCCACCCAATTGGTGTCAACACCCACTCATTGCAGTAGGGTACCCGCAACAGGTAGTCATACAGATCAGGGTGCTAGAATATCCCATGCACAGGTAGTGGAAAGCTTAAACTCCGCCCAAGCAGCTTGTTTATTGAAACACTAGCCTCTTCGGGAAGAAGGTCGGTTCCATCACCGACGTGCAGCCGTGTAGCGTCTCTGTCCCCCTCGTATAACCACACGGGGTGTGAGTGTGACATTAGTGGCATGGTGATGCAGTGGAGGAAGAGAGACACCAGAAAACCACAATGATGTGTGTAACACCCTGTCCACTGGGCCTAGGGGTGTCACTCCTGACAGCTTAATATGATATCTAGACTGGCCCCACAGACCAACACTAGTCTTTTCTGCGCACTTTATCCTCACTCGTGCGCACCAGGTACCTATTTACCGGTCGGTCACCTATCCTAGAATTGCTCTAGGCCAAGCACGCTTAACCTTAGAGTTCTTTTTGAATGAGCTTCCAGAAAAGAAGTTGCAACTTGTTGGTATGAGTATTCTATCAATCCTATTAAGCCATGTGCCTAGTCTCACACTGTGATTCAGCTGTGTTTCTGATATCCTCATACGGTGTAGTGTTTCGACGTAGTGTATGTTGATGCTAATGTCTCCGTCCATGAGGGTCTTGGAGAACCCATAACCATCGATCAGTGGATTTACGACCAGAGCATACTTTCCTCGCCTATTTGGTTTAAGTGGATGGTCGTTTCGGTCAAAGGTGATTGTCACTTCTGACTAGTCTAGAAACTGGGGGACAACCGGAACAGTTGCGTTGAGCTCATGCATTATTGCCTTTTTGACCTTAGCAGGTAGAGAGCAAAGGAAGCAGACGTAAGTGTCTTTCTTGGTTGGGAAGGTCTTCTTTCCATCCAACTTGGGATTTGAGGTATTCGCCTCATCCATGTCAAAATCTTCCTTGGACTCCTTCTCTTTATCGGATTTTTTCTTTCCTTTTCGTTGCTTGGCCATGTAGCTAGCGGATTCCTATTTCTTGATGCCGTTGTTGAAACGACACTCCGCATTTGTGTGGGATGAGCCCTCGTTGCCATGCATGTGATGCACACACGGATTATTGGCGATGTCGGCCTAAGATTAGGTTTTACCAGGTTGCTGGTCTCCTCTACCTTGGACTCGGGAAGTTCCATGGCCTCGTCCCCGGTTGCCTCCACGGCCTCCTCGTCCTACAGACCCGAAAGTTGCGTTGGCAGTCGTGGTTTTTGTATTGGGTTTCTCTTCTGAGGTGTTCTTGCATTTCTGGGCCTACTGCTGCTTCGACTGTTTGGCTGATTGTGGTATAACTAGTACATTTCGCAGTCTCTCTGAATCATTGTCGGCGTCTGCATATTTTCTTGCCTTTTCTATTAGCTCCCCCAAGTCGGTAATGTTGAGGGCAAACCTCGAGGGCGGCCCGATCTTTCACAAATCCCTTGAAATCGAGGCAGAGTGAGCGGGGGAAGAGGGAGAGGATAGAATCCGCAAACTCACGCACGAAGAACACAATGAACACATGGACACACAAAGACACGATACACACCTATAGCTCACATCGGCGGTGACCGGTCCAGCGCAATCCCTAGGATCAGCGTCGGGCGGAGTGCTCTCTCTCGAACCGACACGACGACTAGGGAGTCTCAGTGAGATCTTGACGTCTTGGAAAAGGGACTCCGATGCCAAGGACTTGTACAACGAGGGAGGCATGATGCAAACTCCAACAAGGTGGGGGATATTTGGTGCTCCTCTATCAAAGGAGCATGAGGCAAGAACTAGATAGACCCACAAGGGGTATCCACTAATTCCAAATATCAAGCCTGAGTAATACAAGGGGGGTGCTATATATAGGCCAACCACTTAAATAGGGGTAGTTTGGGCACAAAAGGGTAAAAAAATGGATGAAATAGGAATATTCTCGGGCATCAAACCCACGTTAAGCCGGTCGTGCCGGACTGTGCACCGGAAATTCCGGTCGGCGCCGATCGTTCCGGTCGGCCACCGGAATGGCTCACAGACGTGTGTTTCGGCGTGCGCCGGTTTGTTCCGGTCGGCGCCGGAATTTCTGGTCCTAGTTCCAGTCCGCCGGTTCGTGCCGGGAATTCCGTTGTGGATTCCGGTCTGCCGAGCCTGGAGCCAGTTTGGTCTGGACCCTCTTCTTGCTATGGCTTGGCTCCTTCTCTTGACATTTCTTCATGTGGTTCATAGTTGAGGATGCATAAGGTATTGACATGTAGTAGCAAGCCATCCAATGATGTATCGAAATCACATGAGACAAGGAGCGAATTCACCTTAGCTTGTAGGAATTTAGCTCGGGCATGAGTCATTAGTCCACTTGGGGGACTTGGTGGTGTAGATGTAGAGGCGTACGTAGGACGGGCTGCATCAGGTAACTTTGTCGCACTTCAAGCGATGACGCAGTAATCCGTTTGGGAGTCCCACAATGAAGGCTTCGATTGCGGTCTGGTCGTTTACTCCCTTGTAGGAGTTCTTCGTGTTGATCCATTATCCTAGGTAGTTCCGGCAAGTTTCTCCGGATTTTTGTGTGCAAGACTGCAGATCTTCGACAGTGCAGGGTCTCCTATATGTACCCTCGAAATTCTGAAAGAACGCACTTTGCTTATTATACCAGTTGTAGATTGTGTTTTCTAGGAGTTCATTGAGCCATGATCGAGGCATCTTCCTCAGCATAAGCGGGAGATATCAAACTATGACCAAGCTGTTTCCTCCTTTGGCAATGAAGTAGGCCTAGAAGAAATCCTAGAGTAGGGTTGAATATGCCTTGAGATAGCAAATCCCTCTAGGAAATATATCTATCGTACGTGCGGCCTAAAGCATTTTGGGCCCACATATTCATTATCTGACTCATAGCGTCGTGCTTCTATGTTTGAGTTAATCTGGTGCCTGGCATCACTTGGTGACAAAGAGCACTGTCTCGGATGTTTGCTGCGGTTGCGGTGCTGTGGAGCCGGATTTCTGTTTCCTCCACCACCTTCTCCGCCCTGGTACACTCCCTGGCCTCCATGGGAGCCATTATGGGCGCTGCTTGGTGGAGAGGGTGGTGCCAGTAGGTTGTTTCCTCCACCCAGGGCTTCGTGATGACGACCACCGTGCCAGCTTGATCCGATGCGGTGTTCGTCGTTCCTTCGTTCATTGTTGCCATCATTGTGACGAGGCTTAGTCGGATGGCTTATGTATCTAGGAGGGGCATTCTTCGCCGGTCCTACTCCCGATGTCGTGCTTCTTCTTCCCTACGGTTATTTGACTACCGCCGAGAAGGTTGCCATGGAACCATTGCTTCTACGATGTCTCGCTCTACGGCTAGGGCGACATTGCTCCAACTACATGTGGGTTTGTGCTACTGTATTGAAGAGTTGGTTCTTGAATAATTGTCTTCCTGAGGGCCAGAACGGTAGCGTCGATCCAGTTCCCTTCGGGGCCTTGTATCTTGTTGTCGACCAGTGTCTGTGCGACATTGGTTAGATTTGGAGACCAGCTTTCCGCTGCCGGACATGGCAACCTTATTTTGCTCTAGGTCCTTGGTGAGTAGCTTCACACTTAGCCAGACCTGTTCTGGGTTTGGATTATTTGCCAGGATCTCTCAGTCTACAACAGTGTTTCCTACCGATATGTTATACACCCGGTTTCCTTTGCTTTCGATCTGAGGCTTTCCCACGGCAATGTCTTTGTTTCCCCCCTCGAAAAGGTACTTGTGAACTTTCGTATTCCTATTAGCAAGCTCAGGGTCGTTCCGGGTCTTCTGATGCTGTAGGGAGTTGAACTGTCCTGCTTCTACAGTGCACTGCTTCTCCTCAAATAGGTTAGTGGCCTCGTCGAAAAGTCACTAACGATATGCCTCTAGAGCTAGGGATCTTTGCTCCAACTCGCCCAGATTAAGATCCGCCATGGTTGGGATTGGCGTTGTGAGTGCTTCTCCGAGGAATTCTCGGGCACCTGGTGTAACCACGTGTCCGTCCACCGAAGATTTTTTTGGGTCTAAGGGGATCAGAGCGCCGTCTGAGTCCTCCTCGTATTCCTTAGTGATTACTTCTTCAGCTGGAAGATCCTTGGCAGGGTTTTTGTTGTTGTTTTTGTTGTTGTTGTTGTTGTTGTTCTTCTTCTTCTTCTTCTTCTTATTCTTCTTATTTGCCTTGTTAGTCTTATTGGCACCTGTAGAAAAGGGCTTTAGGTCCGATTCCTGGAGTCAAGCTTCTATCAGTACTCTGGGACATCTAGACGTCGGGATTATTTCCGAGATCCATATTATTGTGCGGTTTAGGAGAGTTCTCGTCATATCTTTTGTACATACCATTGTAGGGGATTTGATCCATAGCTTATCCTTCTTCCGCAGCCTTGGAGTTGATCTCCTCTTGAAGTTCTAGTTCGAACGCCAGGAATTCTGCCGACATCATGGAATCCCCAGGGGAAGCCGATATATTAGGGTTTGTTCCGATTATGTCTAGCATCGAGTCATTGTCGTCTCTAGCATCAGCAGATTCAGATCCGAATCCAACGTATCCGATGAAGTGCGATGCGTGCGTCCTAAGGTAGTTGCAGTTTTTTAGCTTCCTCAAAACATTTTATTGTCTTGGGAACTGCATCCGTGTTGACTATGGCACTCATCATCATCCTCTTCATAGTGTGCCTCACAAGCGATTTTCCTGCTCCAGCATTGGCAGGGCCGGATTCAGAGCTATTGATGCTTTGATCTTCCTGAGATTCGACCTCCCTTGGGAGAACCTCTTCAAATCCAATCTTCTCCACTATCTCCGCTTCTAGTGCAGGCTGGGTGGGATTAGGGATTTATGAGACCCAGATCTCTGCCCCTCTGCGGACAAAGTGGATCCAAAAGTTTCTTCTTCCTCCGTCATCACCACTGGGTGGGTTAGGCAGGTTCAACGAAATGTAGGTAAACATCGATCTCGCCAAACGAATGATTGTGTAGATGGTCATGGGTTCCCTAGCCTGAATCCAAGTCTCGTTGATAAGGACATGAGGGACATCACTGGCGTAGAGGACCTGGCCAACAACGATTGTCTCGTCGATTCCAATTCACGCAGATCTACTTGGAACGCAGCTCCGAAAGTCACCTGCCCCACGGTGGGTGCCAACTGTCGTCAAATTGATGACAAGTACGCCATGAGGGGGTCCTCAGGGCATGGATAAATATGGGGTGTGAGACGATAGTGTTCCGGGACAGTGAGCACACAAGCTTTACCCAGGTTCGAATCCGCCTGCGGTGGACGGATCCTACTCCTGCTAGCAATCTAGTAGTTGGCAAAGCCGGAAGTATAGATTACAAGAGAGGTTTCGCTTGTGCGAATTGAGGTTGTAGTTATCGATGCCCTAAAGGCCTATCCCTAAGACGTCTTATATAGTCATCCAGTCCTAGGGTTACAGGAGAGTCCTATCCGGCTATGATACAGAGTCGGTTACATAGTATATCTTGGACTACATGTAACACTACATGCCTAAGTCGGTAAGTATCTTGGGCCTTCCCATAGCCAGATGGGTTTCCATCTTCCCTCCCTAACTAGGCCGCCCGTTAAGGATAGCTCTAACCCGGAAGTGGGCCACCCTAGTTAGTGAGTCATAGTTGGTGTACCCGGAATATATCCCCAACAGAGGGACCAGTCTTGGGCGCCCTAAACCCTAGCCCTAGGGTTTCCCTAGGCGCATAGGCCCCTTAGGGACCATCTGGGAGGCCTGGCCGTCCACCTAGTGGGCTTTCCCTCCAAGAGGGGACCAATTAAGGTGGGATTCCATTATTTATTAAATAAATCATATATTTAATATCAATTCAATTAGTTAATATTAATTACATATTATTTAGTTCCCTATTACTCTGAAACTCCTTTCAGAACCCTCTGAACAACTTTCAGACCTTCAAGGAACTTTTTCGTCTCTCTCTTGTCAATACTCCAATAATTCCGAATGTACCAAAACCATCTTGAAACATCACCGAACCCTTAAGTGTATTACCATACGGTTCGAGAATACTCCAGACATCACCGAGACACCTCTCTAGTGAATGATTATTAGCAGGACCACGATGTCCATAATGACCCATGTGCATTCACAAAGATCTTTTGTCGTTGAACCGTAAACTTCGATGTCCTATTCCCTTTGTTTATGTGATACTTGCAATATCCGAGATCTGATTGTTGGTATCATCATAACTAGTTCAGTCTCGTTATCAACATTGCTACTCACTCGTTCCTGTGATATTCCATCCCCGTGATCTAGTCACATGTTGCAACATTGGATGTGATCTCACCAAGTGGGCCTAGAGTATCTTTCCGTCATGCAGAAGAACAAATCCCACTCTTGATGCATACGCCTCAACCTACTCCATTGGAATACCTGAAGACACCTTTTCAGTCACTGTTTCACTGAGTGACGGTGCAATTGAAGCAGCCACCAAAAGTAGTGAATAGATATGATCTCACGGTCTAAGGATTAGGTTACAACATTTCTTATTATAGCAACATGAACATCGTGACATGATCGTGTTACAATACTAATATTGGGTATGTCCATCATGGCATTATCCTAATGGCATGATCTTCATTGTCAGTTGACATAAATGTTACATGATCCAGAAACTGATCATCAGTTGACCAATGTGCTAATAATAGAGGTTTACTAGGGACTATGGTTGTTCAATACCACACGTTTATCAATGTTTTCTGATTGATACAGTTATAGCACCGTATTAAACTTATTATGAAATAATGATATATACAAATAAACCCTTTATTATTTTCCTCTAGGGCATATATCCTTCAAAGACCACCGCTCCCGATACCGCGCCTCCGGGAAGGATCTCGGGGTATAAGGAGTGGCGGAAGAGTGCAATCACCGACATTATGCTAACAAAGCACTCACACAAGCACTAAAAGATGGTGAGTTGAACCCCCGCCGACCGGTGCAGATGCGCCAGCTGCGGGCCATACACCGTGAGAATGATGTGGAGGAACACCGAGATCGGCAGAACCACACCTACTAATAGGTGGATCATGAAGATCGGCACATGCCGCTCCGGATCTTAGAGGCTAACCTCCATCTGCGGCAGTAAGAGCTCGGTGACACCACGCTCATTGCGCTAGGATGTGGCGAAGCGTCCCCACAATGTGATGTTCTCCACGGACAGGACGGACTCGAAGCGCCTCTCGGGTATGCCGCTCCGCCACCAAAGCCTCCGCCTAATGAGCCGCCACTGCCGTGGCCTTCTTTCTTTGCTTGGAGGCCATAAGGGCCGTGAGGTCTCGGGGAGTTGGTGCGCCAGAGAAGAAATCCTGGAGAGGGCGATGAAGGGGAACTGTTGGCTTCTCCCCTCTGCGAGCTTTTATAAGGCAAGGCGGGCGCCATGTCGCCTCCATGGTGCGACATGGGTGGGCAACTGCCCCACTCCCTGCTGCAGTTATTACTCTTTTTGAAGGGATCGAAGTAATCATAGTCAATGCAGCCAGACCATAGAAGCCGAGACGGGACTTGACGTGATGCACCCCTTCTGCATCCACTTGAGTACGTGTGCATGCGCACGCCAACTCTAAGTGGCCCTGAACATGCCAAGTGGTCACGTTGTGCATATGTCGATGGTTTTGGCCCACACGTTCTTGTAGGGCGAAGCCCGACAATGGTGTGCAAGCCATCCAGAGCGACGCACATGAGGAAGGAGGTTGATCAGAAGCGTTGCCAGACCTCGCCTAGGGGCTTCTGTCGATGAAATGGAAACGGCGGTCCCTCACATTGTGCCTCAGTGTGTGCGAAGGGACTAACTCCCCGGCAAGCTCTTCTCCATAAGAAAGGTACAAGGGAGTCACCTTCTCTGAACTATGTCACTATATCTATACCAGCTCCAGCCTTACATGGTGAAGAGGGAGTGGAATGTTGCCCATGGCTGTTCCCGCCCCATCTCGCATGTTGAGACCCTTGAGTAAGACTACTATGACTTGTGTATGAACATGTAGGGACGCATGACCGGGAGTGCGGGTCAACAAAGCCATAGTCGATGGTAGAATGCAGGGCGACATGTGAGATAGGTGTCGCCATATCCTGCACCTCTTCAAGGCATTTATGAGGGAGTAGGCGCAACAGACACAACGTGATAGCATGCGTGCCGTGGTGTCTCCTTGCCATCAAGTACCATAGCGCAGCTCCCATGGCCAAGGAGTGTCCAACAACACCACCCACGGCCAGGAGTGTCCAGCAGCACCACCGGCCTGTCGCTATGTCGCGTGGCACGACTGCAGTGTTTCCGAGGAACGATAGGAGGTCGCAAGCATGCCAACCACTGTGGTAACCCCTTGAGATATAAATAGGAGGGCCTCAGCCACAGTAAGAGGGGAGAGTTTTTCTAG
Organism: Avena sativa; assembly: GCA_916181665.1. Lineage (NCBI taxonomy): Eukaryota > Viridiplantae > Streptophyta > Magnoliopsida > Poales > Poaceae > Avena > Avena sativa. The sequence goes on from OV702287.1 coordinate 253,881,950, forward strand.
AATAGTAAGTCAGCTTTGCAAGGGAACAGTTAGAGAGAGCAAGCATTGAGGAGCTCTCATAGAGATAGAGAGAGAAAGAAAGAGGAACCACAGGAAGTGTAGAAGCTAGCTAAAAGAGACTCCTCGACACTAGATTGTTCATCTCTTTATACACCCATCCATAATCTAGCAAAGCAGGATGTAGGGTTGTTAGCCAAAGGGCGTCCTGAACCTGTGTAAAAAACATCATGTGTGTGCTGTGTTTGATCTGTGCAGGAGCGAGGTTGTATCGCCTTAGTGCCCATCAACGAACAACTAGGGGGTGTGCGACATCCCTGGTGTCCGCGTTTCGACACGCGACAGATCTTGAACATATACATCTGGATCGAAAGCATCTACACGTGGATCAGGCTCTGATACCACTGTTGGGGTTCCCACATGATATCGCATGCCAGAACGCGAACACCGGGGATGTGCGGCACCACCTTTTTGTTTGGTGAGGGTGCAAGGTGCTCTGAGCTGGATGGTGATAAACATGACACCTTGCGTCATGCCTTCTGTACTAATGGTGGATCTATGCTGTTTACACACAAGATGACCTCTCCTGCCGGGAAGCAAGAGTGCTTCCGAGCTTCCTCCTCTCTCTTTATGTTTTCTCTTTCTCCCTTCTCTCTCTTTATACATCTCACTTAATATACTATCACTTGCGAAATGGCCAACCTCCTCCTTCTGCGGACAAGAGGCCCTCCTTTTATACACCAAGGGGTCACCACATTGTTGTCCTGCATGCGTGACACATATGAATTCTGGGCCGGGCATTTCTCGCCACGAGCCGTGGATGTAGATGGGCGACACTATGGGCCTTTACCGTGCAGTGCAGTCATAATCGATGATGATGGGAATGGAACGACTGTCATCCTGTCTTGTCCAACATGGCGCACCCGTGGCGCCATAAATGCTTGGGCAGTGCTGCCAGGGTAGGAAAACCACGTGTGTGTCATGCCGCCCCACGCGTTGCCAAAGCTGTTCGCGCTACTGAATTTTGTTCCCGGCCCATGGTGGATGCGGGGGCGGTTTGCCTGCTCGTTCTTGCCGAGCGATCTGTGCCCCTCAACTCCTAGGCTTGCGGGGCCTCTCCTTGCTAGGTGTATATCTTCTATGTCTTCGTGCCCATCTTGACTATTCACCTGTTCAGAGAGGAAAACACAGATTCATATATGCGCGGGGCAATCGATGAAAGAGATATGCCTTAGAGGCCAATAATAAAGGTTGTTTATTATCATATCTCATTAGTTCATAATAGTTCCATACTGTGCTATAACCGTATCAATCAGAAACATTGATACACATGTGGTATGTGAACAAAACAATAGTCCCTAGTAGCCTCTATTTAATTAGTTCATTGGGCAACCGATGATCAAGGTTTCCTGATCATGGTGCATTTATGCTAGTTGACAATAAAGTCATATCATTAGTGAATGGTGTGATGGACATTACCCATATAAGTATTGCATCATGTTCAAGTCACAAAGTTCACGTTGCAATAATTAGAAACAAAGTATCCTAATCCATAGAAGGCCAAGATCTCCCTGTGACGAAGGATCTCACACAAGCTCTACGGAGTGAAGACGGAGGGAGGCATGTAACAGGGCTGCTGCCATACCCATATCCTACAATCACGGAGAAAAGGCTCGCCCTCGTCGGTCACCACCTCCACCACCATCCCGGCGTCACGAGGAACCACAGCCGCGCCACCGTATAAGCATGCCACCGCCTAGGCATCCCCAGGTTGGCATCGTTATACGCAACTAGGGCGAGAAGCCCCGGCATGCCGGAGAGTGCAACAACGTTGAAGGACATAGGAGCAGGTCCCACAAGGAACCGCCACGTCTGACAAGCAACCGCGACAGGCGTGAGGAGTCGCAGGAGGGTAATAGCAAGAAAGCTGACCCACTGCCTCCACCGCCACCATCGCCATCTAGCAGCCATCATGGTGGAGGACACAGTGGATCCCGTAGATCGCACCGCAATTCCCCTCCCCATGACGGAAAATGGAAGCAACCAGAGCCGTATGATGCACGTTCACGGCTGGACAATATCCAAGAAGCTCGGGATCTCCCATTCCTTGGGCCACATTGTTTCGTACCAGTAATACATGACACCACCTACCCCCAGGGCCTTCAGATAGACAAGACTATCAAGCCCTATGACGACACTGCCAGACCAGTTACATGGTTGCAGGACTACAGCGAAGCGATTCACATTGTAGGGGGAAACTCCAATGTCATCGTCAAGTACCTCCCACTTATGCTCACTGGCACTACCCGACAATGGATTGGCGACTTGCCGGAGAAACCAATATGCAATTGGTTGGACATGCATGAAGCGTTCACCAAGAACTTTGAGGGTTGATATGTCCATTTTGCATCACTATTCTATGCCTTAATTCACTATTATTCATTGATATATTTCGTATTGAGAGGTGATACTTATGTTATTTCAGCTATTTTTGCATGGTTGATGACTTTTGGAGCATGGACCGCTGCAGTCAAGATTCTGATAGAAAAGGTGCTGTTTGGAGGCAAAATTCGCGAAGATCAGAAAATCCGGGAAAATATATGGAAAATACTATTTTTCCAGAAGACTAAGGATGCCAGAAGATGGAGTGGAGGTGGGCCACAGGGGGCCCACACCACCCCATGGCGTGGGCAGGCCTAGGCCGCGCCTGGAGGTGGTGTGGCCGCCCTGGCCCACTCCAGCCTCTCCCCTCTGGCGTATATCAACCTCCCGAAACCCTAAGACTTGGGAGGCGACCACAGAAAGATTCCGCCGCCTCTACGGGGCAGAAAACACCGAGAGAGAAAGATCTCTCCGGTAGACAGATTTCTGCCGGGGGAATTCCTTCCCGGAGAGGGGAGATCGTCGCCATCAAGACCACCATCAAGCTAGACTTCATCAGGATCATTATCATCATCATCATCACCACCATCATCACCATCAGCACCCTCATCACCGTCTCCATATTGCTATAACAATTGCGTTGAATCTTGCATAGTTCATAGGGGAAACTTTCCCGGTGTTGATTACTCTTTGTAGTTGATGCTATTGAGTGAACCATTGAATTATTGTTTATGTTCAGATTGTTATACATCATTATTCCATCTCTGACCATGATCCATATGATGTCTTGTGGGTAGTTCGTTTTGTTCTTGAGGACATGGGAGAAGTCTTGTTGTTAGTAGTGGAATTGCGTTGAGAAAGATTCAATAGATTGTTATTTAAGTTGTGGTGTAGTTCTTCTAGTGGTGTCATGTGAACGTAGACTACATGACACTTCACCTATATGGGCCTAGGGGAAGGCATTGTTTATTTGGCTACTAATCGTAGGGGTTGCCGGAGTGACAGAAACCTGAACCCCCGTTAGGAAACCATTGCACAAGGGACGTAAGGGTCTTAGAGTTTAAAGATATGGTTAGGTTTCTACCTTAAATACTTTCTTGTACTTACGGATGTTTGCAAGGGGTTTAATCACAAGTATGTATTAGTCTTGGATGGGGCGGTAAATTAGCATAGGTTCACCCACACAACACTTAGCAAGCTAGAGAAGATTAATCAGCTATATGAAGCGAAAGCAGTTGACAGTCTTCCCATGTGTCCTCGAGAATGTTTGGTCATCTATAGAAATACAACCGGCTTGTCCTTTGCTGCATAAAGGATTGGACCACTTGCTGCATTTATTCCTATTTTCTTTTATTTTAATCACACTTTGTTTACTTGCTTTATCGAAAACCCCTAAAAATCCGTTTGCTAATTATTTGCAGAGAATTCCTGATCCATACCACTAGCCAGCACCTTATGCTCCTCGTTGGGTTCGACACTCTTACTTATCGAAAATACTGCGATACACCCTCTATACTTGTGGGTCATCAAGACTATTTTCTGGCACCGTTGCCGGGGAGTGAAGCGCTATTGGAGAGTGGAACTGGTAAATGAAACTTCTACTGTGAGTATTGTTTATTTCTGCTAGTTGCTTTATTTTCGTTATGGATAATTCACTGAGTTTCTTATTTGGTAATGCTATTACCACTGCTAAGGTAGTAGATAAGCCACCATCTACTGAGAATGATGTTTTCAAAATACCTACAAGAATTATTGATCGTGTTATGGATAACTACTATGTTGGGGATGAAAATGTCCATCCCGGTGATCATTTACTCTTTATACACGAATTATGCGGGTTGTTCAAGTGTGCAGGTATTACTACAGATCAAGTTAAGAAGAAGTTATTCTCATTATCACTGAAAGGAAGAGCTGAGGAATGGTATAAGCTGCTGAAGAATGGTCAAGCTCTGGAATGGGAGGAAATAGTGCCTCTCTTTTATTCAAAGTTTTATTCTCCTAGTGAGATTCATAAAGATCGGAATCAAATATACAACTTTTGGCCTCTTGATGGAGAGAGTACAGCTCAAGCTTGGGGGAGATTGAAGTTACTAATTCTCAAATGTCCCATTCATGAGCTCCCCAACAATATTATTATCAATAACTTTAATGATAAAGATTTATTGGATGCTTCTTGCGCTCGATCATTCACTCGCATGGAAGAAGAAGCTAAATGGGATCTTCTGGATCGTATTCAAGACAATGCTGAAGCTTGGGAGAATGACAAAGATAGAAAGTCGGGTATAAATTATGATTATGAATGCATTGAATCTTTTATGGGAACTGATGACTTTCAAAATATTAAAAATACTTATGGTCTAGACTCTCAAGCTATTGCTTCTTATTTTAAGGCTTTTGCTTCCTATATTGAAGTGCCTAAAAAGAAGTGGAATAAGTATCATGAACCTTATAAAGATGTTGCTAAAAGTGTTCCTACAAGGAATACTGAAGTTTATACTGCTAATCATGTTTTACCTAAACCTTATATTGAGAAAATGCCTTTTCCAGTTAAGGTAAAGGAGCATTCTATGATAGCTAGTATGGTTAATGAAAGTATGAATAAAGCTATTGAACCTGATAAACAAATGGTTGTTGAACCTATAATAGCAAATGTGAAAGACTTTGTCACTAAGTATGAGGAAGAGGGACACACTATCCTTTGTAGGGATACCTCTAATATTGTTTCACAAAGTAGTGTTATGAGAGCTAGTATTCCCGTGTTTTCTGTTAGAATAAGTGATCATTGCTATGATAGTCCTTGTGATAGATATATTGTTAAGTTTATGCATGATACTGAAAGTTACTATGAGAGAGGGAAAAGTGTTCTTATGTATCTCAATAATATCAAGTTTCCTCGTTTTATGCTGAAAGTTTTTATATTGTGCTTCTTTTGCCTTCTTATGCAAGTTGCCTTTGGTTTCAATAACTTGTTTGTTTACAAAATCCCCTTGCATAGGAAGTGGGTTAGACTTAAATGTGTGTGTTTTTGCTTCTTAATGCTCTCTTTCACTTCAATTCATATCCCAATGAGAGCTTTTTCAAAATTATCATGCTCATCTTAATGGCTATAAAGAAAGAGCTTTATGGGAGACAACCCAATTTGTTTTTGCTTTTAGTTTGTTTTTGTTTCTTTGAGTCTTGGAAGTTATTACTTCGGTAATAACCGCTCCTTATCTGTTTTGTTTGGTTTTTGTGTCAAGATCAACCTCTAATGAGAGAGAAGTAAGATTTGGGGAAGTTGCTGTCCCGAAACAGATTTTTGTGCTTCACCGTAAAAATTCGTGAGAGATATCTGTGTGGCGGATTGAGCTGTAATTTTTTGTGATTATGCCCCAGGTTGTTATTTAACTTTCTTTAGTTTTGCACTTTTTGATTTGAGCAACAGAAGAGTTTCTAAAAAATTGATCTTTACCTGCTGGTCTGTTTTGACAGATTTAGCCACTCTTGCATTTGCTTCTTTATTCGATTTCCTTTTTGAATTCTTTTTGGGTTTCCGGAAGGGTTTTGCCTCAGTAGCCTATGTTTTGATGGTTTTCAGTTGAAGTTGGACTCAAAAGGTTCTATCACTTCACTTATACTAATGTTGCTAATAAGAACTGTGTGAAGTTTTGTGTGAAAGAAATTTCCAGGAAGTGGAGATAATGGTGTAATAAGAAAGAGAAGGGTTTTATGACTCAAGTAATAAGTGTATGAAGATGAAGATATTGATGCCTTTCAAGTTATAACTCTGGAAGAATCTACTATATATACCAAATTCAGAAACCTGTAGAGTCCGTTTCCAAATAGGTAACAATTCTGGTAAGAAAAGTTCTGCGAAAATACAATCCAACTATATTTTTGCAGTTTTTAGTCAATAAGGAAAGCTACAAAGCGAAAAGGGACGGAAACGGAGCCAGGGTGGCTCACACCACCCTTTGGCGCGGGCCCTCCCCTGGCCGCGCCACCAGGTGGTGAGTCCACCCCGGACTCTGCCTCTGACTCGTTTTCTCCCAGTACCTTCCTTTTGATATGAAACTTCGTAATATATAAACCCCTGGTTCTTCCGAGGTTCGTATATTGTGTTTTTGTCGTGTTTTTTGTTTCGATCTGTTTCTGCCAGGATATACTCTTTGAAAGTTTGGAAGCACAATGATGTCTGCCAAGGATAAAGGGAAGGACCCTATGGAGGAAGATCTCCAAGACCCCAAGCAGGGGCTGGTACCTTTAGTCTCTTGCCCTGCATCAACAGAAGCCCTACGAGTCACTAAGGAGTTCTGCGATAAGTACCGAGACTTGCGGAGGAAGGTGGACATGCTTGAATGGGAGAATAATAGGCTTCGCAAGATGCTGGAAGATTTCCTCACGTCAACTAAGGAAATAATACCACCACCACCGAAGGAGTAACTCGTCATCAGGTTTGGCATCCCCTTGGTTTATTCCAAGCTTGGGGGAGTGCCGCGCTATCACATCACTATCTTCTATCTTTTTACCTTATTAGTAGAGTCATATCATGAATAAAGGAGTTATTATGTAGTATGGTTTGCATTATTGAAGTGTCCCCTCTCTCGTTAGATATGTATCCCTTGGTGTGAGTTTCCGTTATGGATTATTAATGAGAAGTTCTATCATTCACTCTTTTGCATAGCTTATATTAGTTTTCAATTCATGGTTATATGATTGATCTTGTTGTTAGTATTGGTATCACTTTGGGATCATTGAGTTAATTTAGTTGGTTTTGGCAAACCTGGCTCAGTCAGTAGCAACACCTTTTTGAGAGTTGAAAAGAAAAAGATAGAAGTACTCTAAAGAAAAATAATTTCATCGTCTTACTTTCATGATTTGCTCATAAGTCTAGTATTCTCTAGTTAAGATCTTTTGTCCTTCCAAGGAAGATTGCATGTCTGTCTTTATCACTTGTATGTTTGTTTGTTTCCTTCAACTCTTGTACTTGCTACCCAGCCTTGCTAGCAAAAAAACTATACCGAGAGGGTATTCTTCTCGCGCATCCACCTCCTTTAAACCAAAACCTTTGCCATTTGTGTCCACCATACCTACCTATTAGCATTATTGCTATTCCAAGTAAATTCTTGTTTTATCTACCTCCCAAATTAAACTTGTTATGTGAAAACTAGTGATTAAAGCTCTCACGAACTTGATGGCACACTTTACTTTCTTGCATTTAATAAACTTGAACCATTGTGCTCACCTATGTTGCGTATATGCTTGCACTTTGTAAGTTGTGAATTAGCAGAACCATGCTGTCATGGGGAACGCTTTCAACATTGCACTGGTACTTTGTACCAAGTTGATATCATGTTCTTTTGTCTATGGATATCGTCGGTGTGAAATGAAAGGGGAGCTTGTAAGTCCATGGTGTTATGCATATGTGTTAGAGAAACGCCTGGGCCGCTGGTCTAATCCATGCTGACATGGTGGAAACCTGCAGCGTAACCATAACGAGTATGTATGAAGCATTCTTCTTATAAAAAAAGAGATAGAGATTGAGAAAAAAGAAAAAAAAGAGATATTATGAAAAGAGGAAAGAGAGAAAAAAGCACCATATTCCCATGGTAAATAAGAAGATTGCTGAGATACTTGTTGTCTGCTTGCCTTGTCATTTTGATATGGGGATTCTTCCGTATCATCGGGAAAGGGGTACTCCGTTGGCGGTTCTCAATGATACACATATGCTTACGATGACAAGAACTTACTGGTGACTAAACTTGAGTAGCATGAGGAGCGACCCTCGTATTCAAGGGACATGAGATTCTCAATTTACAACTTGTCAATGCATATCCTCATTTTTGATCACTTTAACCTTAATCACCTAAAGATGCCTATGATAGGGGCAATGAGAGCTGAAAGCTAGTAAGTATCATAATTTTTGGGAGCTCTTTATGAGACTTGCAATCCCTGCTTCCCTCTTTGAAGGGCCTTTATTTTACTTTGTAGTTGAGTCAGTAAACCTATTCCCTTCTATCTCAGCAAGTATTTTGAGTTGTTGTGTTTCATTCATTCATATGATGATTTATTCAATCATGTGTCTTATGTTCCTTGTTTTGCACATTGCTCTTATCTTGATGTTTACTACTTTGAAAGCTATCATGGAAAACTAGCTATTTGTGAACTCCATCAAATTATCAACTATTCTTCGACCAAGAGCTAAGTTTGCCATTACCAATTATGATTCACTTTATGTATCTTTATTGTGTTTCCTTTACTCACTGCAAGTTGAGTCTTCTATTATGATCTATGTATTCGATGAATGTGATGGTTCTTGTCCGTATTCTTTTATCGACTCTTCACTCCATAAACTTGAGGCCATGTTTATTGAGCGCAGTTTCGCTTGGGGACAAGCGAAGTCTAAGCTTGGGGCCAGTTGATACGTCCATTTTGCATCACTATTCTATGTCTTAATTCACTATACTTCATTGATATATTTCGTATTGAGAGCTGATACTTATGTTATTTCATCCATTTTTGCATGGTTGATGACTTTTGGAGCATGGACCGCTGTAGTCAGGATTCTGATGAAAAAGTTGTTGTTTGGAGGCAAAATTCGCGAAGATCAGAAAATCCGGGAAAATATATGGAAAATCCTATTTTTCCAGAAGACTAAGGATGCCAGAAGATGGAGTGGAGGTGGGCCACAGGGGGCCCACACCACCCCATGGTGCGGGCAGGCCTAGGCCGCGCCTGGAGGTGGTGTGGCCGCCCTGGCCCACTCCAGCCTCTCCCCTATAGCGTATATCAACCTCCCAAAACCCTAAGACTTGAGGGGCGACCACAGAAAGATTCCGCCGCCTCTACGGGGCAGAAAATACCGAGAGAGAAAGATCTCTCCGGCAGACAGATTTCTGCCGGGGGAATTCCTTCCCAGAGAGGGGAGCTCCTCGCCATCAACACCACCATCAAGCTGGACTTCATCGGGATCATTATCATCATCATCACCACCATCAGCACCATCAGCACCCTCATCACCATCTCCATATTGCTGTAACAATTGCGTTGAATCTTGCATAGTTCATAGGGAAAACTTTCCCAGTGTTGATTACTCTTTATAGTTGATGCTATTGAGTGAACCATTGAATTATTGTTTATGTTTAGATTGTTATACATCATTATTCCATCTCTGATCACGATCCATATGATGTCTTGTGAGTAGTTCATTTTGTTCTTGAGGACATGGGAGACGTCTTGTTGTTAGTAGTGGAGTTGCGTTGAGAAAGATACAATAGAATGTTATTTAAGTTGTGGTGTACTTCTTCTAGTGGTGTCATGTGAATGTTGACTACATGACACTTCACCTATATGGGCCTAGGGGAATGCATTGTGTATTTGGATACTAATCGTAGGGGTTGCCGAAGTGACAGAAACCTGAACCCCCGTTAGGAAACCATTGCACAAGGGACGGAAGGGTCTTAGAGTTTAAAGCTGTGGTTAGGTTTCTACCTTAAATACTTTCTTGTACTTACGAATGTTTGCAAGGGGTTTAATCACAAGTATGTATTAGTCTTGGATGGGGTGGTACATTAGCACAGGTTCACCCACACAACACTTAGCAAGCTAGAGAAGATTAATCAGCTATATGAAGCGAAAGCACTTGACAGTCTTCCCATGTGTCCTCGAGAATGTTTGGTCATCTTAAGTAATACAACCGGCTTGTCCTTTGCTGCATAAAGGACTGGGCCACTTGCTGCATTTATTCCTACTGTCTTTTATTTACTCGTACTTTGTTTACTTGCTTTATTGAAAACCCCTAAAAATCCGTTTGCTAATTATTTGCAGAGAATTCCTGATCCATACCACTAGCCAGCACCTTCTTCTCCTCGTTGGGTTCGACACTCTTACTTATTGAAAATACTGCGATACACCCCCTATACTTGTGGGTCATCAAGGGTACATACAAGCGTCCCTGCACTGTCGGAGACCTACATCGGTGCGTACAAGAAAATGATGAAACCTCTCGTGCCTACCTCTCTCGCTAGCTAGATATGAAATTCCTGCGTAGGGGTACACGAACAAACCACTATGGCCACCTTCATCGACGGTATGGAAAAGGGAACTTTGCTCCAGCATACGTTGAAGCGCAAGCAAGACAACAATGAGCTCAACCTCAACGCAATGATCGCCATGGCTAGCGAGTTCGCCGCTACTGATGATGATGCGCGCGGATTGTTGCTGGCAATAGCAAATCCTACCCAGGCCAGGAACAACAATAATAACAAGCGGAAGACTCCGCCTGAAGAAAAGCAAACAGCCGACATGGTCGCTGCTACGTTCAATGGCAGATGCGGAGGCGGATAACGTGGACATGGCCGGGGGGCTCGCCATGGCCAGCAGAGGAGTGCTCCTATACCCTCAGCGCCCCGCATTTCCCAAACGTATGAAGAGTACCGGGATATTCCGTGTTTCGTCCACCTTGATGCAAACAACAAAGCCACCCACACCAACTGCCAATGCAAGTTTGTCAATGATCTCAAGGAAGACCCTGACTCCGACTACAAGCGAAGTCGGAAGAATAGACCCTGCGGAAAGGGCAAAGGGAAGAAGAAGGAGGAATCCAAGGAATCAAGTGATATGGATGAGGACATGGAACCCAAATCCTTCGACAAGGGAGAGGGTAAAGGGAAAACACCTTCGAGAAGAAGGCTCCAGTCTACCACACTTTCCTTGGTACTCCCACCGTCTGGGCCTAGAAAACCTCTCTGAGGATACTGATGGCTACCCTCCCTCTGGTTCCCCAGTACGTCAGGTGGTCGGAGATTCCAATTACTTGGGATAGGAAGGATGACACAGACCTTATCCCAATAGAGAACCAGTATGCCATGGTCATCAACCCTTTGATTAACGGCACAGAGTTCACCAAGTGCCTCCTGGACAGCGGAAGCAGCATCAACATCATGTACCTAGATACACTGCATAAGATGAACTTGACGGAGACCCAGCTAAGGAAGAGAAACACCATGTTCCATGGGGTTGTCCCCGGCCGACAAGCAAATTCCCTGGGTTGCATCACCCTTCTGGTCGCGTTTGACGATGTTACAATTACCGCCAAGAACGCATGACCTTCGAAGTGGTGCCTTTCAAGAGTGTGTACCACGTCATCTTTGGACACGACATCTTCCACTCCTTCGTCGCAAGGCCATGCTTTGTCTACAACAAGCTCAAGATACCCGGACAAAACGACATCATCACCGTTGACGTAAGCTTCACCAAGGCCTGGGAGTGCGAGCTCAGTGAAGCCTCCTTCGCCGAAGCAGTTCTCTATGGTGAGGAGTTCAAGGAGATCTAGAACCAGGTCGATGCCTCGGACATGCCGGATTCGAAGAAGCAAATTACTGCTGCCGAACCCGCCTTCAAGGCCTCCATCAAGAGCAAGCAGGTGGATCTTGTTGAAGGAGATTCCTCCAAGACCACCACCATTAGCACAAACCTAGATACCAAATAGGAAAGCGTGCTCGTCAAGTTCCTTCGTGAGAACACGAACATCTTTGCCTGGCAATCTACCGACATGAAAGGTATACCTAGGGAACTTGTTGAGCATAGCTTGAATATTGATCCTAATGCCAAACCGGTGAAACAACCTCTACGATGCTTTGGTGAGGAAAGACGAAGGGCTATCGACAAAGAAATAGCTAGGTTAATTAAGGCTGACTTTATCCGAGAAGTTATTCACACTCGATGGGTGGCAAATCTTGTACTTGTCCCCAAAAAGGGAACTAATGAATTAAGAATGTGTGTTGATTACACTGGCTTGAACAAAGCGTGTCCGAAGGATCCATTTGCTTTGCCTCGCATTGACCAAGTCATTGACTCGACGGCTGGCTCAGAACTTATGTTTTTTCTCGATGCTTACTCAGGTTACCACCAAATTCCGATGCTAAAGTATTCGGGGTACCTTCCGACAAGATGTTGGGTTTCATCGTTTCGCATCACGGAATCAATGTGAACCTGGAGAAAATCAAGGCCATCGTCAACATCAAGCATTCGACATGCCTGAAGGACATACAAAGGCTCACAGGCTGCATAGCAGCAGTAAGCCGGTTCAGCAGCCGACTTGGGGAGAAGGCTATGCTGCTGTACAAGTTGCTCAAAAAGGCGGACAAATTCATATGGACAAACGAAGCTGACGCATCACTTCAGGAGTTGAAGAGAATACTCTCCTCCCCACCAGTACTTGCAGCACCAGTGTCAAGGGAGCCTATATTAGTCTACATGGCGGCAACCAACCGAGTCATGAGCATCGTCATCATGGTGGAGCGCAAGGAGCCAACACACGAATACGGAGTTCAACGACCCGTTTACTATGTAAGCGAGGTCTTGACGGAATCCAAGCAGCGTTACCCGCACTACCAAAATATAGCTTATGGATTTTTCCTTGCTTCACGCAAGCTAAGGCATTATTTCCAGGAGCACCCTATCAAAGTGGTGACAAAAGCTCCACTGTCCGACATCATCAACAACATCGACGCTACAGTAAGAGGGGCAAAGTGGGGCATTGAACTTGCCGCCTTTGAAATCACTTACAAGAGATGCGATGCTATAAAGTCACAAGCATTGGCGGATTTTATTACAGATTGGACATAACTGCCAGAAGACACTCCTGTGCCAGAGCCAGAATATTGGGTCATGCACTTTGACAGATCAAAGCTACTCAATGGCTCGGGGGCTGGTGCATTATTACAATCACCAACAGGGGAGAAGTTGTAATACGTCCTGCAGATCCACTTCAACGCTACCAACAACATGGCGGAATACAAGGCCCTCTTTCACGAACTTCGAGTAGCCAAGGATATTGGCATCAAGCGCATAGTTTGCTGTGGAGATTCCGATTTGGTTGCCCAGCAAGTAGCTAGCACCTAGAACATGCGGAACCCTATGATGGCGGCATATCGAGACAAAGTAGAAGAAATAGCCAAGTGCTTCGATGGCTACGAAGTCAAGTACATCAAAAGAGAGGAAAATGAGTCGGCAGATCTGCTGTCAAAGCTTGGGTCATCCTGTCGACCAATTCCGCCAGGCGTTTTCCTGAAACATTTATGGACCCCATCCATGAAAGGAGTAGGCCCCGACAACTGATGGCTCAGTGTGCAGCGCCAGAAAAATGCTGGTGCGGTGTTGATGTAGAGCTTGTTGGGAATACCAAGAGGAAGGTATGATGAGCACAGCAGCAAGTTTCCCTTAGTTATGAAACCAAGGTTTAATCGAACCAGTAGGAGCAAGGAAACACCCCAAAGGTGTTGCTAGCTGAGCCTTGGCAGGGCGCACTACCGGTGCTAGTAGCAACATGGAGACCTTCACAACACAACCACAGAACTCTGTCCCTAACTTGCGATGAGGTTGTCAATCTCACCGTGTTTTGCTGAAAACAAAGGATTAAACGTATCGAATGGAAAGAAGTAAAAGTTTGCAGAAAGTAAACACAAAGCAGTAAACAATTTGTAGATTGTATGTAAAGAAAAGGACCGGGATCCATAGTTCACTAGTGGTGGCTCTCCTTAGATAGATAACATGCTGGGTGAACAAATTACAGCGGTGCAATTGACAAATATTGAGAAAGCAATACATGCATATACTAATCATCTTGACTCCTTTGAGACTTGATTGGGCACTACAACATTATACATAGACCGCCATCCAACTGCATCTATGACTAATAATCCACCTTCAGGTTATCATCCAAACCCCCTCCAGTATTAAGTTGCAAGCAACAGATTATTGCTTTACGAACTGCGTGTAAAGTAAACAATACGATTGTTCTATGAACAAAGGATTGTTGTTTTCTCCCTAGTAGCAACAACACATCTAGTACCTTAGAGATTTCTGTCACTTCCCCAGATTACCAGAGGCATGAACCCATATCGAGCATAAATACTAACTCTTGGAGTTGCTAGCATCTACTTGGCCAAGATAGCTACTAACAACGGAAAGCATGCAAGATCACAAATAACAAAGACATGATAGAATCAATAATCAATCTGAAATAGAATCTCAATATCCATCGGATCCCCGCAAACACAACATGCAGAATTACAAATAGATGATCTTGATCATGAACGGAGCTCACAAGATCTAGACATGAAAGCACAAAGGAGGAGAACCAACCATCTAGCTACTACATGGATCCGTAGTCCAAGGATGAACTACTCACGCATCACACCGAAGGCTTGCATGATGATGAAGAAGGCCTCCAGGGTGAATTCCCCTCTCCGGCAGGGTGCCGGGAAGAGCTTCAGATCCCTCACGATCTAGGGATGGAGATGACAGCGGCTACAGACTCTTTCATGGATTTTTGATTGGGTACTTAGGGTTTTCGTCCCGAGGGCATCTTATAGGCGGAAGGGGAGGCCGAGGGGGTGCCGGAGGCGGCTAGACCACCCATGGCGCGGGCCAGGCTAGGCTGCACGACCAGGTGGTGTGGTGGCCCCCTGGCCCTTCTCCATCTCGTACTCTGGCATCTGATGACTTCCGAAAAAATAGGCACTTTGGCTTTTGTCCCGTCCAATTCCGAGAATATTCATTTTCTGACTTTCCTGGAACCAATAACAGCAGAAAACAGGCAGCTGGCACTATGACTCTTGTTAATAGGTTAGTCCAAGAAATCATATGAAAAGTACTCCAAAGTGTGGACAAAACACAAGAAAGTGGATACAACCAAGCATGGAACATCAAAAATTATAGATACATTTGCAATGTATCAACATCCCCAAGCTTAACTCCTGCTCGTCCTCGAGTAGGTAAGTGATAAAAAGAATGAATAATTTTTTAGGTGATATGCACCATCAAAGACTTGATCAAAGTATTTGTAAAACATTCAAAGCTGGGATCATAGTACTTCAATCATAACATGAAAGACAAAGTTCTAGCAATAAGACAAAGAAACTATGATGCAACATGAAAAGGCATAAACAAAAGATTCATGAATAACAATGCTTTGCAAGAAGTTTGCTTGTTTCACATAAAGAAAACATAGCATAATAGCATTCAGCTTGTCCCTCATAGAGTAGCAAATATAAATGCATAGGACACCTTCAAAGTTCATAAGAGTGACTAGATACAAATAGTTTAAAATAAGCAATATCAAGTTATGCATCAATCAACTAGTCTTGGGACAATGCACATAGAACTAAGAATGGCCACTATGCTCTCAAAGTAGGTGCGTAAAGATAGAAGGTGGAGACTCAATATATAATGGTGGAAGAAAGGCCTTCATAAAAGGAAGTAGGGATTCAAGTCTCATAAAGAGCTTCCAAAAATTATGGTACTTAATAGCTTTCATCTCTCATTGCCCCTATCATAAGCATCTTGAAGTGATTAAGGTTAAAGTGAACAAAGTATGTTGTACATGCTTGACGAAGTATAAGTTAGAAATCTCATGTCCCTTGTATACGAGGGCTGCTCCTCATGCTACTCAAGTTTAGTCACCGGTAAGTTCTTGTCATCGTAAGTACATGTGTATCATAGAGAACCGCCAACGGGGTACCCCTTGCCCGATGATACGGAAGAATCCCCATATCAAAATGACAAGGCAAGAAGATAACGAGCATCTCAGCAATATTCTTATTTACCATGGGAATATTGTGCTTTTTCTCTCCTTACTCTTTTCATAATATCTTTTTTTCTCTTTTTCTCTTTTTTCTCAATATAAGACTCTTTTTTATAAGAAGAATGCTTCATAGACAGCTCATTATGGTTACGCTGCAGGTTTCCACCATGTCAGCATGGATTAGACCAACGGCCCAGGCGTTTCTCTAACACATATACATAACTCCATGGACTTACAAGCTCCCCTTTCATTTCACAACGACGACATCCATATACAAAAGAGCATGATATCAACTAGGTACAAGTACCAAGTGCAGTGTTGAAAGCGTTTCCCATGACATCATGGTTCTGCTAATCCCCAACAAATAAGTGCAAGCATATAAACATAGACGACACAATGGTTCAAGTTTATTAAGGGCAAGAAAAGTAAAGTGTTCCATCAAGTTCGTGAGAGCTTTAATCACTAGTTTTCTCATAACAAGTTTAATTCGGAAGGTAAACAAAAGCATGAATATACTTGGAATAGCATAAGCTAGTAGGTAGGTTTGGTGGACTCTTTGGAATAACTTGGTTTAGGGAGTTGGATGCATGAGTGGAACTCATACTTTGTTGTGGAGGCTAGCAAAAGACTGGGAGCGACAAACTAAGAGAGCAATAATGGCCATAATCATGCAGAGCGACAAAACATCATTGATCAAAGCATAAAGTGATACTACAAGTTGAAAACTAAAGGATCATAAAGGCTATAGTGACTTGAGATAGTCATAACATGGTGTGAGCATGTGCCAAGTCAACCCAAATAAAGCATCAAAGGAGAATACCACTATACTATGCTTTAATATGCTAAAACAAGGCATGATTCATCCAAGGCACATTAAGCAATCTCGATTGTTTATAACAAATCATGCTACAACAAAGAATACTAAGCATAAAGCCAAAACAATATCAAGCATGGCATGACAGGGCATAGGCCACAGTCAAAAACAGGCTCTTTTACCATATAAGCATGAACTTTCCTACTCTTTTCCAAACCAAACCAAACTATTTGCAAATCAATGTATGAAAGAGGGGGTCCAACCAATTTATTCAGAAAACTAAGAAAACCAAGCAAACGAAAAACCAGAACGAAAACGAAAAAGAAGACGCTCCAAGAACAACACAACTGTGCATGAAACAATAAAAATGAAGCGTTTGGAAGAAACTTGGGATTTTTATTGATGAAGAAGGGGATGCCTTGGGTATCCCCAAGCTTTGACGCTTGTACTTCTTGAATATTTCTTGGGGTGACACGTGTGGCATCCCCAAGCTTGAGCTTTGGTCCATCCTTCATCTCATTACTCATTCCTTCCATACACCTGGAATTTTTCCTTCATACAAAACTTCACACAATCTTTATTAGCAACATTAGTGCACTCAAGATAAATAAGTCTTAAGGTTCAGTTCTAACACCAAAGAAACTTCCATTAGAACACTAGATACTGTACTACTTGCTTCAAAAAGCTCAATTCCCCAAAAGAACTCAAAAAGGAACCAACAAGAAGCAAATGCAGAAAATGGCAGAAATCTGTCAAAATAGACCAGCAGGTAAAGACGAATTTTTTTGAAGACCTTCTGTTGCTCAAATCAAAACATGTTGAACTAACAAAAGTTAGATAACAACCTGGGGCAGAAGCAAAAAAATACGCCTCAAAAAGACGTTCAGAGATTTTACACGAATTTTTATGGTGAAGCACAAAAATCTGTTTCGGGACAACAACTTTTCCAATCACTACTTCTCTCTCGTTAGATGTTACTCTTGGCACAAAAAGCAAATAAAAAGGATAAGGATCAGTTATTACTGAATTAATAACTTCCAAGACTCAACTAAAACTTTTGGGTTATCTCCCAATAAGTACTTTTCTTTAACGCCTTTAAGTTAGCCATAAGAAGCAAGAAAGAATCAAGTGTTCTCGAATGAAGAAGCATTAAAACCAAATTTCTTGCCCTTACCTCTCTTACTTTTATTCTTAACCTTGGGGAAAATATGATTGTTTGGTGGAGAAGAAAGGTGCATGGTCCCCTTTCCCACATCTATTATTGCTCCAAGGAGTTCTAATAGGGACCTTCCAAGTGTAATTTGTCATTTTCCTGCACATTCAATAATAAGATAAGAAGTAGAAATCATTTTATCAAGGATCCTTGTAAACACTCCTTGAGCTATTCCAATAGGTAATATGGTAGCATTATTAGCAAGAGATATTTCTTTTCCTCCTTTAGTAAGCCCCCAAGTATTCAAAGATTCATAAATGTCTTTGGGCATAAGACAAAATTCAGACATGATATCACAGCGAGCTTGAAAAGTTTTAGTGTTTATCTCAATCTTTACTGTAGGGAGCCACTTTGATGGTTTAGAATTTATTGGAACATAATTGTGATGCTCCCTAAGCGTATTATAGCAATCTTTTAAGCCAGTAGTGCTAGTGTCAAGAGTGTTCAATGTAGCAAATATTTTTGCGAAAGAAATATCAGTTTGGCTAGGCAAGTTGTAAGTAAGGATCATTTTCTTTATAGCATTAATAGCATCATCCTCATTACATTGGAGGAAATCTCCTCCCACAACAACATCTAAAGTATATCTATAGCAAAGAGCAATCCCAAGGTAAAAACTGCTAAGGAACAAGCTTTGAGTCATTTTAGGCTTAGTTTTTTTCATGTAGATCAGAGATTCTAGACCAAGCTTCTTTAAAACTTTCCTCAATTCCTTTTTTAAAAGTGAAAATCATTTCCTCGGGTGACATAGTGATTGGAACAAGGCTAGACATAGTGGCAACTTAAGAAAGGAACTATTTTTTTTTTGTTTTTCAAATCAGAAAGCAAACTAGTAAAACTAATTTTTTTTGTTTTTGATAAAGAAACAAGCAAACAAAGAAAAAAGAAACTAAGCAAAACAAAAATAACAAAGTAAAGAGATTGGTTATGAGGGACTCCCCTTGTGAAGATGTCCTTGACTCCCCGGCAACAGCGCTAGAAAAATGCTTGATGGCTCAATGTACGACGCCAGAAAGATGCTGGTGTGGTGTTGATGTAGAGCTCGTTGGGAACCCCAAGAGGAAGGTATGATGAGCACAATAGCAAGTTTCCCTTAGTTATGAAACCAAGGTTTAATCGAACCAGTAGGAGCAAGGAAACACTCCAAAGGTGTTGCTAGCTGAGCCTTGGCAGGGCGCACTACCGGTGCTAGTAGCAACGTGGAGACCTGCACAACACAACCACATAACTCTGTCCCCAACTTGCGACGAGGTTGTCAATCTCATCGTGTTTTGCTGAAAGCAAAGGATTAAACGTATCGAATGGAAAGAAGTAAAAGTTTGCAGAAAGTAAACACAAAGCAGTAAACAGTTTGTAGATTGTATGTAAAGAAAAGGACCGGGATCCATAGTTCACTAGAGGTGGCTCTCCTTAGATAGATAACATGCTGGGTGAACAAATTACAGCGGGGCAATTGACAAACATCGAGAAAGCAATACATGCATATACTAATCATCTTGACTCCTTTGAGACTTGATTGGGCATTATAACATTATACATAGACCACCATCCAACTGCATCTATGACTAATAATCCACCTTCAGGTTATCATCCGAACCCCCTCCAGTATTAAGTTGCAAGCAACAGATTATTGCTTTACGAACTACATGTAAAGTAAACAATACGATTGTTCTATGAACAAAGGATTGTTGTTTTCTCCCTAGTAGCAACAACACATCTAGTACCTTAGAGATTTCTGTCACTTCCCCAGATTACCAGAGGCATGAACCCAGTATCGAGCATAAATACTAACTCTTGGAGTTGCTAGAATCTACTTGGCGAAGATAGCTACTAACAACGGAAAGCATGTAAGATCACAAATAACAAAGACATGATAGAATCAATAATCAATCTGAAATAGCATCTCAATATCCATCGGATCCCTACAAACACAACATGCAGAATTACAAATAGATGATCTTGATCATGAACGGAGCTCACAAGATCTAGACATGAAAGCACAAAGGAGGAGAACCAGCCATCTAGCTACTACATGGATCCGTAGTCCAAGGATGAACTACTCACGCATCACACCGGAGGCTTGCATGATGATGAAGAAGGCCTCTAGGGTGAATTCCCCTCTCCGGCAGGGTGTCGGGAAGAGCTTCAGATCCCTCCCTATCTAGGGATGGAGATGACGGCAGCTACAGACTCTTTCGTGGATTTTTGATCGGGTCCTTAGGGTTTTCGTCCCGAGGGCATCTTATAGGCGGAAGGGGAGGCCGAGGGGGTGCCGGAGGCGGCCAGACCACCCCCTGGCGCGGGCCAGGCTGGGCCGCGCGGCCAGGTGGTGTGGTGGCCCCCTGGCCCCTCTCCGTATTCTACTCTGGCATCTGATGACTTCCGGAAAAAAGGCACTTTGGCTTTTGTCCCGTACAATTCCGAGAATATTCATTTTCTGACTTTGCTGGAACCAAAAACAGCAGAAAATAGGCAGCTGGCACTATGGCTCTTGTTAATAGGTTAGTCCAAGAAATCATATGAAAAGTACTCCAAAGTGTGGACAAAACACAAGAAAGTGGATAAAACCAAGCATGGAACATAAAAAATTATAGATACATTTGCAATGTATCAACAACCCGGATAGAGTGGACTCATTTGTTAATACAATAACAGTGACCTTTCCGGCTTGGAACAAACCGTTCATGGACTATCTACAAGACGGAACTTTGCCCGCCTATGAAGTCGAAAGCCGACAAATAGTACATAGAGCAAAAGGCTATGTCATCATTGATGACTAGCTATACAAAAGAAGTACCACATGAGTTTTCCTTCGATGTGTCTCCCATCAGCAAGGTATTCAAATCCTTACAGAGATACATCTTGGAGATTGCGAGCACCATGCCGCTCCCCGATCATTGGTGGCTAAGGCCTTCCGACAAGGATTCTACTAGCTAACTGCCAAGGAGGACGCCGACAAGTTGGTACAAATATGCCTTGGTGTCTGTTCTATGCAAGACAACCAAGTGTTCTAGCTGAAGAATTGCGAACAATACCAATAACTTGGCCATTTTCATTATGGGGGCTGGACATGGTGGGACCTTTGTAGACAACGCCCTGTGGATTTACACACTTGCTCGTAGTAGTGGATAAGTTCACAAAATGGGTTGAAGCTAAAACCATTAGAAAGCTTGATGGGGCAACATCCTTGAAATTTTTCCGGGATCTAGTGGTGAGATTTGGTCTCCCACATAGCATCATCACCGACAATGGCAAAAATTTATCTCTTGGAGAAGTTGAGGAGTACTGTCATGAAAAAGGCACCCCCTTGACCTAGCATTTGTGGCACATCCGTAGTCAAATGGGCAAGTTGAAAGGGCCAATGGACTAGTTCTGCATGGAATCAAGCCACGCTTAGAAGCACCGCTACGTAGAGCAGCTGGAGCTTGAGCGGAGGAATTACCATCTGTCTTATGGACTTTACGAACAACACCCAACAGATCCACCGGTTTGACTCCTTTCTTCATGGTTTATGGAGCAGAAGCCGTCCTACCATCCGACATCCTCCACGATGCACCAAGAGTCGCCGCCTACGAGGAGGATGACACTGAAGAATCCAGACGCCTATCTATGGACCTAATCGAGGAAGAGCATGTGCTGGCATGCCAGAGATCCACCGTCTACCAGCAGAAGCTACATGGCTACCATAGTCTCCGTGTAAAGCATAACTCGTTTAAAGAAGGAGATCTGGTGCTTAGACTCAAGCAGGAGAAATCACAAAAATTATCCCTGCCTTGGGAAGGACCGTTTGTCATAAGCAAAGCATTGCTAAATGGTTCCTATTACCTCGTCGATATTCACGATTTGAAAGATAGGCGAAAAAATCGCAAGCGCAAGCAGTGTGACTTCAATGATGATTACCTGGAGACAGATCGGCCATGAAACATAGCACATCTATGTTCCTTTTACACTTAGCATATTTCTATTATGTAATAAGTTTCTTATATGATCAATGAAATAAAGCATTTTGTTCACTCATATTCTCTGAGTCTTTTACCTCCTTTAGTTGTTCATTTTTGGATCATATAAACCCTTTATGTGCAAGTTTGCATTTGCACTTGTGAAAATTCCGCCTAAGGGCGTTAGCTTAAGTTTTCTGGTCTACATGTTTTCTGAAGTTTTTATGTGGATTCTGGAGTAGTGACTTCTCGGCTCTCAAGGCCGGCGATTTTTCTCTTAGGTTCTTGACGGTGCTATTAAGCATTATCACCTGAGGGCATAGTTCTGTGTTGCGAGTCATCCGTCTCACGAGAGGTCAAGCATACATACCAGAATAATGGATAAGCTAGCACTTGCTTAAAAATATATACATGCTAGAAACAGATAAGTAGCAGGAAACTTGAGTACAAGTTTTTTCGCCTTAGTAAAACACATAAGTTTTGTGCATAAACATTGCAGAGACACATTCAATACAAATATTGTTTTTTTAGGCTCTGTTGTAGGGGACTTCGTGGTGGCATCATCACAACAGGAGAGCTAGGCTAGGATAGCTCATCAAACTCGGAAGGAGATGGGCTAGACTCAGACGAAGCCATGTCTTCATCAAGGATCTCGGCGAGCATGAAGACGTCCGCCTTGACCATCTTGGCAATTCTAGTGTCGAAGCCGGCGAGGGAATTCCAAATAGCTTTGATATCAATTTCCTTTCCTTCCTTTTCCAGCTTGGGCATGCTAGAAGTTACTAGGTCGATGTCGGTGTTGTCGTAGTGTGCCTTGACCAAGGACATGGTCATCCTTGCACCACCCTGGATGCAAGATGCTTTCCAGTCCTTGACTTTCTCGGGGGCTCGGCGCAGAATTTCCGAGTACTTGGCCGTTGAGTCTGCTGCCTTGATGCTTATTCCTAGAGGCTGGGCTATCTCCTTTGCCTGAGCAATGGCGGTGATGACGAAGTTGCCAGCAAGAACCATGCACTCCTTAGGATCCGGAGCACCTTCACCCAAGTTGGCCAAACCAATGGGAGCTATGGTTTGCATAAGATACAAGGATCATGAGTACAAGCAAATCAAACTTTTATCCAAGGTACAAAATTGACAAAGATGGGGGAAAGTTACCAAAGATGCTCGTCTCAGCTTGCTTGCATGTCTCCGCCAAGATGTCCTGCTCCTTCTGAACTGTCTTGTACACCTCAAGGTTCCTCTCATTCTGCTCTTTGGAAGCTTGGTTATGTTCCTTGAGTTGTGCAATTTCATTCTTCAGGCGTTACATCTCGGTGTCAGCAGACTCTTGCAGCATCCTCATCGCCTCTTCATGGCCCTTGACAGCATCGGCCAGGTCTTTCTACAAGATTTTATTCTCATCGTCAAGCTCTTGAATATGCTTGGATTGCTCGATGATACTCTTGGCTTTGGCGATGACCTCTATAAGACGGAAAAAGGAAATCATTATGAGAAGACGGCAGAAATGTGTCGGGGCTCCCGGATTAATCATCCGAGAAATCCCTGTTATGTATATATCCATGTTCCCATGATCAGTGAGCTGTGGAACATAACCGACAAGTATCATTACAACATCCGAGATATACCGAATTACAAGACTTACATAAATGCCGTTATGGCTACATCAATAATCATCAGCGGAACTTCAACAAGCATAGAGACCGATCCATGCCCTAACCTACAGGCAACTAACTGGGAGAACGTCCTAGCTCGCATAGTCGCCAACATCATCTTCTTCTTGAAATCTGACCAAGTTAATAGCGAGGGACAATGCCAGTGAGTACTTTGAATGTACTCGCAAACCACCTTAATAGAATAATAAAACAAGAGGATATGCAATATGGCTATGGCAGTAGGTGGGCTCCAATCGAGGTTCTTTTCTCAAATAGTTTCTCTTGTAGATATAGCATCTATATATCTTTGATGAAATTTTTTGTAAATCCTTTTTGGAAACCTTTTTAAAAGTTTTGTAAACACTAGGATTGGGGTACTCATTTGTTCCCGTCTTCAGGTCGTCCCATGACCAAACTTGTTTCTCCTCCTTCCGACCATCCCATGGTCAAAACCTTTCTCTGTTACAACCATCCCATGGTCAAAACATTTCCAAAGCCATTTCTTTTTCGAAATCCTTTTTGAAAACAAAACCAGCACCGCTCTATAGAAGTTTGTCCAACCCATCCATGACCACGGACACGGCTATTCGAAAAAATTTACACTCTGCATAGGTTGTACACTTTCCCCACATCACCCGGGTACACTACCCTGATCTACACCGATCGTGGGTCAAGTAACCGATCAAGACTCTCCGGATGCCCACTCCAATATAAGTGCCTACCCTATGAGTGTTACTCCCCTCAAAACCGGGACGTCGGGTACTGAGGACCAACTGGAGCACATTTTACACTTTACACAGTGGGCGCTTTCAATGAGGGGCTCATAGTAACGCCTGGCTGCCAGCAGATAGTTCGTTCCTTCTCCAGGTCGATGTCCCACATGGACCTTTAAGGGAGAAGGCCTAGCCTCCAGGGATCGTGATCCCCTATAGTACTTGCGAGGCAGCTTATACCAGAATAGACAAACATCAAATCCAGCCCTGTCCCATTCCAGAGTAATGTGGTTGCACAGGGTTAAGTTGTTATAGCTAAACTGCAAAGAATCGGGTGCGTTTTTGTAAACCTTTTTCCTCCAGCTTTCCTTTAGCATTTTGTAAAAAAACCTTTTTATTTCTCAACAACTCTTGGGAGGTCCCACCTCACCAAGGTTTTATCATAAAACATTTGGTAAAACTTTTTCCGGGGTCTTCCCATCCTATAGCTTTGCTTTGGCTAAGACAGGGTCTCCAACGGGTTATGGTGATATGCACCATCTATTCTACTAGGGGCAAATAGGTGTCATCGAGGGAGTTTGTTCTTAATAGTACAAAAGTGTTATAGTTTGTAGGAGCCAAACCACTACCATATAATCATCAACATATAGTAAAACAGTGCATTTTTAATAAACAATAGATAAAACATGCATAAGTAAAATAGTAGGACAAGGCTTATGAGCAAGAAGGTGGCTTGCCTGATGATCAAAAATATGGAAATATGTCCCTGGACTTCTTCTTTAGATAACCAAGAATAACAATACCAATAATAATAAGATCTCTTCTTCTCGGCGTTAATACAAGCGCAACTATCGTCGTCATCGAGTATACATGCAAATAAGCAAGACCACAATCAAAACAAGGCATACAAGCATCCTTACAATACAAAAACACAAACATACCACACATTACTCAAATCAGTAGGTTTTGATAGATTGATTGGGTTGTAATTGGAATTACTTTAATTGCCCTAGTGGTCTTTGTTTTAGGATGTATTTGTCCAAATACCACCAATTAAGCGGATTTAGAACTAGGCTTGGGTATGTGTAGTATAAATATGCAAGTATTATACCATCAGGTTCGTATTGACAAAATAAGGCCAACAAAAGTGGTTTCACTATTTTATCACTTTTCTTTAATTTCTTATGAATATTCTAGTGATAAAAGCTCTAGTTTTAGGAAATAATTCACCAAAAAAGTTCTGGAGCTCCAAAAATTGTTTCCTTGGACGGTCAGGTATACTTTGAAGTAATGATTCACTAAGAGTTGGAATCATGTCAAGTTAATTACCAGAATGCCCTCTAGAAATTCCTAAAGTCAATTCTGTAGCTGTTTTGTCTTTTTCACCAGATTAATTCTACAGAATATTTTTGTATGATTCCAAGGGAAAATGATAGGTACTTTGGATACTTTTCTGTAGAAATTGGAATCACCCAATTTGGATTTGTAAAACTTCTGTAGTGATTTTTCTACTTGAAATACCCTAGGCAGAGATGATTAATTCACCAAAATTAAACAGATCCTCAATAAAAAAAATTATCCTGGATTTTGATGGACCTTAGTGCACCACATTACAGAGAGTTGGAATCAACTTAGAAGGGGTTATATTTTGGCTTGAGGAATTTTGTAAAGTGAATAAATAGCTATTTTTTTTATTTTCACTGAGGTAAAAATAGGGTTCACCTTGACATGATATAAAATCTAAGTGGTAGGTATAGCAAATTCCTTTCATAGAAACTTTGATCCATCCAATTTGGAGAAGGCTACATCACAAAGAAATTTACTTAGTGTAAAAGTTACATTTTAGTGGATATAATGCCAGTAAATAATGAAAATTATTTTTGGCAAGTGACCAGTTTTGAGTGTTGCAAAAAACACTAAGGTACTTGATAAGAATTGTGATCTAGACAAAAAGTGCATTTTCCATTTTTATTTCGATTTAAACCAAGGAGCAAGATTCAGATCTGGAGATCAAAAATAAAATCTTTGCACTAGAAGGACCGTAACCTGAGCAGGACTAGGCGGAGAGGGGCAGAAACAGGCCACCTCGGCGTCACCACCGGTGGGAGGCCAGGGTTCAAACCCTCCAAGGGGGCCCCATCGGTCAGCGGCAGCAGGGGCCGAACAGGTATGGGCGAACTGGGCCGTTGGATCGAAGGGAGATCGACGCTAGGGAGTCGTCGTCTCCAGCGGGACAGGCCTGGCAGCGACCGAACCCTAGGATGGTCGAGGGCGGTGCTGTAGCTCACCTGAGGGCGCGGAGGGGCGCTGGGAAAGCTCCAGGGCGACGTGACGCTCGACGGCGGTCAGATCGAGGGGCGGCACGACGGCGAACGCTTCCGGAGTGCAGCTCGCGCGATACGGCCCAAGGCGAGCTTGTCGGTGCCGGTCTGGGCCAGCTGCAGGGGTGGTCCTGCACAGAAAAGGAGGCCGAATTAGATGGAGGAGGGGGAGGGGATCCTAGGAGCATAACATGTAGAGGGGGAGAGGCAGTAGGGAGGAGCCCTTTCTCGATTTCATGGGGAAGGCCGAGGAGGCTTCCTCTTCTCTTCTAGGTCGATGCAGAGCAGTAGGGGAGGAAGGGGGAGCTCAGGGAGGTAGTTGGGGGTGGGGATTGGGCAAATGGATGGCCAGGGGAGCTCGGGATGCTCCCTGCCCCCTTATAAAGCAAGGGATGTGGTCTAGGGTGGACTTGGTCCACTAGAGCAAGGAGGGAGGAGCTGGCCAGGGGTTGGGCAATAAGGGAGGTGGAGAGAGGGGTGGTGGGGCCTCTGATTCGAGCCCTGAGTGGAGGAAGGGGTGCTATTTGCTGCTGCACATGTATTTCCAAGATTTGAAAGATATGCCATATCTCTCTTCTCTCTTTCCAAGAGCAAAATACAAGGGGAGGGCATATGCTACAGTGCTGGTCGACCAGGAGAGAGGGCTGGGTACTGTGGAGAAGTGGAGAGCAAGTTTCCAAGGGGTTTGGGGTGGTTTTGGATCAATGCTAGATTGATTTGGCAAATTGATCACAAGGAGGTGTGTGAAGGAAGTTCCAAAATTTGTATTGTACATGGTGGGGAGATGGTACTGATAGGTAGATGATGTCAAGGCATAGCTCTAAGAATTTATTGGGATTTTTTAGAAGATTTTTAGTTCACTTAAAATCCTTTATTCAAAAAGTGTAGAAGTAGTTTCCAGAAGCTCATTTGATATTTTCGTATTGGACAAGTTGAGTTTTTGATGTGAGATGGTCCCAATTGTTAATACACACTTAGGGGAATTTTCCCAAGATTTATTGGAAGATAAAAGTATTTAAAACAATTATTATTCCAATTTAGCCATTTGAGAAAATGGGCAAAAAGAAATAATAAAGCTCTTCAAAAATATTTATTTTTGAAGTGGTAAGATGGGGTATGATATGTGGATCTCAAATGTGCTTAGATTTGGGGAAGTGTTTTGGCAAAAACCAAACTTTCCTTTGGGAAAGGAGTTTTGGAGATTTTGACTATTAAAGAGATTTATTAGATTTGGGGCCATAATAATTATGGATAATATTTGATAAATTGTTATGATCAAGGTAGATGATGTAGTCAAGGTGTAACAAGCATTTTCAACCTTGGGATTGGAGAATCCAAGTTAATCTTGGTGAAAACTAGAGATTTAAGGATCTTGGATAAGATTATTTTCATGCCACCAAAACCTTGTTGGATCTTGGAGCTCAGATCTCCCCATGGGGCATGGGGTATATCGATTGATATACCAAGTGATGTACATCAACATGGTATAGAGTTTTGAGCTTTATCTTGCTTGAGTTCACCAAGACAAGCTTTCAAACTTTGAATAAAATAAGCATGCCAAACCGGATTATCAACTAGCCTTCAAAACCTTGTGGGTTTAAGAAGCACAAAGATCCACTTGGAACAAGTGGAGTAGATCTTGATAGAACTATATTAGTAGAACACAACCATGCAAATAGCTGGTCCATAGAAGGTTGGATGATGGTGTGAGCTTCTGTCAAAGTAGGCATGATGACTAGATTTGCAGGAAAAGTTATTTTCTTGCCTGCAAAACCATCAAGAACAAGTAGGTTGGAGGATGATCTATCCAAGGGAAAGAGTGGTCCTTGGTAGTCCTTAGAATGGTTAACAATATTGTTCAGATGAATTTTCAAAAATGCACAAGGGTTGAGAAAGGGAGGCATTCAAAAAGGTGATGTTGGAAATAGTTTTCTAGACAGCCAAATTTGGCAGATTTAGGGTGTTTGACTAGAATGTGGGTGGTGATGATTTTGATGGGTTGGAAGGTACCAGAGCATCATCAAGTGGATGATGTTTAAGGGTAGATGGAGTATGAAGGATCCTTTCTTGATATTGGGCTTCATTGACTTGGAAGCTTCTAGAAGGGATCACTTCAGAAGGGTTGGGTTAGGGGTTTTAGATGATTATCTAGTAGTTAGAGATCAGATCCTTCTTTGTAATCTTGCTTAGGGTGTGGTGATTGGGAAACATCTTGATCTTAGTGATGAGCTCCTAGATTAGCTCGTACTATCTCCTAAGCAGACAAATCAAGCAGCAAATCAAGGCAATTCATCAGACAGCAGATCAAGGCAACTCATCTTATAAACTAAGCAAACCTACTACTAGGGTTACCATCAAGCCTAGCTCAAGGTAAGTTTGGGTATTTCGAAAAGGTTGTAGTTTGGAATAAGATGAGGGTTTCTTGGTATCTCTACCAAGGGTAGAATTCAAATGCTTCAAGAAAAGGTTTTGTCAAATCTAGAGATACGAATAGTAGAAGATTCTGTCTTGAAAACATAAGGAGATTATGTTATATAGCTCTCCATAGTTTGATCAATAGAAGCTACTAAAATAGTTGGTTTGCAAAGGCTTCTTGGCTTAGGTTTTGAAATGCCAGAACATTTGAGAATATGGAAAGTAAGCCAAGACTGTTTTGGGAAGTAGCTTTTGTCAACTGGTGTTAAGGTAAGGAGTATATCATCTAATACACATTTATATGCATAAGCATATCCAAACAACAAGCAAACACGCCAGCATTAAACATGAAAAAGTTTTTGTTCCCCCTGATTTTTGCATTCTGGACAACTAATCAGGGTTGCTGAAATTGGGATGTTACAAACCTTCCCCCCTTAAAAGAATCTCGTCCCGAGATTCAGGAAAGTAGGATTAGGGGATTTTGAGTCAAGGTTAGCGCTACTAGTTTCAAGCGGGCTATCTTACGGACTCCGTCTTGGAAAGTGACTACTCTGTCGATGAAGTTGAGCTTCAGTCTTCCGGGATGCATGGAGTGTTGAGCAGAGTCCAGTTCTGATTGCGAGGGATGAATTTCTTTTCCTTCCGGACTCTATATCTCGAGGGTTTAGACTGGGCAGACTATCTCGATGCTGAACTTCACGGAGTACTCGTCGGAGGATAGAATCTACAGCTGGGAGTACCTCTCTCTAAGGATTTACAACTCTTCCTTAGGGTCGTAGCGTATCCTAATTAACGATTTTAGGGTCGGGACTCCCGAGGTTGCTTCAGCGAAGGGTTACCCTATTTTTGTGGGAAAGACACAGTCTTTCCCCCTTAGGATTAAACTGGGGTATATTGGAGAGTTGACGTAGTCCTTCCTTCTTGAAGTCATTGAATGGGGTTTTTGGGGACCGTCGTCCATCTTTCTTCTGGAGTAGAGACCTTTCGGAGTCTTCCGGGAATTATGAATTATTGGGCTTATATAGTACTATTATTTGTACTTAGCCTGTTGAAGCCATCGGAGACTTACGTCCTCTAAGCGATTGGAACCGAGGGGTTGGCGATGTTGTGGTTCTTCCAATATGTCTGCAGCTAAAATAGCAGAGGGACTTCGCAGGTTCTTCAGTTAGTTTCTCCCCTTGATAACTCGCGGTTGGTTGTTTGGTGGAGTGACGGTGTATCCGAAAATCTCTTCTGAAGTATCCTCTGGTAGACAGTCTTCGAAGGATTGAGTGGAAAAACACAGTCTTTCCACCTTAGAGCTTCACTAAGGTGCTTTAGGAGTGGTGCAGATCTTCTGTTTGGGAGTGCTGACCTGATGTTAGCGGAAGGCTGTATCTTCCCGGAGTCTCGAGCTGGGGTCTTCGAGTGACGTATTATCGCTTAAGCCTTATCGGGGGTGGTTTCTAATGAAGCCTTAAGGAGTTAGCTCAGCACAAGTTAGCGGTTTACGTCTCTTCTTGCTAGTAGTTAGTTAGGGTTGAAGTAGTCCGCGTTGGGTAAGCTGTCTTCATTGGCATTTCTTGTGTTGCTTCTGCTTGGTGGTGGAGTGGACTTGTTGTCTTCACACTTCCTAATCATCTGACTTCAGGGGTAGTTCTGACCTTCTAGGGAGGAACTTCCCGTTGGTTGGGTAGACGGATCTATTACTAGTTAGTCTCTCGGTCTTGTCTTGGTTGACTTATCGGGTGGTTTCTTGTGGATATTGAGGATCCTTCGGTGATCGACTTCCGGCTTCAACGGGATTCTTGCTGTAGTAGACTGATGAACAAGGGAGTGTTGAGCTATTGACGAGTCTTGAGAGGTGAGTTGGACGAGGTATGTCATCCTGCTAAGGTGAAGTCTTCGAGTTGATTCTGACTTGATGATGTCGTACTCCTGGTTCTTGCGATGCTTTTCCTCCCATATACTCTCGAGGTTAGTCTGGGTCTCATTACCGACATCTAACACAGGGGTTTCCTGAGTTACTAGGTGGGTTATCGCTCCTCGAGTCTCATTTTTAAAGAGGTCAAAGCAAACCAGATCATACAAACAAGGAGAACAACGCGAGAGAATCGCAATGTCCTCGGCAAACATCACACATCAAGCAACACATGATGCACTTAGGAAAGCAGACACGATTGATACGTCCAAAACGTATCTAATTTCCCAAACACTTTTGCTATTGTTTCTCCTCTATACTTGTGTTATTTGGATGCAACTAATGCGAACTGACGCTGTTTTCAGCAGAATTGCCTTGGTGTCTACTTTTTTGTGCAGAAAATCAACTATCAGGAAAAATCCAGGAAAATATGCCAAAAATCCTATTTCACCCGAAGACTCAAGGAGCTAGAATACGAGACGGAGAAGAGCCCTGGGGTGGCCACACCACCTGGTGGCGCGAGCCAGGCCAGGCCGTGCCAGGGGGTGGTGTGGGCCCCCCAGGCACCCCCTCGGTCTCTCTCTTCGCCTATAAGGAGCCTTCTGACCTAAAAACTTCGGGGGGTTCGACGTTTTTCCAGAAGGAGTTCCGCTCCGCTGCCACCACCAAATTCCACGAAACAGCACCAGAAACTCCGTTCTGGCACCCTGCCGGGACGGGGAATTGGAGGAGATCATCGCTATCATCATCACTATCGCTTCTCCATCGACCATCCATGGTTCCCCCATTTATGAGTGAGTAATCCCCCGCTATAGGCTATGGGGATGGTAGGGATTGGATGAGATCGTTCATGTAATGGCATCAGATTGTTAGGGCATGGTGCCTAGTATCTTTTATTAGTGCTTTATGACTTTGTTGCGACTTGTTGTGCTTAATGCTTGTCACTAGGGCCTGAGTGCCATGATTTCAGATCTGAACGTATTATTGATTCATTATGATAGTATAGTTTTTGGTCTTATCTACAAATTGTATACACACGTCGTTGTCCGGAACCTATGGCTCCGAAGTGACAGAAATCGGGATAACCGGAAGGGAAAGGCTTTGATGTGAGGATCACATGTGTTCATGGAGTGTTAATGCTTTGCTCCGGTGCTCTATTAAAAGGAGCACCTTAATGGCCAGTAGTTCCCTAGAGGCCCCGCTGCAAACGGGCTGGCAGGACAAAAGATGTTGTGCAAATTCTCATTGCGAGCATGTATGACTATATATGGAACACATGCCTAGGATTGTCTAGTACTTGGATGCTTTATCTTATTTATCTGCAATTACCCTATGTTCTGATTGCTATGTGAATTGTCTTGTCCATGCAACGCCCGTCCATCCATCCCTATGCCTACCGCACTCGAATCCCACTATTACTGCTTTTGTTACTACTGTCTTTTCTTTACTACTGCTGCTGCTTTACTATTCCTACTACAAAACTGTTGCTACCGATAAACTGCTGTGAGCAAGATTATTTCCAGGTGCAGCTGAATTGACAACTCAGTT
This sequence comes from Avena sativa, assembly GCA_916181665.1. NCBI lineage: Eukaryota > Viridiplantae > Streptophyta > Magnoliopsida > Poales > Poaceae > Avena > Avena sativa. The sequence goes on from OV702287.1 coordinate 253,914,410, forward strand.
GTTAAGGCTTATAAATATTCTTTGGCTCCCCTTGTGTCGAATCAATAAATTGGGTTTCACTTCCCTCGAAAATACTGCGATACACCCCCTATACTTGTGGGTCATCAAGACTATTTTCAAGCGCCGTTGCCGGGGAGCATAGCTTTATTTATCAAGTTCACTTGGATTCTCTATTGTTCGCTGCTATCCATCCATCATGGGTAAGTCTCGTGATGGCAAGGTTCCTATTTTACCATCCACTACAAGAAGAGGTACGGTTCTAAACACCTCTGCTGCTCTTGATTCACCATCTGTTATAAGTAAGCTCGTTACACCACCACATACACATGCTACACACACTGCTACTACTGCTGAATCTGAAACTTCTGATGCTTATGATGCTGCTTCTACTGTGCTTGATAAGAGTGGTTCATTAGGTCCTTTCCTAGATGCTACGATTGCTAGAACTATAGCTGGAAATACCGAAACTCCTAATGAAGGCACTACCACACCTGTTAGCTCACCTGAGTCTAGTGAGAGTTATGATATTAAAGAAGATTATGTTCAGATGACTGATGAGTTTATTAAAGAATGTAAGAACACCCATGATAGGAGTGCTGCTAAGAGTCTCCTTGAGAGGCGTACTATTAGACCCAAATTATCTCCTGCTGCTAAGTTTGCTGCTTCTCCCATAAACATTATAGATGAAGTTTATGATTTCTCTCTCGATCTATCTTACATAGCTATTGTCGATAAAGAACCTTTTTGTGGGACTAAGAATGAAAGTGCCATAGCACATATGAATGAACTTTCTACCATGAGTGGTTTGTTTTCTGATGATATTAAGATGCGTACTTACTTTGTTGCTAAGATTTTTCCTTTTTCACTACAAAGAGAAGCTAAAACTTGGTTTAGTAATTTACCTCCTGGATCTATTGATAGCCCTGAGTGCTTGATTAGTACTTTACTGCAGAAATATTTTCCTCCCAGTGCTAGACATGTTATTTTGCAGGAACTTTTTGATTTTAAACAAGGAGAAAAAGAGGTATTGCCCGAATCTTGGGCGAGGTTTTGTGCTCTGATTCATGCACAGGCTGGAAGTCCATTACCTAAGAATGAGATTCTTGATATATTTTATAATGGACTAACCGAAGAATCTAGGACATACCTAGATAGTTGTGTTGATTGTGTTTTCAGGAATAGGACACCGAAGGAAGCTGAGGAATTAATAGCTAAAATAAGCAAGAATTATGAAGATTGGACTCCTCCTAAACAAGCTATACCTGAAGTAATTGTACCTGAACCATCTATTCCTGTGCCTATTCCAACATCAAAGAAGAGGGGAGTTATTGAATTAAATGATGAAGTGATGAAGGAAGCTAAGAAATGTCTTAAGGAGAAGGGAATTAAAGCTGCAGATGTCAAGAATTTACCCCTATAGAAGAATTATGTAAGCCTATTCCCTGCTCACCCACTATTGAGGTACACTCTCTCCAACACTTTGATGAAGGTGATATCCCTTACTTGAAACCTCCTGATCAATGCTTAGAAGAATTTGATATCTTTATTGTTAAGCAAGATAACTTTAATAAAAGGGTGCAAAATCATCTAATGGAAAACACTAGAGCTATTGTTGAGTTGAAAGATATTGTGGAAAGAACCTCCAATGATGTTAAAATGATTGTTAAACACTTTCAAATGGTTCAAACTCAAATAGATCAACTTGTTAAAGTGCAAAACGACTTGCTAGTTAATGCTGCTAAAGAAAAACATGCTTATGAAATTAGAACTAGCAGTGGTGTTGCTACCCAGGATCCTCTATATCCTGAGGGGCATCCCAAAAGAATTGAGCAGGATTCTCAACAAGCTGAAAATAGTGGTTCTACTCATAAGAAAAGGAAAAATAAACATAAAACTGTTGTAGAACCCTCTGAACCTGCTATAGATCCTAATAGTATATCTATCTCTGATGCTGAAACTGAAAGTGGTAATGAAGAAAATGAAGTGCCTAATGAAGAAAAAGTTGAAGAAGGACCTGAAAACCACACTAAGACTACTAAATACACCAAAGAAGATTTTATTGCTAAGAAACATGGTAGTGAAAGAGAACCTTGGGTCCAAAAACCTATGCCGTTCCCTGATAAGAAACACAAGTCAAAGGAAGATGAACACTATAATAAGTTTTGTGAGTGGATGAAGCCTTTATTCTTGCAAATTCCTTTGACTGATGCTATTAAATTGCCTCCTTACTCAAAGTATATGAAGGACATTGTCTCGAATAAAAGGAAGATCCCTAATGAAGAAATCTCTACTTTCCTTGCTAATTATTCTTTCAATGGTAAGGTTCCTAAGAAACTTGGAGACCCAGGGATTCCAACTATCCCTTGCTCTATTAAGAACAGTTATGTTAGAACTGCTTTGTGTGATTTGGGAGCTGGAGTTAGTGTGATGCCTTTCTCTCTCTATAAGAGGCTTCAGCTTGAAAAATTAATACCAACTGATATATCTTTGCAAATGGCTGATAAATCTACCACTATTCCTGTGGGAATATGTGAGGATGTACCTATTCAGGTGGCTCACAATTGCTTGATATTAACTGATTTTGTTGTGCTTGAAATGCCTGAAGATGATAATATGTCTATTATTCTTGGGAGACCTTTTCTTAATAATGCAGGAGTTGTTATTAATTGTAATCAAGGAAAGGTGACCTTTAATGTTAATGACAAGGAACATACTGTCTATTTCCCCAAGAAGATTGAAAGGACTTATGGCTTGAATTCAAGTGAACATGTTGAAGGCATTCAAGTTGGAGAAATATATTGTCCCATACCAAAAGAAAAATTTGAAATTATTATGATTGGGACCATTGCTATCAAGGTTGAGGTAACATAATCATTAGTGGAGTACAAAGTTTTGTCTCATATGCAATTGTTTTGGTAGCAAGACTTGATCAACCTTGCTAACAAAAGGATTCCATTGAACAAAACAATGTTTTCATTATGATTATCTCTGTTTATTTCTATCCTTTGCATTTTAGTTTTTGCTCTCGTTTAGTTTTCTTTGTGTTGTTAGTTTGTTTGCATGTTAGAACTTCTGTAGTTCTAGCCTTGTTTTGTCCTTGCATCATGTTTCCAAAAGAAAAAAAATCTGTCTGTCAGAAAAATCATTCTTCTATTTCTGAAAAAAGCCCAAAAATAAAGTGTCTCAAAAAATTTCAGAAAATTCATATTAAATTTTTACGTGAAAAAAGGGGCAGAGGAGTACCTGGTAGGTACCAGGGGGGCCCACCAGGCAGGCACACCAAGTGGTGGCGTGGCCAGCCCTGGGTGGCGCCATGCCCTGGTGTGGGCCACCCCTAGCCCCCCACCAACTCTCTCACCTGCCACTTTCTTCTCTCTCCCGAGTAAGCTCTAGTTCATAGCTCAAAATCGCGTTCTTTCTATGCTTGCTCTCGATTTCTTCGATCTCCTTGCTCAGCCCATCTTTCTTGCTGAAATTTGGAGCATTTGTTCCCTGGTATGTGACTCCTCCCCTTGTCCAAGTAGATTTGTGTTTAGTGGATTATATGTTGAGTATTTTGCTGCTGTAGGTGACTGGTTATGAGAGCTTGTAAGCTTGTTTGATGCTTAGAGATTTAGTTTTGATGCATGTTTAGGCCTCTTGAAAGTCCCTATGAGTAGAATCCTTCATTATATTTACTTTGCAATCACTTGTTTAATAGGTGTTTAAATTTCAGAATACCAAGCATGAACAACCATACTTTTGGAGAGATATTTGAGAGTGATGCACCTAGAAGGTCGAGGCCCTGAAGAACAGCCTCTCAAGCTAGGCCATCATACAATGAAGACCTCATTGCAACACGCATAGGCAGTGAAAGGAATGATGGAGACGCTCACCCATCCTCTTTTCCTTGTTTTACTTTCTTGCAAGCTGCAGGTATTCTTGATGATTTCTTGCTACTGATTGAGAGGGTTGGCTTGACCTCTTATATGCAAGATGAGAGTGCACAATACGCTATGCTCACCAAAACTTTTGTTGAGAGCTTCTCATTTACTAACACATCCTATCAATCCACTGTCTCTTTTAAAATATGTGATATGCCCTTCACCATGCCTTTGGAGAGATTTTGCAGTATTGTAGGTGTTCATATGGCGGGGACCGTGAAGAAAATTCAAGGGTGACCCGCCGATTTGTTGGAGCTTTACTGAGGGGTGACCAATGATGATGACCGCGTGGCGCAGCGCGGAAAGATAAGAAATATCCAACTCCCCTGCTCTTAGATACTTTGCATATTATCTTGCCACTAGTGTATTGGGTAGGGAGAAAACTAGTAATATCTCTAACTATCACTTAGCTTTCCTTGCTGCTGCGCTCAACAATGATACTCGGTACAATCTTGGCTCGCTTATTGCTCGCCACCTAGCTGCTAGGGGGCCTATCTATGGGGGCATCATTGCCTCGCATGTAGTTAATGCATTAGGTATTTTAGTGGATCCCGATGATGCTATGCTAGCACCACAGAGGCTCGACCTTGTTGCCATGAAAACTCATCACTTTATCACTGCTACCTCTGATTTGAACAATCTAGTATATAGGATGCTTTTCACTGACGGGGATGAAAGGGAGATCCTTCTTCCACAGCCTGCTTTGTTTAGTGTTGACAGGAGACCATGGTCGCGCTCCAAGGAGGAGGTGGACGAGCAGCTTCGCTTGTTGGGTTTCCACGAGCAACACCAGGAGGATGTGCCCTCCTATGATTACTCCGCACATTACGGAGGGGCGTACTTGAGCTCGCACCAGGACGAGGGTACCTCCTCGTTGTACCCAGGTGACACTTCATCCTGGCCAGCTTGGGATTGATACCCACTTAGGCCAAAAGCCTAAGCTTGGGGGGAGGTACGCTGATACCGCACTCATGTCCATATCATGTTGCATCGGTACTTTTTATATTCATGGTTTCATTCTCTTTTTAGTTTTCGTTCTTCTTTGCTTTTGCTTTCTCAAAACACAAAAAGACCAAAAATATTTTTGTTGTTTCTCTTTGGTTTGCTTCTTCTTTTTGCCTTGGTTTGCTTTTCCCTTTTTGCTTTGTTTGAACTATTCGAAAAACCCAAAAAGATTTTGCTTTGCTTGTTTTTCTCTTTTGATTCTTGTTTAAAAACCGAAAACACCAAAAATATTTGTCGTTCTTCTTTGGTTTTTGCGAGTTGCTACAGGGTTCGGTAGTTCTTAGTGGATTATTGGTTTCATATTATTATTCAAGCCACACAAGTGAAGAGAAATAATGAGGATTGACAACTTGAGGTGTGGTAAGAGGCTGGTAACGAACTCTATTTATCTTCATTTTTGTACATATACTCATCATTGTGAGCTTGTTTAGTCCATTCATGTAGAGTGTATGTTTTCTTTGGATGCTTAATAGTTCTTGCTTTCTTATGATTAGCTCCAGCTCGCTAATAGTTTGTAGCATGTCTCATCAATGTTTGCTTGCATTACTCTATTCATAAATTGGTATGACACCGTGGTATCCTCCTCTGAATGTTTCATTTGATTGACTTGGCACATGCTCACGCATGCTCATGACTGTAATAATCAGTTAAGCCTCGATGAATTATTTTGCCTTGAGGATCTTGAATCACTTTCATGCCATGAGTAGTCCTGTTTTGTTGCAAGCATGATAATGACAGTTATTGCTCTCTCGTTTGTTGCTCCCTTACTATTGCTAGCCTTCACTTCCACTGAGTGTTTTACTCAAGTTTCCAACTCCCTAAACCAAACATTTCCAAAGTGTCCACCATACCTACCCATTAGCATCATTTGCTACTTCCGTGCATATTCAATATGCCTTGTTTTCTTCCGAATAAAATGTTTGCTTGTTATGAGAAAGTTAGTTAGTAAAGCTCTCACGAACTTGATGGCACACTTTATTTTCTTGCACTTAATAAACCTGAACCATTGCGCCCTTCTTTGTTGTGCATATGCTTGCGCTTTATGAGTTGAAGTTAGCAGAACCATGTATCATGGGGACCGCTTTCAACACTTCATTGGTACTTTGTACCTAGTTGATATCATGTTCTTTTGCTTATGGATCCCGGTGGTGTGAAATAAAAGCGGAACTTGTAAGATCATGGAGTTTGTATGTATGTTAGAGAAACGCATGGGCCGCTAGCCTAAGCCATGCCTAATCATGGTGGAAACTTGCAGCATAAACATAATGAGCATTCTATGAAGCATCCTCAATAAAAATCTATGCACATAGTAAATAAAAAGATCGTCGAGATGCTCATTGTCTGCTTGCCTTGTATTTTGATTATGGGATAGCTCCCGTGTCATGTGCAAGGGGTACCCCGTTGGCGGTTCTCTATGATACGTATATACCTACAATGACAAGAGCTTACTTGTGACTGAAGTTGAGTAGCATGAGGATCGGTCTTCGTAAGTAAGGGGCATGAGACTTCGATTTATAACTTGTCAAGCATATCCTCTTAGTTGTGTCACTTTCACCTTAACCACATTTAAGATGCTTATGATAGGGGCAATGAGAGCTCAAAGCTAACGAGTACCATACTTTCAGCATTTGGAAGCCTTTCAAAATTATTCAAAACCTTTTTTTCTACTTGTTGAGTCTCCACATATTCTTTGAGCACCTTCTTGAGAGCATAGTTGTCATTCTTTGTGTTTGTTCCAATACTTGATTATTTGTGTTATGACTTTGATGCTTGTATCCTTGATATCTTTACTTCTAGTCATCACTTGAACTTCAGAGGTGCCTTGACATTCATAATTAAAGGCAAGCGAGATACCACTCTATCATACCTTTTTATGAGCATTGTAATGTTGCTTATGTTTGTGCTTTGTGCTACTTATTATTCTTGAGTTGGAATCTCTTCATAGCTTGCAATGACTATTAAGTAGACTCAGTTGCATACTCTTTATTATAGATTGTCTAAGCAGTTGATCACATTGCTAAGAATATTTACATCATATGAAGCAAATGTGTTCGTGAAAGTTCTTTTATCGCACTCAGTTTTCAACTGAATTGCTTGAGGACAAGCAATAAGCTAAGCTTGGGGGGAGTTGATACGTCCAAAACATATCTACTTTCCTGAACACTTTTGCTATTGTTTCTCCTCTATACTTGTGTGATTTGGATGCAACTAATGCGAACTGACGCTATTTTCAGTAGACTTGCCTTGGTGTCTACTTTTTGTGCAGAAAATCAACTACCAGGAAAAATCCCGGAAAATATGCCAAAAATCCTATTTCACCCGAAGACTCCAGGAGCCAGAATACGAGACGGAGAAGAGCCCTGAGGTGGCCACACCACCTGGTGGCGCGGGCCAGGCCAGGCCGCGCCAGGGGGTGGTGTGGGCCCCCCAGGCACCCCCTCGGTCTCTCTCTTTGCCTATAAGGAGCCTTCTGACCTAAAAACTTCGGGGGGTTCGACGTTTTTCCAGAAGGAGTTCCGCTCTGCCGCCACCACCAAATTCCACGAAACAACACCAGAAACTCCGTTCTGGCACCCTGCCGGGACGGGGAATTGGAGGAGATCATCGCCATCATCATCACCATCGCTTCTCCATCGACCATCCATGTTTCCCCCATCTATGAGTGAGTAATCCCCGCTGTAGGCTATGGGGATGGTAGGGATTGTATGAGATCGTTAATGTAATGGCATCAGATTGTTAGGGTATGGTGCCTAGTATCTTTTATTAGTGCTTTATGACTTTGTTGCGACTTGTTGTGCTTAATGCTTGTCACTAGGGCCTGAGTGCCATGATTTCAGACCTGAACGTATTATTGATTCACTATGATAGTATTGTTTCTGGTCTTATCTACAAGTTGTATACACACGTCATTGTCCGGAACATATGGCCCCGAAGTGACAGAAATCGGGATAACCGGAAGGGAAAGGCTTTGATGTGAGGATCACATGTGTTCACGGAGTGTTAATGCTTTGCTCCAGTGCTCTATTAAAAGGAGCACCTTAATTGCCAGTAGTTCCCTAGAGGCCCCGCTGCAAACGGGCTGGCAGGACAAAAGATGTTGTGCAAGTTCTCATTGCGAGCACGTATGACTATATATGGAACACATGCCTAGGATTGTCTAGTACTTTGATGCTTTATCTTATTTATCTGCAATTTCCCCATGTTCTGACTGCTATGTGAATTGTCTTGTCCATGCAACACCCGTCCATCCATCCCTATGCCTACCGCACTCGAATCCCACTGTTACTGCTTTTGTTACTACTGTGTTTTCTTTACAACTGCTGCTGCTTTACTATTCCTACTACAAAACTGGTGCTACTGATAAACTGCTGTGAGCAAGATTGTTTCCAGGTGCAGCTGAATTGACAACTCAGTTGTTAAGGCTTATAAATATTCTTTGGCTCCCCTTGTGTCGAATCAATAAATTGGGTTTCACTTCCCTCGAAAATACTGCGATACACCCCCTATACTTGTGGGTCATCAAGACTATTTTCTAGCGCCGTTGCCGTGGAGCATAGCTTTATTTATCAAGTTCACTTGGATTCTCTATTGTTCGCTGCTATCCATCCATCATGGGTAAGTCTCGTGATGGCAAGGTTCCTATTTTACCATCCACTACAAGAAGAGGAACCTGTTCTAAACACCTCTGCTGCTCTTGATTCACCATCTGTTATAAGTAAGCTCGTTACACCACCACATACACATGCTACACACACTGCTACTACTGCTGAATCTGAAACTTCTGATGCTTATGATGCTGCTTCTACTGTGCTTGATAAGAGTGGTTCATTAGGTCCTTTCCTAGATGCTACGATTGCTAGAACTATAGCTGGAAATATCGAAACTCCTAATGAAGGCACTACCACACCTGTTACCACCCCCTATACTGCGATACACCCCCTATACTTGTGGTTCATCAACGGTCAACGCTAGGGACCAAGGAGTTAACTACTCGTGATATAGGGGAATTCTATCTTAGGACTATCGACCCTAGTTCTTGTCTTTCTTTAGGTCGGAGTCACTATCTTGCCGATAAAGCCTTCGTCATATCTTGGACGTTTCTTGTAGTGCAACACCTGATGTCTTCTGATTATGAGGATTCCGCTGGTAGAGCGATATTGTAGTCTCCTTGTGTTTGCTGGTAGTTGCTTGTCTTTATCTTGTACTCATTGTCTTCAACGGGTTCTAGATCCTAGTTATTTAAAATCCATAGGTTCGAAGTTTGGATGAGAGTTAGAGGAAACCATTTTTGAAAGCATTTATTTAGAGTAAGAGAAGAAGTAGAACTTTTTGAAACTCATTGAGAAACTAGTTTTCGAAAGCCGAGGTTTTCAAAATAAGGTTCCTGTCTAATGACCATTCTAACTAAGGTTCTCCTACAGTCAGGATGGCTCTGATACCAAGTCTTTCGGGGTCCCCGGATTAATCATCCGAGAAATCCCTATTATGTATATATCCATGTTCCCATGATCAGTGAGTCGTGGAACATAACCGACAAGTATCATTACAACATCCGAGATATACCGAATTACAAGTCTTAAATAAATGACATTATGGCTACATCAATAATCATCAGCGGAACTTCAACAAGCGTAGAGCCAGATCCATGCCTTAACCTACAGGCAACTGACTAGGAGAACGTCCTAACTCGCATAGTCACCAACATCATCTTCTTCTTGAAATCTGACCAAGTTAATAGCCAGGGACAATGCCAGTGAGTACTTTGAATGTACTCGCAAACCACCTTAATAGAATAATAAAACATGAGGATATGCAATATGGCTGTGGCAGTAGGTGGGCTCCAATGGAGGTTCTTTTCTCAAATAGTTTCTCGTGTACATATAACATCTACATATCGTTGTTGAAATTTTTTGTAAAGCCTTTTTGGAAACCTTTTTAAAAGTTTTGTAAACACTAGGATTGGGGTACCCATTTGTTCCCGTCTTCAGGTCATCCCACGACCAAACTTCTTTCTCCTCCTTCCGACCATCCCATGGTCAAAACCTTTCTCCGTTACGACCATCCCATGGTCAAAACATTTCCAAAGCCATTTCTTTTCCAAAATCCTTTTTGAAAACAAAACCAGCACCGCTCTACAGAAGTTTTTCCAACCCGTCCATGACCACGTACATGGCTATTCAAATATATTTACACTCTGCATAGGTTGTACACTTTCCCCACATCATCCGGGTACACTACCCTGATCTACACCAATCGTGGGTCGAGTAACCGATCAATTCTCTCCGGATGCCCACTCCAATATAAGTGCCTACCCTATGAGTGTTACTCCCCTCAAAACTGGGATGTCGGGTATCGAGGACCAACCGGAGCGCATTTTACACTTTACACAGTGGGCGCTTTCAATGAGGGGCTCATAATAACGCCTGGCTGCCAGCAGACAGTTCGTTCCTTCTCTAGGTCGATGTCCCACATGGACCTTTAAGGGAGAAGGCCCAGCCTCCGGAGATTGCGATCCCCTGTAGTAGTTGCGAGGTAGCTTATACCAGAATAGACAAACATCAAATCCAGCCCTGTCCCATTCCAGAGTAATGTGGTTGCACAGGATTAAGTTGTTATAGCTAAACTACAAAGAACTGGGTGCGTTTTTGTAAACCTTTTTTCTCTAGCTTTCCTTCAGCATTTTGTAAAACAAAACCTTTTTTCTTTCTCAACAACTCTTTGGAGGTCCCACCTCACCAAGGTTTTATCATAAAACATTTGGTAAAACCTTTTCCAGGGTCTTCCCATCCTATAGCTTTGCTTTGGCTAAAACAGGGTCTCCAACGGGTTATGGTGATATGCACCATCATTTCTACTAGGGGCCAGTAGGTGTCATCGAGGGAGTTTGTACTTAATAGTACAAAAGTGTAATAGTTTGGAGGAGCCAAACCACTACCATATAATCATCAACATATAGTAAAACAATGCATTTTTAATAAACAGTAGATAAAACATGCATAAGTAAAATAGTAGGACAAGGCTTATGAGCAAGAAGGTGGCTTCCCTGATGATCAGCAATATGGCAATATGTCCCTAGACTTCTTCTTTAGATAACCAAGAATACCAATACCAATAATAATAAGATCTCTTCTTCTCGGTGTTAATACAAGCGCAACTATCATCGTCATCGAGTATACATGCAAATAAGCAAGACCATAATCAAAACAAGGCATACAAGCATCATTACAATACAGAAAACAAACATACCACACATTACTCAAATCAGTAGGTTTTGATAGATTGAGTGGGTTGTAATTGGAATTACTTTAATTGCCCTGGTGGTCTTTGTTTTAGGATGTATTTGTCCAAATACCACCAGTTAAGGGGATTTAGAACTAGGCTAGGGTATGTGTGGTATAAATATGCAAGGATGATACCATCAGGTAGGTATTGACAAAATAAGGCCAACAAAAGTGGTTTCACTATTTTATCACTTTTCTTTAATTTCTTATGAATATTCTAGTGATAAAAGCTCTAGTTTTAGGAAATAATTCACCAGAAAAGTTCTGGAGCTCCAAAAATTATTTCCTTGGATGGTAAGGTAGAGTTTGATGTACTGATACACTGAGAGTTGGAATCATGTCAAGTTAATTACCAGATGCCCTCTGGAAATTCCCAAAGTCAATTCTGTAGCTGTTTTGTCTTTTTCACCAGATTAATTCTATAGAATCTTTTGATATGATGCCAAGGGCAAATGATAGATATGTTGGATTCTTTTATATAGAAATTGGAATCACCCAATTTGGATTTGTAAAACTTCTGTAATGATTTTTCTACTTGAAATACCTTATGCAGAGATGATTAATTCACCAAAATTAAACAGGGCCTCAATAAAATTTGTTCTCCTGGATTTTGACCTTAGTGTACCACATTACTGAGAGTTGGAATCAACTCAGAACGGGTTATAGTTTGGCTTGAGGAATTTTGTAAAGTCAATAAATAGCTATTTTTGTTATTTTTACTGAGGTAAAATAGGGTTCACCTTGACATGATATAAAATCTAAGTGGTAGGTATAGCAAATACCTTTCATAGAAACTTTGATCCATACAATTTGGATAAGGCTAGATCACAAAGAAATTTACTTAGTGTAAAAGTTACATTTTAGTGGATATAATGCCAGTAAATAATGAAAATTATTTTTGGCAAGTGACTAGTTCTGAGTGTTGCACAAAACACTAAGGTACTTGATAAGAATTGTGATCTGGACAAAAAGTGCATTTTCCATTTTTATTTCGATTTAAACCAAGGAGCAAGATTCAGATCTAGAGATCAAAAATAAAAACTTTGCACCGGACGGGCCGGAATCTGAGCGGGACTGGGCCGAGAGGGGCAGAAACGGCCCGCCTCGGCGTCACCGCCGGCAGGAGGCCAAGGTTCAAACCCACCAAGGGGGCCCCATCGGTCAGCGGTAGCAGGGGCCAAACAGGTATGGGCGAACTGGGGCCGTTGGATCAAAGGGAGATCGACGCTAGGGAGTCGTCATCTCCAGCGGGACAGACTTGGTGGCGGCCGAACCCTAGGATGGTCGGGGGCGGTGCCGTAGCTCACCTGAGGGAGCGGAGGGGCGCTAGGGAGGCTCCAGGGCGACGTGGCGCTCGACGGCGGTCAGATCAAGGGGCGGCACGACGACGAGCGCTTCCGGAGTACAGGTCGCGCGGTATGGCCCAAGGCGAGCTCGTCGGTGCTGGTCCAAGCCAGCTGCAGGGGTGGTCCTGTGCAGAAAAAGAGGCCGGATTACATGGAGGAGGGGGAGGGGATCCCAGGAGCATAACATGCAGAGGGGGAGAGGTAGTAGGGAGGAGCCCTTGCTCGATTTCATGGGGAAGGCCGAGGAGGCTTCCTCTTCTCTTCTAGGTCGATGCAGAGCAGTAGGAGAGGAAGAGGGAGCTCAGGGAGGTAGTTGGGGTCGGGATTGGGCAAATGGATGGCCAGGGGAGCTCGGGGTGCTCACTACCCCCTTATAAAGCAAGGGATGTGGTCTAGGGTGGACTTGGTCCACTAGAGCAAGGAGGGAGGATCTGGCCAGGGGTTGGGCAATAAGGGAGGTGGAGAGAGGGGTGGTGGGGCCTCTGATTCGAGCCCTGAGTGGAGGAAGGGGTGGTGTTTGCTGCTGCACATGTATTTCCGAGATTTGAAAGATATGCCATATCTCTCTTCTCTCTTTCCAAGAGCAAAAGACAAGGGGAGGGCAGATGCTACAGTGCTGGTCGACCAGGAGAGAGGGTTGGGTACTGTGGAGAAGTGGAGAGCAAGTTTCCAAGGGGTTTGGGGTGGTTTTGGATCAATGCTAGATTGATTTGGCAAATTAATCACAAGGAGGTTTGTGAAGGAAGTTCCAAAATTTGTATTGTACATGGTGGGGAGATGGTACTGATAGGTAGATGATGCCAAGGCATAACTCTAAGAATTTATTGGGATTTTTCAGAAGATTTTTAGTTCACTTAAAATCCTTTATTCAAAAAGTGCAGAAGTAGTTTCCAAAAGCTCATTGGATATTTTTGTATTGGACAAGTTGATTTTTTGATGTGAGATGGTCCCAATTGTGAATACACACTTAGGGGAATTTTCCCAAGATTTATTGGAAGATAAAAGTATTTAAAACAATTATTATTCCAATATAGCTATTTGAGAAAATGGGCAAAAAGAAATAATAAAGCTCTGAAAAAAATATTTATTTTTGAAGTGGGAAGATGGGGTATGATATGTGGATCTCAAATGTTCTTAGATTTGGGGAAGTGTTTTGACAAAAACCAAAATTTCCTTTGGGAAAGGAGTTTTGGAGATTTTGACTATTAAAGAGATTTATTAGATTTGGGGCCATACTAATTATGGATAATATTTGATAAATTGTGATGATCAAGTTAGATGATGTAGTCATGGTGTAACAAGCATTTGCAACCTGGGGATTGGAGAATCCAAGTTGATCTTGGTGAAAACTAGAGATTTAAGGATCTTGGATAAGATTGTTTTCATGCCACCAAAACCTTGTTGGATCTTGGAGCTCAGATAGCCCCTTGGGGCATGGGGTAGATGGATGGATATAACAAGTGATGTACATCAACATGGTATAGAGGTTTGAGCTTGATCTTGCTTGAGTTCACCAAGACAGGCTTTCAAACTTTGAATAAAATAAGCTTGCCAAAGCGGATTATCAACTAGCCTTCAAAACCTTGTGGGTTTAATAAGCACAAAGATCCACTTGGAACAAGTGGAGTATATCTTGATATACCTATATGAGTAGAACACAACCATGCAAAGATCTGGTCCATAGAAGGTTGGATGATGGTGTGAGCTTCTGTCAAAGTAGGAATGATGACTAGATTTGCAGGAAAAGTTATTTTCTTGCCTGCAAAACCATCAAGAACAAGTAGGTTGGAGGATGATCTTTCCAAGGTAAAGAGTGGTCCTTGGTAGTCCTTAGGATGGTTAACAATATGGTTCATATGCATTTTCAAAAATGGACAAGGGTTGAGAAAGGGAGGCATTCAAAAAGGTGATGCTGGAAATAGTTTTCCAGACTTAGCCAAATTTGGCAGATTTAGGGTTTTTGACTAGAATGTGGGTGGTGATGATTTTGATGGGTTGGAAGGTACCAGAGCATCATCAAGTGGATGATGTTGAATGGTAGAGGGAGTATGAAGGATCCTTTCTTGATATTGGTCTTCATTGACTTGGAAGCTTCTAGAAGGGATCACTTCAGAAGGGTTTGGTTAGGGGTTTTAGATGATCATCTAGTAGTTAGAGATCAGATCCTGCTTTGTAATCTTGCTTAGGGTGTGGTGATTGGGAACATCTTGATCCTAGTGATGAGCTCCTAGAGTAGCTTGTACTATCTCCTAAGTAGACAAATCAAGCAGCAGATCAAGGAAATTCATCAGACAGCAGATCAAGGCAACTCATCTTATAAACTAAGCAAACCTACTACTAGGGTTACCATCAAGCCTAGCTCGAGGTAAGTTTGGGTATTTCGAAAAGGTTGTAGTTTGGAATAAGATGAGGGTTTCTTGGTATCTCTACCAAGGGTAAAATTCAAATGCTTCAAGAAAAGGTTTTGTCAAATCTAGAAATAAGAATAGTAGAAGATTCTGTCTTGAAAACATAAGGAGATTATGTTATATAGCTCTCCATAGTTTGATCAATAGAAGCTACTAAAATAGTTGGTTTGCAAAGGCTTCTTGGCTCAGGTTTTGAAATGCCAGAACATTTGAGAATATGGAAAGTAAGCCAAGACTGTTTTGGGAAGTAGCTTTTGTCAACTGGTGTTAAGGTAAGGAGTATATAATCTAATACACATTCATATGCATAAGCATATCCAAACAACAAGCAAACACGTCAGCATTAAACATGAAAAAGTTTTTGTTCCCCCTGATTTTTGCATTCTAGACAACTAATCAGGGTTGCTGAAATTGGGATGTTACAAAATGGATCCGTGAGAAAAATCAAGGAGCTGTTAAAGGAAACAAAATCTAGCTATTTTGATCTGTTGCTTCAGGAAGGCTATTTTACCATGTTCAAGGTCCAGTTCCTTCCGCAAAGCAGCAAACCTCTCATTAGCGGTAATCCTCCGGCTCTGCTCATTCTAGAAAAAGTAAACATTCTTAGTTTCTTTAGAGAATCTAGTCGAAAATATCTAGTTTCAACTACACGCTCGGGGGCTACAGTATAAGATTTTAAATCCACTAGTGTTCTCTCTTAGAGTGTCTAGTTAGAATTATCATTCTAAACTAGAAACTCGGGGGCTACACAGACAAGTTCTACACTTAGTTCTTTTGGAGCACTCAAGACAAACTTATCAAGACTTTGCCTAAGAGCTCGGGGTCTACACGAACAAGTGCTACAGTGGAATACAGTATAAAGTAAAAAGAAGTGAAGTTCAAAGACTTACAATGGCAATAACTTTGAGATTGTTGGCCAGATTGGCATATGCAGTATGGAAGATGTCGGTATTGTTATACATGGCATCTACATGTGCAATAAGGTCATCCAAGCGCAACCTCGGAGGAGTAGCGGCCAATGGAGTTGTCGAAGCCAGAGGCATGGATGATGCCCTAGCCGCCTGCTGTGTTTCCATTGCAGTTGATGGCTTAGAGGCTCCCGCCTTGTCTGTTGCCACAACTGCCTCCGCCTCCTCTCCTTCCATTACCGGTTTCCCTTACTCGGTGGCATCCTTAGCCGGAGCTTCAGCCACTTTGGAGGAGGTACTCTCTGATACATCCATTTCGCATCACTATTCTATATAATAATTTACTGTTGTTCATTGATATATTTCATATTAAGAGATGATACTTATGTTATTTCATCTGTTTTTGCATGGTTGATGACTTTTGGAGCATGGACCGCTCCAGTTAGGATTCTGATGGAAAAGGTGTTGTGTGGAGGCAAAATCTGCGAAGATCAGAAAATCCGGGAAAATATATGGAAAATCCTATTTTTCTAGAAGACAAAGACTGCCAGAAGGAGGAGTGGAGATGGGCCACAGGGGGCCCGCACCACCCCTGGCACGGGCCACCCTGGGTCGCGCAACCAGGTGGTGTGGCTGCCCTGTTCCACCTCCAGCTCTCCCCTCTAGCGTATATTATCCTCCCGAAACCCTAATAAATAGGGAGCGACAACAGAAAGATTCCGCCGCCTCTGCGGGGAGGAAAACACCAAGAGATAAAGATCTCTCTGGCAGACAGAATTCTGCCAGGCGAATTCCTTCCCAGAGAGGGGAGATCATCGCCATCAACACCACCATCAAGCCAGACTTCATCGAGATCATCATCATCATCACCACCACCGTCTCCACCAGCACCTTCACATCCATCTCCATATTGCTGTAACAATTGGGTTGAATCTTGCATAGTTCTTAGGGGAAACTTTCCCGGTGTTACTTACTCTTTGTAGTTGATGCTATTGAGTGGAACCATTGAATTATTGTTTATGTTCATATTGTTATATATCATTATTCCATCTCTGATCATGATCCATATGATGTCTTGTGAGTAGTTCGTTTTATTCTTGAGGACATGGGAGAAGTCATGTTGTTAGTAGTGGAATTGTGTTGAGAAAGATGCAATAGTTTGATATTTAAGTTGTGGTGTACTTCTTCTAGTGGTGTCATGTGAACGTCGACTACATGACACTTCACCTATATGGGCCTAGGGGAATGCATTGTGTATTTGGCTACTAATCGTAGGGGTTACCGGAGTGATAGAAACCTGAACCCTTGTTAGGAAACCATTGCACAAGGGATGTCCGGGTCTTAGAGTTTAAAGCTGTGGTTATGTTTTTACCTTAATTACTTTCTTGTACTTACGGATGTTTGCAAGGGGTATAATCACAAGTATGTATTAGTCCTAGGAAGGTCGGTACATTAGCACAGGTTCACCCACACAACACTTAGCAAACTAAAGAAGATTAATCGACTATATGAAGCGAAAGCACTTGACACAATTCCCGTGTGTCCTCGAGAACGTTTGGTCATCTTAAGTAATACAACCGGCTTGTCCTTTGCTAAATAAAGGATTGGGCCACTTGCTGCATTTATTCTTACTGTTTTTTATTTACTCGTACTTTATTTACTTGCTTTATCAAAAACCCCTAAAAATCCGTTTGCTAAGTATTTGCAGAGAATTCCTGATCCATCCCACTAGCCAGCACCTTCTGCTCCTCGTTGGGTTTGACACTCTTACTTATCAAAAATACTGCGATACACCCCCTATACTTGTGGGTCATCAAGACTATTTTCTAGCGCCATTGCTGGGGAGTGAAGCGCTATTGGAGAGTGGAACTGGTAAAGGAAACTTCTACTGTGAGTATTGTTTACTTCTATTAGTTGCTTTATTTTAAATATGGATAATTCGCTGAGTTTCTTATTTCGTAATGCTACTACCACTACTAAGGTAGTAGATGAACCACCACCTGCTGAGAATGATACTTTTAAAATACCTACAAGAATTATTGATCGTGTTATGGATAACTACTATGTTGGGGATGGAACTGTCCATCCCGGTGATCATTTGCTCTTTATACACGAATTATGCGGGTTGTTCAAGTGTGCACGTATTACTATAGATCAAGTTAAGAAGAAGTTATTCTCATTGTCACTGAAAAGAAGAGCTGGGGAATGGTATAAGCTGCTGAAGAATGGTCAAGCTCTTGAATGTGAGGAAATAGTACCTCTCTTTTATTCAAAGTTTTATCCTCCTAGTGAGATTCATAAAGATCGGAATCAAATATACAACTTTTGGCCTCTTGATGGAGAGAGTACAGCTCAAGCTTGGGGAGATTGAAGTTGCTAATTCTCAAATGTCCCATTCTTGAGCTCACCAACAATATTATTATCAATAACTTTTATGCAAGGCTTTCTCTTCATGATAAGGATCTATTGGATGGTTCTTGTGCTGGATCATTCACTCGCATGGAAGAAGAAGCTAAATGGGCTCTTCTGGACTGAATTCAAGATAATGCTGAAGCATGGGAGAATGACAAAGGAAGAAAGTCAGGTATAAATTATGATTATGAATGCAGTGAGTCTTTTATGGGAACTAATGACTTTCAAAATATTAGTAATGCTTATGGTCTTGATTTACAAGTTATTACAAATTGTTTTAAGGCTTTTGCTTCTTATATTGAAATCCCAAAAAAGGGATGGAGCAAGTACCATGCACCTTATAAAGATATCGTTGACTGTGTTCCAGTTGGGAGTACTGAGTTTTACACTATTGATCACATCTTACCTGAACCTTATATCGAGAAAATACCCTTCCCGGATAAGGTAAAGGATCATCCTATGATAACTAGTGTAATCACTAAAAGTACAAATAAAGCTATTGAACCTTATAAACAAATGAATGATGAACCTATAATAGAAAATGTGAAAGACTTTGTCACTAAATATGTAGAAGAGGGACACACTATCCTTGGTAAGGATACCTCTAATATTATTTCACAAAGTAGTGTTATGAGAGCTAGTATTCCTGTGTTTTCTATTAGGATAAGTGATCATTGTTACAATGGCCCTAGTGATAGTTATATTGTTAAGTTTATGCATGATACTGAAAGCTACTATGAGAGAGGGAAAAGTGTTCTTACGTATCTCAATAATATCAAGTTTCCCCGTTTTATGCTGGAAGTTTTTATGTTGCACTTCTTTTGCATTCTTATGCTAGTAGCCTCTGGTTTCAACAACTTGTTTGTTTACAAAATTCCTTTGCATAGGAAGTGGGTTAGACTTAAGCATGTGTATTTTTGCTTCTTAATGCTCTCTTTCACTTCAATTCATATTTTAAGTGAGCATCATCAAAATTATCATGCCCATCTTAATGGCTACAAACAAAGAGCTTTTTGGGAGACAACCCAATTTATTTTTTCTTTCAGTTTGTTTTTGTTTCTTTGAGTCTTGGAAGTTATTACTTAGGTAATAACCACTAATTATCCTTTTGTTTGGGTTTTGCGTCATGATCAACCTCTAATGAGAGAGAGGTAAGATTTGGGGAAGTTGCTGTCCTGAAACAGATTTTTGTGCTTCACCGTAAAAATTCATGAGAGATCTCTGTATGTAGGATTGAGCTGTAATTGTTTGTGCTTCTGCCCCAGGTTGTTATTTAACTTTTGTTAGTTTTGCACTTTTTGATTTGAGCAACAGAATAGTTTCGAAAAAATTGATCTTTACCTGCTGGTCTGTTTTGACAGATTTTGTCACTCTTGCATTTGCTTCTTTAATCGATTTCCTTTTTGAATCTTTTTGGGTTTTTGGAAGGAGTTGCTACAGTAGCTCTTGTTTTGATGGTTTTCAGTTGAAATTGGACTCAAAAGGTTTTATCACTTCACGTGTACTAATGTTGCTAATGAGAATTGTGTGAAGTTTTGTGTGAAAGAAATTTCCAGGTTAGTGGAGAAAATGGTGTAATGAGAAAGTGAAAGGTTTCATGACTCAAGAAATATGAGTATGAAGATGAAGATATTGATATCATTCAAGTAGTGACTCCGGAAGAATCTACTAAATACCAAATTTAGAGACCTACAAAGTCCGTTTTCGAATAGGTAACAGTTCTGGTAAGAAAAGTTCCGCGAAAATTCTATCCAATTATATTTTTGCAGTTTTTATCCAACAAGGAAAGTTACGAAGCGAAAGAGGGACGGAAACGGAGCTAGAGTGGCTCACACCACCCTGTGGCACGGGCACCCTGGGCTGCGCCACCAGGTGGTGTGGCCACCTCGGCCTCCGTCTCCGACCCGTTTTCTCCCAGTACCTTCCTTTTGTCGTGAAACTTTGTAATATATAATCCCCCGGATCCCACGAGGTTCGTATATCGTGTTCTCGTCGTGTTTTTGTTTCGATCTATTTCTGCCAGGAACTGTTTTTGAAAGCTTAGAAGCGCAATAGTGTCTGCCAAGGATAAGGGAAAGGAGCCTATGGAGGAAGATCTCCAAGACCCCGGGCAGGAGAAGGAGATCAAGAGTGAAGATGAAGTGGAGGCAAAGCAAAGCCAACACCCGCACACCGGCACTACCATTGCAAGCATTGGAGTGTTGGCAAGATCTGCCAGGGTTAGAAGGACTGCACGGATGTCAACTGGAGGGAAACCTCCGCGTCACTGTTTGGCTCCACGGTCACTTCCTCCACGCACCAAGAATCCTTTCCATACTCTTATCCATGAGCATCAATACCAGAATACGCCCAAGGAGAAACTACCCTCCAATTGGGATTTGCCTCATTCTAGCCATGCAGGAAAAGAAGACTTCAAGCAGGAAGAGTGGGGAAAGAATCGCAAGAGCTAGAATTCGCAACCCGACATGATCATGAGCCGCATTGAGCAAAACTCACAGTTGATTCATAATCTCACCTTCGAGATTGAGGACTTGGGGAAACTAATCAAAGAGCTCATCGAGAGAATACTGATGACCCACAAGTATAGGGGGTGTATCGCAGTATTTTCGATAAGTAAGAGTGTCGAACCCAACGAGGAGCAGAAGGTGCTGGTTAGTGGTATGGATCAGGAATTCTCTGCAAATACTTAGCAAACGGATTTTTAGGGGGTTTTGGTAATGCAAGTAAATAAAGTACGAGTAAATAAAAGATAGTAGGAATAAATGCAGCAAGTGGCCCAATCCTTTATGCAACAAAGGATAAGCTAGTTGTATTTCTTAAGATGACCAAACGTTCTCGAGGACACATGGGAAGACTGTCAAGTGCTTTCGCTTCATATAGTTGATTAATCTTCTTTAGCTTGCTAAGTGTTGTGTGGGTGAACCTGTGCTAATGTACCGACCTTCCTAGGACTAATACATACTTGTGATTATACCCCTTGCAAATATCCGTAAGTACAAGAAAGTAACTAAGGTAGAAACCTAACCACAACTGTAAACTCTAAGACCCTTACGTCCCTTGTGCAATGGTTTCCTAACGGGGGTTCATGTTTCTGTCACTCCGGCAACCCCTACGATTAGTATCCAAATACACAATGCATTCCCCTAGGCCCATATAGGTGAAGTGTCATGTAGTCGGCATTCACATGACACCACTAGAAGACGTACACCACAACTTAAATATCAAACTATTGAATCTTTCTCAACACAACTCCACTACTAACAACATGACTTCTCCCATGTCCTCGAGAACAAAACGAACTACTCACAAGACATCATATGGATCATGATTAGATATCAAATAATGATGTATAACAATCTGAACATAAACAATAATTCAATGGTTCACTCAATAGCATCAACTACAAAGAGTAATCAACACCGGGAAAGTTTCCCCAAAGAACTATGCAAGATTCAACCCAATTGTTACAGCAATATGGAGATGGTGATGAGGGTGCTGATGGTGATGATGGTGATGATGATGATGATCCCGATGAAGTCCAGCTTGATGGTGGTGTTGATGGCGACGATCTCCCCTCTCCGGGAAGGAATTCCCCCGACAGAAATCTATCTGCCGGAGAGATCTTTCTCTCTCGGTGTTTTCCGCCCCGCAGAGGCGGCGAAATCTTTCTGTGATCGCTCCCCAAGTCTTAGGGTTTTGGGAGGAATATATACACCAGAGGGGAGAGCCAGAGGTGGGCCATGGCGGCCACACCACCTGGTGGCGCGGCCTAGGGTGGCCCGCGCCAGGGGGTGGTGTGGGCCCCCTGTGGCCCATCTCCACTCCTCCTTCTGGCATCCTTCGTCTTCTGGAAAAATAGGATTTTCCGTATATTTTCCCGGATTTTCTGATCTTCGCGAATTTTGCCTCCAAACAGCACCTTTTCCATCAGAATCCTGACTACAGTGGTCCATGCTCCAAAAGTCACCAACCATGCAAAAACAGATGAAATAACATAAGTATCACCTCTCAGTACGAAATATATCAATGAATATCAGTGAATTATGACATAGAATAGTGATGCAAAATGGACGTATCCACTCCCCCCAAGATTACACTTCACTTGTCCCAAGCGAAACTGAGCTCAATAAACATGACCTTAGGTTTATGGAGTGAAGAGTCGATAAAAGAATACGGACAAGAAGCATCACATTCATCAATACATAGATCATAATAGAAGACAACTCACTATTATATAACTTAACTTGCAATAAGTAAAGGAAACATAATAAATATACATAAAGTGAATCATAATTGGTAATGGCAATATATGATAATTTGCTGGATTTCACAAATTACTAGTTTTTCAATGATAGCTTTCAAAGTAGTGAACACCAAGATAAGAGCAATGTGCAAAACGAGGAACATAAGAAACATGATTGAATAAATCATCATATGAATGAATGAAACACAATAACTCAAAATACTTGCTAAGATAGAAGGGAATAGGTTTACTGACTCAACTAAAAAGTAAAAGAAAGGCCCTTCGCAGAGGGAAGCAGGGATTTCCAGTTTCATAAAGAGCTCCCAAAAATTATGATACTTATTAGCTTTCAGCTCTCATTGCCCCTATCATAGGCATCTTTAGGTGATTAAGGTTAAAGTGATCAAATATGAGGATATGCTTGACAAGTTGTAAATTGAGAATCTCATGTCCCTTGAATACGAGGGCCGCTCCTCATGCTACTCAAGTTTAGTCACCAGTAAGTTCTTATCATCGTAAGCACATGTGTATCATAGAGAACCGCCAACAGGATACCCCTTGCCCGATGATATGGAAGAATCCCCATATCAAAATGACAAGGCAAGCAGACAACAAGCATCTCAGCAATCTTCTTATTTACCATGGGAATATGGTGCTTTTTTCTCTCTTTCCTCTTTTCATAATATCTCTTTTTTCTTTTTCTCTCTTTTTTTCTCAATATCAGACTCTTTTTTTATAAGAAGAATGCTTCATAGATGCTCATTATGGTTACGCTGCAGGTTTCCACCATGTCAGCATGGATTAGACCGGCGGCCTAGACGTTTCTCTAACACACATGCATAACTCCATGGACTTACAAGCTCCCCTTTCATTTCACACCGACGACATCCATAGACAAAAGAACATGATATCAACTAGGTACAAAGTACCAGTGCAATGTTGAAAGCGTTCCCCATGACAGCATGGTTCTGCTAATTCACAACTTACAAAGCGCAAGCATATACGCAACATAAATGGGCACAATGGTTCAAGTTTATTAGATGCAAGAAAGTAAAGTGTGCCATCAAGTTCGTGAGAGCTTAATTCACTAATTTTGACATAACAAGTTTAATTTGGAAGGTAGATAAAACAAGAATTTACTTGGAATAGCAATAATGCTAATAGGTAGGTATGGTGGACACAAATGGCACGGGTTTGGTTTAAAGGAATGGATGCACGAGAAGAATTCCCTCTCCGTACAGGTTTTTGGCTAGCAAGGCTGGGTAGCAAGTATAAGAGTTGAAGGAAACAGACAAACACACAAGTGATAAAAGACAAACATGCAATCTTCCTTGGAAGCACAAAAGATCTTAACTAGAGAATACTAAACTTATGAGCAAATCAAGAAAGAAAGATGATGAAATTATATTTCTTTAAGAGTACTTTTATATTTTTCATTCAACTCTCAAAAATAGTGTTGCTACTGACCAAGCCAGGTTTGCCAAAACCAACTAAATTAAGTCAATGATCCCAAAGTGATACCAATACTAACAACAAGATCAATCATATAACCATGCATTGAAAACTAATATAAGATATGCAAAAGAGTAAATGATAGAACTTCTCATTAATATTCCCTAACGGAAACTCACACCAAGGGATACATATCTAACGAGAGAGGGGACACTTCCATAATGAAAACCATCCTACATGATAACTTCTCTATTTATGATATGACTCTACTAAAAGGGTAAAAAGATAGAAGATAGTGATATGATACCGCGGCACTCCCCCAAGCTTGGAACAAACCAAGGGGATGCCAAACCTGATGACGAATTACTCCTGCGGTGGTGGTGGTGTTCTCTCATCATCGTCCAACTTCCAGGGTAAGGGCTTCCCATCAACAAAGGACATCATGGTCTCCAACATCCTGAAACTTGCAGCAGCACTTATGCGTTTAAACCTAACCTCATACTCACAGTTTTGATTTTGAACGTCGTATAGTTGTGCTTGCAGTTTGTTGGTTGCTTGGCAGAGTGAGAGGACTTCATCCTTGAGCTCAGCAGCCTCCTTTGGTGCTCGGCGATGAGTTCGGAACAAATCTTATGGATGATATCCACTTTGCGTTCCGCCATCTTCTTGTACCTAAAGACTTCTTGCTCCGGTGCTTCCATCCTGTCCTCCAGACTTGCTTCACCCTTAGGGCCTTGAACCTCTTTTATCCGGACCTCCCCATCTTCAAGCAACAACTCCTTGGGATGAATCTTCAACTCTCTCATGTATGGGTTGATGATATCCTCTAAGAGATCCTCCTTGGTTGATCCAGAGGAAGACATTGTGGCTCCAAGTCTGGGACTCAACCTGTCAGAAACAGATCGAAACAAAAACACAATGAAAACACGATACACGAACCTCGGGAGATCCGGGGGATTATATATTACGAAGTTTCACAGCAAAAGGAAGGTACTAGGAGAAAACGAGTCGGAGGCGGAGTCCGGAGTGGCCACACCACCTGGTGGCGCGGCCAGGGGTGGGCCCGCGCCACAGGGTGGTGTGAGCCACCCTGGATCCATTTCCGTCCCTCTTTCACTTTGTAGCTTCCCTTATTGACTAAAACCTGCAAAAATATAATTTGACAGATCTTTCACGGAGCTTTTCTTACTAGAACTGTTACCTATTCAAAAACGGAGTCTGCAAGTCTCTGAATTTGGTCCTTGATAATTTTTTCTAGAGTTATAACTTGAAAGGCATCAACATCTTCGTTGTAGGAATCTCCAGCAATATAGTGCTTGAGTCACTGCCCATTCACTACTTGCGTAGTATTATCTTTTAAAGAAGAAATTTTTATTGCTCCTAAACGGTACACTTCTTCAATAATGAAAGGTCCTTCCCATTTTGACAGTAGTTTTCCTGCAAAAAATCTGAGACGAGACCTATACAATAAAACTTTCTCACCAACATGAAATTCTCTCTTAAGTATTCGATTGTCATGCCATCTTTTAACTTTTTCCTTAAAGATCCTAGCATTCTCATAGGCTTCACTCCTCCATTCATCTAAAGAACTTAAGTCAAATAATCTTTTTTCACCAATGAGCTTACAATCTCTATTGAGTTCTTTAACTGCCTAGTAAGCTTTGTGTTCTAATTCTAAAGGTAGGTGACAAGCTTTCCCATAAACCATTTTATAAGGAGACATCCCCATAGGGTTTTTGTAGGCAGTCCTATAAGCCCATAAAGCATCATTCAACTTTTTAGCCCAGTTTTTTCTAGATCTATTAACAGTCTTTTGCAAGATGGATTTAATTTCTCTATTTGATAACTCTACTTGCCCACTAGTTTGGGGGTGATAAGCCGAAGCAATTCTATGATTAACATCGTATTTAGCAAGGGTCTTTCTAAAACCACCATGAATGAAATGAGAGCCTCCATCAGTCATGAGATACCTAGGCACTCCAAACCTAGGGAAGATAACATCCTTAAGCATTTTTAAAGAAGTCTCCCCGTCAGCACTCTTAGTAGGAATGGTTTCTACCCACTTAGTAACATAATCAACGGCAACAAGAATATGAGTATAACCTTTAGAGGGAGGAAAAGGACCCATAAAGTCAAATCCCCAGCAATCAAAGGGTTCAATAACTAGAGAGTAGTTCATAGGCATTTCATTGCGTCTAGAAATATTACCAACACGCTGACACTCATCACAAGACAAAACAAATTTTCTTGCATCTTTAAAAAGGGTAGGCTAGTAGAAACCTGATTGCAACACCTTTTGCGCAGTTCTATCTCCTGCATGATGTCCTCCATAAGCACTACCAAGAAATTTACGCAAGATCTCCTTTTGTTCATATTCTGGAACACATCTTTGCATAATACCATCCACTCCTTCTTTATATAAGTGTGGGTCATCCCAAAAATAATGCCTCAAATCATAAAAGAACTTTCTTCTTTGCTGAGCTGTAAAAGTTGGAGGCAAATACTTGGAGACAATAAAGTTAGTATAATCAGCGTACCAAGGGCTCCCTCGCGAGCTTACCCCTACCGCAACCAACTGTTCATTTGGGAAACTATCATTAACAGGCACAGGGTCAAAGGAGATATTTTCCAATCGAGATAAATTATCAGCTACAGGGTTTTCAACACCTTTCCTATCTACAATATGTAGATCAAACTCTTGTAAGAGCAGCACCCATCTAATAAGCCTAGGCTTAGCATCCTTCTTCATCATAAGGTACTTAATAGTAGCATGATCAGTATGAATGGTGACTTTTGAGTCCACAATATAAGGTCTAAACTTATCACAAGCAAAAACGATAGCTAGGAATTCTTTTTCAGTAGTAGCATAATTCCTTTAAGCAGCGTCTAGAGTCTTACTAGCATAATGAACAACGTTTAGCTTTTTATCAATTTGTTGCCCAAGGATAGCACCTACAGCAAAATCACTAGCATCACACATTATTTCAAAGGGTAAACTCCAATCAGGTGGTTGAACGATAGGAGCCGTAGTTAAAGCCTTCTTAAGTGTTTCAAAAAACTCCTTACAATCATCATCAAAAACAAAGGGTACATCTTTTTGAAGATTAGTGAGGGGTTTTGATATCTTAGAGAAATCTTTAATAAACCTTCTATAGAAACCCGCATGACCATGGATACTATGAATACCTTTGATGTCTCTTGGGCAGGGCATTTTCTTAATTGCCTCGACTTTAGCTCTATCTACTTCTATGCCTCTTTTGGAAACCTTATGCCCAAGGATAATCCCTTCATTAACCATGAAGTGGCCTTTCTCCCAATTAAGAACAAAATTAGTTTCTTCACACCTCTGCAAAACTTTATCAAGGTTGTGCAGACAATTATCAAAATAAGTTCCATAGACAGAGAAGTCATCCATGAACACTTCCACAATTTACTCACAAAAACCATGAAAGATAGCAGGCATGCATCTTTCAAAAGTAGTAGGAGCATTACATAAACCAAAAGGCATACGTCTATAAGCATAGGTTCTGTAAGGGCATGCAAAAGTAGTTTTTTCTTGATCTTGTTGTTTAACAACAATTTGAGAGAAACCAGAATATCCATCAAGAAAACAAAAATGGGTCTTTTTAGACAACCTTTCTAACATTTGATTAATAAAAGGAAGCAGGTAATGATCTTTCTTAGTAACTTTGTTAATTTTCCTAAAATCAATGCACATCCTATAACCTACTACTATTCTTTGGAGAATAAGCACATCATTATCATTAGGCACAACAGTAATACCTCCCTTTTTAGGGACACAATGAACAAGACTAACCCATTCACTATCAGCAATAGGGTAAATAATACCAGCATCAAGGAGTTGCAATACCTCATTTCTTACCACTTCCTTCATCTTAGGATTTAAACGTCATTGGTGCTCTACTACTGGCTTTGCATCCGGTTCTATATTGATAGCATGCTGACATATAGTAGGTGAAATCCCTTTTAAATCATCCAGAGTATAGCCCATAGCCCCACGGTGTTTCTTCAAAACTTCCAATAACCTTTCTTCTTCCTTCCCTGAAAGGTTAGAGCTAATAATAACAAGATATATCTTTTTATCATCAATGTAAGCATATTTAAGATCATCAGGGAGAAGTTTTAGATCGAAAACCGGATCCTTTTTAGGTGGCAACATAGTACCCAAGTCTTCTACGGGCAAGTTGTGCTTAAGCATCTTAGGCTGATTACGGAGAATCTCGTCAATCTCATTCCTTTCTTCCATGAAGATTTCACTTGCATGATCTTCCATTAATTGCTGCAAAGCATTGTTAGGAGCAAGAGAAATAGAAGCAAGTTGTTCAACTCTAAAATCCTCATTATGGGTTTCCTCTTCACAAGGTTCTTTAGTAAATTTCGAAAAATTAAAATCATAAGACTCCCCATCAAACTTAGTCAAGATTTTCTCCCTTTTGCAATCTATAATAGCTCCACAAGTACTCAAGAAAGGTCTACCAAAAATGATAGGATAAGTTTTACTAGTAGCTGAACCAAGTACTAGAAAATCAGTAGGATACTTAATCTTACCACAAAGAACTTCCATGTCTCGTACAATACCAATTGGAGAGATGGTCTCTCTATTAGCAAGGTGAATAACCACATCAATCTCTTCCAATTCGCAGGGACTGATTTCATGCATAATTTCTCTGTAAAGCACATAAGGAATAGCACTGGAACTTGAACCAATATCACATAAACCATAATAGAAATGATCACCAATTCTAACGGAAAGCACATGGACACTAGTCTTTTTAGTTCTATTAGGATGTGAAACAATATTATAAGCATCCTCACAAAAGACTATGTGTCCATCTGCTACGCTTTTAGTGACAAGGTCTTTCACAATTCCTACAACAGGTTCAATGTTTATTTGTTCATCAGGTTTTATAGTTCTCTTTGCACTTTTAGTGATTACACTAGTTATCATAGGATGGTCCTTCACCTTATCAGAGAAGGGTTTCTCGATATAAAGTTCAGGTAAGATGTGATCAATAGTGTAAAACTCAGTACTCCCAATAGGAATACAGTCAGCAATATCTTTATAAGGCGCATGGTACTTGCTCCATCCCCTTTTTGGAATTTCAATATAAGAAGCAAAAGCCTTAAAGCAATTTGTAATAACCTGTAAATCAAGACCATAAGTATTATTAATATTTCGAAAGTCATCAGTTCCCATAAAAGACTCAATGCATTCATAATCATAATTTATACCTGACTTTCTACCTTTGTCATTCTCCCAAGCTTCAGCATTGTCTTGAATACGGTCCAGAAGATCCCATTTAGCTTCTTCTTCCATGCGAGTGAATGATCCAGCACAAGAAGCATCCAATAAATCCTCATCATGTAGAGGGAGCCTTGCATAAAAGTTATTGATAATAATATTGTTGGGGAGCTCATGAATGGGACATTTGAGCATTAGTAACTTCAATCTCCCCCAAGCTTGAGCTGTACTCTCTCCATCAAGAGGCCAAAAGTTGTATATTTGATTCTGATCTTTATGAATCTCACTAGGAGGATAAAACTTTGAATAAAAGAGAGGTACTATTTCCTCCCATTCCAGAGCTTGACCATTCTTCAACAACTTATATCATTCCTCAGCTCTTCCTTTCAGCGATAATGAGAATAACTTCTTCTTAACTTGATCTATAGTAATACCTCCACACTTAAACAACCCGCATAATTCGTGTATAAAGAGTAAATGATCACCGCGATGGACAGTTCCATCCCCAACATAGTAGTTATCCATAACACGATCAATAATTCTTGTAGGTATTTTAAAAGCATTATTCTCAGCAGGTGGTGGTTCATCTACTACCTTAGCAGTGGTAGTAGCATTACCAAATAAATAACTCAGTGAATTATCCATAACGAAAATAAAAAAACTAACAAAAGTAAACAATACTCACAGTAGAAGTTTCCTTACCAGTTCCACTCTCCAACAACACTTCACTCCCCAGCAACGGCGCCAGAAAATAGTCTTGATGACCCACAAGTATAGGGGGTGTATCGTAGTATTTTCGATAAGTAAGAGTGTCGAACCCAACGAGGAGCACAAGGTGCTGGCTAGTGGTATGGATCAGGAATTCTCTGCAAATACTTAGCAAACGGATTTTTAGGGGTTTTCGGTAATGCAAGTAAATAAAGTACGAGTAAATAAAAGATAGTAGGAATAAATGCAGCAACTGGCCCAATCCTTTATGCAGCAAAGGACAAGCCGGTTGTATTTCTTAAGATGACCAAACCTTCTCGAGGACACACGGGAAGACTGTCAAGTTCTTTCGCTTCATAAAGTTGATTAATCTTCTTTAGCTTGCTAAGTGTTGTGTGGGTGAACCTATGCTAATGTACCGACCTTCCTAGGACTAATACATACTTGTGATTATACCCCTTGCAAACATCCGTAAGTACAAGAAAGTAATTAAGGTAGAAACCTAACCACATCTTTAAACTCTAAGACCCTTACGTCCCTTGTGCAATGGTTTCCTAACGGGGGTTCAGGTTTCTGTCACTCCGGCAACCCCTACGATTAGTAGCCAAATACACAATGCATTCCCCTAGGCCCATATAGGTGAAGTGGCACGTAGTCGATGTTCACATGACACCACTAGAAGAAGTACACCACAACTTAAATATCAAACTATTGAATCTTTCTCAACACAACTCAACTACTAACAACATGACTTCTCCCATGTCCTCAAGAACAAAACGAACTACTCACAAGACATCATATGGATCATGATTAGATATGGAATAATGATGTATAACAATATGAACATAAACAATAATTCAATGGTTCACTCATAGCATCAACTACAAAGAGTAATCAACACCGGGAAAGTTTCCCCTAAGAACTATGCAAGATTCAACCCAATTGTTACAGCAATATGGAGATGGTGACGAGGGTGCTGATGGTGTTGATGGTGATGATGATGATGATCCCGATGAAGTCTAGCTTGATGGTAGTGTTGATGGCGATGATCTCCCTCTCTGGGAAGGAATTCCCTCGGCAGAAATCTGTTTGTCGGAGAGATCTTTCTCTCTCGGTGTTTTCTGCCCCGCAGAGGCGGCAGAACCTTTCTGTGGTTGCTCCCCGAGTCTTAGGGTTTCAGGAGGAATATATACGCCAGAGGGGAGAACCAGAGGTGGGTCAGGGCGGCCACACCACCTGGTGGCGCGGCCTAGGGTGGCCCGCGCCAGGGGGTGGTGTGGGCCCCCTATGGCCCATCTCCACTCCTCCTTCTGGCATCCTTCGTCTTCTGGAAAAATAGGATTTTCTGTATATTTTCTCGGATTTTTTGATCTTCGCGAATTTTGCCTCCAAACAACACCTTTTCCATCAAAATCCTGACTGCAGCGGTCCATGCTCCAAAAGTCATCAACCATGCAAAAATAGATGAAATAACATAAGTATCACCTCTCAATACGAAATAATATCAATGAATAATAGTGAATTATGACATATAATAGTGATGCAAAATGGACGTATCAAATACCACCACCACCGAAGGAGTAATTCGTCATCAGGTTTGGCATCCCCTTGGTTTGTTCCAAGCTTGGGGGAGTGCCGCGGTATCACATCACTATCTTCTATCTTTTTACCTTTTAGTAGAGTCATATCATGAATAGATA
This sequence comes from Avena sativa, assembly GCA_916181665.1. Classification (NCBI taxonomy): domain Eukaryota; kingdom Viridiplantae; phylum Streptophyta; class Magnoliopsida; order Poales; family Poaceae; genus Avena; species Avena sativa. The sequence goes on from OV702287.1 coordinate 253,946,059, forward strand.
AGTTATCATATAGGATGGTTTGCATTATGGAAGTGTCCCCCCTCTTGTTAGATATTTATGTATCCCTTGGTGTGAGTTGCCGTTATGGAATATTAATGAGAAGTTCTATCATTTACTCTTTTGCATATCTTATATTAGTTTTCAATTCATGGTTATATGATTGATCTTGTCATTATTATTGGTATCACTTTGGGATCATTGAGTTAATATTAGTTGGTTTTGGCAAACCTGGATCGGTCAGTAGCAACACTGTTTTGAGAATTGAATGAAAAGATAAAAGTACTCTTAAAGAAATATAATTTCATCATCTTTCTTTCTTGATTTGCTCATAAGTTTAGTATTCTGTAGTTAAGATCTTTTGTGCTTCCAAGGAAGATTGCATGTTTGTCTTTATCACTTGCATGTTTGTTTATTTCCTTCAACTCTTATACTTGCTACCCAACCTTGCTAGCCAAAAACCTGTACTGAGAGGGAATTCTTCTCGTGCATCCAATACTTAAACCAAACCTATGCCATTTGTGTCCACCATACCTACCTATTAGCATTATTGCTATTCCAAGTAAATTCATGTTTTTATCTACCTTCCAAATTAAACTTGTTATGAGAAAATTAGTGATTAAAGCTCTCACGAACTTAATGGCACACTTTACTTTCTTGCAACAAATAAACTTGAACCATTGTGTCCATCTTTGTTGCGTATATGCTTGCGCTTTATAAGTTGAAGTTAGCAGAACCATGTATCATGGGGAACGCTTTCAACATTGCACTGGTACTTTGTACCTCGTTGATATCATGATTCTTTTGCTTATGGATCCCGGCGGTGTGAAATAAGAGGGGAACTTGTAAGATCATGGAGTTTATATGTGTGTTAGAGAAACGCCTGGGCTGCTAGCCTAAGCCATGCCTAATCATGGTGGAAACTTTCACCATAACCATAATGAGCACTCTATGAAGCATCCTCAATAAAAACCTATGCAAATAGCAAATAAAAGGATCGCTGAGATGCTCATTGTCTGCTTCCCTTGTCATTTTGATTATGGGATAGCTCATGTATCCTGTGCAAGGGGTACCCCGTTGGCGGTTCTTTATGATACATATGTATTTACAATGACAAGAGCTTACTTGTGACTGAAGTTGAGTAGCATGAGGTTCAGTACTCGTAAGTAAGGGGCATGAGATTTCAACTTATAACTTGTCGAGCATATCCTCTTAGTTGTGTCACTTTAACCTTAATCACCTAAAGATGCCTATGATAGGGCAATGAGAGCTGAAAGCTAGTAAGTACCATAATTTTTGGAAGCTCTTTATGAAACTTGAAAACCCTGCTTCCCTCTGCGAAGGGTCTATCTTTTACTTTTTAGTTGAGTCAGTAAACCTATTCCCTTCTATCTCAGCAAGTATTTTGAGTTGATGTGTTTCATTCATTCATATGATGATATATTCAATCATGTTTCTTATGTTTCTTGTTTTGCACATTGCTCTTATCTTAGTTTTTACTACTTTGAAAGCTATCATTGAAAATCAGTTATTTTTGAACTCCAGCAAATTGTCAACTATTCTTCGACCAAGAGCTAAGTTTGCCATTACCAATTATGATTCACTTTATGTATCTTTATTGTGTTTCCGTTACTTATTGCAAGTTAAGTTATATAATAGTGAGTTGTCTTCTATTATGACTTATGTATTGATGAATGTGATGCTTCTTGTCCGTATCCTTTTATCGACTCTTCACTCCATAAACCTAAGGCCATGTTTATTGAGCTCAGTTTTGCTTGGGGACAAGCGAAGTCTAAGCTTGGGGGGAGTTGGTACATCCATTTTGCATCACTATTCTATATCATAATTTACTGTTATTCATTGATATATTTCATATTAAGAGATGATACTTATGTTATTTCATCTGTTTTTGCATGGTTGACGACTTTTGGAGCATGGACCACTGCAGTCAGGATTCTGATGGAAAAGGTGCTGTTTGGAGGCAAAATTCGCGAAGATCAGAAAATACGGGAAAATATATGGAAAATCCTATTTTTCCAGAAGGAGAATACTGCCAGAAGGAGGAGTGGAGATGGGCCACAACGGGCCCACACCACCCCCTGGCGCGGGCCACCCTAGGCCGCACCACCAGGTGTTGTGGCCGCCCTGGTCCACCTCCAGCTCTCCCCTCTGGCGTATATTATCCTCCCGAAACCCTAATACCTAGGGAGCAACCACAGAAAGATTCCGCCGCCTCTGCGGGGCGGAAAACACCGAGAGAGAAAGATCTCTTCGGCAGACAGAATTCTGCCGGGAGAATTCCTTCCCGGAGAGGGGAGATTGTCGTCATCAACAACACCATCAAGCTGGACTTCATCGGGATCATCATCATCATCATCATCACCACCACCATCTCCACCAGCACCTTCACCACCATCTCCATATTGCTGTAACAATTGGGTTGAATCTTGCATAGTTCTTAGGGGAAACTTTCCCGGTGTTAATTACTCTTTGTAATTGATGCTATTGAGTGGAACCATTGAATTATTGTTTATGTTCAGATTGTTATATATCATTATTCCATCTCTGATCATGATCCATATGATGTCTTGTGAGTAGTTCGTTTTGTTCTTGAGGACATGGGAGAAGTCATGTTGTTAGTAGTGGAATTGTGTTGAGAAAGATTCAATAGTTTAATATTTAAGTTGTGGTGTACTTTTTCTAGTGGTGTCATGTGAACGTCGACTACATGACACTTCACCTATATGGGCCTAGGGGAATGCATTGTGTATTTGGCTACTAATCGTAGGGGTTGCCGGAGTGACAGAAACATGAACCCCCATTAGGAAACCACTGCACAAGTGACGTCAGGGTCTTAGAGTTTAAAGTTGTGTGTAGGTTTTTACCTTAATTACTTTATTGTACTTATAGATGTTTGCAAGGGGTATAATCAAAAGTATGTATTAGTCCTAGGAAAGTCGTTACATTAGCACAGGTTCACCCACACAACACTTAGCAAACTAAAGAAGATTAATCAACTATATGAAGCGAAAGCACTTGACAGAATTCTCGTGTGTCCTCGAGAATGTTTGGTCATCTTAAGTAATACAACCGGCTTGTCCTTTGCTGAATAAAGGATTGGGACACTTGATGCATTTATTCTTACTGTCTTTTATTTACTCGTACTTTATTTACTTGCTTTATCAAACCCCCCCCCCCCCCCAAAAATCCGTTTGCTAAGTATTTGCAGAGAATTCCTGATCCATACCACTAGCCAGAACCTCGTTGGGTTCAACACTCTTAGTTATCGAAAATACTACGATACACTCCCTATACTTGTGGGTCATCACTCTCCTGTGTCGCCTGACCGCTGGGAGCAACGTCCACCTCGATAGAGCCTGAGACATCAAAGATTGGATTGACATATGTCTCCATGGCAGAGATCTCAGGGATGATGGGGGACGAAGGCCCAGTGGGACCAGCAGAAGGTTTGGTGGTAGGAGTAGGGGAGCAGTAGTGGGAGAGGGCTTGGCGGCCATATCCCTGGTCAGCATGTCACGAATGTTTTTTGACCCTCCAACCTCTCTGGAGGATCGCTTCAAACTAGCACCAGCTTTCCTCCTGAAACATACAAAGTATAAGTACAAGAGTTGAAAAAAGGTATGGGCTAAAAATACAAGTCGGAGAATCAATATACTTACTCCACGGTAGGAGCCTTGGTAAGGGTAATGACGGTGCACCTCTTCTTCTCCGCCTCTAAGGCGGTGGTGGATCGTCTGGAGACTCTACTCTCCTATTTCTTATTCTTCTTGCCCTCAGCAGTAGCATTAGAGGTGGAGCTCTTCGGCTTTCGTGCTGCCGGAGCTGGCTGATCCTTGGGGTGTCATCATCGGACAGCACTTGGATATCCTTCAGCTTGGGATCATAGACCTCGGAGGCCATCTGATCTTCTGCCAAGGTCGCCAGCTGGGAAACAAAGGAGTGTTAGACTGACAACTTCAAGATGGAAAACCTTAGAGTATATAATGAGCAACAAAGGAAACAGAAGCTACCTCTGGGCATTTATCGCAGTCGAACATGTCATAGGTGATCTTGAAGCCACGCTTCCTGTCCTTCACCTTGACGATGTCCTTAAGCCAGAGTTTGACAGAGTCCATGGAGAAGTTGTCCCACGAAATTCTCATGGGATCTCTCTTGTCCTGAGTGTACTTGCACATCAACTCGGCGCGATGCTGCAGAGGATGGATCCGCCTAACAAACTAGCACATGGCTAGGTCCATGCCCGTCAGACCTCTGTCCACGAGCCATTCAATCAGTCTTAGGGCGCGTCTGGCCTTGTCGTTGAACGGAAGGGAGGCATGGGTCCTCTAGGCAGGCACTTCAGCAACAACTCCATTGACAAAGTCAAGGTACGTCTCAAGGCGGTCAGGCAGGGGAATATCTGGGTCATAGAAATATGTGCGCTGCTAGTTCTTGCATGATTCATGCCCTACGATGTCGAGGAAGCACCAGCTAGGCCGGATCTTAAAGCTAATGCTTCCACAAGTCCACAATTCATCCTTGGACTCTACAGACTCTCTCTTGACGGTGAAGAAATATACAAACAGATCTAATCTAGGTTTTATGCCTAGATACCCTTCGCACAAAGCTACAAAGTTGCTAAGGACGAGGATGCTGTTAGGGGAGAGGTTGTGGGGAAGTATCCGGAAGTACCGGAGGATGTCCAAGAAGAAGTCGGAGACTGGAAGGCTTACGCCTCGTACCAGCTAGGCTTTGAGGTACACCTTCTCTCCGGCTTGGGGAGGAGGAGCCACCTCGCCGGCCGGTGCTGGCCGCCAGACCAAATCCTTCGCCGTGGGGAGATACCCCTCGGTGACCAGTTCTTACAAGTCTTTGGCGGAGAGATCAAAGCCCTCCACACTCCCTTGTGGGAGTCATTGTCCTCTTCAGCGGCTTCTGGCGCCGCCCGTTCTTGGTCGTCGCCGGTGGTATCCACCACGACGGTGACAGGGACAACGACCCCCTCCGACGGGACCGTGACTCCCTAAGATAGCTCTGGCATAGCCTCGGGGGCCACCATCGTCAAAGAGATGGAACTGCTGGAGGCCATTACGATGCTGGGAGTGGGTGGAGAAGAAGGAGGCTCTAGCTAGGGTTTTCCAAGGAGGAGCTCGAACAGGCGCGCGGCTAGAGGAAGATGAAGACGAGGGAGCGAATGCGGGTAAAAAGAAAATAACCTAGCTACAGTTGAAATTTATAGGCCCAATATCAAGATTCGTGCAAAAGGATCTGATGGACGGAGTGTTGCCGACATGGAGATTAATGTGCATGGTAATTTTGCCACGTCCTTCGTCTTTGCCGCTTTGCCGTTTCGGATTTCACGCATGTAAAAATAGCTAATGATTAATTCTCTACTTTCTGTGAATTTCGAGGTAATGTAGGTTGTACCCTACGTCATCCTGCTGACAGTTGCAGTGAAGGGTCATGTTTGAAGATTTCATCGAAGGAGGAAAATGTCCAGCTCTAGAAACGAAGACTCAAGGAATCTCTGGCTACATTGCAAAGCCGGAGAGGATTGCAGGGTTCTTTGGGAGGCCTTTGAGATATTGCTTGACGAATTGCTGGCATCACCTAGATGGAGCATTCAAGACTATAAGCAAGACGACGCAAGATCTCAAAGTCCTCGGGGGCTACTATTGGGGATATGCTAAATGGGTATCACCATAACACGTCCTTATTCCGGCTAACCGGGGTGGCCCATAGTTGGTAGCAAGGCCTATGGCCTGCTGGGCGGCCCAGTTAGACGGATCCAGAAGGGGGACCATGCTAGATAAAGGGAGGCTACGCAGCAGTCACCGACATATTCAGAGCCTTGGAGTGCAAGACACGAAAGACTAGTTCGTATTCGTGTAGGACGCATTACCTTGTCCAGCAAGGATCTTTCCCTTTAAACCCTAGGTTCTGGTGCCTTTATAAAACGGACCTATGGGAGCCTTTAGAGCACAACCTAGATTGCTACATACAACGTGCAACACCTCACACAGCAAACCTATCTCTGTAACTCAGTGTATTGCCATTATAGTGATTTATAGCAGGAGTAGAGTTCTGCCACCGTTGTGGGACTTGAACCTAGGTAAGATGTGTTACCTCGTACACACTAACTCTCCGCCTTACCCCACGTCTCTAAACACGCACTATGAGGACCCCTCCATGGTGTACTCGTCGGCAATACCATGATAGTCTTGACTACTCTTGCTCTAGCTTCCGTGAAATGTGGTAACTGTAGGGAGTAGTGGGGCAGTTGCCCAAGTACTCTAGCACCGAGACTACCGCTCCCAAGACGACACACCTTTTCCCTTATAAACTCATGTGCGTGTGGTGGGGAGTGAACTTCACCCATTTTCCTTTCCCATTCTAGCATTGTCACTTTCCTTAGACACCCTTCCTCCTCGTTAGCCATGGATCCCAAGAAAAAGGATACCTTGGCTAGACAAGCAGGAAAAGCGAGCAGCATGCTGGCCTCATCCGATGGGAAGGGGAATCCAATTCTACAAACTATGTCGGAGCACCAACAAGAAGATTGGTGGCTCTCTGTCACGTTCTTCCCCATAGGCCTGAATGAAGCGGGAGTCACCAAACTGGCCACAGAGGCAGCTTCAGAGCTGCATGAGCACCAAGGAACCTAGTTCCTGCCTGCCGACACCGCTCATAGGGAACTGTCCCACTGCGATGCTTGCATCTCTGCGTGCTTCATAAAGGAGGGCCTAGTTCTGATGATGTCGCGATTTCTGTAGGCGGTGTTATCCTCATACAATCTGCTGTTACCACATCTTCATCCGAACAGGGTCATGGCGCTGGCGATTTTCGAGTTCTTCTGCAAGGGCTTTGTTGGGGTGAAGACATCTGTTCCCCTCTTCCGCTATTACTTCATCCCCCGAAGGCAGGGTCACCTTCCGCCTCTACGACAGCCTCACCGACCACTACGTTTGGGTGGACAAGAAGTCAGATGAGTGATGGGTCCTATGGTTCTATGCCCAGATCATGGAGGGGTTCGAAGAAGTTCGTGCTGAACCTTCCACTCCCCTGACCCGCTAGTCGGGATGGGGCGAGCTGGGGGAATAGGACACCGATTTTGCTCTTGTGTATGACCAGATCAAGATGCTCCACGACCATGGTTTGAAAGGTCATCACGTGGTGAAGGAGTATGTTTGCCGCTATGTTGCCCCTTTGAAAGAACATTCTATCCCGGTGTAGGAGAACACATGTTTGGAGGTTCGAACACGACTCTTCATCGGGTCACATACGGTGGTTGACCTGTCCACACAAAAGCGGTCGCTACCTCGCTGATGGGTGGTCATGATAACCTGATGCCTCTTCCGGGCGGAGTTATCCCACTTTTCCATGATGAAGATGGTGTGGACGCGATTATACGGTCGATTATGCACTACATTGAGTGGGGGATCAAACCCATATGGTCCTGCTCCACCAAATATGCGGCATACAAGGAGGGGCCCCATAGGGAGGTTGCAACCGCGGCTCGAGGCGCCGGAGGCAGGAGCGCGGTGTTGTATGGCGAGCCGAGATGCTAACGATGCGTGAGCCTTATATCTCAAGATCTTATTCCAGGGCCCACGCTCCCTGGCGGGAGCTCCTCCTCTACAACCCTTGAGCCTGATTCAGGTGGGAAGTAGGAGGAGAACCCTCCTGTCAGTCATTCACAAGACCAATGCACGTTGCCCCTGGCCTGTTCGTTATTAGGGTCGGCTCCTGCGGGTAGCGAAGGACCCTACCGCCTGCCAGGTAGTCAGACTAAGTGGTTCAGCCCACAACGCTAGTCTTGCCCGTGCCTCCGTCGAGGTCGATACCCATGTCGAGGGACTGGTCTTTCTTTCTCATGAAGAAAAGGCGAGTCCTACTTCCCTTCACTTTTTATGCTGCTATTTCCGGTTTTGTTGATGGTCCACCTTCTTGTTGTGCAACACCATGACCTGGGAAGCTGGCGACAAGAGAGTGCATGAGGAGGGTGCCGGATAAAGCTTGCCGCAGAAGAAAGTCCTGGAGGTCCCAGAGGAGTCTGGGACAAAGGGTATGACATCCTGCTTTTATCTATGCACCGCATTGTCCCATGAATAAGGATGGCAATGGGTAGGGTATGGGCAGGGTAGAGCAATATCATACCCATACCCATATAGTCAATGGGTAAAAAGGTTTACCCATACCCATACCCACAGGTATAAACTTTTACCCATATTCATACCCTCCGGTTACCCATACCCATTGGATACCCGGTGGGTAGATCCAATAGTACACAAGTTATTTACAATTTTACGTTCATCAATAACATATATTTGAAAAAAGACAATTATCTCTACTTAATAATATGTAGACGAGTATATGAAAGTATCGAAGTTTAAAATTCACAATCGCATACTTGTCCCTAGACTTCTTGGCCGCATAAGTTGACACTCTACAGGTAAGTTTGACATGTTAGTTTAAATGGGCAGGGTATGGGTATACCCATGGGTACGAGTTTATACCCGTGCCCATACTCGTAACTTAACGGGTAGGGTATGGGTATTACCCGTGGGTATAAAAGTGTGCCCATACCCTACCCATGCGGGTACCCGTACCCATGGGTAAAATTGCCATCCTTACCCATGAAATTTCCCTGTCCTTCATGAGCTTTCATCCCTTCCTAATGTAGCATCCATGGAGATGGGCAGAGCTCTGCTGGTTGTTTCTCCACCATGGGACACCGTGTCTCTCATCCGGTTTTCGCCATGAACCTTTCTTACGATGCACCCACCTCTTGTCGGGGCATATTAGGGAGCGTCTTTGAAGGCGGCAAGGCCACACATTTTGTCCTGGAGATGACACTTCATCAGTTCTCTCGGGTCCCGATGGGCCTTTGCATAGATCCTTATGTCTATGCAAAGGCTCACCAGACCATTGCCCAACTTGAGGAGGAACAACAGCGGTTCGTGGAGGCTTCTACCCAAATGGAGTGGAGGGAACATGAAACCACACAGTTACTAGTGCTATAACACCGTGAGCCTGATGATGAGAGGCAAAGACTCTCGCAAGACTACATGGACTCTCGATCAGCGGCCGATGGTGCTCGGTCGTCGAAGAAGATTTTTGAGGACGTTCTGGTGGCAGTGGTGAAGTTGCTCCATGAGGCCCGTCATGGGACCAACGAGTCAGTGAAGAAACTCCACCGCCAACTTGAAGAGAAGCAATAGGTGCATGGGCCCGAGCTAGCGCATATTGAATATGGACGCCTCGTTCGCGACGATGCCCACCTCCAAGTTGTCTCGTCCATGGATGGGAGGATCTTAGCTCAAGAAAAGGAGATCCTTGACCATTAGGAGAGGCTTGGAGAGTTGGAAACCTCGGTTCAAGAACTTCACCAGACTGAGGAGGTTGTGGCCGTGGCTACTGCAGAGCTTGAGAAAACACTTCTCGCAAAACTTGAGGCGGCCCAGACGCAGTTTTCCTAGTGCGAGGCCGTGCTCTAGAAGCAATTGGATGAAGCTCTAGAGCGATGCAACCATGCTAGGGAGCAGGTTGAGTCGCGAGATTGCCACATCAAGGAGCTCCGACCAGGAAAAGGATGAAGCTAAGGCCTCACACGACGCGGTGATCTTCCAAGCCAAGGAGCAACATGCCGCCAATGTCACCTTCATTTTTTGGTCATTATAGCTGCTTATGCGGCTGATCAAGGCGTTAGGCATGTCCCCAGCCCTCGTCGATGAGAGTGACACCTCCTCGATTCGGCGCTTCTTTGTTGACCCGATGAAGAAGCCCGGGGGCTTCCCGGGAAGCCGAGTCACGTGACCTAGGTGGCGGGTGAGCATATTGTTGGTGTTATTGCAACAACAATTCTGCCTCGTGTGCATTTACTTGCCCTAGATTTCCCGTTCAAGGATCCCTTCGATGACTTCGAGTGTGGTAATGCCAATGCAGCTGCTGAGGCCACCGTGGCGCCACTAATCTCCAAAGTGGTAGGGGATGGAGCATGATGAGTAGCTACCAACGTACTTTGATGCATGCTTTTTTCCTGTAAAGTCCTACACTGATTCGTAATGATTGGTTCTGGTTCATTTAGATTCATGTTATCCAGTTGTAAACTCAAGCAAGAATTGTGAGACGATTATTATTTGAAAAAAACTTATATCCTCCCAGCCCCTGGTATGTGCTTCATGTTACCGGACGCCATTGGTCATGGTTACTCGAACATGATTACCATTTCTCGTACCTAGCATCAACGTACCTTCCAGTCACGGGTGCAAGAATTTGTGTAGCAGTGCTTGGAGCATGTCCAATGCTATGTGGTGCATCCCCTTCTCGTTATCTGTGGATGGAAGGTACATTGACGGCACGCAGGTGGTCTCATAGTCATCTTTGCAATAACCATATTTATTCATGGGTGGGTCAAGCCCTCAAATTCAAGCGGATTACGCTTGGGTTATCCCCACAATGATGGTATTCAACATGTTTTTTATTATTGCTAGCGACTCGAGCCCGCCGACACCTCGCTGTAGATTCGAGCCTACGGATACAATAGTTGCCGAGAAATGTGATATGTTGTTCCTGGGATTTTTCTCGCTGACGACTCGAGCTTGTGGACACCTCGCTAGCGATTCGAGCCTGGAGAATCTGAAGTTGCCGAGTGATGACCCATAAGTATAGGGGGGTGTATCGCAGTATTTTCGAGGGAAGTGAAACCCAATTTATTGATTTGACACAAGGGGAGCCAAAGAATATTTATAAGCCTTAACAACTGAGTTGTCCATTCAGCTGCACCTGGAAACAATCTTGCTCACAACAGTTTATCAGTAGCAACAGTTTTGTAGTAGCAATAGTAAGTAATAGCAGTAGTAAAAGTAAAGACAGTAGTAACAATTGCAGCAAATAGTAGGATTAAAGCGCGGTAGGCACATGGATGGATGGACGGGCGTTGCATGGACAAAACAATTCATATAGCAATCAGAATATAGGACATTTGCATATAAATAAGATAAAGCATCCAAGTACTAAATAATCCTAGGCATGTGTTCCATATATAGTCATACATGCTCGCAATGAGAACTTGCACAACATCTTTTGTCCTGCTAGCCCGTTTGCAGCGGGGCCTCAAGGGAACTACTGGCAATTAAGGTGCTCCTTTTAATAGAGCACCGGAGCAAAGCATTAACACTTTGTGAACACATGTGATCCTCACATCAAAGCCATTCCCTCCGGTTATCCCGATTTTTGTCACTTCGGGGCCTTTGGTTCCGGACAACAACATGTGTATATAACTTGCAGGTAAGACCATAAACAATACTATCATAATGAATCAATAACATGTTCAGATCTGAAATTATGGCACTCGGGCCCTAGTGACAAGCATTAAGCATAACAAGTTGCAACAAAGTCAAAAAGCACTAATAATAGATACTAGGCACCATTCCCTAACAATCTGATGCCATTACATGAACGATCTCATCCAATCCCTACCATCGCCATAGCCTACAGCGGGGGATTACTCACTCATAGACGGGGAAACATGGATGGTCGATGGAGAAGCGATGGTGATGATGATGGTGATGATCTCCTCCAATTCCCCGTCCCGGCAGGGTGCCAGAACAGAGTTTCTGGTTCCGAATCATGGAATCTGGTGGTGACGGCGTAGCGGAACTCTTTCTGGAAAAACGTCGAACCCCACTTGGTTTTTAGGTCAAGAGGCAACTTATAGGTGAAGAGGGAGGCCGAGGGGGCAGCCGAGGCGGCCAGACCACCCCCTGGCTCCTGGTGTCCCTCGGTGAAAAACTGACTTTGACTTTTGCCCTGTCCAATTCCGAGAATATTCATTTTCTGACTTTCCTGGAACCAAAAACAGCAGAAAACAGGCAGCTGGCATTGTGGCTCTTGTTAATAGGTTAGTCCAAGGAATCATATGAAAAGTACTCCAAAGTGTGGACAAAACATAAGAAAGTAGATAAAACCAAGCATAGAACATCAAAAATTATGGATATGTTTGCAATGTATCAACATCCCCAAGCTTAACTCCTGCTCGTCCTCGAGAAGGTAAGTGATAAAAAGAATGAATAATTTTTGAGGTGACATGCACCATCATAAACTTGATCAAAGTATTTGTAAAACATTGATAGCTGGGATCATAGTACTTCAATCATAACATGAAAGACAAAGTTCTAACAATAAGGCAAAGCAACTATGTTACAACATGAAAAGGCACAAACAAAAGATTCATGAATAACAATGCTTTGCAAGACGTTTGTTTGTTTCACATAAAGAAACATAGCATAGTGGCATTCAGCTTATCCCTCATAGAGTAGCAAACATAAATGCATAGGACACCTTCAAAGTTCATAAGAGTGACTAGATACAAATAGTTTATAACAAGCAATATCAAAGCTATGCATCAATCAATAAGTCTTGGGACAATGCACATAGAACTAAGAATGGCCACTATGCTCTCAAAGTAGGTGCATAAAGATAGAAGGTGGAGACTCAACATAAAAGTAAAAGAAAAGCCTTCATAGAAGGAAGTAGGGATTCAAGTTTCATAAAGAGCTTCCAAAAATTATGGTACTTATTAGCTTTCAGCTCTCATTGCCCCTATCATAAGCATCTGGAAGGTGATTAAGGTTAAAGTGACACAACTAAGAGGATATGCTTGACAAGTTACAAGCCGAAATCTCATGCCCCTTACTTACGAAGACCGAACCTCATCCTAATCAACTTTAGTCACAAGTAAGCTCTTGTCATTGTAAGTACATATGTATCATAGAGAACCGCCAACGGGGTACCCCTTGCACATGATACATGAGCTATCCCATAATCAAAATGACAAGGCAAGCAGACAATGAGCATCTCAGCAATCTTTTTATTTGCTATTTGCATAGGTTTTTATTGAGGATGCTTCATAGAGTGCTCATTATGGTTATGCTGCAAGTTTCCACCATGATTAGGCATGGGTTAGGCTAGCGGCCCAGGCGTTTCCCTAACACACATAAAAACTCCATGATCTTACAAGATCCCTTTTATTTCACACCGCCGGGATCCATAAGCAAAATAATCATGATATCAATGGAATATAAGTGCAATGTTGAAAGCGTTCCCCATGATACATGGTTCTGCTAACTTCAACTTATAAAGCGCAAGCATATACGCAACAAAGATGGACGCAATGGTTCAAGTTTATTAAATGCAAGAAAAGTAAAGTGTGCCATCAAGTTCGTGAGAACTTTAATCACTAGTTTTCTCATAACAAGTTTAATTCAGAAGGTAGATAAAAACATGAATATACTTGGAATAGCATATGCTAATAGGTAGGTATGGTGAACTCTTTTGAATAACTTGGTTTCAGGAATTGGATGCATGAGTGGAACTCATACTTGGTTATGGAGGCTAGCAAAAGACTGGGAGCGACCAACTAAGAGAGCAATAATGTCCATAATCATGCAGAGCGACAAAACATCATTAATCAAAGCATAAAGGGATACTACAAGTTGAAAACTAAAGGATCATAAAGGCTATGGTGACTTGGAATAGTCATAACATGGTGTGAGCATGTGCCAAGTCAACCCAAATAAAGCATCAAAGGAGAATACCACAATACTATGCTTTAATATGCTAAAACAACGCATGATTCTTCAAAGGCACATTAAACAATCTCAATTGTTTATAACAAGTCATGCTACAACAAAGAATACTAAGCATAAATCCAAAACAATAATAAGCATGGCATGACAAAGCATAGGCCATAGTAAAAAACAAGTCTTTACCACTTAAGCATGAACTTTCCTACTCTTTTCCAACCCAAACCAAACTATTTGAAAACCAATGCATGAAAGAAGGGGTCCAACCAATTTATTCAGCAAACTAAGAAAACAAAGCAAACGAAAACCAAAAAGAAAACAAAAAAGAAGACGCTCCAAGAACAACACAACTGTGCATGAAACAATAAAAATGAGGTGTTTGGAACAAACTTGGGATTTTTATTGATGAAGAAGGGGATGCCTTGGGCATCCCCAAGCTTTGATGCTTATACCCCTTGAATATTTCTTGGGGTGACACGGGTGGCATCCCCAAGCTTGAGCTTTAGTCCATCCTTCATCTCATTACTCATTCCTTCCATTCACCTGAAATTTTTCCTTCATACAAGACTTCACACAATCTTTATTAGCAACATTAGTGCACTCAAGATAATAAGTCTTTGGGTTCAGTTCCAATACCAATAAAACTTCCATTAAAACACAAGATACTTTAGCACTTTCCTCAAAAATCTCAATTCCGCAAAAGAACTCAAAAAGGAACCAACAAGAAGCAAATGCAAATAATGGCAGAAATCTGTCAAAATAGACCAGCAGGTAAAGACGAATTTTTTCGAAGACCTTCTGTTACTCAAATCGAAAAGTGTTGAACTAACGAAAGTTATATAACAACCTGAGGCATAAGCACAAAACTTCATGCCTCAAAAGGACGTACAGAGATTTTACACGAATTTTTACGGTGAAGCACAAAAATCTGTTTCGGGACAGCAATTTTCCCAACCATTACTTCTCTCTCATTAGAGGTTACTCTTGGCACAAAAAGCAAATAAAAAGGATAAGGAGCGGTTATTACTGAAGTAATAACTTCCAAGACTCATCTAAAACTTTTGGGTTATCTCCCAATAAGTACTTTTCTTTAACGCCTTTAAGTTAGGCATGATAGTTTGGGAGGATGCTCACATAAGAAATATGAATTGAAGTAAAAGAGAGCATCAAGAAGCAAATTCAAAACATATTTAAGTCTAACCCACTTCCTATGCATAGAAATCCCGTATGCAAATAAATTTGCAAAGAACAAAGTGGCATGCATAGGAAGATAAAACAAGAGTAACTTCAAAACTTTCAGCACATAGAGAGGTGTTTCAATACCATGAAAACTTCTACAACCATATTTACCTCTCTCATAATAATTTTCAGTAGCCTCATGAATAAACTCAACAATATAACTATCACATAAAGCATGCTTTTCATGTTCTACAAAAACATAATTTTTATCAAGCTCAAAAATAGTGGGATTAAAACCTTCAAACCCACTTTTAATAATTCTATAACAAGATGACTGATCATTCAATATAGGACCATCGTCTAGAGCTTTATCAAAAAAAATTCTAAGCAAAACTCTTTAGTACCATGCATCTCGAAGTTAGGCACTCTTCCTTCTCGATCTCCTGCTCGATCTCCCTCATAATAGTGTCGTATTCCTCCGAGTTAGCATCCGAGCCACCGGCATCCATACTGATGTCGGTGTAAAGCGCGTCAAGGATGGAGTCAGAGTTGGCCTCAGTGTTGGCGATGGCGGATGTGGAGGGTGATGGAGGCATGCCGTTATTGTTGTTTCCTCCTCCGGCTATGACGACGGTTGCCGCCATGGCCTCTTCATTGGCATCCGTGTATTCATTGATGATGGCAACCATCTCACCAAGGGTGAGAGGGCCTGCGTCCTGCCTCCTTCGGAGGGTATTCCGGAGGAGTGTTCTAGGCGTGAGCCCTTCCACGAAGTGGTTCACGAGCTCATCGGCACGGTCTCCCTCTAGGGTTTCCCTCACCCTCATCCATCTAGCACGGTATTCGCGGGGAGGTTCTCCATCCCTTTGAACGCATCTGGCTAGATCAAAGATGGTGATGACACCGACAAAGTGTGACCTGCGCATCTCTAACACTCAGGGAAGCCAAGCAGATTTGCGGGGTCCTTCCACCTTTATATCCTGTAGAGGGGCGGTTTGAGTGGGCCTTGAAATTTCCTGATCCGAGCCACCATACTCCAAGGAGAGGTATGGCCCAGATCCTTTCGCGAACGTGTCCTGCTCATAGGCGGTCCGTGCGGGGCTTGACGAGTTTCCGACTTCCTGGGAGCTAGGACGCGAGTCAGTTTCGCCGATGAAGATGTGGTTGTCTCTGAAGGGGATGACAGAGCAGCGCGTGGGGTTCTTCTTCGTCAGCACCCAAAACTCATCTAGAGGGACGACCGGGACATTGCCGGAGAAGAGAACCCAACCGATGGCTACGGTATTGCCGATTCCCGCGAAGAGATTGGACCTTGCCTGGTGTAGAGCTCGAAGCGCCTCTTGCCCCATGGTGGGCGCCAACTATCGTGGTATTGCCGACGAGTACGCCATGGAGGGTTCCTCACAATGCGTGTTTAGAGACATGGGGTAAGGCGGAGAGTTGGCGGGCACGAGGTAACACAGCTTACCCAGGTTCAAATCCCACAACGGTGGTGGAATTCTACTCCTGCTATAAATCACTATAATGGCAATACGCCGAGTTACAGAGATAGGTTCGCTATGCGAGGTGTTGCGCATTGTACGCAGCAATCTGAGAGGTTTATGTTTTCCTTGCCCTAAAGGCTCCCACAGGCCGGCTTATAAAGGCGCCAATACTAGGGTTTATAAGGAAAGGTCCTTGCCGGACAAGGTAAAGCGTCCTACACTAATACGAACTAGTCTTCCGTGTCTTATACTCCAAGGCTCCACATACGTCGGTGACTCCTGCGTAGCCTTCCTTAATCTGGCATGGGTCTCCCTTCAGGATCCGTCTAACTGGGCCGCCCAGCAGGCCATAGGCCTTGCTACCAACTATGGGTAGGAGGATTGATGACATGATATGAGGATAACCATATAGCATATCCCCAACACATTCCACAAAGGTTCCCGATGGTACTGGCTAGCATCGGGCTGCCAGCTTGGAGAGCTCATCAATGACGTGGTTTTCGCTATGGGGTACGTGCTCCATCCATATGTCGTGGAATCTTCGCTCTAGCTTCCGAACCTCTTCAACATACACCCACATTTGGGTGCATCATATTCCTTGTTGACTTGGTTGATGACAAGCCAGGAGTCACCGTGCACTATCAGTTTCTCGATACGGAGGCATGCCACGGCTCGAAGGTTGGCAAGCAAGGATTCATACTCTACGATGTTGTTGGTCAGCTTGTCATCATCTTGGAAGGCCAACTGCACCGCATGTCGCAGATTCTCTCCAGTGGGAGAAACAATGAGGATTCCTACCCCTGCCCTCCCATGGGAGAACAATCTGTCGAAGTAAGCAGTCCAGCACCCGCCATCTTCTTTTCTTGAAAGGCTTGACTCAGGCCTAACGAAGGATAGTTTTCATGATCCCTTGACAGTCTCACTTCTCAGGAATGGACGGGAGTTTATTTTTTGGTGGACGGATTGGGCGAGCAGGTTTGAATATCAAAGACAAAGTTATGTAGAGAATAGGAGGAATCCCTCTGACTTTATTCATAAGGTGACCGAGAGATCGTACAATGTGTCTACAAGATGATCTCGGTAGACTTATAATGATGCCCGGTGAGAAATATGAATATAGAGCTATTAGTAATGCTAATCGCAAAGACTTAGGCGATTATAGCATGTCTTTCTCAGGTGAATGTATTCGGGTACTTATAGGCGTCGATGGTACCGCGTCCTTCTTAGTCATGTCAGGTCTTCATCTTGTCTTGCACATAATCATGATCTTCGATCTTCCCTATACGTCCTTCTAGTCTTGGGATCTCTAGAGAGGCGTCTTGCAGCCCCACAGATCAGGTCAATTGTGGTTAGGTTGGTCTGAGAGCTTCTAGATGTAGGCCTTCAGGTCCTTGATTGCTAGAGGTCATCATGGGAAGGAATCATGGGTTCATGCCCTTGCCGAGTATATGCTTGAGTCCACCCATCATGGGCAAGCCCCCGATCAGTGCCTTTAATAAAATGGCCTTCCTTATAGCAGAGTTGCTGCAACTCGTACTCAACCTCCGCCTAGTGAGCTCAATGACTTCTTCTTGATCTTGAGGAGCGATGTCCTTGTGAATGATCGAGTTCGTAGTGCAAGGTCTATGGCATGTGTAGACGTCTCGGTCAGGAAGACCTTCCTGTATGCATGTTCTTAGTGCATGTGTGATGAGCCTTCCCATCTTAGATGTCCCAGGGTAATGGGCTTACGATGAGGTCCTGAAAAGGGATAATCACAAAATGGGAGAAAACGATCCTCTTGTGTTGCGGAGTGAGTACCTTAATGAGCGGAGGAGGTGACAGGGAGATGTCCCATATATGACGAGGAGTACCGAGCCGAGAGGTTGAGAGGGTATCCGTAATTTTAGTTCTTATCATGTTGGAACCTTGCCCGTGGACCCATCTGACACAATGAGGTCTTAGTGGGGTTTAAGTCTAGTCCAGGATAACGTAATCAATGATCCAGTCTGATGCCTTAACTTCTACTATGACTTGAGGAGGTCTGCTGAGAGGAACTTTTCCTAGACCGTGAGGACCTGAATCTAAACCGGTTGATGAGGTCTTTTCATTAACTGTTGCTTCCTAGAGCTCTGTATGCCGCGTGGGAATCTGTTCCATGCGGCGAAATTGAAGGTGGTGATAATAATGAGATTCCTGCCCATGATGCTGACTGATGTGTGATGATGTGAAAATGGAGCGAGAAAGTACGCGTCCACGTCATAGAGACAGATAGTACAATTTAAAAGCGTAAATGCATAAAAAGGATCAAATATTGCAGGTACTTTATTTCCAGAATTCTTACATTTATATAAAAGAACTGTTAATTACATCTCCTTAGAGAAAACCCCTGATTAAGAATTCCAACATAGCTATTGCATAGCATTACAACATATGAGCGCTACAAAATGTAGAAATAAAATAAGACTACAAAATGTAGAAACTAAAGTCCTCCTCGCTGTTGTCGTCTCCGGCTTGCTCGGGAGCACCTAATCTTCTTTTCATTATCATATGATTTGATATCATTTATCTTTTAGCATAGATAGCATATTTTGCACTTGTGCTAATATCAGAAGCAGAAGCAAAATGCATGCATTAGATACATCATTAATCAGCGCAATATGTAATTATTTTATGAAGTGGTTTTAGCTGACTAAGGGAGCATCTGAAATGACGCATACAATTTTGGCCATGGACCATGCACAAGGCTTGTCTACATGCATGCATCTCTAGCCTTATGTTTAATATAATCCAGTACTAGTGGATGTCGTAATGTACCCTGCTAATTAACCGAGGTGTTTTTCTTAACGGTTGATCAACCGGCCAAGGGCCCTTTCATTTTTACATGCAGCCGTGAGCTATGGGAGTATGCGCATGATTTTTCTATATGTGTGAAAATTTGAGCAAAGTATAGTTTGGTTACAGATGACAGTAGCATTTGCATCATATATTTAACGCAAGCAACATGCTAAATGAATATTTCATGTCTGATATTAGCAGTGTATAAATTCCCTCATAAATTATATGGCTCATGAGGCTATTTCATTTTAATTGTCGAGCAACTGACAAATGATATGAAGAATGAATTTTCCTAAATTCTTTACTGCCCGATGCATGTGATTATGAGACATGCAAGAGGTGACGACATGTATGGTTTATTTGGCCAAGGTGGCACTGATGCATGCATTATATTATGCTTAGCGCAATCAAGTTTTAAGGTTGATTAAGTTCATGATTTCATAAGCACCCATGTTATGCAAAGTGTAGTATTTGCTTCATTTCACACACACTTATTATATGAAGCGTGATCTAAGCCACCTCTATAGGCGGCAACGTGTTATGTTATGTGGAGTTTTACTTTATCTAAAACCAATCCCAGGGAAAACTATACGTGATTGAACGAGATTAGTAGCATGCTTAGATAAATTTATGCATTGATGGTAACATGGATTATGTCAATGACCAAACCAGGAACCAAATTTTATCAACACGTGAATATGAAGCAACTTGGCTTGTGTCAATGTGACCAAACAAAGAGCATAAATTTGGTAACATGTGATTTAGAGCAACTTGACTTGTGTCAATGTGACCAAGTCAAGAGCTAAATTTTAGTAACATGTATGATTTTTTATAACGCCTTGGTCTATGTTAATGTGACCAAACCAACGACATGAGTTTAGTGTCATATTAATTTGGAGTAACTTGGCTCGTGTTGATGGGACCAAACCAAGAGCTAAATTTTAGTAACATGTATGTATTTTCATACCACCTTGGTCTATGTCAATGTGACCAAACCAACGGCATGAGTTTAGTGTCATATGAATTTGGAGCAACTTGGCATGTATCGATGTGACCAAACCAAGAGCATATGTTTAGTGATATATGTAAATTTAGAGCATCTCGGTTTATGTCAATGTGACCAAACCAACGGCATGAGTTTAGTGACATATGAATTTAGAGCAACTTGGTTGGTGTCGATGTAACCAAACCAAGAGCTAATATTTGTTTATTTTATTTCATTTTACTCCATGTTTTCTATATGCAACATGGACTAATCTATTTTCGGTCATGTACACACCAATACAAAGGAGCTACGTGGTTTAATTTGCCAGCTACATGAAGGCAAAACTAGCATCACCCTAATGCAGTTTTTTCTTACATACGCGTGTTCCGGACTAGTATGATAACTTGGATGGTAATGATCTCCAGCATGCATATACATACAACATAGATTATTTCTTTTCTTTACTTGTTTAATACTATTCCCAACGAAACAATATACAACTTAACGAGATTAGTAGCACAATCGTATCTTGCATGTATTTTAGAGGTGCCTTGGATTGTGTCAATGTGACCAATCAAGAGCCAAATTTTATCAAGGGATGAATATGGGCAACTTGGTTTGTGTCAATATGACCAAATCAAGAGCATGATTTTACTAATATGTGATTTTTAGAGCAACTTGACTTCTGTCAATTTAACCAAACCAAGAGCTAAAATTTTAGTAACATATATACATGAGTTTATAGCATCTTGGTTTGTGTCAATGTGACCAAAACAAGATCCCAATTCTTTTAAGAAGATGTAGATTTAGAACAACTTGGTTTATGTCAATATGACCAAACCAAGAGTCCAAAAGTTGGTGATATATGATTTTAAAGTAAATTGGCTTGTGTCAATATAACCAAGCCACTTTGGTAATATATATAAGTTTATAGCATCTTGATTTGTGTCAATGTGACCAAACCAAGAGCCAATTTTATCATGATAATGAGAAGAAGGGCAAAACACATATGTATCAATTTAGGAGATAAAATTCCCTAGTTTGTGTCAGTGTGACCAAACTAGTGGATGCGGCGGAAGGAACTCCACGATGAACAGGAAAAAAATAAACCGATGTTTCTTACCTCTTGCAGATGTCCTCTGATCTCACGTCAAGGGCCGCAGCTAGCAGTGGCTCGTATATGGGCGAGCAGGCGGCGTACGGCGAGCGGCCGGCGTACACGGCAAGCGGCCAACGGCGTACGACGAGCGGCCGGACGGCGATAGCTAGCACTAGCAGCAGCCGCTTTAATGCGAGGGATCAGAAGAATCCCGAGTATAAAAAATCCAGGGAACCGCGTATACAGGCCGGTCTGCTGTTTATATAGAGGCGATGGCGAGGATTTGCTTCACGGAGAGTCGCGCTTTGCCTTTAGTTGGATGTGCGCGTCGTGGTTCAAACGTGGGCGTCGTGCCATCGTGGGCACCGAGAAAACTTGACCGAGTGGCTTTTCCGTGTGGTCAGTTTCGTCTGAATTGATCACACCATAAGCTGCCGCTACGCACGACATGGGCTGGTTATAGCCTTAATCATTAATTAAGTATTTAGTCATTGCATGGGCTTTTGGCTAATCCATTTGTGCATGTACGTTTGATTCTTTGCCGCGCTTGGCCTAGTTAGCTTTAAATGGTCAAGTAAGTGTCGTTTTATTATTGCATGGTCCCTTTGTTTTTTATGGCTAGTTGTAGCATATACAAGCTAGTGGTGGCATGTTAACTGAGACTTTTTTTAACAGATGATTAATTTGCGGTATCTTTTTGTTACATCTCTGTGATCGTATTTTATACTGTTGCGGAAATAACGTCGATGTTTTATCCCGCGATTGAATATTTTGAATTTTAGCATCACTCGCGACATCACGAATTCAGGTCAGTATTGGATTACACCATCGTGTATTGTAAGTCAATAATATTTTGCTTATTAAGCAAACTCCTTTTTTTAGAATTTACTTAATAATTTAAATTCTTTTATCATAATTTACATTTTCTTTAGACAAAATCGGTGTCAACAGATGCCCCTTAAGGTCTGGATGTGAATGAATTTTATTTATTTATTTCAGATCCAGAGCTCGAAAAATATAGCTGCGCGGTATATGTTTTCTATATATATATATATATATATATTCTTTATTTTATTTTATGTAGGCCCGTAACGTTGGAATAGGTATTTTATGGCGTGAGTATTTTCCAGCTATCGTATTTGAAAGTTTGTTGAGCCTTTTGCTTGGATAGCAACTGAGTCGTGGAAACTCGTTCAACTAGCTGATATTATCGTTAGTAGACCCTGCGACGTATCAATCTAATACATCTTATCACACTAGTAGAAAACAGACCTTTGGTCCAGGGGTATTAGCCCCGGTTTTACTACAAATCGGGACTAATGCCCCGGTCCAACGGCTAGAACTGATCCCAGAGGGGTGGCAGGCACTAGCCCTGGTTCGAACGGGATCTTCAGCCCCGGGTCGTATAACAAATCGGGGCTAAAGGGTTACAGGCAGGCCGGGTCAGGCGCCAGACCCTTTAGTCCCGGTTTGTTATACGACCGGGGCTAAAGGTCTGGCTATATCTTTTTCTCCTGCCCGAGCCACCATTCAAGCTGATGGCTCTCCTCTCTCTCTCTCTCTCTCTCTCTCTCTCTCTCTCTCTCTCTCTCTCTCTCTCTCTCTTTCTTGCTTCAAGCTCGAGTTCATGACTTTTTTTCCCTCAAGATTTATCTATATTTTGTGGTGCCCCATCTATCCAAAGGTTCTAAAAGGTGAGCAACTTCATCCTTTGAACTCTCATTGCTATATTAGCTCATTTCATGCTCTATCTTATAGATAGATTTGTGAATTTAGTTTGGTAGTAATTTTTGCAATGATAGCATGAGATCGATGTTTAGATTCTATCTATCTTGTATTAACGTAAGGAACTCTAAGGTAAATATCACATTATGTGGATTCTATCTATATATATCTTGTTTTGGCACATAGTCTCGAAATTTGATTTTAGAAGCACACACATGCTGGCACATAGTCTCGAAATTTGATTTTAGAAGCACACACATGCGTGAGTTCATCATTCTAACTAGCTAGCTGGGCAAAATATCCTTCTTCGTCTACCTGCGTTCAACAAACTGAAAAAATTGTAACAAAGATAGGGTTAATTCATAAAAACTTGGAGTTAATAACTTCTCTAGCTATAGATTAATACGCCGGGTAACTGAAACAATTCATTTATTAGGGAGTGCCTCTATGGCGAGATCCTCGAATATGTCTGAGGACGGGATCCTAAGTCATCTTCAAGAAGCTCTGCCGTAGTGGTGTCCCTGCTCTCGCACACCATCTTTCAGTTTATATCTTCTCTAGCTAAATCAGTATGCTGGTGGAGCTAACTAATTTCACATATTATAGAGTGCCTCTACGGCGAGCTCCTTGAGGATGTCTGAGGACGAGGTCCTAAGACATCTCCGAGAAGCTCCGCCGTAGTGGTGTCCCTGGTCTCGCACACCATCTTGCAGTTCTTCACAAGAATGCATACCTATTTATAGATTAAGCAACACAACATAGTGTCGGGCACTGATGACATAATGTCGACACACTCACCCTGGCATAGTGCTGCCACCCATCCAAAATAGTGTCGTCATTTAATTTAGTGGCTTAGTGCTGCCCACTGAGGACATAGTGTCGACATGTTGTCTCCACATCCACATTTAGTCCCGGTTGGTGCCTCCAACCGGAAATAAAGGTTCATCATATCTTTAGTCCCGGCTGCTGGTTTTAATTTTGGTTTTTAGATTAGTACTAATTAATTATGATTATGCTGCCATCCACCCAAAATAGTAGAGTCATTTAATTTACTGGCTTAGTGCTGCCCACTGAGGATGTAGTGTCGACATGTTGTCTCCATATCCACATTTAGTCCCGGTTGGTGCCTTCAACCGGGACTAAAGGTTCATCATATCTTTAGTCCTGGTTGCTGGTTTTAATTTTGTTTTTTAGATTAGTACTAATTAATTATGATTATGCTGTCACCCACCCAAAATAGTGTCGTCATTTAATTTACTGGCTTAGTGCTGCCCACTGAGGACATAGTGTCGACATGTTTTCTCCACATCCACATTTAGTCCTGGTTGGTGCCTCCAACCAGGACTAAAGGTTTATCATATCTTTAGTCCCGGTTGCTGGCTTTAATTTTGTTTTTTAGATTAGTACTAATTAATTATGATTATGTTTGATATACTTAATTAATTATATAATATAGATGAGACGGCAATGGATATACGCTGACCGACTCTCTAACGAGTTCATTAAAGTCGTGCATTTTTTTCTTCTTGTGGCCAAGGCAAACAAGCGAATGGTTTTATGTCTTGTCCATGTGGTGTCTGTCGGAATCATTAAGAATACTCTTCCTTAAGAGTCCTTCACAGCCACCTGTTTCGGTCCGGTTCCATGACCGGCTATAATTGTTGGACCAAGCACGGAGAAAGAGGGGTTATGATGGAAGACAACGAAGAAGAAGAGAATGACAACGACTACCCTGAATACGATGGTACTACAATGGAAGACATTGATGAAGAAAAATATGAAGAACGGGCATCAGATCTGCCCGATAATGATCTTAGTCAGGCCATTGCTGATGCCCATGAAGAATGCGTAATTGAAAGGGAGAGGTTGAAGTTCAAGAAGATGTTAGAGGATCATAACAAATTGTTGTACCCAAACTGTGAAGATGGGCACACAAAAATGGGTAGCACACTAGAATTGCTGCAATGGAAGGCAGAGAATGGTGTGACTGACAAATGATTTGAAAAGTTGCTGAAAATAATGAAGAAGTTGCTTCCAAAGGATAACAAATTGCCCGCCAGTACCTACGAAGCAAAGAAGGTTGTCTGGCCTCTAGGATTAGAGGTGCAGAAGATACATGCATGCATTAATGACTACATCCTCTACCACGGCGAGGAGTACGAGAAGTTGGATGCATGCCCAGTATGCACTGCATTGCGGTATAAGATAAGACGAGATGACCCTGGTGATGTTGAGGGAGAGCGCCGCATGAAGAGGGTTCTGATGCGCTCGACGATCGACGTAGAGCTCATTGGGAACCCCAAGAGGAAGGTATGATGAGCACAACAACAAGTTTTCCCTCAGTTATGAAACCAAGGTTTAATCGAACCGGTAGGAGCAAGGAAACACCCCAAAGGTGTTACTAGCTGAGCTGTGGCAGGGCGCACTACCGGTGCTAGTAGCAACGTGGAGACCTGCACAACACAACCACAGAACTTTGTCCCCAACTTGGGATGAGGTTGTCAATCTCACCGTGTTTTGCGGAAAACAAAGGATTAAATGTATCGAATGGAAAGAAGTAAAAGTTTGCAGAAAGTAAACACAAAGCAGTAAACAGTTGTAGATTGTATGTAAAGAAGAAGGAGCGGGATCCATAGTTCACTAGAGGTGGCTCTCCTTAGATAGATAACATGCTAGGTAAACAAATTACAGCAGGGCAATTGACAAACACCGAGAAAGCAATACATGCATATACTAATCATCTTGACTCCTTTGAGACTTGATTGGGCAATACAACATAATACATAAACCGCCATCCAACTGCATCTATGACTAATAATCCACCTTTAGGTTATCATCCGAACCCCCTCTAGTATTAAGTTACAAGAAACAGATTATTGCTTTACGAACTGCATGTAAGGTAAACAATATGATTGTTCTATGAACAAAAGATCGTTATTTTATCCCTAGTAGCAACAGCACACCTAGTACCTTAGAGATTTCTGTCACTTCCCTAGATTACCAGAGGCATGAACCCACTATCGAGCATAAATACTAACTCTTGGAGTTGCTAGCATCTACTTGGCCAAGATAGCTACTAACAACGGAAAGCATGCAAGATCTCAAATAACAAAGACATGATAGAATCAATAATCAATCTGAAATAGCATCTCAATATCCATCGGATCCCCGCAAACACAACATGTATGGATTACAAATAGATGATCTTGATCATGAACGGAGCTCACAAGATCTAAACATGAAAGAACAAAGGAGGAGAAACCAGCCATGTAGCTACTACATGGATCCGTAGTCCAAGGATGAACTACTCACACATCACACCGGAGGCTTGCATGGTGATGAAGAAGGCCTCCAGGGTGAATTCCCCTCTCCGGCAGGGTGTCGGGAAGAGCTTCAGATCCCTCCCAATCTAGGGATGGAGATGACGGCGGCTATAGACTCTTTCGTGGATTTTTGATCGGGTACTTAGGGTTTTCGCCCCGAGGGCATCTTATAGGCGGAAGGAGAGGCCAAGGGGGTGCTGGGGTCGGCCAGACCACCCCTTGGCGTGGGCCAGGCCTCGCCGCGCGGCCAGGTGGTGTGGCCAGCCCCTAGCCCTTCTCCGTCTCGTATTCTGGCACTTGATCCCTTCCGGAAAAATAGGCACTTTGGCTTTTGTCCCGTCCAATTCCAAGAATATTCATTTTCTTACTTTCCTGGAACCAAAAACAACAGAAAACAGGCAGCTGGCACTGTGGCTCTTGTTAATAGGTTAGTCCAAGAAATTATAATAAAAGTACTCCAAAGTTGGAACAAAACACAAGAAAGTGGATAAAACCAAGCATGGAACATAAAAAATTATAGATACATTTGCAATGTATCAACATCCCCAAGCTTAACTCCTGCTCGTCCTGGAGTAGGTAAGTGATAAAAAGAATAATTTTTGAGGTGACATGCACCATCAAAGTCTTCATCAATGTATTTGCAAAACATTCAAAGCTGGGATCATAGTACTTCAATCATAACATGAAAGACAAAGTTCTAACAATAAGCAAAGAGACTATGATGCAACATGAAAAGGCACAAACAAAAGATTCATGAATAACAAGCTTTGCAAGACGATTGTTTGTTTCACATAAAGAAAACATAGCATAAAAATATTCAGCTTGTCCCTCAATAGAGTAGCAAATATAAATGCATGGGACACCTTCAAAGTTCATAAGAGTGACTAGATACAATAGTTTCAAACAAGCAATAACAAGTTATGCATCAATCAACTAGTCTTGGGACAATGCACATAGAACTAAGAATGGCCACTATGCTCTCAAAGTAAGTGCATAAAGATAGAAGGTGGAGACTCAATATAATGGTGGAAGAAAGGCCTTTGTAAAAGGAAGTAGGGATTCAAGTCTCATAAAGAGCTTCCAAAAATTATGGTACTCGTAGCTTTCAGCTCTCATTTCCCCTATCATAAGCATCTTGAAGGTGATTAAGGTGAAAGTGACACAACTAAGAGGATATGCTTGACAAGTTATAAACCGAAATCTCATGCCCCTTACTTATGAAGACCGATCCTCATGCTACTCAACTTCAGTCACGAGTAAGCTCTTGTCATTGTAAGTATATGTGTATCATTAAGAACCGCCAATGGGGTACCCCTTGCACATGATACGGGAGCTTTCCCATAATCAAAATTACAAGGCAAGCAGACAATGAGCATCTCAGCGATCTTTTTATTTTCTATTTGCATAGGTTTTTATTGAGGATGCTTCATAGAGTGCTCATTATGGTGATACTGCAAGTTTCCACCATGATTAGGCATGGCTTAGGCTAGCGGCCCAGGCGTTTCTCTAACACACATACAAACTCCATGATGATACAAGTTCCACATTTATTTCACACTGCCGGGATCCGTAAGCAAAAGAACATAATATCAACGGGGTACAAAGTACAAGTGCAATGTTGAAAGCATTCCCCATGAAACATGGTTCTGCTAATTTCAACTTATAAAGCGCAAGCATATACGCAACAAAGAAGGACCCAATGGTTCAAGTTTATTAGAGGCAAAAAAGTAAACTGTGCCATCAAGTTCGTGAGAGCTTTATCACTAGTTTTCTCATAACAAGTGAAAGGTAGACAAAAGCATGAATATACTTGGAATAGCATAAGCTAGTAGGTAGGTATGGTGGACTCTTTGGAAAAACTTGGTTTAGGGAGTTGGATGCATGAGTGGAACTCATACTTTGTTGTGGAGGTTAGCAAAAGACTAGGAGCGACGAACTAAGAGAGCAATAATGGCCATAATCATGCAGAGCGACAAAACATCATTGATCAAAGCATAAAGTGATACTACAAGTTGAAAACTAAAGGATCATAAAGGCTATGGTGACTTGTGACAGTCATAACATGGTGTGAGCATGTGCCAAGTCAACCCAAATAAAGTATCAAAGGAGAATACCACTATACTATGCTTTAATATGCTAAAACAACGCATGATTCATCCAAGGCACATTAAGCAATCTCAATTGTTTATAACAAGTCATGCTACAGCAAAGAATACTAAGCATAAATCCAAAACAATATCAAGCATGGCATGACAAAGCATAGCCACAGTCAAAAACGAGCTCTTTTTACCACAAAAGTATGCACTTTCCTACTCTTTTCCAAACCAAACCAAACTATTTGCAAACCAAAGTATGAAAGAGGGGGTCCCACCAACTTATTCAGAAAACTAAACAAACCAAGCAAACTAAAAAAAACAGAACAAAAATGAAAAACAAGATGCTCCAAGAACAACACAACTGTGCATGAAACAATAAAAATGAAGCGTTTGGAAGAAACCTGAAATTTTTATTGATGAAGAAGGGGATGCCTTGGGCATCCCCAAGCTTTGACGCTTGTACTTCTTGGATATTTCTTGGGGTGATACACGTGGCATCCCCAAGCTTGAGCTTTAGTCCATCCTTCATCTCGTTACTCATTCCTTCCATACACCTGAAAATTTTCCTTCATACAAAACTTCACACAATCTCATTAGCAACATTAGTGCACTTAAAATAAATAAGTCTCAAGGTTCAGTTCTAACACCAAATAAACTTCCATTAGAACACTAGCTACTGTAGCACTTCCCTCAAAAAGCTCAATTTCCCAAAGGAACTCAAGAAGGAACTAACAAGAAGCAAATGCAGAAAATGGCAGAAATCTGTCAAAACAAACCAGCAGGTAAAGACGAATTTTTCGAAGACCTTGTGTTGCTCAAATCAAAAAGTGTTGAACTAACTAAAGTTAGATAACCTGGGGCAGAAGCACAAAAAATTACATCTCAATCCGACATACATAGATCTCTCAGGAATTTTTACGGTGAAGCACAGAAATCTGTTTCGGGACAGCAACTTTTCCAATTATTACTTCACTCTCATTAGAGGTTACTCTTGGCACAAAAAGAAAATAAAAAGGATAAGGAGAGGTTATTACAGAGGTAATAACTTTCAAGACTCATCTAAAACTCTTGGGTTATCTCCCAACAAGTACTTTTCCTTAACGCCTTTAAGTTAGGCATAAGAAGCAAAGAAAGAATCAAGTGTTCTCAAATGAAGAAGCATTAAAACCAAATTTTGTGTTCATAGGAGAAGCAAAACAAATCTTTTCTCTCCTTTTAGGGAAGTAGTGGGAGTTGATATTTAATGGTTCCTTCTTTCATATCAATGATGGCACCAACAGTTCTAAGAAAAGGTCTTCCCAAAGTAATAGGACAAGAAGCATTTTTTAAAACATCCAAAACATAGAAATCAACGGGGACATAGGAATCATTAACCATAATAAGAACATCATTAAGACTCCCCATGAGTTTCTTTTTAGCATTAGCATCAAGTGGAACATTCAAATAGCAATCTTCAAGAGGAGGCAAATCAAGCATATCATAAATCCTTCTAGGCATAATAGAAACACTACTATCAAGATCACACAAAGCTTTGAAATCAAAGTAATGCACTTTCATATTAATGATGGGTTCCCAACCATCTTCTTGTTTTATAGGAATAGAAGCTTTATGTTTCATCTTTTCTTCTTTAATCTTTATGAGAGCATCAGTAATGTGTTTTGTAAAAGCCATGTTCATAGCACTAGCATTAGGACTTTTAGCAAGCTTTTGTAGGAACTTAATAACTTCAGAGATATTGCAACCATCAAGATCAAAATCAACTTTATCATCTAAAGTAATAGAACTATTACTAGCCTCAACACTAGTGGTAGTAATAGTAGAAACACTAATGTTCTAGCAATCTCATCTTCTCTTTCCCACTTAGCATGTAATTCAGCTAATAGTCTAACATTTTCATCAATTCTTACTTGTATGGCATTAGTAGCTGCAAAGGATTCTCATTAGTTTCAGGTTTAGCAGCCATTTTATTCAAAGTAGATTGAGCTTCAGCCAAAGATGCTATATTTCTTTCAACATTAGAGAGTTTTTCCTCAATAGTTTGATTGAAAGCAGTTTGTTTACTAATAAACTCTTTAAACATAACTTCAAGTTCAGAGGGAGCACTCTTATTATTGTTGTAAGAATTTCCATAAGCATTACCATTGTTGGGAGGGTAAGGCTTATAATTGTTGTTACCAAAATTGTTCCTATAAGCATTATTACCATAAGCATTGTTGCCAAAGTTGTTATTTCTTATGAAGTTCATATCGACTTGCTCTTCTTGAGCAACCAAAGAGGCTAAAGGAACATTATTTGGATCAATATGGGCTTTCCCATTAACAAGCATAGACATAATAATATCGATCTTATCACTCAAGGAGGAGGTTCCCTCAACAGAATTTACCTTCTTACCTTGTGGAGCTCTCTCAGTATGCCATTAAGAATAATTAACCATCATATTATCCAATAGTTTTGTTGCAGCACCCAAAGTGATGGTCATAAAGGTACCCCAGCAGCTGAATCCAATAGGTTCCTTGAAGAATAGTTCAATCCTGCATAAAAAGTTTGGATGATCATCCAAGCAGTCAGTCCATGAGTGGGACAATTCTTTACCAAAGATTTCATTCTTTCCCAAGCTTGAGCAACATGCTCATTATCCAGTTGTTTAAACTTCATTATTTCACTTCCCATGGATATAATCTTAGCAGGGGGATAGTATTTTCCAATAAAAGCATCTTTGCATTTAGTCCAAGAATCAATACTATTCCTAGTTAAGGAATTCAACCATTCTTTAGATTTTCCTCTCAAAGAGAAAGGAAACAATTTCAGCTTAATAATATCACCATCTATATCCCTATGCTTTTGCATCTCACAAAGTTCAACAAAGTTATTTAGATGGGAAGCAGCATCTTCATTACCAATACAAGAAAATTGTTCTCTCATAACAAGATTGAGCAAAGCAGGTTTTATCTCAAAGAAAGTATTTTTAGCCACAGGTGGAGCAATAGGTGTGCTCATAAAATCATTGTTGTTGGTGCTAGTGAAGTCACACAACTTAGTGTTTTCAAGAGTAGTCATTTTTTTTGGGTTTTCAAATAAGAAAGCAAACAAGTAAAACTATTTTTTTTGTGTTTTCGAAGAACAAAACAAGCAAACAAAGCAAAAAAGAAACTAAGCAAAACAAAAACAACAAAGTAAAGAGATTGGTTATGAGGGACTCCCCTTGTGAAGATGTCCTTGACTCCCCGGCGACGGCGCCAGAAAATAGCTTGATGCGCTCGACGATCGACGTAGAGCTCGTTGGGAACCCCAAGAGGAAGGTATGATGAGCACAGCAGCAAGTTTTCCCTCAGTTATGAAACCAAGGTTTAATCGAATCAGTAGGAGCAAGGAAACACCCCAAAGGTGTTACTAGCTGAGCTTTGGCAGGGCGCACTACAGGTGCTAGTAGCAATGTGGAGACCTGCACAACACAACCACAGAACTTTGTCCCCAACTTGTGATGAGGTTGTCAATCTCACCGTGTTTTGAGGAAAACAAAGGATTAAACGTATCTAATGGAAAGAAGAAGTAAAAGTTTGCAGAAAGTAAACACAAAGGAGTAAACAGTTGTATATTGTATGTAAAGAAGAAGGACCGGGATCCATAGTTCACTAGAGGTGGCTCTCCTTAGATAGATAACATGCTGGGTGAACAAATTACAGCGGGGCAATTGACAAACACCGAGAAAGCAATACATGCATATACTAATAATCTTGACTCCTTTGAGACTTGATTGGGCAATACAACATAATACATAGACCGCCATCCAACTGCATCTATGACTAATAATCCACCTTCAGGTTATCATCCGAACCCCCTCTAGTATTAAGTTGCAAGCAACAGATTATTGCTTTACGAACTGCGTGTAAGGTAAACAATACGATTGTTCTATGAACAAAAGATCGTTGTTTTCTCCCTAGTAGCAACAGCACATCTAGTACCTTAGAGATTTCTGTCACTTCCCTAGATTACCAGAGGCATGAACCCACTATCGAGCATAAATACTAACTCTTGGAGTTGCTAGCATCTACTTGGCCAAGATAGCTCCTAACAACGGAAAGCATGCGATATCTCAAATAACAAAGACATGATAGAATCAATAATCAATCTGAAATAGCATCTCAATATCCATCGGATCCCCGCAAACACAACATGTATGGATTACAAATAGATGATCTTGATCATGAACGGAGCTCACAAGATCTAAACATGAAAGAACAAAGGAGGAGAAACCAGCCATCTAGCTACTATATGGATCCGTAGTCCAAGGATGAACTACTCACGCATCACACCAGAGGCTTGCATGGTGATGAAGAAGGCCACCAGGGTGAATTCCCCTCTCCGGCAGTGTGCCGGGAAGAGCTTCAGATCCCTCCCGGTCTAGGGATGGAGATGACGGCGGCTATAGACTCTTTCGTGGATTTTTGATCGGGTACTTAGGGTTTTCGTCCCGAGGGCATCTTATAGGCGGAAGGAGAGGCCAAGGGGGTGCTGGGATCGACCAGACCACCCCCTGGCACGGGCCAGGTGGTGTGGCCGGCCCCTAGCCCTTCTTTGTCTCGTATTCTGGCACTTGATCCCTTCTAGAAAAATAGGCACTTTGGCTTTTGTCCCGTCCAATTCCAAGAATATTCATTTTCTGACTTTCCTGGAACCAAAAACAGCAGAAAACAGGCAGCTAGCACTGTGGCTCTTGTTAGTAGGTTAGTCCAAGAAATCATAATAAAAGTACTCCAAAGTTGGAACAAAACACAAGATAGTGGATAAAACCAAGCATGGAACATCAAAAATTATAGATACATTTGCAATGTATGAGGTTCATGCCAAGGTGATGTGGTATGCTCCTATAATACCACGGTTGAAACGTTTATTCAGGAACAAAGAGCATGCCAAGTTGTTGCGATGGCACATGGAATACCATAAGAAAGACGAGATGTTGAGACACCTCACTG
This sequence comes from Avena sativa, assembly GCA_916181665.1. Lineage (NCBI taxonomy): Eukaryota > Viridiplantae > Streptophyta > Magnoliopsida > Poales > Poaceae > Avena > Avena sativa. Next base: position 253,979,323 of record OV702287.1, read on the forward strand.
ATGGGTCGCAGTGGAGAAAAATCGAGAGAGAGTTTCCGGACTTTGCAGGTGATGCGAGGAACTTATGGTTTGGTCTAAGTACAAATGGCATGAATCCTTTTGGGGAGCAGAGCTGCAGTCATAGAACCTGGCCTGTGACTCTGTGTATCTATAACCTTCCTCCTTGGTTGTGCATGAAGCAGAAGTTCATTATGATGTCAGTGCTCATCCAAGGCCCGAAGCAACCCGACAACGACATTGATGTGTACCTAAGGCCATTAGTTAAAGAACGCTTACAGTTGTGGCATGGACAAGGTGTACGTGTGTGGGATGAGAACAAGCAGGAGGAATTTGACCTACGAGCGTTGTTGTTCATAACAATCAATGATTGGCCTGCTCTTAGTAACATTTCAGGACAGACAAACAAGGGATACAATGCATGCACACACTACTTAAACGAGGTTGAAAGTATATATTTGGATAAATGTAAGAAGAATGTGTACCCGGGGAATCGTCGTTTTCTTCCGCCCACACACATCCTAAGAAAGAAAGGTAAGCATTTCAATGGTGAGGCAGACAGCCGGTGTAAGCCTATCCGCCGTACTGGTGATGATGTATTTAACATGGTGAAGGATTTAAAAGTAATCTTTGTAAAGGGTCCTGGTAGAAAAATAAATGTGGAAAAATAAAAGACCAAGAACACGATGCCGTACTGGTCATGACACGATGCCAGACACGCACCCATGTGGAAAAATAAATCTATATTTTGGGAGCTACCCTATTGGAAAGTCCTAGAGGTCTGCTCTGCAATTGACGTGATGCACCTGACGAAGAATCTTTGCGTGACGCTGCTAGACTTCTTGGGCGTGTATGGGAAGAGCAAAGATACACCTGAAGCACGGCAAGACCAAGAACATATAAAAGACCAAGACGGCATGCATCCAGAGTTGTTTGAAGGTACTGCTAGCTACGCTCTTACCAAAGAAGAGAAGGAAATCTTTTTTGAAGTCCTTTGCAGTATCAAGGTCCCGTCTGGTTTCTCGTCGAACATAAAGGGAATAATAAATATGGCAGAGAAAAAATTTCAAAACCTAAAGTCTCATGACTGCCACATGCTTATGACCCAGCTGCTTCCGATTGCATTGAGGGGACTCCTGCCGAAAAATGTTCGAGTACCCATTGTGAAGCTATGTGCGTTTCTCAATGCAATTTCTCAGAAGGTAATCAGTCTAGATAGTCTACTAAGGTTACAGAAAGATGTGGTCCAATGTCTTGTCAGCTTCGAGTTGGTGTTCCCACCATCCTTCTTCAATATTATGACTCACCTCCTAGTTCACCTAGTCGACAAGATTAACATTCTTGGTCCTGTATTTCTACACAATATGTTCCAATTTGAGAGATTCATGGGAGTGTTAAAGAAATATGTTCATAACCGTGCTAGGCTAGAAGGAAGCATCTCAAAGGGATATGGAACAGAGGAGGTCATTGAGTTTTGTGTTGACTTTATTCCTGACCTTAAGCCTATCGGTGTTCCTGAATCACGGCATGAGGGTAGACTTAGTGGAAAAGGCATGCTAGGAAAGAAAGCAAGGATATGTATGGACGGACATTCTCTCACTAAAGCACACTACACAGTTCTGCAAAGTTCCACCTTGGTGGCTCCGTATATCGAGGAACACAAGAATAATGTACACTCCAACAACCCGGGGAAGCCTGGCTCCTAGATTAGAGATGAACATATGAGGACTTTTGGCGGTTGGTTGCAGACACATCTCATGAATGACATAAATGTTGGAGAGCAGTTGTACTTGTTGGCCAGGTCACCTTCTTCGACTATATTGATTTTCCAAGTGTACGAGATAAATGGGAATACATTTTACACGATCGCCCAAGATAAAAAGAGGACCAATCAAAACAGTGGTATCCGATTTGATGCAATAGACGAGAATGGGCAAAAGGATACATATTATGGTTACATAGAGGAGATATGGGAACTTGACTATGGACCGTTTTTTAAGGTTCCTTTGTTTCGGTGCAAATGGGTCAAGCTGATAGGAGGCAGGGTTGAGGTGGACAAGAAATACGGAATAACAACAGTGGATCTCAACAACCTTGCGTATAGAGATGAACCATTTGTCCTAGCCAATGATGTGGCTCAGGTTTTTTATGTGAAGGACATGTCTACCAAACCGAGAAAAAGAAGAGATAAGCAAAATAATACAACATCCGATGAGCCAAAGCGCCACATAGTTCTTTTAAGAAAAAGAAACATCGTGGGGGTGGAGGATAAGACAGACATGTCAGACGATTATGATAAGTTTCATGAAATTCCGCCCTTCATTTTGAAGGATGACCCAAGCATCCCGTTAAGTAAGGAAGATGCTCCATGGTTACGGATTAGAAGAAAACCCTAACATGTGTGGATGTTGGTGATGTACAATATTATTAAACCTTTATTTTTAATGATCTTCTTATATGTATATGGATATGAACTATCTCGATCTCAATAGGTAGTATTGCAACTTGATGTGGGTAGACATTTATTAATATTAAAACGTAAAAATTAGTCATAATCATATCTAGCCCTATAGTACACAGCTTCAGGATCGTCTTTGAAATCGTCATCGTCGTCGCTCGTAGCACGCGGATGGATCCTCAGCCCTTCCTCGTAGCATGCGGATGGATCCTCCGGCCTCGGATTCACGACACGCGGGGGAGGGGGCTCAGGCGAGGATGGTCTCCCATGGCGATGTACCGCAGGCTGGTGAAAGTGCGGGTACCTCACACGAGGATGGTCTCCCATGGCGATGTAGCGCATCACACTGGCGATAGTCCGGTTCGCCCACCACAGGCGGCGACCAGCCTCGTTGTGGTTCACTAGGGGCGGGCCGTCACCCTCGTACCTGGCAAGCTCCCTTTTCTGCCAGTTTGCGAAGAAGGCATTCCAGGTGTCGAGGTTGTCGGGATCCCAATGGGGATCCATCCGCTGCTCCGCGTGAGCTCGAGGTAGAAGTGGTTCATGATGGCCGTCTGGCGGGCCGAACCTTGAGGAACAAGAGGAACATGAACCCCTCCAGCACTCAGCATCCAGCCAGCGGGCAGCCGGTACCCCGGCGGGCATGGGTAGCTGGAGGCGCACAGTGCCTAGGTCTCCTCGAGCGTCAGAAAGGCCCAGTAAGCGGTGTCCATTGTTGTGAGAGAGAAGGTGTGGATGTGTGGATGGACATGGCGGTCGACCTAGATATAGAGGGACATGGCGGGAGAACATGGCGGGAAACGGGGGAAATTGCGAGAGAACATGGCGGGAAGCGGGGGAAATAGCGGGAAAACATGGCAGGAAGCGGGGGAAATGGCGGGAAAACATGGCGGAAAGCGGGGGAAATAGCGGGAAAATATGTTAAACAATAGATAATTTCATTTAAGTTTTATAATAAAGTATGATAATAGATTTAAATTATAGATCTTCTTTTTCTGAAAATTTTGATATATAATACATAATTTTATGAAAACTACAAACCATTTTTGATTTTGGCCCCAACCGGGGCTAAAGGTAACCGAGGCTAAAGGGGTGTGGCGCACGGGAAAAGCGGCGGGCCGAAAACACCTTTAGCCCCGGGTTGTAATACGAACCGGGGCTAAAGGTAGCCCTGGTTCGTATTACAACCCGGGGCTAAAGGGGGTGGTATAAATACCCCACCCCCACACCGGGTCGTGGCACGACCCGGAGAGCCAGATCGCCCCATTCTTCCCAGAGCTCGCGCGCCGCCCGTTCGTGCCGCTGCCCGCGCCCGTCCATCCCGCCGCCGCCCGCCGCCTGCGCCATCCGTCCTGTCTCCGCGCCGCCCGCGCCGTCCCGTCTCCGCGCCACCCGCACCGTCTCCGACCGCGCGCCGCCGCCCCGCGCCTCACCGTCCGTGCTGCCGCTGCGCCTCACCGTCTCCGCCCGCGCGCTGCCCCGCGCCGCCTCGCCATCAGGTGATCGCCACCCGTCAATTTTGGTTAGTATTAATTAGGTTACTATTAGGTTAGTATATTAGTATTAGGTTAATATTAGGTTAGTATTAGTATTAGGTTAGTATTAATATTAGGTTAGTATTAATTAGGTTAGTATTAGGGTAGTATTAGGTTAGTATCAATATTAGGTTAATTTGGTATTACTATTAATATTTAATAGTTAGTATTAGTATTTAGTATTAGTTAGTATTAGTATTAGGTTAGTATTTAGTTAGTATTAGTATTAGGTTAATTGTATAGGTTAGTATTGTCTAGGGTTAGTTAGGGTTAGTTAGAATACTTAGTTAATTAGGTTTAGTTTAGTTAGTGTTAGGTTTAGGGTTAGTGTTATTAGGGCAATACTTAGTGATTTAGTTATTGTTTATGTTTTATGATTGTTTATTGCTATTATTTAGTTATGCCGCGTCCACCTCATCCGAGCCTACTGGACTCCGTCGGGGATGTCCGAGTCTGGGCTCCGCCGGGTTGGCACTGGGAGGTGCTACCTTTCGGGACTCGTACCTTAGTGAGGAATCCGGGTATCATCGTCGACCCGAAGCTTCTTTGGTGGCGTCCACGAGGTCGAGGAGCGGTGCAGAGGGAGCTAGCCCCCGAGAAGGTGGTAGGTCGTCGTATTAGGGAGGAGGGCGAGCATGTACGACAATACATGTATCTTTTGGAGACTAGGTTCTCCAATATCTAGTAGGTTCACGGATCTCACCCGAGCTATTCTCCGGTGATGGTTCCTCTTCTGTGGTTATAGAGCTCCTGTAGCACAGAACGCGGCAGCCACGTTCGCTAGTTTGATATGAGCAAGATGTATTAATAATGTACTTTATATTATGAGCAAGATATGAGCGAGATGTATTAATAATGTACTTTATCTTATATTATTGTACTTTATCTTAATCACTAAGTAATGTATCCGAGTTGTCGCAATTGTAATATTCTTTTACTTAATGCAATATTCTTTTTCTGTATTAGTTAAGCTATGGACGGTAGACAAAATGAAGAGGAGCTTCTCAACATTATAGATGAGGGTATTGGGGGGTCTTATTACGATGGCTCCGAATATCTTAATTTGTATGGAGGAGACGATGGTGGAGAACATAGTGGAGAAGATGGTGCTGACCATGGTGGAGACCATGGTGAAGACACCATAATAATGACAAACTCCGTCGAGGTATATAAAGCCTCTATCGATTGTTCACTAGTATAGATGCACTAATTAATTCGTATATATGTACTGACGAATGTTTCTTCTCTTAGACCTCCGCTTCCGGCCAATCTTCTACAAGGACAAGAGGCCCGACACACAAGTTGCCCGCTGATGTCCGTTTCAGCATTGACTTAGTGAATCTGCGAAGAATCACCACGCGAATGCATTTACAAGTCAATGCGGAGTGATTGTTAGATACAAAGTCCCGATCACCATGCGAAATTGGAACAAGCTAGGAAAGAAAAAGGATCCAGCTGGGGCTAGTTTTGTAGATGACAGAGCGAAAGATACGATGTGGAATTCTCTCATGACACATTTCACCCTACCGGTCTTGGAGACTGATGAGCTCATGCAGCAAATGACAAGGAAAGTCAAGCACTTTGCTCTTAAGAAGATGGCCGAACTATTCAAGGAATGGAAAAAAAGATTGTACCACAAGTATATCTTGAAGAAAAAAACTCCTCCATTCACTAGCCCACTAGAGATGCAGCAGGATAACTGGGCCGCATTTGTGGAATACAAGACCTCGGAACCAGCTAAGGCAATGTCAGCAAAGAATAAGGTAAATGCAGCCAAAAAGAAATATCACCATCATATGGGCACAGGTGGCTACAAGAGTGCCATGCCTAAGTGGGATAAAGCTGAGGCTGACCTGGAGGCTAAAGGGGTCACTCCAGCTACGTCTTGTTGGCCCAGGAGGTCAAGAAATTGGGTATTCAGACATGGGGCATCATTATACCCAGAAACAGGCGAGATTGTTGCAGTCGAAAAAATTTCTTTACCCAAGAATCAACTTATTAAAGTGATAAAAGAGGTTGAAGAGGGAACGTTTGTTCCCGGCAGAGCGAACGATGAGCTGACAAAGGCTCTTGGGAATCCTGAAAAGGCTGGATGAACAAGAGGGTTCGGACCTTCTTATCCATGGGTTATCGGGTTTCCCGAGCACCTTGACACGTACAGAAGCTGATCGAGAAAAACAAAGCGGCAAAAAGAGGAGGATACGGAGCGGTTCGCGAGGTTTGAAGCCATGCTGCAGGAGCATCGCTAGGAGCTTAATGAACTTAAAGGACTCCGACAGCAAGTTCCTGCACCGGACAGTACGGTCGGCCCATCGCAACAGAAAAGCAACATGGCTTCCACGAAGGGCCACAGTAATGATGCAACGATGGATGTATACCCCATGGATGCAATTAAGGAGAAGACTAGTTGTGAGCTGCATGTTGAACTAAAGAATATATCCATGAAAGGTGGCGGTCGGCTTTGCTTTACCTTCTACACCGGGAGTGACCTACCATTGCAATCCGATTCCAGCTGGCTATGCTCGTGTCGGTGTGGATGAAATTCAACCTATGTGTCAGTCAGTACAGCTTGACATCCCCGGAGGTGAAGGGGAGACGGCACTAGGAGATGTCATGGGTGACTTCATTCTTTGGAAAAAAGAATACATCAAGTTTCCAGGCTCGACACCAAGGCCACCTTCTCCACCGAGGAATAATCCATCACCTCCAAGGGAACCGTCTCCTCCCAGTAAAAGTCCACCTCCAAGTGCACCGTCTCCTCCCAGTAAAAGTCCAATCCATGACCCCAACACGAGTCCATCTCAATCTACGCAGCCGCCTCCACCCACTAAGGGCCAAAAGCGATAACTGACGCCCAAAGCGACAGTTGTCGCCCCTCCCAAGAGTACCGCCGGTTCCTCCCAAGAGGGCTTATGACCTGACCGATGAGGAGACCGATGCGGTCGTACGGGCCGAAGTGGATGCTCATTTTAAAAAGAAACAACCTGAGCCAAAGGTTCAAATAAAACCGGAAACCAAGGAGCACTTTAGGAAATTACTGACGCAGCCATCCCAAGCTCAGTTAAATGCGCCAGATGACTATACATGATGTCTTCAGAAGACACTGAAACAGAAGAGATCAAGCGGTAGAGGAAGCATCACAAAAGAGGTTCCCCAGCAGGGGAAACAAGCAAAACAATCGAGTGGTAGCGGAAGCATCAGAACAGACGTCCCCTAGCTGGGAAAACAAGCAAAACAATCGAGTGGTAGCCGAAGAACCAAAAGAGATGTTCCCCAGGTGGGGAAACAAGCAAACCAATCGCTCCCCCCACTCCAAGTGAACATACCCGAACCTCAACTATATGAGGTAGAACCTATGGATCCAAAAACGGCTAGGATATTGGCCGAGCAATGTGGTAGGCCTATTCATGAAATTCTTCACGGCGATATGCCCAAGGCTGAGGTAGCACCCAAATTTGTTCACGGGGAGCCTCTGGTCAGTTCTGAGAGGCTTCGAGATTTGCCAACACAAATGCGACGATTCCATGAATGGTACATGAAAGCATCAAAAGAACAGCAAAATTGGCTCTTACTGAAAGTTCGAAAATCGCATTACTATACTGAAGACGAGGTCCCTATTGAATTACAGAATTATTTCATTTATTCAATCTAAAGAAACTTGACAAAACTATCCTCAGTGCGTATTATCTGTAAGTGATTACTTTATTTATGTAATTAGGTCTCTATCTCAGCTTGTTCAATTCATTGCCGGTAAGTATACTCACTATATTCTTTTGTACGCTATATAATGATGCAGAATGAAGATGCTCGATTATAAAAAAAAGGCTATCAATGGATTTGGGTTCATTGACCCACATTGAGTTTATGGAGCTATACTAAAGGATAAACTACTGGAGGTCGAACACAACTTGTTGCGGTTTCTCACAAAACAGTATTTCTATAATGAAATACTATTTCCTTACCACGATGGCAAGTGAGTTTTTGTACACATTAACTTTTGCTTACTCGATGTTCAGTGTAAATTATGAGTTACTGACGTATGTAAACCTTGCGTAGGTACCACTGGATTCTTCTAAGCATTTCACTTGACTTGGGAATAGTTCACATCATGGACTCACTAAGCAAAGACATTGAAAACTACCACAGCATTATCGATGCGCTCCAGAGGTAATTTCAATCATTAACGCACTATATCAGTTTCTTTCGTTCATTTTCTGGGATATCAAGTAGTTATTAACTCATACATTAATTTTCTTTGTCGGGTAGGGTTTGGACATAGTTCAAGAACCATGTCCGCGGTTAATGGCGCAAGGAGCTATTTTTTAAATCACTCTCGGTAAGTAGTACGAGCTAAGTCCACGCATCTATTTAATTCTAGTTTATGTGCATTTATCATGCTAGAGTTATTATTTGATTGAATTCTATTCTTGTAAAGTGCGCGAGATAGCCACATGGGACTAATCTATGTGGATTCTATGTGTGCGAGTTTATTCGCATCAGTATTGAGAAGCCCTCGGAAAATATTCGAGTAAGTAAACAATATATTCATCCTTTATTTTTATTACAAAAAGTTGTGTTGAGTCTAATTCATACGATCTTCTTTTTATATAGTTGGACGCGATGCGGGACAAACTCCTACCAGAGGACCGCCTAATAGCAATCCAAGAGGAATTTGCTGGATTTTTTGTTCACGAGGTCATAGACCTACGCGGAGAATACTCTATACGTACACCCTAAAGCACTCATGTAATGATCTTTATGTAATCAAACAGACATGCTCTGGACCTGGTTGGGACTCCATGTATGCTTGTAAGAGAAATTATATTATATATTACGTCAATGTGTACAAGTACTGTGTAGTAGCGTTCTGTATGTATACGAAAACTTGTTTCTAATGAAAACACAGAATGAAAAATAATAGAACACAAAACACAAAATGAAAAAAAAAACACAAAACCCTAAAACCCCATCCCCTGCCGCGGCAGCCAAATGGCCCAAAATGCTGCCATGACAGGGACCCTTTAGTCCCGGTTCGTAACACGACCCGAGACTAAATGCCCTGCCGCTCAGCGCGCCTCGCAGGACCACGTGGTTGGACCTCTAGTCCCGGTTCGTAACAGAACCGGGGCTAAAGCTTGAACCTTTAGTCCCGCTTTGGCAGTCCTGGTTCGCAATCCGAAACTAAAGGCCCTTATGAATCGGGGCTAATGGCCTGGTTTTTACTAGTGTCATCTCATTTTCTTTACTTCTCCGGTTTTTATCTTTGGGTGAGACCATCTGCAACCGAGTTCAGATACCATCTCCGGGATATTGGCGATCGATCTAGCGTGTCCTGCCGCTAATCATACACCTACTCTTATTCAGCCATTGGTGACTCGTACTATGTTGGAGTATATTTTGTATTTCACAGTTTAAACTCGTAAGTTGTTGGAGTGTATTTTTTATATTTCACAGTTTAGACTCGTAAGTTGTTGGAGTATGTATTTTTTGTATTTCACAGTTTAGACTATTAAGTTGTTGGAGTATTTTATTTTATTTTTAAATTTCACACTTTAGACTCTTAAGTTATTGGAGTATATATTTTTCACTGCTTCTCGTGAAGGAATTGAATGGTTTTAAATAAAAAAATTGTCTGCCCCTGTTTATACTCGTGAGGGTATGGAGTGAATTTTTTTCCGCCCCAGCATGAGTGTATGGAGTGAAATTTAATTATTTTTAATTCGTTTGCCCAGCTTATACTCATAAGGGTTTGGATTCATATAATTTTTTGATTTGTTTGTCCCGGTTTATACTCGTGAGGGTATGGAGTCATATATTTTTTTGATTTGTTTGCCCCAGTTTGTACTCGTGAGGGTATGGAGTCATTTTTTTTATTTGTTTGCCCCAGTTTATACTCGTGAGGGTATGGAGTCATATAATTTGGTTTGATTTGTTTGCCCCAGTTTATACTCGTGAGGGTATGGAGTCATATAATTGAGTTTGATTTGTTTGCACCAGTTTATACTCGTGAGGGTATGGAGTCATATAATTTTTTTTGACTTGTTTGCCCCAGTTTATACTCGTGAGGGTATGGGGTCATATAATTTGGGTTGATTTGTTTGCCCCAGTTTATACTCGTGAGGATATGGAGTCGTATAATTTGGTTTGATTTTTTTGCTTCAGTTTATACTCGTGAGGGTATGGAGTTGATTTGTTTTTATTTGTTTGCCGCAGTTTATACTCGTTAGGGTATGTAGTCGATTTGTTTTTATGCGTTTGCCCAATTTATACTCATGAGGGTATGGAATTGATTTGTTTTTATTTGTTTGTCCCAGTTTATACTCGTGAGGGTATGGAGTCGATTTCTATTTGCTTACTCAAGCGTAGTAACGCTTAAGGAATTTCCCATTTACTGGGAATGGCGAGTATTTTCCATCCGACGAGATAATTTGGTATGCGCCGCTGGAATAAACTTCTTTTATGACGAAGGGACACTCCCATTTAGGCTCAATTTTTCCTTTCATTCGCCGTGTAATATTCATGGGACGGATGACAACGAGCACTGAATCTCCTTGTTTGAATGACCTTCTTTTAACACGTTTGTCAAAGGCTCGAGACATCCTCGCTTGATATGCCTCTAGATTTTGTAAAGCTTGAAGTCATTTGCCTTCGAGTCTTTCTAACTCATCGAGGCGTAATTGCGTTGATTTTTCTTCAGATAGTCTTTTGTGCATAGCGATTCCCAATGAAGCTATTTGTACTTCCAAAGGTAGAACGGCTTCTCCCCGGAATACCAAGGAATAAGGCGTCATTCCTGTCGGCGTGCGTGTCGTGGTTCTATAAGCCAACAAGGCCTCGAGAAGTTTTTCATGCCACTCATGGTTGTTCTTTGATACGACTTTCTTTCGTAATTTGCAGAGGGTTTTATTGAAAGCCTCTGCCTATCCATTAATAGCAGGGTCATATGCCATGGAATATCTATGGTTTATCTTAAACTTTAAACAAAATTTATTCACTAGTTTATTTTTAAATGGGGCTCCATTATCAGACATGATCCGAGAAGGGACGTCAAAGCGATATATAAGTTGTGTTCTTATAAAATATTCTACATTCTCCGCTTTATCCTCTTTTAGTGGTGTGAGTTTGGCTCACTTGGAGAAGTAGTCAGTCGCAGCTAAAATGAATTTGTGGCCTTTAGATGAAGATGGATGAATTGGTCCTACCATATCCAGTCCCCACATTTCAAAGGGCCGGGACATATTTGTTGCATGGAGCGTGCGGCTGATGTATAAAATCACTCGTGGCATTTATTTGCAAACTTAATGAAATCTTAAAACATGGTAGACCAGTAATAACCGAGATGCCTTAGTTGATAGTGTGATTTAGGACCAGGTTGGTGCACACCACATATTTCAGCATGCACCTTGTTTAGGGCCTCCATAATTTCATTTCGAGCGATACAACGTAATAATATGCCATCATGAGAGCGTCTATAAAGTATCTCATTGATGCATGTGTAATGAATCGATCTTTTGTGGATTCTAGATCTTTCGCTAGCCTCCAATGGTAAATATCCATAAAGTAGATATTTTAGGAATGGTGCTCTCTAATCCCCTACTTCAATTTCGCATATGTCGGCTGTCATTGATAAAGATATTGGTTTTTATTCTTCTTCAGCAAATATTGGTAGTATTCTTCGTTGTTCCATGTGTACATCCGTGGTTTCATGTGCGTTTAATGACTACTAGCGGCTAAACCGGCTAAGGTGTCGGTCTTTTCATTTTTATTTCTAATTATATGCTGAATAGTTAGATTAGTGAATATAGCCATGAGTTCTTTAGCCCTTTTGAAATATGGAAATAACTCTTGTTTCTTCAACATGTAAGTTCCCATTAATCACTAATTGTGAATCTCCATAAGCCAATAGCGTATCAAGCTTCATGTTTATAGCTATCTCAAGACCGATGATAAGGGCCTCATATTGGGCTGAATTGTTTGATATTGCCAATGTTAGGGTTAACGAATATGGGATCACTCCTTCATTAGGCATAACGAAAACAACTATGGCTCCTGCCCAGATTGTCAGCAAGCGCCATCAAAATACATTTTCCATGTTAAATTAGTAATCGATGTAGTGAATACATCCTCATCAGGCAAGTCATCATCTACAGGGAAATCATTCGGGATCGGGTGTGCTGCAAGGAAGTTAGCCAAAGCTTGACCTTTTATGGCCTTTTGTGGTACATACGTGATGTCAAATTGTGATAAAAACATCACCCACTTAGCTAACCTGGCGGAGAGCACCATTTTACTTAAGATATATCCGAGAGGATCTACTCTCGAACTAAGTGGACGGTGTGCTCTAACATGTAATGTCTTAGCTTTTGTGCAGCAAAGACCAGTGCGAGACATATTTTTTCCATGTCTAGGTAGTTGGATTCAGCTCCTACCAAGATACGACTAAGGTAATACAAAGATGTTTCTTTTCCGGCATCATTATTTTGGCCAAGAGGACTCCTAATGAAGTAGGCATGGTAGCCTAATATAGGATTAATGGTCGGTCCTTAACTGGTGCTCCCAACACGGGAGGGTTTATTAAGTATTTTTTAATTTCCAAGAATGCGTTTTGACATGTTTGGTCCCATTCAAAAGGGACTTCCTTTTTCATAAGTCGCGAGAAAGGTTTGCATCTCCCCCACAAATTAAATGAACCTTCGAATATATGCTAGATGACCTTGAAAACTCTTTAACTTTTTAAGGTTTACAGGTGGTGGCATTTTCACAATTGCTTGTACTTTGGAAGGGTCAATTTGAATGCCTTTCTTTGTAACTATGAAACCAAGAAATTTACCCGGAGAAACTCCAAAGGCGCATTTCATTGGGTTCATCTTCAAGTTATGTTGCCTGAGGCGTTTGAACACCGTAGCGAGATGTTTTAGATGATCTTGTTCCTTTTTGGATTACACAATAATATCATCTATGTAACATTCAACAATATCGTATAACAGCCTGTCGAGGATAATTGTCATGGCTCGTTGATACGTTGTCCCTATATTTTTAACCCAAAAGGCATTACTTTATAACAGAATATACCTTTAAGTGTGCGGAATGCCGTTAATTCCTCATCTTCTAGTGACTTCTTTATTTTGGTATAACCGGAATAACCATCCATGAAAGAAAATATTTCATGACCCATGGTGGCATCGACTAGTATTTCAAAACTAGGTATGGGGAAATCGTCTTTAGGACAAGCTTTATTCAAATCTCTGAAATCTACACATATGTGAGTTTGACCATTTTTCTTTTTGACGGGTACAATGCTAGAGGTCCATCTACGAAATTTGACTTCTCTAATGAAACCCGTCTCTATGAGTTTATCTACCTCAGCTTCTAATTTTAGGAGTATATCAGGTCAATACTTTCTTTGTGCTTGTTTCACCGACGCAACATCATCTTGGACGGCAAGGCGATGTAAAGCTACTTTTGGGTTTAATCCAGGCATGTCTTCATAAGTCCAAGCGAACACGTCTCTGTTTGCACAAAGAAATTTATGATACTTTTCTTTATTTTCTTTGGACAAATGTTTTCTTATAAAAATTGGACGATGATCATTAGCCGTACCAATATTTATTTCTTCCAAGTCGTCGACCATGGACTGGTTGCCATCTTCCATTTGTGGAGATGCTTTAGCCATGTCCATATATTCAGCCGACGCCATACAAAATTCATATCATAAACCATGCTTGTTTTCTTTTAAAACTTTAGTAGAGCTTCAAGCTGTTCTTGGGATAACACTTTTTGGAAAGGTGCTAGCTGTCCATGGCCATTTCATAAACATGGACCAGTTGCGACGTCATATCCCATCTACTGCATCATGTACAAAACTTTGTTATCGTACAAAGAAATGGGTAAAGATTCATCATCTTTATTATACATGGATATTTGTGCAGAATTTTTGCTTTTATTTTCACCGGCACTTGAACCGTGCAGTTATTTTTGAGCTTGTTTTATTCTATATTGTACCAAAGGGAGCAAAGGTGTAGGGAATTTAGTACCTTTCGTGTCACGTGATTTATCTATGACACGAAATATTGGGTCGCCCTTCTTTATTTGGTCCCTTGGTATATATTAGTATGTCTTCTTTTTTGACGAGGATTCTGCAACTTCTTTTTCTACAACATTTGACTCGGGCACAAATACAGTATTTGATTTGTGCACCATATCAACAGGCTTGAAGTAGAACTTTGCATCAGCATAGAAAGATTGAGCTATCATGAACAACTTCTTATCAGCAAATATTCTTACCGTATCTCCTAACTGATCTATATATTTGATACACTGATGTAAGGTAGGTGGCACGATCTGATTCTCATGTAACCATGGGCGCCCAAGTAATGCATTGTACGAGTTAGATGCATCAATCACATGGAATTTCACATACATGGATAGTGTATCCAATTTTAGAACCAGTGAAATGGTACCCATGGCTTCTTTCCCTAATTGGTTGAAACCGTGTATGACCATATTAGACTTGTTCAAATCTATGTGGGAGTATCCAATCTTTTTCAGTGTGCGTAGGGGTAGGAGATTTATGGCTGATCCAACATCTATCATTATACGATTTATTGGCAGAACATCAATCTCACCATACATGAGAATAGGTCTATTATGCTTCTTTATGCCTAGCAACCTATCCTCATCTGTGAATGTCATATTTAGAACTTCAGATTCTTCCACTTCAGTTTGCGACATTTCTACTCTATAACCTTTAGGGAAGGTAAGTGTCGTGACAAGAGCTTTCCGCATATCAGACAAAAGACACTAAGCATCGTACACAGAAAGCATAGCTGGTATTTTCTTCAAATGTGCGATTACATCATATTTGACTGGCACCCTATAGGCAAGGTTAGTCGAATCATTCGGAACATCATCCTTGCCTTTCGGCTCTTTCCTAGGTGGGAGGTAAGGGTCTGCTAATTATCGACCTGACCTAAGATGAACCTGATCAACTTCTAATGGTTCTTCTTCTTCTTTAGGGAAACAAAGAGACTCATCGTGATCCTCGTGCACACCAATAGTGAGAATTCTTCACTTGGGATCTTCATGCGCTTCATGGTGTGCTGATATATTTTTGGTGTGAAGCGCAAAGGAGGAGCTTCTTCCGTCACTAGGGGTAGTACATGGCGTTTTGACCACCGTTGCGCCCCATCTTGATATGCTCGTGAGGTAGAGAAGTTGGGTTGTGCACCATAGTTGAAGGAAATGTGAGCCTATCCCTTATGTTGCTCTTGCGCTTTGGCGCGACCTGGAATGATCATAGGAGAAAGTCCACATTTTGGGATCAATATCGTATCATTGTAAGTGGATCTCATATTTGAAGATGCACAACTCACCGAATCATCTTGAAGGGTGGCGACATTTGTTGCAGCCATCTTATTTCCCTTTGTCATGCTTTTGAGGATATCCGCATCAATGGTGAAAGGATAGTTTACCCTCTACTGTTTTTGGTTGACAATGACACCGTAGTTAGAGCAGACTAATGCTAGCTACTAGTGTCTTAAACAGGCTTTGGTCCGCTAGTATGTTGGAAGATCATCGGAGACCCCCCCCATTTTGATAACAAAGAGAAGTGCCAGAGTTTTGCCTTTTGAATGTTTCTTGAGTCTTTAGGAACACCGCACTATTAAGAGGGGTTATCTCGACGAGCTTGTTGGGGATGAATTTCTAAGCCTTATGCACATCCCTTACACCCACTTGTTCCATCACCAAAGAAGGAGGAGAGAGATCTACATTTATAGCATCTCTGCCAAGTTCGTTTCAAGCTAGTTGAACCGGCTCCCAGACCGGGTGATCCGGTACCAGCACCGAAAAACCGAACCCAAATCGGGATTCTCGGTTTATGATACCGAGTCTATATGGGTTCACGAACAGTGAATATTCCGGTTTGGATTCCAGTCTTCCTGGCTGTATACCGGGCGGTCCGGTGTGTGGGCCGGTCCAACCGAACTTGAAACCGGACTTCGCAGAAAATGCTCTAAACGGCTAGATTTCTCCCTTGGGTATAAATACCTCTTCTTCCACCTTTAGGAGGTTAGGCATTCATTTCATATTTCATTCTTGAAGCTCTCTCTCCCCCCATTGTTGAAACACAATTCCTTGAGGATCTCCCACTCTACCCAACCAAATCCAAATCCCTTTGGTAGAAAGCAAGAGGAGGTCTCGATCTATGTTTCCACCAAGCCAAAGTTCATTCCCCCTTGAGTTCATCGATTTAGCATGTTACTCTTGGGATTGTGGGAAACCCTAGGCGGCTAGGGTCGCCCGGAGGCATTCGGCTTGTGATTTGCTCCAAAAGTTTGTGAGGGTTTGGAGACTACCTTGAAGTCTACCACGAGTAAGTGAGCTATTCCTTCATGGGATAGGCTTGGAGAAGAAGGTGAGACTTCGTGGCGTTGGGGAATCCTTCGTGGAACCTCACACCTCTCCAACGTGACGTAGCCCCCTTCCCAAAGGTGGTGAACACGGGAATACATGTTCGTCGCCGCGTTCGGTTATTCCTAACCACTCTCTTACTTGTGTTGTTTACTTTGTGATAGCATTCGTGCTTGAAGTATCTTGTATCATCATCTAGGTTGCCTCACCTAGTTTTGCATTTAGGCACACTTATATTCCACAAAGCCTAAAACTTGCAAAAGATTATAAATAATTTTGTAGAAACCAATTCACTCCCCCTCTAGGTAAACCATCTTACACTTTCAATTGGTATTAGAGCCTAGTGCTCTTCCAAGGGCTTTATCGCCTAAGAGAAAAGATGGTTTTCTCCGATGATGAGGAGGGAAAGACTTATTCGGTCAAGGAGATCCGTGAACTCTTTGCCAAATAGTCCCTTGAAAAGGCTAAGGCGGATTCCAATCTCCTTGGTCGAATAAGTTTTCCTGAGGGACGATTTACGGGGATGGGCGAGGGGGTCATGCTTGCCGGACCTTCGGCTGTACCTCAAGGTAGGCCGATGGACACCGGTAAGGAGGCCATGAATGAGGCCTCTAGCGAGAGTGAGCCGACGAAAGCCTTTATGCCTCCTAATCCATTTCTGTATATATATCCTAAACAAAATAACATCATGCCTCATATTAATGGTTCGGGTCCCATACCTCACTATGATGGAACTCACTTCTCTCATTGGAAAGTTTCTATGGAATCTCATCTTCGCAGTTGCAGCGTGGAGCTTTGGGAGATTGTGGGCAAGGGCTTCTATCCATAAGATCCCAACAATCTCACTCCAGGAGAATACTATGACCGTCAACTAAATGCAACGGCTTGTGACAAGATAAGGAGTGCCATTCACCGCACTCTCTATGATCAAGTTAGCAACATCCCCACTGCAAAGGAGCTATGGGAGAGGATTGTCATTATCCAAGAGGGAACTTCCCTTATCCAAAAGTCCAAGTATGAAGCTGCCAAGTCAAAGATGAGCATGTTCATGAACAACGATGGTGAATCCATCACAGAAGCATACAAGAGACTTGTTGCCCTCCATGTAAAGATTGATGGTCTTGGTTGTGACAAGTATGATGATGGGTTCAACTTGAATGATTAGATCATAAAGTACAAGGTTCTCTCCATGATTGCCTCCTCCGACAAGAATCTTGCCTTGAACTTGCAACTTTTAGATTCAGCTTGCCACTTCTCGCCGGATGATCTAGTGTCTTATCTTGTTGCCACGGACAATATGGCGGATGAAGGACAAAAGATCAAGGAGATCAACCATGCTATTGGGCCTTCTCAATCCCTAGAATTGAAGGCCAAGTATGTGCAAGAGAGTGGTGCAAATGATGAAGAAAGTGATAGTGAGGGCATTGGTGACATGCTAGCTCAAGTTGCTCTCTTCAGCAAGAACTTGAAGTTCCAAAGAAGAAGAAGCTCAATCGGACCAAGCGAGAAGAAGAGGAATTGCTACAATTGTGATGAGTCGGACCACTTTGCCGACAAATGCCCATATGAGAAGAGAATTGACAAGCCCAAGTATGAAGAGGGTGCCAAGCCAAGATTAAAGACAAACCCCATCAACGAGAGATACAAGAGGAACAAGAAGCGTCATGGCAAAGGCTTTCTCGGCCAAGAGTACCTACCCGATGGGGAGAGTGAAGATGAGGAGAAGGTTGTGGGGGTGGCCGGGTTGGATTTTGCCGAACCTGGGTCACTCTTCACATAGGACTACACCAAAGACTATGCCGATGACTCCATCACTCCCAAGGTCACCGGTACTTGCCTCATGGCAAGGAGTACCAAGGTAATATCTTCCCCTCCATATCTCTCTAGCATCTTGGATGATCATGTTAGTACCAATGATAGTGACGATGATGAATTCGATGAAAACTATGTACAAGAAATGTATAAAATCATGAAGTCCCTTCCTAGCAATGCTCGTGCCAGATTCAAACAATTATTGAGCCTTGTCAATTCACGTGATGAGACCATTGATAGTTTGGAGTCTCATATTTATGATGAGAAACTAAGATTCAATCTTCTTGAGCGAGAGATAAGCAAGGAAAGGGACATTACTTCCCTTCTTAAAGAACGAATTGAAATCTATGAACTAGATAAGCAAAAGATATGGATACCATAGATAGAGCTATCACCTTGTCCCAAGAGCTTGATACTTCAAAGAAAGAACTTGAGGTTGCTCATGCTTCTCTCACCAATGACCTTGATAACCTAGAGAAAGCTAATTTTCTTGTCAAGCATGAGCTCATAAAACTTGGGGAGAATCATGATCAACTTCGAGTGTCCTATGAGAAGGCTCTTGATACATTGAAGGATCCTATTATTGTTGAGGATATTACTTGTGCTTCTAACCCTTCCTTGGATCAAGCTAGTCTCCTTAAGGAGAACAAGAAGTTGAAGGAACAACTTGAGGTGGAGCATCTCAAACTTACCACCAAGGAAAGATTCTTGCTCGACAAACTATGAGAGCTCCAAGGCAAGGTATGGGGTATGACCCCAAGAACGACAAGAATGGTGCCAACCCACCTAAAGGGAGCAACTTTGTGCGTGAAGGGCACAAGGTTGTTGACCAAGTAAAGAATAATATTGTCAATGGGGGAGCCACAAGGGGCAACCCCAACTACAAGTTTGCGGGAAAATCTAATCCCTCCTATGTGCTATGTAAGGGCACCCAAGGAGATGTATATGCCAAATATGTTGGCCCTCGCAATGATTATGCTTATAGGTGGTACTCAATTTGGGTACCAAAAGATCTTGTTGCTAATGCTAGGGGACCCATTACTCAATGGGTTCCTAAATCAAAGAATTGATTTTGTAGGGGTATGCCTCCGGTGGAACAAAATGGGTGTTTGATAGTGGATGCACCAATCATATGACCGGAGGTAGAAGTGCGCTTGACCAATTTATTCATGAAGTTAATTCAACATCAAACATCACTTTTGCAGACAACTCTAAAGGAAAGGTACTAGGTTTTGGCAAGTTGGTGGTCTCCAAGGCCTTGACCCTAGAGACCGTCATGCTTGTTGAAAACCTAGGATATAACTTACTTTCAATAAAACATCTTGCAGATGCCGGTTATGATTTCTATTTCTCTAGAACTTGTGTGAAAGTCTTTAGGAGTGATAATATCAATTTGGTCCTTGTTGGATATGTGAAAGACGACCTTTATGTGGTCGACCTCTCGCAAGAGAGTCAATCTCTTCCTACATGTCTAATGGCCAAAGTTGACGAGGGATGTCTTTGGCATCGCCGCCTTGGCCATTTCAACATGAGAAATCTTAAACAACTCCTAAAGGGTGATCATATTGTTGGACTAGCCAGTGTATCTTTTGAGAAAGATCATGTGTGTAGTGCTTGCATTTCAGGAAAACAGCATGGGAGGAGTCATCCATCAATATCCAAGGTGGCCACGTCAAGACCTTTGGAGCTTCTCCAATTGGATCTCTTCGGGCCATCAACATATGATACTCTTGGTGGAAGGAAGTATGGTCTTGTCATTGTTGATGATTACTCAAGATACACTTGGATATTCCTTCTCAAGTCAAAGGATGAGACCTACAAGTACTTCATGACCTTTGCCAAGCAAGCTCAACGCACCCATGAAGTGGAGATCAAGACCATTAGGACCGACAATGTCACCGAATTCAAGAATTATACCATGCAAGAGTTTGTTCAAGATGAGGGATCAAGCATGAATTCTCGGCTCCATATACTCCTCAACAAAATGGTGTTGTTGAAAGGAGGAACCAGACTATCATTAAGATGGCAAGAACTATTGACATGGGTATACCCTACAGGTACTCGAGCTTGGTATATACAACCTACATATGTAAAGGTCCACGGTGTCGCCAAGGCCCAAATGAAGGACTCGAGTAACCTACGAACTCTCAATTTCTTGAAGGACAAGAAGAAGCTAAAGATAGAAAGTTTGAAGGGGAGAACCCTAACTTGTAACCGACTCGACCTACTACCCGAGACCTAGCCTATCTATATAAAGGCTAGGAGGGGGCAGCGAGGAGGACACACGCAACCCTAGTTTCCACAACCCTTGCCAGATTGCATCTACGCACCATTGTAATCCTCAATTCCTTTGATAATTCCACGAGTGGACAAGCAGGAGTAGGGACCTCTATGAGGCCCGAACCTGGGTACATCTTCGAGTCCCCTGTGTGCTTGTTTGCTAGCCAATAGATGTATCCAGCGCTCCCTCCTTCTCCAAAACCCAAGTCCACAATAATGGGCATTGATGAGTTAAACCCTCGTTAATTGGCGCTGTTTGTGGGAAAAGGGAGTGCTGATGTTGCGGCTTCTTCGGCCCCATCAACCGCGATGTACAATTCCACAACAACGGAGATTCACCAGCTCTTCGGCGCGTTTGACTTCACCGTCCACACGCCGGACACTCGCTCGACCTTCGAGTCCGTGGGCGATGGGATCAGCCTAGCGATAGGGAGCTTCTGCTTCCAAGTCGGTCAGATGGGCACGCTTCGCATGCCTGGTCAGCTGACGGCGCCGTCGATCGCCCCAGCATCATGGTTCCCTCCATCGATCGGCACCCTCAGTGAACTCAACGCCCCGACAACAGTCGAGAACACGGTCAGCAACAGCAGTCGTGACTCCGATCTGAGCGATCTGGCCACTGAAGATGGAACCTATGTGATATGGGGTGGCCCGATCTTCTCAGTAAGCGGATGGCGATGGTGATGGTGGATGATAGATAACTAGTGTGTAGCTATGATCTCTCCCGCTCGATCCCTGATGCCAGCGCAACAGATCTCGAACCTTGTAGGATATTCACAACACCACACTCTTGCGCACGCAGTCGTGACCACGAACGGTAGTGTGCAATCTACTGATTCCCAATGGAACAACAGATCACACTCAATTATAGTTGGTAGATTCGAACACAGGGTAATTCCAGAGGTTCTATGAAAGAAACAACTCCAAAATATTTTAACGTGGTCTAAACCCTAACTTGTGACGGCTACGGAGGTTTATATGAGGGCTGGGGCGTCCTCCCCTCTAAACGGGCCTAAAAACAGCCATAACTTGGCCCAAACTAACTCGGTTCGACTCAAACTGATACATACCGACCCGTATATGGGTTCGGCCTTATTGGCACGCAGACCAAACGTCGTGGAACACCTCAAACTTGTAATTCTGGGTGCGCCATCTCTCTCTCTTGCTCATACGTGATTTCCTCGTTGCCTCCTAGTGCGCATGCCTCCCGCTCCTCCCTCGTGCACTTGTTGATATTGGAAATCAGCGCTTGTCCTTCTTGCTGCAACTCTCCTCATCCTCGCGCAATGCTTGTGTTATCAATAAACCTGATCATACAAAGATGCATAGACTTAGGTAGTATAAAGTTTTCATTAAATAAAACATCAGGTTCAATTAGGAATAAATTCACCTGATAGTCATTATTGATTTGACTCAATATTTCCTTCCAGTTCAAGCAGTCAGAATCATCATAATCCATGTATATATCCTCATCATCCTCCCTTTCTTCATGAAAAGCCGTCCTCGGCTTTAGGTAAGCTGAAAGTGGGAGAAACAAAAAGAACAACGTGTATGCAAAGTATATGTATATATAACATGTTGTATTATTGTTGTTTACATGAAAAGTATGTCCAGTATACATCAAGCAACTTAAATTGCAGGTATAAGTGAAGTACAAAGAATCATGATCATGGTGAAAAACAACTAAATAGATAGTCATGTTCTTCAATATTAAATTCAGTTTTCTCAAAGAAGATCTATGATCAAATTTGTGAAGAAGATCAAACCAATTCAATATGTCTGAAAACCAAATTGAATCATGCCATGCTTCAACTGCGCTACTCTAATTATTATGAACATGATCATGTTGTCCAGTATGGAAGATGCAACTCCATTTGCAAATATAAGTGAAGTATAGAGCAGTAGCACAGCTAGACAAAGACTTTTGGGACAAACACAAAGGATATGAAAACTTGGGTTCTATTCTAGCAAGATTACAATGATCCAACATAGGTAAAATTACTTGTGTTGGTTGTATTATATCAACTAGATCTGACTTTAGTTTCATACTATCACAAATTTCAGCATATGTCCCACAACAAGTCATCGACACATAACAAGTATGGCTGAAAACAACATGTTTCAGTTCAGCGATTCTATCACAAGTAATGCATATGTGATCCACAAGAAAATTTTCATGCATGCTATATTCACCAATTAGATTGAAAGTGAAACAAGGAGAATATGTGCTAGAATTTAGACATGAAATTTCAGAAATCTTGTCCATAGCACAACTCATACTCATAGGTTCATTTAGCATGATGGAAAACACAATATCAGCAGGTGGTATTCAAGCAAGTATTTATTTATGTGTAATTAGTACCACATGATCAAAATTAGAATTTGGTAAACTATCACATAGTGCTGAATCAGTAGTGTAAGGCAAATCACAAGGAGGCTTCAGTAAAGGAATAAACTCACAATATGTCGCACATGTTGGCTGAAGCTCCAAATTAGTACCAATGTCATCAACAATCTTCTCAGCTGTAGTAGGTACTATGACATCCTCCTCAAGTGACAATACCAGATCGTGTGATGCAGGTTGTAAAATAGGCGGCTCCCTTTCTTCAAAAGCAACCTGTACATCACAAGATACAACACTAGGAGTAGACATGATTAAGTTAGTAGACAACTCACATGTCTCATTAGTGTCCACTCTCAAAATTTCTGGAATAGGCCATTTGTAGTTGTTCAAAAACATAGAACGTAGAAATTGCTTGAAATCTTCCCAAAGGATTTTTTTACCCATGACACCATACACAATCCTTGCGTCCTTCCACCAACGAGCTACCTCTTCATCCACACGTCGGTGAGCAAAAATATATTCTATATGGACATTAAACTTGCTATCGAAAGTACAACATCTCGCAAAACCAAATCCCATATCAATTTCCCAAATCTGATATTCTGTGGGTGTGGCGGAACTTTCCAATCGCCACTTGATTGTAGTTGGATCATATGCCATGCCAACCACAATAGCTAAATAGTCATGGTAAACATCATCTGATTTCTGCATCACATCAACACTAGTAGAAGTCATGATTAGTACATTAGTGCAAAAACACAAAACTGTTTTGGTGGCACACTCACAACTCACTCAAAAACTGACAAGAAAGCAGATCTTACCGTTCCAAAATGAATAGTGATGCTTACCAATTCGAAATCAAGGACTGATGCACTGATGTGATGAAGTTAATACCAAAGGTATAGAGAACGATCGCAGGGCACACGAGTTATTTATGGTGGAGCTGTAGGTATGGTATCCTAACTACACCGCAAACAAGTCCTAGTGCTGATCGTATGACAAAGACCCACGGAAACACACATGGTGGAGATAAATGGGGCAGTTGCAACTATGAAAATGAGCTCAATAAAGTAAGGTATGTCGGAGGAATGCTCGTGTTGCAATGCACAAGGAGAGACGCTAGCAATGTCTCAACGAAACGGGCACAAGATTGCTAAACTGAGCAGCCCGCAGAGCACTAAGCACGCTAGTCTCGTAGGATAGTTTTATACACAAAGAAAGGTTTACTAAGGCTCACAAGGATAGGTACGCTATGTGGACTCAGTAAAAAAAATAAACAAAAAAGAAAAAAATTTGACCTGAGAATTGGTCTCTGCCACGGCAGAAAAACGGCCCAAAATCCTGCCACGGCAGGATGTCGGCAGACACAAAAATTTCTCGTATGAGGACAGACCTGTCTATGGTAAGCCTACGGTCCGATTTTTTTTTTTGGCTTTCACGCTGGAGCACAGACCCGTCTGCGGTCAGGCATGAGGCAGCGAGCCGTTTTTTTTACTTCAACGTAAAAATCACGTATGATCACTATGGTTCCGGATCTGAGAGTTGCGGAAGCAGCAGCTTCCCCAACCACTTCATGTGCGCCGTCATCAACACATGTGATACCTCTGCCAACCGCGACAACACGGGCAATCGCGGTAACGGAACCGACCCGCCTAACGGCGGCAACGGTGGCAATGGCAGCAACAGCGGCAACGGTGGCAATCGCACCCCCGTCGACAATGGAGGAGCAGTCGAACCTCCAACCATAATAAACGAGCAAACCGGCGAATGCGTCGTGATCAGGCTCAACGAGCAGGAATGGGCTCGCTGCCCCGAGGCCCTATGAGGCACTCCTCTACCCTTTGGATCTCCGCAAGAACTGCTAATGGGCTACCGCTGGCTCCTGAAGAAACAATTCAAGCGCCAAGTACAAACAATCGTGCAACTCGAGGCGCGCAAAAAAGCAGCAGACGAGTCGAGCCTTCGTCGTGCTGGGCTCTCCTCCCACGGAGGATCTTCCTCTAAAGGAAACGAGTACATCGCCAAAAAGAGGCAATCTCGGATGGCCCATCTCACCGAGCAAGAGCGCATATAAGCTGCAAAGGTCCTCGACTTCAGCTCTATGATAGTCGATACACGGGGCAATGTGGTCCCCAAGACGCCACAGGCTGCGGTGACAGTCACGACCTGTCTCGACGTTGCCGCTCACGGCGACACAGCCACAACTACGATGCGTGTGATGACATCACGCATCGCAAGATCGACAAATCAAGGGCGCGACGTGCTCGGTCGACTGACTCAGAAGAGGAAGATGTGGAGCTCTGCAGCGCTAGCTGCTTCAGCAGGTCCATCAGGCAGAAGCGAATGCCCAAGGGGTTCAAACTCCCATCGGCGAACCCGAAGTTTGACGGCCTAGAAGACCCAAAGATCTGGCTGGAGGACCACATCTCCTCCGTCAGGCTCCACAGAGGCAGTCGAAGCACGACCATGCAATGATTACAGCTACAGCTGCAAGGCGCCGCCCGAGCATGGCTCAACAACCTCCCACGCGGATCCATTCGCAGTTGGGATGAGTTGTTGTACAACTTCGTGCGCAACTTCAAGGTCACGTACAAGCGACCCGCATCAATCGAAGAGCTGAGATGCTGCCAGCAAAGATCGGGCGAATCGCTGCGCTCTTACATCCAAAGGTGGTCCATCATCAAGAACTCTGCAGAGAATATCTCGGAGGATCGCGCGATTGACGCATTCAACGGCGGCATCCGCCGCATAGAGCTCAGGGAGGAGCTAGGCCGCTCAAAGCCCAAGACCATTGACCACCTAATGGAAATCGCAAATCGGTGGGCAGATGGAGAAGATTCGGTGAAAAACCGCGTCCACTCCGACGAGGAGGTAGAACTCGAGCGCAGACGCGACCGCCGAGGCAAACGCCGTATGTGCATCTACGATGACCACGGCGACGTCAACATGGTCGCAGCTGGCTACGCCGACAGACGCGACGATAACCGCAACAGTGGATACCGAAGCGGTAGATACCGCGACTCCGGGAAGACCATGCAAGTGTGGCAACGCCGCAACCGTGATGAGGCACCCGCAACATCCATCAAAGACAAACTGTCCGGGCCATGCACGATGCACTTCTACATCGACAAGCATGATGGAAAGAAGAAGTCCAGCCACCTCCTCAAAGACTACCGCGAGTTCCTCAAATTGCACGAGGGATTGGTTCGGATGAATCGCAACGCAGTCAAAAGAGGCTACAGAGCGGCTCCAGGCGCCGTGGCACATGGCACTCAGCCACCTCCACCCGGAATGCCCCCAAACGCAGTTGCGCCGGACCAGCACCAGGGAGGTGAACCCTACCCATGGGCCATGGGCACCATGATGATCCAAAAAGGACGCCCCTCCAATCGGGTGCAGAAGGCCATCACTCGCCAAGTCAACTTGGCCACACACTCGCCACCATCTACCACTGAGTACCTCAGCGGAAGCGAGTCCTGCATCACCTTTGACAAACATGATCATCCGCCTCAAGTACCTCGTCCAGGTCACTGTCCCCTCATACTCGAGGCGCAAATCGGAGGCTTCGACATGAGTCGCGTCTTCATGGATGGCGGAAGCGGCATCAACCTCATATTCACGAGTACCTTGCGAGCAATGAGGATCCCTCTAACTTGCCTAGAGGCCTCAAACACAACATTCCACGGCATCGTCCCAGGCAAGGGTGTGTATCCCCTGGGCAAAATCAACCTCGACATCATCTTCGGCACACCAAAAAACTTTTGGCGCGAACGCATCGACTTTGAGGTCGTCGACTGGCCCTCACAGTACCATTGCATCCTCGGACGTGTCGCGTTCGCGAGGTTCATGGTAGTGCCACACTACGCCTACCTGCAGATGAAAATGTCAGGTCCCATTGGCGTCATCACAGTTAACGGGAGCTTTGAGAGGTCCGACAGTTGCGACAGGGAATTCAACAGAATTTCCCAGTCCTTCGGCATGCAGGAGGAACTCACGAGACTAAAGGAGTCAACATACAACAGTCTGCCTCCCTAAGCCGGCCAAGCTCGCCCGATCTATATTTCGACTCCTCAGTGCACACAAAGAAAGTGCAGGTTCACCCATCAGACCCCGCCAAAGCGGCCCTCATCGCCAACAACTTGAGTCCCGCATAGGAACTCGCGCTCGTCGAATTCCTCCGTGAGCACTGGGAAATTTTCGCCTGGTGTCCTGCGGACATGCTAGGAGTTCCCAGGGAATTCGCCGAGCACGCGCTCAACGTCAACCATGACGCAGGGCCAGTCAAGCAAACAATTCGGCGATTGTCTGAGCCACGGGTGTCAGCAGTTGGAATGGAGATCAACAGACTCCTCGACGCCAAATTCATACACGAGATCAAGGAAAGCACTTGGCTCGCCAACACGGTGCTGGTACCAAAAAAGGACACGGATATCCTGCGGATGTGCGTGGAATTCACCTCTCTGAATAAGCACTGCCCAAAGGATCACTTCCCACTGCCGCGCATCGACTAGATCATCGACTCCACCGCGGGATGCGAGCACCTCTGCTTCCTCGACGCCTACTCAGGCTATAATCAGATCCGAATGAAGGAGGCGGATCAAGAAAAATAGCGTTTACAACGGCCTTCGGTGTGTTCTGCTACAACACAATGTCCTTCGGGCTAAAAATGCGGGAGCCACCTACCAGCAGTGCATGCAGGCTTGCCTCAAGGAACAACTTGGTCGCAACATTCAAATCTATGTCGACGACATAGTAATCAAGACCAAGGAAGAAGCTTTTCTAATCAACGATTTGCGCGAAACCTTCGCCAACCTCGACCGCTACCGGATCAAGCTCAATCCGAACAAATGCGCCTTTGGCGTGCCATCTGGGCAACTACTCGGGTACCTCATCTCTGCCAGAGGAATCGAGGCAAACCCGAAGAAAATTAAAGCCATACTAGCCATGGAGAAGCCGAAGAACATAAGGGGCGTCCAGCAGCTAGCTAGGCGAATCGCGGCCCTCAGTCGATTCATTAGTCGGATGGGTGAAAAGGCACTGCCCTTCTACCAACTCCTCCGCAAAGCTGAAAAGTTCGAGTGGACCAACGAAGCGCAGGAAGCATTCGAAGACCTCAAGCACCTGCTATCCACTTCGCCAGTTCTGGTGACCCCACGAGAAAGGGAACCGCTGTTGCTATATATATGTCTGCCACCAACCAGGTGGTCAGCACAGTGCTCGTGGTCGAACGAGCCAAGGAAAACAAAGTCCATGGGGAACAGTGCCCAGTCTACTACCTCGGCGAGGTCCTCACGCCAACAAAACAGCGGTACCCGCACTACCAGAAGCTGGCGTATGGCGTCTTCATGACCGCCCGGCGACTGCGCCATTACTTCCAGGAGTACCCCATCGTGGTGGTCAACGACGTCCCGTTGGGGCATATCCTCAACAACCCCGACGCCACGGGACGAGTCGCGCTTTGGGGAATAGAATTGTCTCGACGAGACATTACATACGAAAAGCGTGACGCAATCAAGTCGCAAGTTCTTCCTGACTTCCTCGTGCACTGGATGGAGAACCAGCTCCCTGACAAACCAGATATGTCCTACCTCTGGACAATGCACTTCGACGGGTCCAAGCGGAAGGACGGAGCAGGTGTAGGTGTCATACTAACATCACCTCAAGGGGACAAGCTAAAGTACATCCTGCAAATGCAGTTCACATCCTCCAACAATGAAGCCGAATAAGAGGCCCTGCTACACGGGATGCGGATGGCAAAAGCCCGCGGCACCAAAAGGCTCATTATCTACGGCGACTCCAAGTTGGTCGTCAACCAAACAATGCATGAGTGCGACGCACTGAACGACAACATGATCGCGTACCGTGATCTCTATGACACACTCGAGGGGGACTTCGACGGCTGCGAGCTGCGACACATAGGCCGCGAAAGCAATGAAGAGGCGGATGCACTCGCCAACATAGGCTCTACCTGCTCCCCCATACCACCTGGGGTATTTCTCGAGCGCATCTGCGAGTGCTCCATCAAGCCAAAGGCAGCGGAGAAGAAAACAAGCGCAGCAACGGATTTGGGGGCTACGCCACCCAATGAGCCAATGGCACTCGACGACCTGGAGCTGGACATAGGACTCGAAGGACCAATGAGCGTCATGATGATCGAGTCATCCTGGACTCAGCCGTACATCACATACCTCCTTAGCAAACGGCTACCAGACGACCCGACTGATGCACAACACATCGCGTGGCGATCCAAGGCATTCGTTGTTATCAACGGCGAACTATACAAGCGCAACATCACAGGAGTACTCCAGCGATGCGTCTCCATGGATAATGGAAGAGCTGTCCTCCTCGACATCCATGAGGGAACCTGTGGACACCACGCTCGCAGTCGTGCCCTCGTGGCCAAAGCTCTGCGAGCTGGGTTCTACTGGCCTACGGCCATGCGCGACGCCAAAGACATCGTCTAGAAGTGCAATGCATGTCAATGATTCGCGGACAAGCCGCACGCACCTGGCATGGAGCTCCGGCCAATCCCATTGGCCTAGCCCTTCGTGCAATGGGGACTCGACATGGTCGGCAAGCTCCCCAAGTCCTCACGAGGATGTTACGTCTGCCTCCTAGTGGAAGTCGACAAGTTCACCAAGTGGATAGAAGCCATGCCAGTGACCAATCAATCGGGGCACAACGCAGTCAAGTTCTTCGAGTCCATCGTCTTCCGCGTTGGAGTGCCACACAGCATCATCACGAACAATGGAACGAACTTCACATCCAAGGAGTTCCAAGAATTCAGTGAGAATCAGGGAATCAACATCAGCTATGCCTCAGTAGCACATCCACAGACCAACGGTCAGGTTGAAAAGGCGAACGGTCTCGTCTGCGATGGCATCAAGAAGCGACTCCTTAGGCCACTTGAACAAGCCACGGGCTGCTGGCCAGATGAACTGCAATCAGTACTTTGGAGCTTACGTACAACTCCAAACAGTGCTACAGGCTACACCCCGTTCTTCATGGTCCACGGGGCTGAAGCCGTGCTGCCCGCCGAAGTACGGTACAAAGCGCCACGTGTGGTCGCCTACAGCGAGCAGCAGTCCTCCCTCGCACTCGAAGACTCCGTCGACCTCCTCGACGAAGTGAGAGAAATCGCCACGGAAAGATCAACGATCTACCAGCAGAACCTGCGCAATTACCATAGTAGGAGGCTACGCCCCCGATCCTTCGTCGAAGGCGACCTAGTCCTGCGACTAAAGCAGCAAGGACATCTCAAGCTTGAATCCCCCTGGGAAGGACCATACGTGATTACAGAAGTAATCCCAGGTGGCGCCTATCGCCTTCAAGATCTAGAGACAGGAGTCGCATACTCCAACCCCTGGAACGTCGCACAGCTGCGATGCTTCTATCCTTAGTCGTTTTACTTTTGCATCGCAAATAAGGCACTCAACCAAGGCTACTTAGCCACACATTGTACCTCATACTGTCCCACGAATAAATAAAGCTAAGTGCCCCAAAACTCTGTGTCTTCCTTTATTTTTCCGCAACTTATCGACTCGGGGGCTACGCCACCCTACACACATCTGTTCTACGAACTAAAACGCGATATCCTGAGTAGCTGGCACATCAATCGAAACCCTTGACACAACATCAACCCAACTGCAATGCATCTGGCAGGTTGACAAGGGACTGAGATAAACACATGGCCAGGCTAGCGAAAAGGAGTCGCATAGTGCAACGCACTCACACGCTAACAAGCTCTTTATACATATTCGACAACTAATTATACACAACATTTATACGAACTTTACAACATGGATACACTTATGTGCAGGATACAAACTAAGCTACTACTGCAACAAGAGAACATTGGTTTGTTCCTCAAAGAAGTCGACGATCTCTTCTGCTGGGCGATCCACCGCCTGGTAGTGTGGCACCATATTCTAGGCAGAACCTGCTGGTGACGCATGTAGCCCAACTGCAATTGCCGCAACATCTACGTCAGGCCCATGCAGTCGCACCAGAGATAGAGCGGCCTTGGCACCAGCCACCAACTGTTGCCTCACACACTCGTGAACCGTGGCCAGGTCTTGAAATTTGGCGAGGAGGGCCAGCAGGCTTGATGGGTTAACATCCAGCGGAAACATCGTCCGATAAATGTTCTTCAAGCATGACTGCGACTTCTTCAGAAAGTGCATCACTCACGACGCACGATCCTGCAGGGTCGCCAGCACAATCACACGTTCATGATCTACCCAGAAGTACCCACTCTCTTGATGTTGCTCCTGGGTTAGATCATGCATACGAATGGCAATTCTCTCCTTCTCATCTTGCGGATGACGCGCGCTGACAACTATACGAAGCCAAAACAAAAGCATAAAGACAGCGCACCATCGCGAATGACTACAAGGAAAAGATAAGAGCAAGCAAACTAACATTTGAATTGGTCGCCCAGCTGCGTCACCTCGCCAAGCAGATACTATTCTCGGGCGGCGGCCTTCTCTGCCTTTGACTTCCATACATCCGCGTTACCACGGAGCACGGGCAATTCACGTTCTAACTGCTTCACGCGGTCACGCAGTCGCGAAAGCAGCGACAGCTCATCCACCCTAGGGCGCGACGGCGCCAAGGTATCATCAAGGGGCGGCGAGTCCTGAGGTTCCCTCAAAGGATCACTTGATGTGCCCTACCACAAGCCAAGCAAGAAGGGAATAAGAAGATCAAATCAACAAACAGACAAAAGATTCGAGTGCATTCAAGAATGGCAAAAAGTATCAGCAGATACACCCGCCAAAGGCATGTTCTAGACAAAAGGCATAAACTAATCAACTATTACAAAACTACTGAGGAGCGATTGGCTTCTTCGACTTCGATGGCTTCGGGGGCTTCATCGAGTCTGTGGCAGTGTCAGATGCCACTGACTTTCCGCCAGCCCCTGATGCCGCAGCCTTCGCCACCTTCTTAGCTCACTGCAGTTCCTCAGAGTACTTCACAACCGTGTTAATCAGCTGCGGCCCATACTTGCCACAGGCAGTCGCGAAGGGAGCAAAGACTACCTGCTGGCCGTCCGTGCTAACGGGCATCGCCTTCGAAACCGTTGCAGGATCAACTTCAATTCCGTGGGCCTGCACCATGGCAAGTGACATGGACGCGCCAGCCGCACGGAGCGAGTTCTTGAAGGATGCAGGAACACCCCCGGCGAGAGACTGCACCAGCTCGTTCATATTCTCGATTAGCTCCGCCTTGGGCACCAACTCATCTCGGAGGCGACTGAGCACGCCCTTGGCCTTGGAGAGCATATGCTGAACGGCGGTGCTGCGGTCCTCGACAGTTGAAAGAGCACCCGCCAAAGCATCGTCATGGCGAAGGGCTTGAGGATCGAAGCTCAAGTCGCCAACATCTGTACATAAACCCATACATGGACACAAACATCAGCGCCATTTGCAAAAAAATCGAGCAGAGAGAGATAACGATATCCAAAGCAAAGTACCTGAGAGGGCCCTGGCAATCGCAAAAAGTTGTTCTTCGAACAACTTCTCCCTGGCTACGAAGGAGGCACGCAGATCCTCTTCGCGCCTTTGTGCCTCGTCACGCGCCGCGATTGCCTCATCGTGACCCTTCACAACCACGGCGAGTGTTTTCTCCATGGTGGCAGCGTTGCCCAGGAGGGCATTATGTTCAGCTACAAACCAAAAAGTATTGACTATCAGTCGACTATATAAAAAGGAGAAGAAGAAAAGGCGGAGAACACTTACTTTCGACCACGCGATGACGCGTCTCCAGCATTGCATGCTGGCGGCCAATCGCAAGCACTTGCTCCGCCAAGTGAGCGGCTTCCTTCACAAGGAGCTATCGCAAAACAAGGGATCAGCAGACGCAATAGATAACATCGACTGCAACATTAAAACAAGAAATCCTACACTTACATGATCCTCCAATGACTCCGAAGTTGTCTGTTGTACTGTTATCCGGGCGACCATTCGATGCTCCCCTTCATGCGGAGAGCTGGAAAAGTTGTGCCCAGAGTGGGCCGCCAATGGAGGGGAAGGAGCACGCTCGACCTCTTTCTTGGCCCTTGAGATCGCGACTCCTGATTCTTTCAAAAATTGGACGTCGCCAGAAGATGACGATGCCTCTTGACTACAAAGACAAAATCAACATCAAGGAAAAGGCAAAATCCAGAGCCGAACCAAAAAGGACAAATCCAGAGAAGAGCAAACAAACTAGAAAACTTACCAATCAAATTTATCAAAGTCAAAGGTTGGTTCCCCCGACTCTGACGAAGACTCCTTTGGCAGTCGTATCTTCTTGCGAGAAGACGGCGCCACGGCGCTCACAGGAATGGCAGGGATTGGCGATCCCGCACCAATGCCTATACCTTCCGGAGTCGAAGGAAACGACGCATCGGAATCCTCGCTGCGTGAACGCTTGCGAGTATCCGGACTACCCGACTCGGGGGCTTCCTCTTCCACATCGGATAGGACGGTCGATTCTGACTCGTCCTCTTCCAAGTCCTCGCGAGGGATAACCCCCTCAGGAAGAGGGGGCATACAGGGTGACACCGCCCAATCCTATATATAGACAACAAATTCAGCACAAAGCAAAGAAACAGCAAAGAAGAAATCAACAGACTAAGCTACTACGTAGCACAATTGTACCTCAGGAGGAGGGTTAGAAGCATCGAACAGGGGAACGACTGGCTCACTAGGAAGCACATCCTTGACGGTGTATGTGGTCACCAGTCGAACCCTTTTATCCACCTCACTCGCAGACATGCCATCGGCAGGCACGCGAGTGACATCGTCAGCGCTAGACCACTAAAACATGGGATGGACTCTAGCCTGCAGAGGCTGGACGCGACGGCGCAACCACGTGCGAATGAGAGCGCAGCCTCCCTCCTCTTTGCCTATGCGACTCTCGAGGTCACAGACGTGCTCGTACAGCACATCTGTCTCCGCAGACTCGCCAGGCATGACTACATTCTTCCAGGAGCGCCTTCTCTTGCACGGCGTTGTGAGATCGAAAGGTGCAAGTCCGAAGTGGTCTTCGTCGGCCTTCTGGTCGCGAACGTAGAACCACTTGTCCCTCCACCCTTGGACGGACTTCATCAGCTTGATGTCGAAATAAGTGGTGCATGGATCAACGTGGACTCCGCAGCCGCCGACATCATAGACTAAAGAGCCAGACGCAGATTGGCGCTTCAACTTGAGGAGGCACTTGAAGAGGCCGAAGTGCGGCTCAATTCCGAGCCAGCACTCGCAGAGGGTGATGAAGCAAGAGATATGGAGGATAGAATTCGGGGACAGCTGATGGAGCTGATGCCCGTAAAAACAAAGGAGACCCCTGAAGAAGGGATGCAGGGCAACGAGAGGCCGCGGATTATGAACGCCAAGAACATCACTCGAAAACCAGCGGGAGGAGAGGGGATTATCTCACTGCTAGGGACGCGCGCGTCGGCGACTGCGGCGGACAACATGCCGTCTTGACATAGAATACGAAGATTAGAGGACTTGATGATGGACGGACGCCACGCGCCATTCATGACGCGGGTGCCCTTCTTCTTCCCGACGGCGGTGGTACTAGTGCCCGCAACGGCGGAGCCGCCTTTGTTCTTCACCGCAGCAGCGGTAGCCGCGGAATCAGCCACAACACCTCCCTTCTTTTTTCCCATTGCGCGGCGGCGATGCGACTGGAGAAAGTAGCTGGGAAATCTGTGGAGCTGGTCCAGCGCCGCGGAGGAAAATAAAACATAGAAAGCAGGGGAGCAGCGACAATGGCGATGAAGGAAAAAAGATGAGAGAAAGCAGATGTGAATTTTACCGTCGTAGCATCACTACTTAACCCCTAGAAGATGCAATCCAACGGCTTAGAAAAGTCCTACTGGACGCGTGGCATTCATCCTGCTCGACACGTGGAGGAGCTGAAACACGAACCGTCCCCCCACTACTCCCATTACGTGCGGAAATCGAGGAGGCACAGTTAAAATAAAGATTACGCACGCCCGGTCAAATCAAAGTTAGGGAATGGGACCCACCGCTCGTCACGTCCCGTCAAACTTGCTCACGCGGGCAACTGAGGTCATGAAATCGTCAACACTTACATCATCAAAAGCTACGCAGAAGAAGACTTTGATTACTTTAGTTCTTGCTCGAGTCTTCAACTCCACCAAGCACTCGGGGCTACTCCCATAGGGAGCGCTGGTCGTGCATCCTACGATTTTCTTTCTTCTTCTTTTTTCAGGAGCATGGGCAATCAAAGCAAACCCAACCACTCGAAGCATGATTCGACTATGGACATGGGTTACTCCCATAGGGAGCGCCGGAAGTAAATTTCGACTGAAACAAGCAAACAAAAGACGACAGCAGTCGCAAAAGTTATTTAGTCCCTGCCTGAGTCTTCGACTCAACCAGGCACTCGGGGGCTACTCCCATAGGGATCACTGGTCTCCTGGGTTACCCAAATCGTCTCTGCGATGATAAAATTCGGATGTCGCGCTTACAGCGTGAAGGTAAGACCTGAATAAGGCCTGGCAATGCATTTGCTGCGCACTACCAGAAATATATCCGTGCCTACAGGTACGATGAATATGCCTTGACGGACGCGTCGTGTGCTCACACCCATATACTGGAATTCGACTCCTGTAAGACCTCCGCGGCTTGAGTCGAATTACACCAGCACTTTTCCGGATTCGAGTCCGGGGACTCGAGTTTGAGTAAGTGGCGTTGTTTTACCCTAAGGTAGTTAACTGATACCGATACATCGTTTAAACTCAGGAATGCACACCAACAATCCCTATGACACGGACAAGCAGTCAAAAAATGTACTCAGTCATGCACTCGAAAGACTTTATAAAGTCTCCAGTCGAATCTGCGATTCCACTGGACACTCGGGGGCTACTGACATGGGTATACCCTATAGGTACTCGAGCTTGGTATATACGGCCTAAATATGTAAAGGCCCACGGTGTCGCCAAGGCCCAAATGAAGGACTCGAGTAACCTATGAACTCTCGATTGCTTGAAGAACAAAAAGAAGCTAAATATAGAAAGTTTGAAGGGGAGAACCCTAACTTGTAACCGACTCGACCTGCTACCCGAGACCTAGCCTATCTATATAAAGGCTAGGAGGGGGCGACGAGGAGGACACACACAACCCTAGTTTCCACAACCTTTGCTAGATTGCATCTGCGCACCATTGTAATCCTTGATTCCTTTGATAATTCCACGAGCAGACAAGCAGGAGTAGGGACCTCTACGAGGCCCGAACCTGGGTAAACCTTCGAGTCCCCTGTGTGCTTGTTTGTTAGCCGATAAATGTCTCCAGCGCTCCCTCCTTCTCCAAAACCCAAGTCCATAACAATGGGCATTGATGAGTTAAACCCTCGTCAACTATGTTGAGTGAATTCAAGTCACCCCACAACTTTTGGGGAGAAGCCATCACCACCGCGGTTCACTACTCGAACCGGCTCTTCCTCCGAGCTCCCTTTGACATGACTCCGTACGAGATTCTCACAAAGAACGAGTCCAGTGTCAACTACTTCCGAGTCTTTGGGTGCAAGTTCCTCGTCAAGAACAAGAAAGAAAAACTCGGTAAATTCGAATCTAGAACTATCGAGGGTATTTTTGTTGGTTATGCGGAAAACTCTCACGTCTATAGATACTACAACAAAGCCAATGATTGTGTTGAAGTATCTTGTGATGTGGAGTTTTTGGAAGATAATGGTCCCCAAGGGGGGCAAGTTGTTCCACATGTTGTAGGCGATGGAGAAACCTCTAAAGTCATCAAGTTGATGGGAATTGGGCATATCTTTCCCACCAAACATCACACTCATGATCAAGATGTTGATGGGGGAGGATCAAGCCCAACTCAAGAAGAGCCTAGCTCTACTCAAGTTGAACCATCAAGTGCACCTCATGACGAACAACTCTCGCAAACCGAAGAACAAGAACCAAACCCTAACCCCGTTGAGAAATACCAAGAAGACACACTAGTTCCCCAAAATCAAGGTCAAGCTCAAGATGTGGTCAATGATCAAGGACCAACGAAGGATGAATTCGTTGATCATGAAGGGACTATCCGGAAGATCAAGTCCACCTCTATTGCAAGTGGACTCCAAGT
The DNA here is from genome assembly GCA_916181665.1 of Avena sativa. Lineage (NCBI taxonomy): Eukaryota > Viridiplantae > Streptophyta > Magnoliopsida > Poales > Poaceae > Avena > Avena sativa. The sequence continues at coordinate 254,016,262 of OV702287.1, forward strand.
CAATAATATACTTGGAAGCATATCAAGAGGAATCAAGACTCGCAACAAGAAGAAGCAACTCACTACCTTTTGTGGCCATCATGCATTTGTGTCCAACTTCGAGCCACTCAAGGTCCATGAAGCTCTAGAAGATCTAGATTGGGTCATTGCCATGCAAGAAGAACTCGAGTGCTTCACCTGCAATGAAGTTTGGTCTCTTGTAAAGAGACCTAAAGATCATCGCATCAATGTCATTGGGACCAAGTGGGTATTCAAGAACAAGAAAGATGAGAATGGAACCGTCACAAGGAACAAAGCAAGGTTAGTGGCACAAGGGTATGCCCAAATAGAAGGTATTGACTATGAGGATACCTTTGCGCCCGTTGCTCGCCTTGAAACTATTTGTCTCTTGCTTGCATATGCATCTTTTAATAACTTTAAGCTTTATCAGATGGATGTGAAGAGTCCATTTCTTAATGGTCCATTGAAAGAGGTTGCATATGTAGCTCAACCTCTGGGTTTCGAAAACACATGCTTTCCCAAACATGTGTATCTACTCCATAAGGTGCTCTACAGACTAAAGCAAGCTCCTCGTGCTTGGTATGAGCACCTTAGGGATTTCTTACTCATGGACGGGTTTGGCGTGGGTAAAGTCGACTCCACCCTTTTCACCAAACGGGTTAAAGGGGGTGGGTTATTTATTGTTCAAATTTATGTTGATGATATTATTTTTGTTGGAGCTAACAAATCACATAACAAAGCTTTTGCCGAGTTGATGACCCAGAAATTTAGGATGTCCATGATGGGGGAGTTGAAGTATTTCTTAGGCTTCATTGTGAAGCAACTTTCTCAAGGCACCTTCATCTCCCAAGAGAAGTACGTGAAGGACATGCTTGCAAAATTTGAGATGACCAATGCCAACCCCATGAAGACACACAAGCCACTCAATGGGCAACTTGGCCTTGGAGCAGGTGAGAAGGATGTGGACCAAAAGGTATATCGCTCCATGATTGGCTCCTTGCTCTTCCTTTGTGCTTCTAGGCCGGATATCATGTTAAGTGTTGGAATGTGTGCTCATTTTCAATCTGCTCCCAAGGAGTGCCACTTGATGGCTGTCAAACGGATTTTTAGGTACCTTGTTCTCACTCCTACTCTCGGTCTTTGGTATCCAAAGGGGTCAACCTTTGAGCTTGTTGGCTATTCGGATTCCGATTGGCCAGTGATAAGGTTGACCGGAAGTCGACCTCCGGGGCTTGCCAATTTCTTGGACGGTCATTGGTGAGTTGGTCATCCAAGAAACAAAACTCCACCGCCCTATCCACTGCCAAAGTCGAATACATTTCCACGGCATCTTGTTGCGCTCAATTGTTATGGATGAGGCAAACCTTGAAATACTATGGTGTGTCTCTTGGTACGGTTCCTCTTCTATGTGACAATGAAAGCGCAATAAAGATCACCAATAACCTGGTCCAACATTGCCGCACCAAACATATTGACATCCGCCACCACTTCCTATGTGACCATGTCGCAAATGGTGACATCAATCTCACTCATGTGGGAATGATGTTCCAATTGGCAGATATTTTCACGAAGCCTTTGGATGAAGCCCATTTTGTCATGTTGAGGCGAGAACTTGTATTATAGATCCTAAAAACTTGGATTTATTCACTTCTTTTATTATATTCATGCTCTTAACTTACTATGTAGCCTAGTCGCACAGCACACATAGGGATAGTCATCTTACCATGTCTTGGTTTGATGCATACCTATGCGTGCGATATTAATTGATCCTGAGTCATGATATGGGTCCAAGCATCTATCTTTGAGGCACCATGAGATGTGTGCTTAAACATAGGGGAGAATTCCCCCGCCAACTTTGGTCTCTTGTGGCTCTTGTTATTTTCGAATCATGCCTATTGTTGCTATTGAGTGTGTTGATTTGGTTCTTCTCCAATAGGCATGCCTAGATCACCTGCCTCCTCTACCCATTTTGGAGTCTACTATCTTCTTCTACATGCACAAGCCATTCTCGAAAAATTTCTGTTTTCATAATTTTTTCTGAAGTTTTTTTGATGTTCGGTTTCTGGCCCGGTCCAGCCGGCCCTAGAACCGGACCATCCAGTTTCTAGCCCGGTTGTCAACCGAGTCTATTTGAACCTATAGATAGAAGTTTACTGAACTAAGTTCGGTTCCCCGTCCGGTTTCCAACCGGGTACTCCGGATGTGGAGCCGGTTGACCGGACTGCCAACCGAATCTTCCTCGTGACGAAATATCTGCAGATTTGGTTTAAGTTCGGTTGACTGGCATGTACACCGAGCGGCCCGGTTTGCATCTCGGTTGGACCGAACCTCAACGAGGATCTGAAAAAATTCCCCTTCTTCTTCCCTGGCCGCCCCCACCCCTCCACAAGTTACCTTTTCACTTCCCCTGACCCGTTCTCTCTCCATTGCCTCCCCTCCCACCTTCCCCCCCTCTCCTAGGGTGTTTCCACCCCTAGATTCATAGATCAGGCCACCAAATCACGGAGAAGTACCTTTGGAGGCTCTCCACCGAAGGAATCTCTCCATATCGCGGTGGTTTGGGAGCATTTTGTGATCTTATTTCTCAAGGGCTTTTGGTGCTTTCCTCCACGGGAAGCCATGTCCTCGGGTAATCCCTTGCTCCTTTACCTTTTCCTTGCCAAATCCCCATGTTTTGCTACACATCTTGATGGATTTGGCAAGTTAGGGTTTCCACCTTTGTCTTTGTATGCCAACCATGTCAAGCCATGGCCTACACCTCTTGAGAAGTTTGTATTTGTGCAAGTATTGAGTCATGGGTAAAAAATTTACATTGCAAAGATCAGTTTTGGGTCCTCCCCGACTGGTTAGGTTCCAGGCCCGGTTGAACCGGCTCTGACACCGGGTCGTCCGGTTTGAGTCTGGATAACTGGTGCTGGCACCGGGTCATCCGATTTGAGTCCGGTTATCCGGTGCTGACACCGGATCGTCCGGTTCTGGAGCCGGTCCGACTGGCCCTGGCACCAAATCTCTCTGCAATGTCTCTTTTTTACCGTGCACTTGCCCAAATCCAAGTGTTTCCTCTGTTTTTCCTTATGGCATGTGTACTTATCCTTGTGCTCCCCAACCTATCTCTCTTTTTCACAGGTGCAGATGATGATGACTATGTGGACGATGAGTATGTGCCTGAGGAAACTAGAAGGGGCAAGAGGGCTCATTGAGCCAGTCAGTCTATGCAGCGTGAGGAAGAGGGCAGCGCCCGTTCTGGTCGCATCAAGAGCAAGCCCATCAGGGGCAAGAAACCTGTCGTACATGCTGATGAGGAGGATGTGCCTACTCAAAACTTGACGAACATGGAGATTGCTCTGTACCAGACCCTTCGCAAGGAGAATCCCTATCGCTTCAAGTCTCACACCTATCTTGGCCCTGACAAGAAGTTTTGGACTGAGACTCAAGCCTTGATGTGGGATCACATTTACACTCAGTTCAAGGTCACCTCCTGTGGTAATATTCTTGCTTTCAATGTTGATTGGTTCAACATGTATGCAGCCTCAGATTATCGATTTATTGATGATTCCTTGAAGAAGATGGATCTGTTTGACCTTGTCTGTCTCAAGGAGGACTACTATCCTGAGTATATTTATTAGTTCTTCTGCATAGTCTATTTCCATGATGATGATGACAGCACTATGTCTTGGATGACTGGCACGCGGCACTTTCGTGCCACCTATGCAGATATGGTTGAGGTCATGGGCTATTCTGGTAAGCCAGGTGGTTTTTGCATTCATAGTGAGAAGATCAAGCATGCTGACTCTCTTGCTTTCTGCTATGCCAAGGATTCTTAGTATGCTCCTCTGTGCATCTCTGGCATGTACTTCTACTATCACACTTTGGCCAGCATCTTCCGTCAGTCACTTGTTCCCCGAGTTGGAGATACTACAAACTGCCGTGGGTACTTTGCCAATCTCCTGTATTATTGTCACCCTGACAGGTTGAGGAAGATTGATGGCTATGACTTTGTGTACTATGAGCTGCGGCGGGCTGCTTTGGATAGGATGACCCCCACTTTCTGCGTGTATGTACAAAGGCTACTCAACAAGGTTGTGCCTTCTGGTGTTATGGCTGGTGAGAGTGTGGAACAAGAGCAGCTTACCGTTTCTCTTCATGGTCTGTCCCTTGAGGTCCCTTCGATGAAGCCTCCGGAGCAGCGCACCAAGGCTGCTCATGATCCTTAGCCTCACTTTGCTACTAGGTCTGGTTCTCGTCGTCCTGTTGGAGAGTCCTCCTCCTCTCGTCCCAGGCACAGTTTATAGATTGTATGTAAAGAAAGAGGACCGGGATACATAGTTCACTAGAGGTGGCTCTCCTTAGATAGATAACATGCTGGCTGAACAAATTACAGCGGGGAAATTGACAAACATCGAGAGAGCAATACATGCAGATACTAATCATCTTGACTCCTTTGAGACTTGATTGGGCATTACAACATTATACATAGACCGCCATCCAACTGCATCTATGACTAATAATCCACCTTCAGGTTATCATCCGAACCCCCTCCAGTATTAAGTTGCAAGCAACAGATTATTGCTTTACGAACTGCCTATAAAGTAAACAATACGATTGTTCTATGAACAAAGGATTGTTGTTTTCTCCCTAGTAGAAACAACACATCTAGTACCTTAGAGATTTCTGTCACTTCCCCAGATTACCAGAGGCATGAACCCACTATCGAGCATAAATACTAACTCTTGGAGTTGCTCTTGGAGTTGCTAGCATCTACTTGGCCAAGATAGCTACTAACAAAGGAAAGCATGCAAGATCACAAATAACAAAGACATGATAGAATCAATAATCAATCTAAAATAGCATCTCAATATCCATTGGATCCCCGCAAACACAAAATGCAGAATTACAAATAGATGATCTTGATCATGAACGGAGCTCACAAGATCTAGACATGAAAGCACAAAGGAGGAGAACCAGCCATCTAGCTACTACATGGATCCGTAGTCCAAGGATGAACTACTCACGCATCACACCGGAGGCTTGCATGGTGATGAAGAAGGCCTCCAGGGTGAATTCCCCTCTCCGGCAGGGTGCCGGGAAGAGCTTCAGATCCCTCCCGATCTAGGGATGGAGATGATGGCGGCTACAGACTATTTCGTGGATTTTTTGATCGGGTACTTAGGGTTTACGTCCCGAGGGCATCTTATAGTCGGAAGGGGAGGCCGAGGGGGTGCCTGGGCTGGCCACACCACCCCCTGGCGCGGGCCAGGCCTGGCTGCGCGGCCAGGTGGTGTGGCCGCCCTCTAGCCCCTCTCCGTCTCGTATTCTGGCACTTGATGACTTCCGGAAAAATAGGCACTTTGGATTTTGTCCCGTCCAATTCTGAGAATATTCATTTTCTGACTTTCCTAGAACCAAAAACAGCAGAAAACAGGCAGCTGGCACTGTGGCTCTTGTTAATAGGTTAGTCCAACAAATCATATGAAAAGTACTCCAAATTTGGAACAAAACATAAGAAAGTGGATAAAACCAAGCATGGAACATCAAAAATTATAGATACATTTGCAATGTATCAACATCCCCAAGCTTAACTCCTGCTCGTCCTCGAGTAGGTAAGTGATAAAAATAAAGAATAATTTTTGAAGTGACATGCACCGTCAAAGACTTGATCAAAGTATTTGCAAAACATTCAAAGCTGGGATCATAGTACTTCAATCAAAACAAGAAAGACAAAGTTCTAGCAATAAGCAAAGAAACTATGATGCAGCATGAAAAGGCACAAACAAAAGATTCATGATAACATGCTTTGCAAGATGTTTGTTTGTTTCACATAAAGAAAACATAGCATAATAGCATTCAGCTTGTCCCTCAATAGAGTAGCAAATATAAATGCATAGGACACCTTCAAAGTTCATAAGAGTGACTAGATACAATAGTTTAAAACAACCAATAGCAAGTTATGCATCAATCAACTAGTCTTGGGACAATGCACATAGAACTATAGAACTAAGAATGGCCACTATGCTCTCAAAGTTGGTGCATAAAGATAGAAGGTGGAGACTCAATATTATGGTGGAAGAAAGGCCTTTGTAAAAGGAAGTAGGGATTCAAGTCTCATAAAGAGCTTCCAAAAATTATGGTACTTATAGCTTTCAGCTCTCATTGCCCTTATCATAAGCATCTTGAAGTGATTAAGTTAAAGTGAACAAACTATGGTGTACATGCTTGACGAAGTATAAGTGAGAAATCTCATGTCCCATGTATACGAGGGCCGCTCCTCATGCTACTCAAGTTTCGTCATCGGTAAGTTCTTTCATTGTAAGTACATGTGTATCATAGAGAACCACCAACGGGGTACCCCTTGCCCGATGATACGGAAGAATCCCCATATCAAAATGACAAGGCAAGCAGACAACGAGCATCTCAGCATTCTTCTTATTTACCATGGGAATATGGTGCTTTTTTTCTCTCTTTCCTCTTTTCATAGTATCTTTTTTTTTTCTCAACATAGGACTCTTTTTTTATAAGAAGAATGCTTCATAGACAGCTCATTATGGTTACGCTGCAGGTTTCCACCATGTCAGCATGGATTAGACCAGTGGCCCAGGCGTTTCTCTAACACATATACATAACTCCATGGACTTACAAGCTCCCCTTTCATTTCACACCGACGACATCCATATACAAAAGAGCATGATATCAACTAGGTACAAGTACCAAGTGCAATGTTGAAAGCGTTCCCCATGAAAGCATGGTTCTGCTAAATTCCCAACAAATAAGTGCAAGCATATACAACATAGACGACACAATGGTTCAAGTTATTAAGGGAAAGTAAAGTAAAGTGTGCCATCAAGTTCGTGAGAGCTTTAATCACTAGTTTTCTCATAACAAGTTTAATTTGGAAGGTAAACAAAAGCATGAATATACTTGGAATAGCATAAGCTAGTAGGTAGTTATGGTGGACTCTTTGGAATAACTTGTTTTAGGGAGTTGGAGGCATGAGTGGAACTCATACTTGGTGGTGGAGGCTAGCAAAAGACTGGGAGCGACAAACTAAGAGAGCAATAATGTCCATAATCATGCAGAGCGACAAAACATCATTGATCAAAGCATAAAGTGATACTACAAGTTGAAAACTAAAGGATCATAAAGGCTATGGTGACTTGAGATAGTCATAACATGGTGTGAGCATGTGCCAAGTCAACCCAAATAAAGCATCAAAGGAGAACACCACTATACTGTGCTTTAATATGCTAAAACAACGCATGATTCATCCAAGGCACATTAAGCAATCTCTATTGTTTATAAGAAGTCATGCTACAGCAAAGAATACTAAGCATAAGGCCAAAACAATACCAAGCATGGCATGACAAAGCATAGGCCACAGTCAAAAACAAGCTCTCTTTACCACATAAGCATGAACTTTCCTACTCTTTTCCAAACCAATCCAAACTATTTGCAAACCAATGTATGAAAGAGGGGGTCCAAACAATTTATTCAGCAAACTAAGCAAACAAAGCAAACAAAAAACCAAAATGAAAACGAAAAAGAAGACGCTCCAAGAACAACACAAATGTGCATGAAACAATAAAAATGAAGCATTTGGATGAAACCTGGGATTTTTATTGATGAAGAAGGGGATTCCTTGGGCATCCCCAAGCTTTGACGCTTGTACTTCTTGGATATTTCTTGGGGTGACACACGTGGAATCCCGAAGCTTGAGCTTTAGTCCATCCTTCATCTCATTACTCATTCCTTCCATACACCTGAAATTTTTCCTTCATACAAAACTTCACACAATCTTTATTAGCAACATTAGTTTACTCAAGATAGATAAGTCTTAAGGTTCAGTTCTAACACCAAATAAACTTCCATTAGAACACTAGATACTGTAGCACTTCCCTCAAAAAGCTCAATTCCCCAAAAGAACTCAAAAGGGAACCAACAAGAAGCAAATGCAGAAAATGGCAGAAATCTGTCAAAACAGACCAGCAGGTAAAGACGAATTTTTTCGAAGACCTTCTGTTGCTCAAATCAAAACGTGTTGAACTAACAAAATTTAGATAACAACCTGGGGCAGAAGCACAAAACATTACAGCTCAATCTTACATACAGAGCTCTCTCACGAATTTTTACGGTGAAGCACAAAAATCTGTTTGGGGACAACAACTTTCCCAATCATTACTTCTCTCTCATTAGAGGTTACTCTTGGAACAAAAAGCAAATAAAAAGGATAAGGAGCGGTTATTACTGAAGTAATAACTTCCAAGACTCATCTAAAACTTTTGGGTTATCTCCCAATAAGTACTTTTCTTTAACGCCTTTAAGTTAGGCATAAGAACCAAAGAAAGAATCAAGTGTTCTCAAATGAAGAAGCATTAAGACCAAATTTTGTTTTCATAGGAGAAGCAAAAGAAATATTTTCTGTCTTTTTTGGTAAGTGTTCTATACCTTTCTTGAGTGGGAGTTGATATTTAATGATGCCTTCTTTCATATCAATGATGGCACCAACAGTTCTAAGAAAAGGTCTTCCCAAAGTAATAGGACAAGAAGCATTGTATTTAACATCCAAAACATAGAAATCAACGGGGACATAGGAATTGTTAACCATAATAAGAACATCATTAAGACTCCTCGTGAGTTTCTTTTTAACATTATCATCAAGTGGGACATTCAAATAGGAATCTTCAAGAGGAGGCAAATCAAGCATATCATAAGTCCTTCTAGGCATAATAGAAACACTACTATCAAGATCACACAAAGCTTTAAAATCAAAGTCATTCACTTTCATATTAATGATGGCTTCCCAACCATCTTCTTGTTTTATAGGAATAGAAGCTTTATGTTCCATCTTTTCTTCTTTAATCTTTATGAGAGCATCAGTAATGTGTTTTGTAAAGGCCATGTTCATAGCACTAGCATTAGGACTTTTAGCAAGCTTTTGTAGGAACTTAATAAATTTAGAGATATTGCAACCATCAAGATCAAAATCAAATTTCTCATCTAAAGTAGTAGAACTATTACTAGCCTCAACACTAGTGGTGGTAATAGTAGAAACACTAATTGTTTCTAGCAATTTCATCTTCTCTTTCCCACTTAGCATGTAATTCAGCTAATAGTCTAACATTTTCATCAATTCTTACTTGTATGGCATTAGTAGCTGCAAAGGGATTCTCATTAGTTTCAGGTTTAGCAACCATTTTATTCAAAGTAGATTGAGCTTCAGCTAAAGATGCTATATTTCTTTCAGCATTAGAGAGTTTTTCCTTAATAGTTTTATTGAAAGCAGTTTGTTTACTAATAAACTCTTTAAACATAACTTCCAGTTCAGAGGGAGCACTCTTATTATTGTTGTAAGAATTTCCATAAGCATTACCATTGTTGGGAGGGAATGGCTTATAATTGTTGTTACCAAAATTAGTCCTATAAGCATTATTACCATAAGCATTGTTGCCAAAATTGTTATTTCTTATGAAGTTCACATCAACTTGCTCTTCTTGAGCAACAAAAGAGGCGAAAGGAACATTATTTGGATCAATATGGGCTTTCCCAGTAACAAGCATAGACATAATAATATCAATTTTATCACTCAAGGAGGAGGTTTCCTCAACAGAATTTACCTTCTTACCTTGTGGATCTCTCTCAGTATGCCATTCAGAATAATTAACCATCATATTTTCCAAAAGTTTTGTTGCAGCACCCAAAGTGATGGTCATAAAGGTACCTCCAGCAGCAGAATCCAATAGGTTCCTTGAAGAATACTTCAATCCTGCATAAAAAGTTTGGATGATCATCCAAGCAGTCAGTCCATGAGTGGGACAATTCTTTACCAAAGATTTCATTCTTTCCCAAGCTTGAGCAACATGCTCATTATCAAGTTGTTTAAACTTCATTATTTCACTTCTCATGGATATAACCTTAGCAGGAGGATAGTATTTTCCAATAAAAGCATCTTTGCATTTAGTCCAAGAATCAATACTATTCCTAGTTAAGGAATTCAACCATTCTTTAGCTTTTCCTCTCAAAGAGAAAGGAAACAATTTTAGCTTAATAATACCACCATCTATATCCCTATGCTTTTTCATCTCACAAAGTTCAACAAAGTTATTTAGATGGGAATCAACATCTTCATTACCAATACCAGAAAATTGTTCTCTCATAACAAGATTGAGCAAAGCAGGTTTTATCTCAAAGAAAGTATTTTTAGCCACAGGTGGAGCAATAGGTGTGCTCATAAAATCATTGTTGTTGGTGCTAGTGAAGTCACACAACTTAGTGTTTTCAAGAGTAGTCATTTTTTTGGGTTTTCAAATAAGAAAGCAAACTTGTAAAACTAATTTTGTTTTTGTTTTTTGATAAACAAAACAAGCAAACAAAGCAAAAAGAGAACTAAGCAAAATAAAAACAACAAAGTAAAGAGATTGGTTATGAGGGACTCCCCTTGTGAAGATGTCCTTGTCTCCCCGGCAACAGCGCCAGAAAATCGCTTGATGGCTCAATGCATGGCGCCCAGAAAAATGCTTGATGGCGGTGTTGATGTAGAGCTCGTTGGGAACCCCAAGAGGAAGTTATGATGAGCACAGCAGCAAGTTTCCCTCCGTTATGAAACCAACGTTTAATCGAACCAGTAGGAGAAAGGAAACACCCCAAAGGTGTTACTAGCTGAGCTTTGGCAGGGCGCACTACCGGTGCTAGTAGCAACAAGGAGACCTGCACAACACAGCCACCGAACTTTATCCCCAACTTGCGATGAGGTTGTCAATCTCACCGTGTTTTGCGGAAAACAAAGGATTAGACGTATCGAATGGAAAGAAGTAAAAGTTTGCAGAAAGTAAACACAAAGCAGTAAACAGTTTATAGATTGTATGTAAAGAAAGAGGACATGGATCCATAGTTCACTAGAGGTGGCTCTCCTTAGATAGATAACATGCTGGGTGAACAAATTACAGCGGGGCAATTGACAAACACCGAGAAAGCAATACATGCATATACTAATCATCTTGACTCCTTTGAGACTTGATTGGGCATTACAACATTATACATAGACCGCCATCCAACTGCATCTATGACTAATAATCCACCTTCAGGTTATTATCCGAACCCCCTCCAGTATTAAGTTGCAAGCAACAGATATTGCTTGACGAACTGCGTGTAAAGTAAACAATACGATTATTCTATCAACAAAGGATTGTTGTTTTCTCCCTAGTAGCAACAGCACATCTAGTACCTTAGAGATTTCTGTCACTTCCCCAGATTACCAGAGGCATGAACCCACTATCGAGCATAAATACTAACTCTTGGAGTTGCTAGCATCTACTTGGCCAAGATAGCTACTAACAACAGAAAGCATGCAAGATCACAAATAACAAAGACATGAAAGAATCAATAATCAATTTGAAATAGCATCTCAATATCCATCGGATCCCCGCAAACACAACATGCAGAATTACAAATAGATGATCTTGATCATGAATGGAGCTCACAAGATCTAGATATGAAAGCACAAAGGAGGAGAACCAGCCATCTAGCTACTACATGGATCCGTAGTCCAAGGATGAACTACTCACGCATCACACCAGAGGCTTGCATGGTGATGAAGAAGGCCTCCAGGGTGAATTCCCCTCTCCAGCAGGGTGCCGGGAAGAGCTTCAGATCCCTCCCGATCTAGGGATGGAGATGACGGCGGCTACAGACTATTTCGTGGATTTTTTGATCGGGTACTTAGGGTTTACGTCCCGAGGGCATCTTATAGTCGGAAGGGGAGGCCGAGGGGGTGCCTGGGCTGGCCACACCACCCCCTGGCGCGGGCCAGGCCTGGCTGCACGGCCAGGTGGTGTGGCCGCCCTCTGGCCCCTCTCCGTCTCGTATTCTGGCACTTGATGACTTCCGGAAAAATAGGCACTTTGGATTTTGTTACGTCCAATTCTGAGAATATTCATTTTCTGACTTTCCTAGAACCAAAAACAGCAGAAAACAGGCAGCTGGCACTGTGGCTCTTGTTAATTGGTTAGTCCAACAAATCATAAGTACTCCAAAGTTGGAACAAAACACAAGAAAGTGGATAAAACCAAGCATTGAACATCAAAAATTATAGATACATTTGCAATGTATCAATGACCTAGCATGTCACTCCTCCACCAGATGGTCCTGTGATAACTCCAGTTCCTTATGTGAACTATGAGATGCCACCACTTGATGATGATATGCTCTTTGGCTACTTCCCTAGTTAGTTTCCTCCTGGTGGCCCTAATGGTTCCTCTGCTGCTCCTCCTGGTTCTGATGATGATGAGGATGATGAACAAGAGGAGATCCATGAAGACGAAGATGCCCTCGTTCACCCTCCTCCGCCTCCTACGTTCTTCTAGTTGGGTTCCGTTAGCATCACTCTACTCCTCTTCCTTTTTGGTGTTTCGATGCCAATGGAAGAGAAGAGTAGAGTTCATTTAGGTATCTATGGGTTTCCTTGCTGGGGTTTTCTGAGGTTCGTCGGTTGCACAATGCCCCTTGCCTTCTCTTTGCTTCTTTTGGCATTGTGCTTCTCATTTGCTTTCGTGATGGAACTTTTTGCTCTACTTCCGGGTGTTGGACAAGTTTGTGCTATGTGTGTGAACCAAGGATATGTCTATTGTGCTATGACTATGTGTACTTCTATTATTTGTCTAGCTTTGCATAGATATCCATGCTTTATATCTTGTCATATTATGCTTGCTTTCATAAAGACATGTGGGAATCTCTCCATACCTATTTAGGTGCACCTTGCATTCAAACACAAATTCAACCAAGTGCATACTTTATGGCGAGCTCACATATGTCTCTATGAAATTCGTTGGTGTATAGCTCTCTATTATATCCTTGTGAACTCTAGCTTGGTTTGTCATCGCCAACCAAAAAGGGGGAGATTGAAAGGGTAGTTTACCCTCTACTGTTTTTGGTTGACAATGACACCGTAGTTAGAGTGGAAAAATGCTATCTACTAGTGTCTTAAATAGGCTTTGGTCCGTTGGTATGTTGGAAGATCATCGGAGACCCCCCATTTTGATAACAAAGAGAAATGCTGAAGTTTTGCCTTTTGAATATTTCTTGAGTCTTTAGGAACACCGCACTATTAAGAGGGGTTATCTCGATGAGCTTGTTGGGGATGAATTTCTAAGCCTTATACACATCCCTTACACCCACTTGTTCCATCACCAAAGAGAGAGGAGAGAGAGATCTACATTTTATAGCATCTCTGCCAAGTTCGGTTTCAAGCCGGTTGAACCGGCTCCCAGACCGGGCTGTCCGGTACCAGCACCGGAAAACCGAACCCAAATCGGGATTCTCGGTTTATTATACCGAGTCTATCCGGGTTCACGAACAGTGAATATTCCGGTTTGGATTCTGGTCTTCCTGGCTGTATACCGGGCAGTCCGGTGTGTGGGCCGGTCCAACCAAACTTGAAACCGGACTTCGCAGAAAATGCTCTAAACGGCTAGATTTCTCCCTTGGGTGTAAATGCCTCTTCTTCCACCTTGAGGAGGTTAGGCATTCAGTTCATATTTCATTCTTGAAGCTCTATCTCTCTCCCCCATTGTTGAAACACAATTCCTTTAGGATCTCCCATTCTACCCAACCAAATCCAAATCCCTTTGGTAGAAAGCAAGAGGAGGTCCCGATCTACGTTTCCACCAAGCCAAAGTTCATTCCCCTTGAGTTCATCGAGTTAGCTTGTTACTCTTGGGTTTGTGGGAAACCCTAGGCGGCTAGGGTTGCCCGGATGCATTCGGCTTGTGATTTGCTCCGAAAGTTTGTGAGGGTTTGGAGACTACCTTAAAGTCTACCACGAGTAAGTGAGCTATTCCTTCATGGGATAGGCTTGGAGAAGAAGGTGAGACTTCGTGGCATTGGGGAATCCTTCGTGGAACCTCGCACCTCTCCAACATGACGTAGCCCTCTTCCTAAAGGTGGTGAACACGGGAATACATCTTCGTCTCCGTGTTCTTCGGTTATTCCTAACCACTCTCTTACTTGTCTTGTTTACTTTGTGATAGCCTTCGTGCTTGAATTATCTTGTATCATCATATAGGTTGCCTCACCTAGTTTTGCATTTAGGCACACTTATATTCTAGAAAGCCTAAAACTTGCAAAAGATTATAAAGAATTTTGTAGAAACCTATTCACCCCCTCTAGGTAAACCATATTACACTTTCAAATGGTCCCCTCGTCGACCAGTTTTTGGATGATATTTTTTTACCACAAACCAATCTTTGAGTGTATGACCCAAGAGGCGATGGTAATGGCATAAATTTGGTTCATTGAACTTTGAAGCTTGTTTTGGTCGTTTGGACTTAGTAAGTTCTATGAGGTTTAACTCCTTTAATCCGGTGAAAAGATCACCAATTTATTCCACCGGAAAAGAATACTCCCTATGTTGACACTCACTAAGAGTTGGCTTTCTAGGAACCTGTGTACCTCTTTTTTCTTGGTTCCTTGGCACAGCTCTACCGGGCTAAAACTGAGGTCCCATAGCCGTTGTCTCCATAGCATGTGTTGTCCTCGGGTTGTTTGATGGTTTTTCCCGTTGGCCACTTCTCTCTGCAGGCTTATTGAACGTCGGTTTTGTTCAACGAGCCATGAGTTGCATATAGTTCTCAATATCTGTTGCTTTGGAGGCTAGATCTTCAAATGTTATGGGTCGTACTCGTTGTAACTATACAACCACGTCTGAGCGCAGATTATTTGTGCACATGCGCACTGCTTCTGGCTCATTGATCTGTTGTGGGCAATTCATACTCAGATTTCTCCATCTGTTTATAAAATCCACCGCTTTCTCATTCATACCTTGCTTAGTATGGGTTAGTTCCATAATGCCTACAGTCCTTTGGGTACTGTAAAAGCACTCAAGGAATGAATTTTGCATATGTTCCTATGTATAGATGGAACTTGGCGCTAATTTACTACACCAAGTGAAAGCAGGCCTAGACAGTGTTTGTACAAACTGTCTTAGAAGGAGTGCCCCATTATGAGCTGTATCCTGACAAGCCGCAAGGAAATGAGCTATATGCTCATGTGGAGATCCGCTTCCTTTGAACTTGCTAAATTATGGCTGCCGATAGTTGCTCGGAAAAGGCACAAGGTCAACGTCCGATGGATATGGCTTGACCTAGCCTGGCCGCATGGAGTGATGATTTTGCATCAGTTGCGTCTTAACCCCTTCGGCAATCATTATTTGGATTGCCTCAAGGCTTAGTGCAGCTCCTTGTTGGCTGCTAGTACTTGTGCCACCATGCCCTTCACTACCCTTGTTTTGATTATTACTCCTCTGGTTCTGAAGGGTTGCAAGCTCATCTTCTTTTTGCTGAAGTGTAGCTGTCAAGTTGGCTAGTCGCTCCTCGACCGAAAGAGTTTCATTTGTGGTGAGGACTTGCTCTGTATGAGTCACTTTAACACCCCAAATCTTTAATCAAGGTTATCAAGTTCCTAATCACCCAATTTAGGGTTCACAAAAACTTTTATTAAGAAAATGAATAGGAATGCATGTGTGTTTGCATTAGTGTAGAATTGAGTGTTTATGCCATGCTTGATTGTTTTAAATGTTGTGAAATGGTTTAAAGGTGAATGCCACATCATCTAGACCATTTACAAAGAAAATCCAAAAAGAAAGAAATCAAATAAGAATAAATAAAGCAAATGGTCATTTTGACCATTTTAAACCACTAGGCCACTTTAGGTGTTCCTAGGAGAAGATTTCTAACAGAAACATTTCTATCTCTTTTCACCCCTTGCTAGACCAAGTAGAAATGTATCAAAGCCCACTTTACAAACTTACAAAAACATCTAGCAAATCAATTTAAAGGACATTTGAAAATTGAATCCAATTCATATGTGAAGATCACACTTTTTCAAACCCCCCCAATCTGTTCACCTTGACAATCCCAAGCAAACCTAGTCTCTCAAGATTAAGACAAGTTCACCCAAAAAGTTTGAATCAAACATTCAAAAATAATTTTCATGCGGCCATTTCCTCAAACACTTGGCATGCACAGAATAAACACTAGACTAGCTGCACTGTTTGGTATAGTGAGCATCGACCATTTGGTCTCCAATTTAACCCCCTGTCCCCTCTAAGCCTAACCCAGCCCCAGACCAGCTCCCCCTTCGCCGCTGGCATAGTGGAGCGCCGCCCGTTCTTGGTCGTCACCGGCCGACAGTGGGCAGCACGCCAGGAGCCAGCCAGCCTCGCCAAAGATGCACACTAGACACGCGAGCTCCTACCGCCACCCCCTGTCCACCCCAGGGTCGAAGCCTAGCCCTGGACCACACTAGCACCACCGCGCATCGCCTCTCTGCGCCGTGTCCAGAGCGCCGCACGTGCCCGACCAAACCCAACCTCCCCACGCCTCGCCTTTAAGCTAACAACGACCACTAGGAGACACCACACCGTCCACCTACCCCAGCCATGCCCTTAGCTCTCTATGCCGCCCTCGCCAAAGACGCCAGCCCGCACCGCTCGGTCCCCTAGTAGAGCTATAAAAGGAGGCCACCCCAGCCTCCATTCCTCACACCACTCGACTCCCCACTCACCACTGAGCCTCCCACACCCCTTCCCGGAGCAAGGCGAGCACCACCGTGCCGGAATTGCACCGAAGTCCGTCGTTGCTGGAGGAGAAGGGCGCCGTCGATTGCGACCACCCCAAGCCTCACCGTGACCGCGCCTCGCTTCGCCGTCGTCTACAACACCGTTTGCCCCTGTCGCCGAGCCTAGCTGGAGCCCAGGTGAGCCCCGCCAGACCCCCACCACCGTGCTAGGTCTAGTTCCTCGGCGGAGCTGTTCGTCGTCAACGATGACTCTCGGCCATTACATTAGAAGTTGATCGCACGACTTAGATTCGCCCATACCGTTTCGCTTAGATAGTTTCGCTGACCAGTGGGCCCGTGCTGTCACAGCCCATTGCACCGCGGAGTGCCACTAGGCCGGCCCGTTAGCTTTCCCGCGCTGGCCCAAAAATTCAAATAAGTGGTTTTCCAATTTAGTTGAAATCATATTCTGTCCACTTATTCAAAAATCAATTCAGAGAGTTTCACTAAACCAAATGGCATGATTCAAATTTTTTTAGAAAGATAATTAAAATATCTATCCAAGCCAGTTAGATCTAGATCATTTGGAGTTAGAGATAATCTATAGCAAAAATAACAAAATAGAGACTTTTGCAACTTCAAACATTTTTTAAAAATGAACCATAATAGCTTTTGAGTTGATTCCAACTCTCAAAAATCACATTTGACAATACCTATCTGAGCATGTAATAATATTTAGGTTTGCATGCAGTGACTTTGGACTAGTACCAAAATAATGCTATATAGGCATTTCTAGTCACTTTAAATCATTTAAATAGTAATCTTAAATGATCAGCCCTTTAAAACACATTCCCATGTATTAGAATATGTGGTGATGACATGTGTCAACATGATCCCATATTTTAATCGGAGAATATTAAATCTTAATGAATTTCAATGAGTAGAAATTACTTTTCTCAAATAAAATAAATGAAACTAGTTCTTTAAATCTTGTGATGAGTGTGATGATGCTAGATCATCAAGTTTGAACCTTAGTGTGCTAATTAGACTTAGTTAAGTATTGTTTGGTGATTGTGTACACCATATTCATTTATAGACGATAGTGTTGACCAAGTCTACCAGGAGGAGGAGTTCTACCCCGAAGAAGACGAAGAAAACTTCAATCACTGCACCAATCAAGGCAACCTATTATTAGCAAGCTAGAACTAAGCAAGTTAACACTTGCCCCCTTTTGATAACTTAAGCAATTGCCTTATGCATGCTTGGTTATACCTTTTGACTTATACCCATCGCAAGTTTTATTTGCAAGCTTTACTCCTTTACTTTACCAGAGTTCTTTACTCTTACTTAATGCTTTGTGAGGTTTTGGAAAGATAGTATAGATAGCACAAAGAGTATAAAACTAGGACTATACTAGATGTCATTCTATGGCATGAGATTGAGATTAGCATCCCTCATTGGTGAACACTCTTAACTTAGTGGCTAGTGCTAAACCAAAAACTTGATCAATTTAGATGGAAATACTTGGTGAAAATAATTACGAAAACCTTGGAATGATGAGTCATTCTATTGAAATGTTTTGGACATGTGTTGAGAAACACAAATGGATTTGATGATGAAAATGTTGAGTCATGAGCCTTAGCCCTTTGTAAAAACTAATGGTTGGGTTCGGATGCGATACCATTCCAATTTTACCGTACAACCACAATACCTGAATTGGGTAAGGCTTAGCCAAAAGTTTATATGCATTAGTATGGGTTTCCTCGCAGAGGAGGTTTGAGCTAAGGCTACCTCTTGATGATGTCCACCTATGCAGTGCCCAGGATGGCAGATGGCCATGGGCTGGGAGGCCAAGCTCATAGGAGAGGTGCTTATACTAGAGTGTGTAAAGGAAAGGTTATGATTGATTATACGCATACTAAGTATGATGATTCAGGGTTATCCCTGACGGATGTATCGAATTTTTTGGTGAGAGTTTACCACCTCTGCAGAGTGTCAAACTATTCGAATAGCCGCATTCGCGATCATGGATAGTTGGAGTGGCCATACTATTCCGTCGTCAGATGTTTTCAAAATGACTTGTGAAATGAACTATGCTTTTGACTCGACCACAACAGGGTTGTGACTATGAAAACTAAGTTCCCACTTAGGTAATTTAGAACATTATTTTAGCCTTCTTTACTTCTGAACTCAGCTTAGGTTAAATTTTTTTGCAGATAAATTTAGAGTTTAGCATTCCTACTAGAACTACCTTACTTCTTAGTGATAGTTTGCGAGTACTTAAAGAGTACTCATGGTTTTGTCCCTGGATATTCCCGTGGCCAGACTATGAGGAGGACTATCAGGAAGATGGACAGCAGGACGGCTACGACAACTAGGATCATCTCCCATCGTCAGCATTGCCTGTGACACTGAAGATGGAGCCCACTACTACGCTTATTATTCTGCTGCTTGTTTGTATTAAGACTAGATCATGAGATCCTTTATTTGTGTAAGACCTTATTATGGTTTGTAATGGATGATGTACTCTGATATCCAATCTGTTATGTCTCGCAAAAAGGTAATCCTGGGATTGCGATGTATGGCATAACAGGCATCTGAGATTAAAAATCCGGGTGTTGACAGTCACACCATGGTTATATGTCTTCTCTGTGTGAGGCTCGACCTTATTTTCCGAAGGACAAGGAGTACTATATGATAGAGGATTGTAGATCCATCATAGCTTGACTCAGGTTCTTCATAATCTAAGCCCTTCTGACTATGTGTCTTGCGGCAGGGGCCTTCTATGACAGTCTTGCGGGCCTTCTTCCTCTTGAGTGTGTTGATGCTGAGGATGTCTTGCTGGTGGTGTCTATTTCTCCTCTGACACCAACTGGCATTACTTGAAACACCTCCCATGAGTTGTCGGTGGACCTCCTACAAGCATGCCATGGGGCTAAACTCGTGGCCACCTTATTTGATGGGTTTGATAGCCACTTGTCCACTTTGCCCCTGACGCTATGGATTGATGAAGATGGTTCTGCCCCTTGTAATCTGCTAGACCCGGAGTTTACTCGTACCGCTGTTTCTTTTGCCTTCTATGTCTCCCGCCTTGACCTGACACGAGCAGCCTAATCCACGTACCCTTGGCTCTCAGGATGTTGCTGGACGAACTCTTTGTACTCAGGGCGTCTAGCGAGGGCCTCTACTTGCCGCATGACGACACCATCCACATCATTCTGCGAGGTGGATGCCCCGGGGAGATATGATCTTATTGTTTGGCATATGCTCCTGATAACCCGCGAGTCCTCCCGGTTTTGCACCCGCATATTTGGACGAGTGTTCTTGCATCTTCCCTTGACAGACTTGCTCACATGTGAATGGTGTCTGCCCACCGAAGCTTGGTCAATTGCAGTTGGAAGGTCAACCCAGGAACGACGGGCATTTTCCTGCTGTCGCTGATGATGCACTGGATCAAATGAACCTTCCAGGGACTCCCGTATAATGGGTGCTTCTTCTGACAAGGGATGTGACAATGCTGATGTTGGATCCACATGGCCATTATTGCAGTCACGAGAAGTGAGGTATACGCCCTTCCATTTTATAGAGCGTTTGTGCACCTCTTCTAAGCGTTCCCCACTGGGTTTACGGGCCCACAAAGGAACAAACTCGAGAGCGTCTGCTCGGAGGATATTCCGAGCATCAGTGGGCCTTCCTATTGAAGACGACGCCGATGGCAATATGGTCGCAACATCGTCCCTTTTTCCATGTAGCTCGTAGATGGGATTATCCACCATCTTCTCTTTTCCCTTGTACATAAGTGGCGGAAACTCAGATTTCTCAAACACCACAGTCTTTCGCTTGTCAACAGCCTTTCCTTTCATAGCTGACACTGGAGTTGAAGTCACAACAGCAAGGGTAACAACCTCTTTTTCAGAACTTCGAGAGCCTCCTTCCTAGCAGCCCTCATTCTCCTCTTTGCAGACTTCGACAGAACATGTGTGAAATTCTCCATTGGTGGAGAGGTGACTTCTTCTTGATCTGGTACAATATGGGATGCAGAAATAGTCCTCAAGCTTTCACTTAGTGAGGTCACGAGAGGACTATATGGCACATCAAGCCACATGTCACCAAAGCGAAGTGTCACGAACTGTTGCACTTGACGGTCCATACCTTAAAAAAACAATTTGGAGGAACCATATATTAGATTGGAGGAACCATATATTAGTTCACTCACATTTGATAGATATATTTGGAACATATATTATGGGAGATTTATATGTCGTATGCTATGTTGGAATTTCGAAGTTGAGAGGAGAAATTGGTCCCACCGGGCGTGCCAGAATCTGATGACGGGAAAATGGGGTGAGAAAGTACGCGTCCACGTCATAGAGATAGATAGTATAATTTAAAAGCATAAATGCATAAAAGGGATCAAACATTGCAAGTATTTTATTTCCAGAACTCTTACATTTATATAAAAGAACTGTTAATTACATCTCTTAGAGAAAACCCCTGATTACGAATTCTAACATAGCTATTGCATAGCATTACAACATATGAGTGCTACAAAATGTAGAAATAAAATAAGTATACAAAATGTAGAAACTAAAGTCCTCCTTGTTGTCGTCGTCTCCGGCTTGCTCGGGAGCACCTAATCTTCTTTTCATTATCATATAATTTGATATCATTTATCTTTTAGCATAGATATCATATTTTGCACTTCTGCTAATATCAGAAGCACAAGTAAAATGCATGCATCAGATACATCATTAATGAGAGCAATATGTAATTATTTTATGAAGTGGTTTTAGCTGACTAAGGAAGCATCTGAAATGACGCATGCAATTTTGGTCATGGACCATGCACGAGGCTTGTGTACATGCATGCATCTATAGCCTTATGTTTAATATAATCCAGTATTAGTGGATGTCGTAATGTATCCTGTGAATTAACCGAGGTGTTTTTCTTAATGGTTGATCAACCGGCCAAGGGCCCTTTCCATTTTTACATGCAGCCGTGAGCTATGGGAGTATGCGCATGATTTTTCTATATGTGTGAAAATTTGAGCAAAGTATAGTTTGGTTACAGATGACAGTAGCATGTGCATCATATATTTAACGTGAGCAGCATGCTAAATGAATATTTCATGTCTGATATTAGCAGTGTATAAATTCCTCATAAATTATTTGGCTCATGAGCTATTTCATTTTAATTGTTGAGCAACTGACATATGATATGAAGAATGAATTATCCTACATTTTTTACTGCCCGATGCATGTGATTCTGAGACATGCAAGAGGTGACGACATGTATGATTTATTTGGCCAAGGTGGCACTGATGTATGCATTATATTATGCTTAGTGCAATCAAGTTTTAAGGTTGATTAAGTTCATGATTTCATAAGTACCCACGTTATGCAAAGTATAGTATTTGGTTAATTCCACTCACACTTATTATATGAAGCGTGATCTAAGACACCTCTATAGGCGGCAACGTGTTATGTTATGTGGAGTTTTACTTTATCTAGAACCAATCCCATGGAAAACTATACGTGATTGAACGAGATTAGTAGCATGCTTAGATAATTTATGCATTTATGTTAACATGGATTGTGTCAATGACCAAACTAGGAACCAAATTTTATCATATGAAGCAACTTGGCATGTGGCAATGTGACCAAACAAAGAGCATAAATTTGGTAGTGATTTAGAACAACTTGACTTGTGTCAATGTGACCAAGCCAAGAGCTAAATTTTAGTAACATGTATGATTTTTTATAATGCCTTGGGCTATGTCAATGTGACCAAACCAACGACATGAGTTTAGTGTCATATTAATTTGAAGTAACTTGGCTCGTGTCGATGTGACCAAACCAAGAGCTAAATTTTAGTAACATGTATGATTTTTCATACCATCTTGGTTTATGTCAATGTGACCAAACCAACGGCACGAGTTTAGTGTCATATGAATTTAGAGCAACTTGACTTGTGTCGATGTGACCAAACCAAGAGCATATGTTTAGTAATATATGTAAATTTAGAGCACCTCGGTTTGTGTCAATACGACCAAACCGACAGCATGAGTTTAGTGACATATGAATTTAAAGCAACTTGGTTGATATCGATATGACCAAACCAAGAGCTAATATTTGTTTATTTTATTTTATTTTACTCCACGTTTTCTATATGCAACATGGACTAATCTATTTTCGGTCATGTACACACCAATACAAATGAGCTACGTGGTTTAATTTGCTTGCTACATGAAGGCAAAGCTAGCATCACCCTAATGCGGTGTTTTTTCTTACATACGCGTATTCGGACTAGTATGACTACATGGATTGTATATGATTTCCACGCATGCATATACATACAACATAGATTATTTCTTTTCTTTATTTATTTACTACTATTTCCAACGAAACAATACACAACTTAACGAGATTAGTAGCACAATCGTATCTTGCATGCATTTGAGAGGTGCCTTGGATTGTGTCAATGTGACCAATTAAGAGCCAAATTTTATCAAGGGATGAATATGGGCAACTTGGTTTGTGTCAATATGACCAAACCAAGAGCATGATTTTACTAATATGTGATTTTTAGAGCAACTTGACTTGTGTCAATGTAACCAAGCCAGGAGCCAAAATTTTGGTAACATATATACATGAGTTTATAGCATCTTGGTTTGTGTCAATATGACCAAAACAAGATCCCAATTCTTTTAAGAAGATGTGAATTTAGAAAAACTTGGTTTGTGTCAATGTGACCAAACCAAGAGCCCAAAAGTTGGTGATATATGATTTTAAAGGAAATTTTGGCTTGTGTCAATATAACCAAGCCAAAAGTTAGATTTTTTGGTGATATATATGAGTTTATAGCATCTTGATTTGTGTCAATGTGACCAAATCAAGAGCCAATTTTATTATGATCATGCGAAGAAGGGAAAAAACACATACGTCAATTTAGGAGATAAAATCTTTTAGTTTATGTCAATGTGACCAAACTAGCAGATGTGACGGAAGGAACTCCACGAGTTAAGGAAAAAATAAACTGATGTTTCTTACCTCTTGCAGACGTCCTCTGATCTCACGTCAAGGGCAGCAGCTAGCAATGGCTCGTATATGGGCGAGCAAGCGGCGTACGGCAAGCGGCCGGCGGCGTACGACGAGCGGCCGGACGGCGATAGCTAGCACTAGCAGCAACAGCTTGTATGCGAGCGATCGGAAGAATCCCGAGTATCAAAAAAATGCAGGGAACCGCGTATACAGGCCGGTCTGCTGTTTATATAGAGGCGATGGCGAGGATTTGCTACCTGGAGAGTCGCGCTTGCCTTTAGTTGGACTAGCAGTAGTGCCCGTGCGTTGCACCGGATCGATAATATATAAAAAATGAAATAAAATAAATATTCACCAGACAGTTTGTACATTTATAATCTATCTTTACCTAATAATAAAGGACGGATTGTTTCTTCCGGTCCAACACTTTTTTGGACCGCTTTATCCTTCCATCAACACCAAATTATCCATCAATGCCACCGATAAGTAAAAAAAACTGTTTGATATTTTTTCTGTGCATGAGATGGTCTACGCTTGCGGTGTTGTTAGTCAGCTCTATGCTTTGGATAATTATCTTTAACACGATTGCAAGGACCGGGCCAGCAAGTCATGGCTCATGGTAAGGCTCACACCAGCTTAATTGTAAGTCACGTCTGGGAGCCGAACGATGGCCAGTTCATCCCTGTGAGACAGATGCAGCTCGGGCTTTATATTAGTCCCACATTGACAAATTAGTGAAAAAACAACCATCTTTTTTTTTAAACAAAAAACAACCATCTTAAATAGAAGCCCTCTCTCTTAAGTTATAAGCAAGTTGCATACAGCCAGGTGCAGCGCATGGATGCTCATGGAAAAGGAGAGTTAACTTAAAAAATATTGCTGTTGAGCACCAAATATGGACCTATGCCATAGAAGCAGTGTTAGCTTTTGAGCTTGGAGAGGACTAAATGGTGGGCACATGCGCGTGGAATTTGGAACACGAGCGAGAAAGCTGCCGCCGGCGGCAGCTTTGGAGTTATCAGCTCTCTCCATAATGATCCCAGCACGATGATTCAACTCATAAAAGATAAAAAGAAAGAGAGCCCCATAGTTCGGATCAACTTACATACGTGAACAGCCGCTCTGGACATCGCCGGGCCACCCCGGCCGCCGCTGCACGCCGACATGGCACCGGCTCGACCTCCCTGCTTCGAGGCCGCCTCCTGTAGTCATGTCCGACCTGCTCAGATTCACGGCCATCGTCGGTCGTGCTTCCATGAGAAAAGAAGACGGCCATGCCGTGCGGGACTCGCACGCCTCTATCATCTGTCTTCAGGAAACCAAACTCGCCAACGTAAATGATGCGATAATATCCGCCACGCTCGGCCCAAACTTCACTGCTAACTACGCCTGCCTTCCGGCCTCTGGCACTCGGGGAGGCATCATTTTAGCAGCCTCAAGCGCTTTCTTCACTTTGTCGGACCCCCATATTACGGATCACACGCTTTCCGCTACGATCACCATGCTCGAGGAGGGGATAAAATGGACTCTAACCTGTGTCTACGGGCCGCAAGGGGATCTGGAGAAGTTTGCCTTCATCGAGGAACTAAGATCCCTTAAACCTTTCGTCAGAGATGAATGGCTCCTGGTCGGCGACTTTAACCTCATCACGAAAGCCTCCGACAAGAACAACCTAAACATCAACCATCGTCTCATCCGCAAGTTTAGAGAGGCAAGAGACTTCTTACAGTTAAAAGACATGCGCATGGTCGGAAGACGTTTCACTTGGTCAAACGCCCAGGCCGACCCGGTTCTCACCAAGATCGACCATGTTTTCTACTCGAACGATTGGGACTTTCTCTTCCCGGACGCACATCTTCAGGCCATCACCTCGGCTTGCTCTGATCATTCCCCTCTTCTGCTCCAAGGATGTGTGGCCACGACCAGAAAGTCCTCGTTCAAATTCGAACAGTACTGGCTGCGTATGGAGGGCTTTAAGGAAACTGTCGAGGAGGCCTGGCACAAGGACATCCAGGTCATGGACCCCATTCGTAGAATTCACATAAAGTTGTCCCGCACGGCGAAGGCCCTCAAGAAGTGGCAACGACAATGCACGGGTGTCCTGCGCCATCAGATAGCCATGGCCAAAGAGCTTATATGGAGGTTTGATCTTGCTGAGGAATCTAGAGCTTTATCGGATGACGAAAGGGAGTTGCAGAGACGACTCAAAGCTTCTTATGTCGGGATGCTAGCCATCCAGAAAATTAAGCTACAGCAGAGATCGAGACTTACTTGGATCCGTCTGGGCGATGCCAACACTAAGCTCTTCCACACAAGGGTGAATGGTCGTCGCAGGAAGGTTTTTATCCAATCGCTCGCCACCGTGGGTGGCATGGCTATCACGACAAAGGACAACAAGGAGGTGCTCCTGAATCATTTCAGTGACTTGCTTGGGACAAGAGCACCTAGGCAAGTCTGCCTCAACTGGGACGGCCTCGGCTACACCCCTCACGACCTAACCGACCTCGATGCCCCCTTCGACGATGATGAGATTAAGGAGGCGGTCTTCTCCATGCCTTCGGTGAAAGCACCGGGACCTGACGGCTTTATTGGAGCTTTCTTCAAATCTTGTTGGGGCACTATCAAGAACGACGTCATCAACGCCATCTCCCATATGTCCAAACTCCGGGCAAACTGCGTCAACCTTGTAAATTCTGCCAATATCATACTGATCCCAAAGAAGGCAGACACCGCATCCGTGGGAGACTACAGGCCTATCAGCCTTATCCACAGCCTGTCAAAGATCTTCTCCAAGCTCCTCGCCAACCGTCTGGCCCCGAGGCTACCAGACATCGTCTCAAAATGCCAAAGTGCTTTCGTCAAGAAGAGGAGCATCCACGACAATTTTTTACATGTGCAGAACCTCATTAGAGAGCTCTACTCCTCGAAGACCCCGAGTTTTTTCCTGAAGTTGGACATATCAAAAGCCTTCGACTCAGTTGGATGGGCCTACCTTATCGAGGTGATGACTGCCCTGGGCTTCGGCCCGACTTGGCGCAACTGGGTCTGCCTCTCCCTGGCCTCTCCATCCTCGAGAATCCTCCTCAACGGCAATCCTGGCAAGCCTTTCTGGCACGCCCGCGGACTCAGACAAGGAGACCCCCTCTCCCCCATGCTATTCATCCTCGCCATCGACCCGCTGCAGCACATCCTGGCCAAAGCGACATCGAGCGGGCTTCTAAGCCCTATCCACTCTAGATCGACTACCTGCAGAGTCTCCCTCTATGCCGATGATGCCGGAATTTTTGTCAACCCGGTGAAAGAGGATCTCGTCGCCATCTCTGAGATTCTCAAGTGTTTTGGTCGGGCCAGTGGGCTCGTCACCAACTTGGCAAAATCGGAGGTCTTTCTGGTGCATTGCGGGCAGATCAACATCGCGGACCTGCTGCCATCCTTCCCGGCCAAACTTGCTACCTTCCCCGAAAGGTACTTAGGACTACCGCTGCACATCCGTCGCCTTCGCAAAGTGGACCTCCAACCCCTCCTCGACAAAATCGCTAGAAAACTTCCGGGATGGTACGGGAAAAACATCGCGCGACCCGGGAGGATAACCCTCGCAAAATCGGTCCTTATGGCCATTGCTACTTTCCACGCCACAGCCATTCCTCTTTCTACCTGGGCGCTCAAGAAGATCACAAATATCGCCCAGAACTTTGTCTGGGAAGGCGACGATGGGGAGCATGCGGCTAAGGGCAAGACGCTTGTCAACTGGAAGACGGTCTGTAGACCAAAGGCGTTGGGAGGCCCGGGCATGCCTGACCTTGAACGCACCGGAAGAGCCCTGAGACTACGATGGCCCTGGCTACAATGGACTGACCCGGAGCGTACATGGGTGGGTTCGAGGCTCCCCTGCAACTCGACTGACATGGCGCTCTTCAGAGCATCCACGAGAATTACTCTAGGGAATGGTGAAAAGGCCTCTTTTTGGCACGACAACTAGAGCGACTTAGGCCCCATCAGTCAGTGGGCACCTGACCTGTATAGGATTGCAACCAGCAAGAAAAGGACTATTGCAAAGGAACTCCGCAACAACAACTAGATCCGCTCCATCGCTTGACTAAACACTCCCATCCAGTTGGCCCAATACCTGCAGCTATGGGACCTCATCCAGGACACCACGTTGTCCACGCTCCAGCCTGATTCCATTAGATGGACACTCACGGCTGATGGCATCTACAACGCTAGCTCTGCCTACCACGCGCAATTCCATGGATGTTTCTCGAAGTTCAAAGCACAGAAAATCTGGTTCGCTCATGCAGAGCCGAAATGTAAACTATTCTCCTGGCTCGCCCTTCACGGAAAGCTGCTCACTGCAGACATGCTTGCCGCTAGAGGATGGCCTCACGACCCAAACTGCTCTCTTTGTGGTTCTGCCCCCGAATCTGCCGCCCACCTGTGCAAAGATTTCCCCTTCACGGCGGCGGTATAGACCACCATCCAACATTGGGACAACGAGGCTGTGGGTAATCAGGGCCAATCTTTTGCCTCCATCTCCGAATGGTGGGATGACCTGATCGATAGGAAGACATCCAAAGCACAACAGCGCCTCAGCGGCCGGCTGCTCTATGTCCTCTGGAACGCCTTGAAGGAAAGAAATCGAAGAATTTTCACTGGACAACGCCTTACCTACTTTGAGGTGGCCACCATCGCTCGGGATGACATTCAACAGAGGGAAAGAGCCTACGACAACTTCATGCAGGCTATCCCCGCTGAGCCGGATTAGGCTCTTTATTTCTTTCCAGTCCTCATGGTGGTTTTCTGGCATTTTCTCACCATAATCTAAAAATGCCCTCCTGTAAAGTGTGTCGTGGTTTGATTTCCCCCTTCTAATAGAAAAGGCAGCGCTCCTGCCGGTTGCCCCAAAAAAAAAAAGATACCGGAGCGGAGGCGGGCGTGCATCCCTGTCCCTCCTTTTGGCCGCTCCCCTCTTTCCTACCCTGGCGCATATTTAGTTTTAGATACGCTGACGGGATGTTCAAGGAGAGATGGGATTTCAGAATTCAGTACTAACATCTTCAGATTAAAATGTACCGATTTTAGAATGGGCTGGTCGATTTTAGAATGGGCCGGTGTTGCGGTGCCTTTGAGACCGCCCGTTCGATTCGTGTGGTTTGGTTCCGGTAATAACCAGCTCGGTTGTGAAATATAACCTGGTATAGCTCACGTTTAGTCCCACCCCGATACATTAAACCAAACCCCATCGATTTATATACGATCGAAAATTGCCTAAAGTATCAGCAAGCTTACTTGAGAATCAACAAGCATGAATTAAACAGGAGGAATTGTGGGCTAATTGAACGGGATCCCGTGGTCTAATTGAAGACATGCTTGCCTAACTTGAACGGTAGAGATTGTGGATATGGTTGCCTAATTGAAGAACGGATTTGTGGGCTCTAACTAAACAGGATCCATGTGGATATGGTTGCCTAATTTGAAGGAAGGATTTGTGGGCTCTAATTAAACGGGATCCATGTGGATATGGTTGCCTAATTGAAGGACGAATTTGTGGGCTCTAACTAAACGGGATCCATGGGTGGCGTCCCGTGGTGGCTACCTCAGGAAATTTCTACCAATATTCAATACCAATTTTGTAAATAAATGATACTCTTATAAAAACTTTTTTCGAGACGGAGGGGGTAACAGCTTTGTTCTCAAATTAGCTGTCTAGATTCACATGTATTTAGAGGCTTTATAATAAAAGGAGGTACCAAATCCAAACACGAAATCAGATTACCCAACCAATTCAAGTTGATTCGGTCAATCTTTTACCAACTCCTTCCAACGATGAATTCTCTTTTCTTACTAAAGACACGTCAAGCCGGCTGAGATTTTTGGGACATGCTAGGCTACCGGCACCTGTGCTCTTTGAAAAAAGATTTTCTTTTTATTTTATTTCTATACAGGCAAGTCAACAAAATGTCACTCAGCTCCATACTAGGTGTGAATCGGATCGGTCAACAGAAGAACAACATCTATGTTGAGACAAGAGTGTGAGATTAAAAAAACTGCATGTCAATCAAATCGGTCTTTTGATCGAGGATCATACCGGCTCAACCGAGCAGGATACAAAATTCTCACGGGTACAGCAATCGTGTCACTGATTTCCAAGAAAACCGAATACCGACGCTTCATGATAAAAAAACTAATTATCAAAAAAGAAAAGAATATTAATTTATTTTTGACATAAACTATTTAACATATTTTGACCCGGTGCCAAGCACGGGCTTTTTTGCTAGTCTATACCTAATAATAAAGTACGGATTGTTTCTTCCGGTCCATCACTTTTTTGGACCCTTTTACCCTCTCATCAGACAACAAATTGCCCACCAGTGCCATCTTTAAGTAAAAAATAATATTCTTCTTTTGTTTTTTTTGTCCCACCCTCTATCGTAACAAACTCGATCGATGTGCTTTCAAAAAAACAGACTCGATCGCTGTTAAAAGCCTAGCCATCCCGTGTGGAAAGAAATCCTATGAGACCTGGTCTATTTTCACTACAGGATAGACCCATCTTGATGCATAACCGGCAGAAAAAAGACTAATTAACAGACGAAAAAAGTCTAAAAAACTGAAAAGACAGCCACGTGTCAGCCATAGGAGTAGGTCTATCAATAGACCAGGTTTTATAGGATTTATTTCCATCCCGTGTCCCCTCTACTTTCTCCCCAAACAACCAAAACCCTATGCAGCGTTAGATGCGATAGAAGCCAGCCTCCTCCTCTAGAGTTTGCGGCCGGCAGCGGTAAGGTCTATTAAGGACTCTGTCGGAGGGGGATATCAGGCGAAGCTGCAGGATAGTCCGTCATCTTCACGCCGGGCAGCGCCCTACTAGAGGAACCTCATCGTGCGCCTCCTCGACCTGGACCCCATACATCCTCTCTTACGATGCCCACCAGATCAAATATTGTTGTCGCCGATCTCATCACATACATCCTCTCTTACGATGCTCACCAGATCCCATATTGTTGTCGCCAATCTCATCACAGTACGAAGCTGCCGATCTCATCTCTCATCCGACGTCGCCCGATCCAATCTCCCATGTTGCCAGAAAACAGTGCGCCTACATACAACCGGGTAGAGCCGATGTTGGATGCGAAGGCAATAAGATTCACTCTTTGAGGACGAAGGACGAGCCTCTAGAACCATCCAATGGCAACACCGGCATAGAAAACATGATGGCGCCACTCACCGGCATAAACTATTTAACATATTTTGACCCGGTGCAAAGCACGGGCTTTTTTGCTAGTCTATACCTAATAATAAAGTACGGATTTGTTTCTTCCGGTCCAACACTTTTTTGGACCATTTTACCCTTCCATCAGACAACAAATTCCCACCAATGCCATCTTTAAGTAAAAAATAATATTCTTCTTTTGTTTTTTTGTCCCACCCTTTGTCGTAACAGACTCGATCAACGTGCTTTAAAAAAAAGACTCGATCGCCGTTAAAAGCCTAGCCATCCCGTGTGGAAAGAAATCCTATGAGACCTGGTCTATTTTCACTACAGGATAGACCCACCTTGATGCATAACTGGCAGAAAAAAGACTAATTAACAGACGAAAAAAGTCTAAAAAACTGAAAAGACAGCCATGTGTCAGCCATAGGAGTAGGTCTATCAATAGACCAGGTTTCATAGGATTTATTTCCATCCCGTGTCCCATCTACTTTCTCCCCAAACAACCAAAACCCTATACAGCGTTAGATGCGATAGAAGCCAGCCTCCTCCTCTAGAGTTTGCGGCCGGCGACGGTAAGGTCTATTAAGGACTCCGTCGGAGGGGGATATCAGGCGAAGCTGCAGGATAGTCCGTCATCTCCACGCCGGGCAGCGCCCTACTAGAGGAACCTCATCGTGCGCCTCCTCGACCTGGACCCCATACATCCTCTCTTACGATGCCCACCAGATCACATATTGTTGCCGCCGATCTCATCACATACATCCTCTCTTACGATGCCCACGAGATCCCATATTGTTGTCGCCGATCTCATCACAGTACGAAGCTTCCGATCTCATCTCTCATCCGACGTCGCCCGATCCAATCTCCCATGTTGCCAGAAAACAGTGCGCCTACATACAACCGGGTAGAGCCGATGTTGGATGCGAAGGCAATAAGATTCACTCTTTGAAGACGAAGGACGAGCCTCTAGCACCATCCAATGGCAACACCGGCATAGACAACATGATGGCGCCACTCACCGGCGTGTGCGCCGGCGCAGCGACTAATCCTGGAAAGATTCTCATCGACAAGACGGATGGAGGTAGCTACAACGTGTTAGGCCGGAAGTGCATGCTCGTCTACGATCGCGCCAAGCAGTAGTGCTCCAGCTACAATTTATCTATGCATGTCCACGCACACAATGCCCACTCTCTCATCGCACGCGAGTACTGATATACTAATTATACACTGTACGCATTAGATTGTGCCGGGGAAAGCTATTGTTTATAATGAGGTAATACATTGTTTATAATGAGGTAATACTATCTTATCGTAAGTTTCAATACTGTAGTTTTTAATTTAAATGCAGTTCACCAGTTTTGGATGATTTCTTTTACAACCAACTCCTTCACATTTAATGCTAGGAAATATAACACATCCTATTTCTCTTCTTGATTGCCTGCATGAATAAAAGAGGGTCCAAGACAAGCAGGCTGATAATAATCTAAGAAGACGACGAGAGTCGGTAATACATTGGCAAATGCCTTGGTGTCTCGTAGTGGTTGATTGAACATGTTCCATGCGTCTTCACAATCAAGCAGTCCGAGAATCTTCTAAGCTCGCTGCCATACGCATGTATGCTGCAACATCATTTCACTTCTTCTAATATGCAACGCATACAATACGATAGAGTGGTTGTAGTTTGGGAAATCCACCGTGGCAGATCAAGGGCGTATTGCTCATGAAGAGGGCGTCAGCCAAGCTTGCCAACGAGGTTGCTCTTTCGCAGCAACGCGTGGGCATTGTGCTAGTTTAATATAAAAGTCATATCGAAGTTTTCCCTTCGCATTGCGTGCTAGCAGCAGCGCTCTACATCGCCCATGCGAGCTCGTGCCCGCAACAAGTTAGGAGATCAGGGGCCAATGCCTCCCTTGGCTTCTCCCGCTCAAGCTCTGCTGAATGTACAATATCTTGCAAACCACCTAGTATGTGATGTAATATCAGGACCGAATATTTTTCGGGTTGTCCAAAATTATCTGATCTCCACTCAAATTATAGATGCATCATATGGCATGTTGTGCATGGTTAAGATAGCCATTAAATATCATGTGGGACCAGAAAATATGCAGGAGACCGAGCTCGTACTCGGCGTATCTATTTTTCGTGTTGCGAATAGCCTTTTGATGACCTTTAGATGACCATTGTTGTCCCATGGACGCTCCAGCAGCGCCAGGAGTAAAAATATACAAACAAACAACTCAAAAGATATAAAACTGAGCTATGACGGCTTTCTTAAAAAATTGAGTTGGCCGATGCCTCGATCACAGCCAAGGAGCCATGTACGGCTGCCCAAATTCTCCACGAATCCACCCCGAAAATCATAAGAATGTCTATAGCCCTCTTAGCATCCCCATGTACTAAATCACTGCTACCTGGGGCATGACCTATGTGTTAGAGTATTAGGTATATACGGATATTATGGTAGTTTAGATAGAGTTAAGATCTGTTTACGTACAGTCCTAACTTGACTCGTACTCTAAGATAATCCTTTGTACGCCTATATATACTCGTCCATAAGACTCAATAATATATCCATCATATTCCGCCAAACTCATACTCTTTCATGGTATCAGCCTAATCGGTCAATACCCTAGCCGCACGCTTCCGCCGCGCCGTCCTCGGGGGATGGATCTCCATGACTCCGACGGGGGCCGCGCGATCCGTACGCAGGGTTCGTCCGCCGATCCGTGATCGGCTGCCCTGTAACTCCTTTTTTTTCAATCTCTTGATCGGTTTTCTTTTTTCGTTTACCGATCCTAGATCGGATTGAGTCGCCCGTCACCGTCGTCATTGCCACGCCTCTACTCGACCATCGGCATCGAGGATCTACACCGCGTTCGTGCGCCTGCCTCGGCAGGCTGTCGCGGCCTCAGGGCAGGCTGCCGCGCACCACGGACAGCTGCTACGCCTTCCATTGGAAGGCTGCCATGGCCGTCCCCCCCCTGCGGATCGTCTTCACCGTCATCGTCCGGGACTTCACCGACTACGCCGCCATCGAATACGATCTACGCGTCGTCCACACCCTGGCGCATACGGCGCACCGTCGGTCTGATCAACCGATCCCGCGCCTGTCTACACCAAGCACGTCCCCGAGCACGTGCCTACCACCGATCGAGCTACGGGCTGCCGCTGTGTCACCCCGTCGGGCCGCAGCGCCGCCACATTTGGTCCATGATACCGGCTTTCAACACGCCTTCCTTGTTGTGTACGTCGCTGGTGGTCTCCCAACCGCTGCACCGACTTACGCCCTGCAGCTATGTCGCGCCCTCGGGTCGTAGCATGGATGCACGCAGTCTAGTTCGCCGTCCTCGTGCATCGACGGCCTCGGCTTTCACCGCGCCATCTCCTACGACACGGATCGCCGCCGTCTGCACATGGTTTTTGTCACATCGCCGGGTCTTCCTCTCCTACTTCGAGCACTGCCACCGCGCTTCACAAGGTAACCTGCAGGGCGCCCTCTCGCCGTCGCAGGTCCCGCCAACTACACCATCGCCACTCTAGGCATCCAGCATA